>JANRMT010062854.1:114455506-114515163 GCA_026402145.1 Polypterus bichir lapradei | reverse complement strand
ATAGATAGATAGATAGATAGATAGATAGATAGATAGATAGATAGATAGATAGATAGATAGATATTAATGAGTTAATGAGAGATAGATTAGATTATTTTAATATGTTGTAATGGAAATAGAAAACATGAACACTTGAAGGAGAAACCCCAGGCAGACAGACAGGTCATGCAAATTTCACATAGACAACAACTGAGCACTGGATTCAAACCTAGGATGTTTTGTGCCTGAGTTAGCATCGTTGTGCACTGCATTACTAAAGTAATTTTCAGGCTTTCATATTAATAAAAGTTTTTCCACTTTACAGATATCAAGATATATTTTTAATAAAATCGAAAATAACAATAAGGTAAAAAATCTTTTTGTTTGCTAGCACTCTACCAATATCAAAGCATGCTTGCAGCATCAAGATGATCTCACAACCCACTTGTTGTTGTGGTGCATTGAGTTAACCTCATTTTACTTGAGAACTTGTTACATTGCTCTGAGCCTGCACTGAGTGAAGAGCGCTACGCAAAATAAATTGAATTGAATATAAATAGCTTCTAGCTTAGTGCCATCCTTCCACTTTCTGAACCTGTTTTCCAGTTCAGAATTACAAGGAAATCAAATCCTAGCTTTGGGAGTATAGCAGGAGTCAGCAACGGAGAAAAGATCAGTTTATCACACTGAATATATCCATATTTTATTAGACCAGCAAAGAGTTTCTTATTAACCTAACCTGAATGTCTTTGGGCTGTGGAATGAAGCTTGAGAATTCCAAGAAGACCCCTAGGATGAGTGGAGAATTTGCAAGCTTGACATGGACTGTGACTGGACTGAGCAATGGCTGTAAAACATCAGTGCAAACCACCTTTCCACTGTGCTGCCCACTTGATGTGCTCCACTGAATTTATTCCTCTTTTATTATAGTCCTCAAAATCCTGTCATCTTCGCTCTGTTTTTTCAAACTATTTTATCTGCTGTATTTATCTACTACTATCTTAAATGCATACTCGATACAGCTATTGTAAACACAAACAACAGTTCAGAATGTATTATTTCTTTTCTGGCAGGTCTGACTCATCTCTACTGGATAGACAGTATCTGAGATTTTTTCCTCCAGATAATGCTATCCATTCAGCCATCCATTATTGTTACTGCTTAATCCACTTGGGGTTGCAGACGCCAGACCCTATAAAACAGTACCAGGCAAAAAGCAATCTTTAGACAAAAATAATGTGAATTCCTAAGTAAATGTTAACATAATACTTTCCATACCTATTTCGGCAGGTGCTTGGAAAATTTTCAAATAAGACATTTATTTTTTCTACCATTTCCAGTGGCATTTCTGCATTAAGGGCCAATAGAGCAAAGTTCCACCAGATGTTGTATAAAATAATGAATAAGCTTCCCTCAGGTAATTTAATTTATTATTGAAATGTTTGTCACAAACCTCAGCTTTGTCTTCCTAAGCAATTTTTCCAATTTTTATGTCATATACTCTCTGTAATTTCTTGTCTAGAAACATACTGCTTTTATTAGTGAGTAAAACTGTCTTATTGTCCTCATTAAAATAAGAACTACCTTTTTTTAGGTGTGTTCACACATAATGTGTGAAGCGCCTATTGTGATAGCCATAACTATCTGTCTAGCTGCATGAAACAACTTACACAGTTATTCTTCACGGAAATTTGTCGAAACAATTCAGTTTTCAATGAGGTATCTTGAATAGATCTTGAGTGTATAGTTTTAAAATTTCAAAATCTCCCAATGAGAAGCATCAGTGAATTTCAGAGCTTGTCTATCTTAAAACGGAGAAACATTTTATGCAGCTTCAACTATGAATTAGTTCACTGTTTCAGTTTAACCTTGGGAGTGGTTGCACCAACTTGCATATTTTCCTCTTTTTCACCTCTTATAGTTGCTATAAACAGCTCTTGAGCACAAGTTAATGAACAACCATTGTAGAAAGTTCCTTTAACTACACACAGGACTGCAATCCCCTTATCAGCAAGTCCAGGGAGATGTGTGTAGAAACCTGTGCATGCATCTTCTTCCTCCCAATGCTTCAGTTAGTAACAGATAAGCTAAATGATCTTACTAACCATAAAGATATAAAATGCAAGCAAGAAAAACAAATAGGTATCAACATATGGATGAAGTACCTTGTAGTGTGTAAGCAAATAAACATGTGCTCAGTACTATTTACCTGGCACTAAACCAAGCTCATGGCTCAATTATCTGCACATTATAATGGTTTATTATTTCACTATCACTATAATTTACTAGGGTGACCAAACATCTAGGTGACAGGAATAGTCCCAATTTTCATGCAATGCATTGCAATAAATAACTGAAGAATATCAAAATGCCCCGGTATTACCCATCTAATCAAATGTTGCTCCACTGAAACAAACATCCTCACAACATATTTAAAATAGCAAGGGCCCAACCCCCCCTAGTCCCCCATTACCTCAATTTCAAGTTCAATATAAAATATACACATAATAGCATGGTCAAAACTCTGAAAGTTTAGTTAAGAACTTGCTTTCATTGCATGATGACCAAGAAGCAGACAAAAACAGATAGCTATGCCATTTATTTGTTTCCACTTCAAGCACTGTGTGGAATTGTATATACTCGTTTGTGAAAATGTTGCTTTTTTTTCATGGCCATGCCCAGAACCTTAATTGTACATGGTGAGATAAAGCAAGCATTAAAAAAATGAAGATGGGCTTTATGCATGGGCAGTGATTTTCTTCTACGTTAGAACTTTTTTTAAACAATGAACATCAATACCAGGTGTGAATGAGGCTTTAGGGTTTTGGTTAGCTAAGGGGCTGCCTAGGGAACCTGGATTTATAATGGTAATTAAATGCCAGTGACTTCAGGGAAACTAGGAGCCACGAGAACACCTTGTAGCCTGATGTCCTCAAAGCAAGTATAGGATCACTCCAGTCCTTCAAGTCTTTCCATGACTTGGCTGATTATGAGGCCAGAATAGGGTTTAAGCTGCCTTGCTGTGAGAGTATACAGTTAGGTCCATAAATATTTGGACAGAGACAACTTTTTTCTCATTTTGGTTCTGTACATTACCACAATGAATTTTAAATGAAACAACTCAGATGCAGTTGAAGTGCAGACTTTCAGCTTTAATTCAGTGGGGTGAACAAAACGATTGCAGAAAAATGTGAGGCAACTAAAGCATTTTTTAACACAATACCTTTACTTCAGGGGCTCAAAAGTAATTGGACAAATTAAATAACTGTAAATAAAATGTTCATTTCTAATACTTGGTTGAAAACCCTTTGCTGGCAATGACAGCCTGAAGTCTTGAACTCATGGATATCACCACATGCTGGGTTTCCTCCTTTTAAATGCTCTGCCAGGCCTTTACTGCAGCGGCTTTCAGTTGCTATTTGTTTGTGGGCCTTTCTGTCCGTTTAGTCTTCAACAAGTGAAATGCATGCTCAGCTGGGTTAAGATCAGGTGACTGACTTGGCCATTCAACAATTTTCCACTTCTTTGCTTTAATAAACTCCTGGGTTGCTTTGGTTGTATGTTTTGGGTCACTGTCCATCTGTATCATGAAATGCCACCCAATCAATTTGACTGCATTTAGCTGGATCTGAGCAGGCAGTATGTCTCTGAACACCTCAGAATTTATTCGGCTGCTTCTGTCCTGTGTCACATCATCAATAAACACTAGTGTCCCAGTGCCACTGGCAGCCATGCAGGCCCAAGCCATCACACTGCCTCCACCGTGTTTTACAGATGATGTGGTATGCTTTGGATAATGAGCTGTTCCACGCCTTCTCCATGCTTTTTTCTTGCCATCATTCTGGTAGAGATTGATCTTGGTTTCATCTGTCCAAAGAATGTTTTTCCGGAACTGTGCTGGCTTTTTTAGATGTTCTTTAGCAAAGTCCAATCTAGCCTTTCTATTCTTGAGGCTTATGAGTGGCTTGCACCTTGCAGTGCACCCTCTGTATTTACTTTCATGCAGTCTTCTCTTTATGGTAGACTTGGATATCGATACGCCTACCCCCTGGAGAGTGTTGTTCACTTGGTTGGCTGTTCTTAAGGGGTTTCTCTTAACCATGGAAATGATTCTGCGAGCACCACACCTCAAATCAACTTCATACCTTTTATCTGCTTAATTGATAATGACATAACAACGGACTTGCCCACACCTGCCCATGAAATAGCCTTTGAGTCAATTGTCCAATTACTTTTGAGCCCCTGAAATGAAAGGATTGTGTTAAAAAAATGCTTTAGTTGCCTCACATTTGTATGCAATCTTTTTGTTCACCCCACTGAATTAAAGCTGAAAGTCTGCACTTCAACTGCATCTGAGTTGTTTCATTTAAAATTCATTGTGGTAATGTACAGAACCAAAATTAGAAAAAAGTTGTCTCTGTCCAAATACTGTATTTATGGACCTAACTGTAATTATGGCTTGATGCGTCCACATGGATTGCAGTCTATACAGCTAGCATGTCACACAAGCAGAAACACCCTTGTATGAAGGCTATGCACAACTCTCTTTCTCCATGATGCTCACCTCTAAAATGTTATACCTACCTGTCACTGTGGATGCGGACAACACTGAAAAAAAAGCAGAGAATTTGAAGAGAAAGTAGTGGTTAATGTTTGAAGATAAACAAGTATCTGAATGGCTCTTCAAGGAGAGATAACAAACACAAACAAGTTGGCACATAATTCTCGGGAAAGAAATTGCCAATAATACAGGAAAGGGCAAAACAATCTGTAGGATAGCATTAAAGAACTTAAGAGGTAGATTTGCTAAAGGAAAAACAAAATAAAAGGTCAAAGTGGGAAGTGCAATATCAGATAATAATGTGCCTTTAGAAAGAGTTGGGCTGGTTGACAGGTTTTAGAAAGCAAATGGAGGAGTGGAGTTCAATGTCTGCGTAGCTTTGTTAGCTTTCTTTGTTCTTTTGCTTTCTCAGCTTTGGTTAGCTGCTAACCAGTTAAAGCAATTAGCTATTACACTCTTTAAAATCATTTTGCTTAAGTCCCTCCTTTTAAAATTATTTAATTCTTAGCCCTGCTTTTGTTCATCTTTCCATGAAGTCTTTCTACTATCATACCCTGAGACTGTAATTTCATTTAATTTTCTTTAGCATGCCCTTTGGTGCTTAGCATTTCACATTTTAACAAATGTAATTTAAATGTTTATGCTTTGTTAATATCTCCTTTAGTAGGCTCCTCTTGTGGTTCTCCTTTTTGGTTACCCTAGAGAGTCTAAAATGCTTATACACTTCTTTAAGGAGTGGGTAACATTTTAGATGAGGTACTGTTTATAATGTACGTATTAGGCACGTACTTTATGTACTAACATGGTGTTAGTAATACTTATAACAGATATATTTTCAAAGTGCATTGTAGAATATTAAGAGCTAGTCATGTGCTGGTAAAATTAATAAGAGACTTCATTTAGTCTTATTAACCATTAATTAAGGATTCGCAAACCGTATACTGAAGTGAGCATTATGAGAGACATGTTACATCCACTTATGCCACTAAAATGGTTATTTTAGTGTGCAACACTGCACAGATGTGATTAAGCTCTTTATTACTGCTTTGAAAGTGTTATTAAGACCAAAGGAAGGTTTTGTTACTGTCTTATTACAAAACAATATGTTACTACTAGATACATTATAGGTGGTGCCTAATCTAAAATGTTCCCAAGGAGTCTTACCTAAAGAATATTTAACTTATGGGTGTAATCCACTTTGCTGATAAAAGATGTGGCTTCACAATGGCTCATGAAGCTTAAATTCTTCTTTCTGCCATGAAGCACATATTGTTATTGGTGCCTAACTTCTGACATGATGCATCATTGGTGCTGAACTTCATAAATATGTTGGTTTTCCCTCAAAGTTCAAGAAATTACTTTTGGAAGGCATTTGTTATCCCACTACCTTTTGCTCCACCATTTTTTGAGACATGATGGTCTTTGTGTGTCCCAGCCTGCTGCCAGCCCATTGCTCATGTGATGTGGGAACTTTGTGCAGGCAGCAATGAAGTTTAATTCATATTCAATATGTCACAATGGTATGTGTATTTGATATGTGTTGCACTCATAGACATGACCTTCTTATGAAATGTTATTTTTTTACATAGAATATATTATATTTCTACATAGTATTATTATGTTAGATTGATTGAGTTTCACTATACACATATTATACAGTCTTAATATTCACATTTGCTATTATGCTATATCTGTGAGAAAGTATTTCTTGGGTTCTGTCAGGAGAATTATTTTCCATAATAAAGCTCCTAGACAGACACTGATTGCTGTAATGGATCAATACACAATTATCCTAAACGTATAAAAACATTTTCACACTATTGAAATTGCTGGACTATCATACCTTCTGACCTGGTAAACCGTATGATGCTTGAAATGCAGCCCTCTGTATCTTTCTGCACACTCTGTTAGCACCTGGTAAAGATAAGGGCCAGAGCACTGAGAGCACCACATCTAACAGAGTGAGAGAGCAAGTGAAAGAGTGAGAGGGAGCGAGAGAGAGAGAGAGAGAGAGGGAACAAGAGAGACAAAGATATTGAGAGAGACAGTGAGACAATGAGCATGAGAGTCCTGACTGCTGTAACTTCATTCATCTTGCCAATTTTTCCAAATGGAGATTTCCTCACAGGGTATAGTGTGGGTTGTACACTAATGATGATTTAATACAAGCTAAGCAGAATTTTTCTGTTTTGTGTTCTGAATGGCTTTTTTGTTGCTGATATTATTTTGTTGCTGTTGTGGCTTTGAAGCAATGCTGTAAGCAGAATGTCAATTTCCCAACACTTAACAAGGACCATTTGTGGATCTAACATTGCATGCTGGGCATACTTTGGCTCCTCACAAACTGAGTTACATACAGAAAGGGGGATGGCACCTCCAATAAACAACATTTTTCTTTTTTTGGTCTCATTTTGGCACAACAATATGAAGCTGTTTCCCGGATTTGTCTTGTTTTCTTTGATATAGATGAAGAGCTCTTTATTTTCTTCATTTCATTATACGTCGTATTAACTTTTTTTGTGTATGAACTTCACATTTTGTCCAGAGAGTTGGGTCAATAAAACCATTAAGCAGCGTGTATGCGTGCATTTTCAAAATATACACAATTTGCCAGGTGTTTATTTGTAAAGTTTTAGACTATGCCATCACCAAAACATAAAATAAGAGTCACTCGGTAACATACGATGCAATAAATCATCTTCATTGCAGCAGTAGGCTGTACAATATTCCAGCATACAGTGCACCAAAGGGGTAAGAACCACACTGAAAATGAAAAATACAAACAAATCGACAAAAAAGAAAAACAAACAACAGTACAGCATTTTCATAGCAAAATTGCAAATATACAGCCAAAAACACAATCTTAAACAGAAAAACAGGCTGCCACGATTTCAGCGAAAAATACATAAATATATATATATACGTATATGTATAAAAACAAAATAAAGCTGGAATGATTGCATTTACTTCCAAATGTGACTTCAAAAAGAATGAAGAATGGTATTTTAAAATTGAGTTCAGAATCTATATAATGAAATCTATAAGAAAACACTTCCTGGTTGATGCTGTATGGACGGAGGACTTGGTTTCCCTGCAGCGTGTTTTGTACAACTTTCCTATTGACAGAGAACTAATTGGAAAAGTCATCTTTAAAGCAGAGTGTTTGCTTTTGCTGAGCTTTTTCAAATATCCTACCACTTTCTAATACTTCTGGAATACCTGTGAATGGAGCAACATTATAACATTATACTGACTTGTTATGGTATCTGGCAGAAAGCAGATGCTTCAGCTTGTTTCCCTTGATGTGTGTTCTACTTTATCTGTGGTCTCTTCTTCTGATAGCCTTCCAATGGCTACTGAATTTCATCTTTGGTGGCCATACAGGGAAACGAGATGTCTGTAGCCTGGCCGTGAAGATGTTGCAGAGGGTTGTATGACCACTTTTAACTGCAGTCACCCTAGCTCTTCCTACAGAAAGTAGTATTATATGCGTATGTGTGACCTTGCTCTATGAGCAAGCATTGGAAGATCCCACAGACTGAATTGCTGTCTTTCTAATATCTACGCTATATTTGGTGCACTTCACTCTAAGCTTTAGACAGGCTGAGAGCTGAAAGTGTGGCTCGCGCGAAAAAAGTGACTAAAATGAAGAAATCATAGAGTAAAAGGGGTTCAGACAAAAGCTGCTAACAATGCTGTAGACAACTGATGCTGTTGGTTAACTTCAACAAATCTAAGACCTGCAGCATATGACTCAGAAAATAAAAAATAAATACTCTTAAACACGGACTAGGAGACTACCGAACTTTAAAGAGACATTAGCATCTCTTCCATCAACAAGGTATTTATGTATATATATATATATGAGTAGTACTACAGTATATACATACAATATAGTATATTTATGATACAAGTGGTTCTATTTGCTACAGTATATATGCTATAAATGGAAACATTTATTGTCCTATGCATAAATAACTGTTTTTAGTAAGAAAGAATGTTCCCTATTAGAGACATCTTTTACTGAAGGTATTACTATACTGTATTATCATGTGTTATGCTGCAATAACTGTTGTACTATTGTTCCTCTATACTTTAAATTAATAAAAAATTCTAACCTCTTTTTTTGTAATAGGGGTGCACTAACTGATTAAGGCACTGTCATAAGCAGTTGTTACTAATTTTTCTCAGGCCAAATGTGCCAACATGGTGATGTTTTGCTGCCCTGTGCTAAATATACTTATTTACATTATCTATCAGAAAAAGGGAAAATGCATAGTTTGGTAGAAGAGATTCTGATGATGTGGCTGAAATCCTGTTAATGAGCTCTTGAGCTTTGTTTAAACTAAACCAAAGAAGGCCCCTGTTGTTTTCTCCAAATTTTAGTCAATTAATTCATTCATCTGTTTTCTAACCTGTTTATAATTTTTGGGGGCCAATACCATCTCCAGTAGCATTGCACGAAAGACTGAAACCCGCTGAAGACAGTGGTGGGCCAGCATTTTTGGGGCCTTGAAGCTTGAACTGTTATGGTGGTCTCTTCACAGCCAGCAACAATGTCTGGGTAACCACTGTTATCTTCTTCTGGGGCTGTTCCATAACAGATCACCACAATGTTTTTTTTTAATTTTAACCACTACATCTCATTTTGATTAAAATTGCTGTACTGGATTATCTCACATATCATTGGTGTGAATAAAAATTTCCTATGCTTTATAGTTTTTGAGTTATGGGGGGTATAAACATAAAAGTCACTTCTGGGTCCCATCTGGAATTAAAGGCCCTGAAGCTTTAACTTCATTAGTTTCATAGTAGAGCCATCCCTGGCTGTAGATATGATGCAGGTCCACACAAGAACACTCACTTTAGAGTCAGCAATTCACCTAACCCAGCCATCTTTGAAATGTAAAAAGAAAACTGGAGTATCTGCAGAAAAGCCCATGTAGACACTGAGTGACCAGGCAAACTCTGCACAGACAAAAATAATTTTTGTGCCAACATTACCAATGCCACTATAATATGAAGACTTCAGCAACTCATTCCTCAGGATGTGGTGCAATGAAAGCATGAAGTAGAAATTAAAGAGAAAGAAAACACAATTTCCTACATACTACATGTATGCTATGTATCTGTTGTGACTTTATTTTAGAGGCGACTGCAGGCCCATCGTCTTTGTGATATATAAATTCTGTCGGACTAATGGAACATGTTCTCCCTGATGTGATAAAAGACATGGAAGGTCAGCATCAAACTGCACATCTGCTGCATTGTGGTTTTTAAGGCAGTACCTACCATGAAGCATAACATGGCCCTAACCTGTAATGTGTTGTAATCATGGTTGGGAACCTCTAGTTTTAAAATTTGGGCTTCTTATACATATATGCTTTACTTTTGCAATACATTACTTTTTGTTATTTAAACAAAACCATTTTGTGATTCTAAAATTTGAGTGGTCGCCCATATTTTGTGACTGTTCTGCACGGCCACAACCATATTGATTAGGAGTGCTCTGACTGTTGCTATATTTTCTCATTATTGTCTTGCCTGTAAAAAATGGTAGTGCACAATCCCTGACATCTGTGCACAAGGCTCCGCCTGCTTTGTGATGATATTCTGTAAAATGAATTTTCACAATGCAAACACATAGTTATCATTCATTTAAACTGGACCATTTTTAGCATTCCCTAGTCCCAGAAAAATTACGAACTTTATGCTCATATAACACCAAAAGACAATAAACTTTACAGGATTAGCTTAATAATGACATTAGTTATCAAACCAAACTTTAATTAGATATTTATCTTTAGTAAATACTATTTAAGAAGGTTGATTACCAATGCTTACCATCCCAGCCTCCATTTTAGAGCCACTCCTAAGCCCAGATAAATGGGGAGGGTTGGCGTAACCAAAGATATCTGGCTATGAAAAATCACAACTAAATCTCAACTGGAGAAGTTTAGTCCAAAAAATAGCGACCCCATATAAAAATGGATATAACTACAGAAAATAGAAGAAGTATACCTATGCTGTATCACTTTGAGTTTCGCAAAATAAAATAGCCGTGCAACCTTTCTTGGGCTTTGCTGACTCTTTCACATTTTTTGGAGCTATGATGGTCAAGATAGTTGAGAAGGTACAAGAGGAATGGGAGGTTTGGTCATTGTATCTGCAAATTCAATGAAAAGGGATATTAATTGGCTTTTGTTGCCTATCCAGATTTTAAAAATGTGGTTGTTTATATTGGATCTGATCTGTTTTTTTTTTTTTGCTAGTTGAAGCTAAAAGGTATTTCCATGAAGTGCTATTGTTAGGACTTTATTTGGTAACGTATTCTGACTTTTGCGTTTCTTTTATACTATTTTCTCATGTTATTTGATGCCTGTTTTTCAACTTCAACTTGGACACAATGTTCTGCTCGATCTCACTGAGGTCATAACCACTGTCCCTTGTTCCCAAGACTCTTTGAAAGAATGGATGCAGTTTCTGCTGATGTTGTGCAGAAGTGAACTTTCACACTTTCTGCTGCTAACTGCATGCCTGAAACCAGTGAAGGGTGAGTAACTTGTGTATCTTGTATATCTTTATTATTTTCTTTTCGAAACAAGAACATGTAAAGTGTTGGAGAAAGATGGGTCTTTTGCAAAAATATTGTTAAACGTGATCTTAGGCAAAGAGTATAATAAAGAATTAAGTCATATTTGTAATGAAAACAATAAACTGTTGAACACCAGCAAGCACCTGATGCATGATAAATCCCTCTTCATTAAGCTAATAAAAAACCCTGCTTTGAAGGCACCATGCAATGGTCCAGGTTAGACTTCAAATTGCTGCATGCTAAGGACAATAAAAGGCCAAAATATTTAAAAAATCAGCACTCGGGATCCGCATTAGCAATATGCAGGTTAGGAAACACATTAGCAGTAAGGTGTCATGACCTATTCTGACATTAGTTTTACAAGAGTGGTTCTGATTTTACAAATCCTTGATGAAATATGTTTAGGAGCATGAGCCAAATGAACCCATTAGTAAAAACTGTTTGCTGAAAGTTAGCAATCGACCCAATCTTTATATGCCTCCTTGATGATGGTATATGTAGAGTTAGGGTGAGCAAGTGTGTATTTGCAAAAGGAAAACTGAGATAAAGTTAGTGTCAATCTGAAATATGAAAAGAATGTCAGAATATATCATGTTTTTAAACCTAACATTCACTTTTCTTTTTTACTCTGTTGCATAATGTGTTTGCTTTTATATTATTTAATATGGTCTCTCGATTTTTTAATGAGCGGTCAACACTGTTAAAATTCATTTAAAGCATTAGTCAGATTCATCCGAAACATAATAAATGTTATGTGGACCTGTTATTTTTGTAACAATCAAATGGACAGGGACATTGACTTGAGTTTTGTGCTGAGAGATTTCAAATTTATTGTTTAAAAAAAAAAAAAAAAACCACAAACAAAAAGAAACATATCGGGTGGTTAAGATCTAATTATGCAATTTTCATTACGCTATAACTTATTAAGTTTATTTTATAGAAAATCCCCCGAAAAATCCCAGACCATCGAGAAGTGTGCGAACTGACGACATGAAGAATCATCTTCACGCCAAACTGGAATCTTTCCTGCATAAATCAAAGTCATCCAGACGATCTGGATCTGCATCATTAGATCTGGACCACCCTGTATTTATAGCTGTCTAAGCAGACCGTTCAGCACTGTAGAAAGTGCACGTGCACTAAAAAAGATGGCATTTTAAATTATATTTCACTCATGTTCTTAAATAGTAGAAAATGCTATAAAGCCTTGCAATTTTTAAATATAATGCAAAACAGTGATTAGAAAGAACAAATTAGTGCATTTATATTTCTCCCGGGATTTTGCAGTGGTGAGCTTGTCATGCCACCAGACCACTTACTGGATGAACTGCACATTCACTAGTTAAGAGTGAAATGAAACAACCACTGCATTTGTGTCGACAAAGGAGGTGGCAGCATACACTTCTTGAATTCTGTTATAGCATTACAAACTAAAAGAGCTACATAGGTAGATATTTATTTTTTTAGTGTTATAGAGAGGTATATCCTGATACCCTGTTGTGTCTTTAAATATTTTAGTTGTTTTTCTTTTGAAATCAAAGTCCTTAAAAAAATTACCTTTAAAGTCAGTAGTTAATTAAGTTCATTTGGGACTGTAAAAATATATAATTCATTTTACTAAATTGTAACATTTTGCTTTTAATCACAGTCAAAGTTGTAACTTAAGGCAGAATCCAGGAAGCACTTCTTTACATAAAAGTTCACGAGAATCTGAATCAAACTCCAGAGACATTTTGTTGAAAAGATAACTTTTATAACTTGGATAAAATACTTAGCTAGTAGCCAAATAAATAAATGTGAAATGAATGTCATGCGCTCATTTGTCAAACTTTTTTTTTGTGTGTGTGTGTGCACAACAGTTTGAGTATTACACTAGCTGAGTTGTGATGGGTGTAATGGGAAGACCCTTCCTGAAAAAGAAAAAATCAATGCTGCTATGCCAAGTTACCCAAAGACTCCTTTATCTCAACTGGCTAGGTAACATTTCTGTTCCGGTATCAGCAGATTGCAGTCACAAAAATATTCGTGTAATAGCGGGTGGGAAATGGTGGAGGCAAACCCATCATCAGTTATAATGTCTTCAGATTCAAGGAAACCCTTCAATGGAGAACAGCAAATTTAAAATGGATATGTAAAAAAAAAGTGTCTGACATGCAATAATGTTATAATACTGTAACAGTGGACAAATTCGATCATGGTCGCATTAGGTCTCACAAATGTTTAGGTGCAAAAACAAAAAAAAAAAAAAAACACATCAGTTTTATGTAAAATGCTCACAGTGTCATTAAAACGCCAAAAATGTATAAATCATAAATCAATCTGTAATGAATACAGTGCTTTTAATTAAAATAATTAAACAAGTGCTTTTGTTTTTACTAAAGAAAGACATGGTGTCTCCAATCAATTAATATTTTATAAAGCAACTTGCAAAGCAAGCAAGTTCACAAGAATAAGAGGAAGAGGTAAAATGTCATTACACTGCATTGTTTACTGGCCCTCTAATGAAATGAATCAGGCAGACATCATGTGCTACATGCCATAAAATGATCTAACCTGCTCTCTATTTTGTTTAATAGCTTTCTACTTTGAATGTTTCAGTAAATTTGCATAGTTTAGTTGTTTGAAAAGTTATATTTGGTTACACTTCTTTAAATAAATATTTTATTAACTTTTTTCTTCTACAAATCCAGTGTTGCTGAAGTTTAGATTAAGATCATCACAAGGATCCAAAGATTAAAAGAAGTATTTGGTGAATATTAAATACACTTTTTTTTAAAATATAATTTTTATAGCTTATATAAAGTATAAAAATATTCAGGCATTTTATTTAAAGTATACTTTCTTCTTTTTATCCCCAAGTCATATCTATATTAACAATTCAATATGAAATTGCATGGACCCTTTTCTAAAATGCTTGCATGCTTCTAGTTGACTTTACCAACTGTGCAGGAGTTTGGGGTGATACAGAAGAGTTAAGGGAATTTGGGGATCTGTCTGCACCTGCACTCATCTATTTAATTGTGTTTAGGGTGTAAACTGACTTGAATTGAGAGGAATCGCTAGCTGCAGTATGCATGCGTGAGTCCAAGATTTCTTGAGGGGTTTGTTTGAACCATAATGATCAGAAATATGTGTGGAAGTGAATGTGTAATTATTTTCCACATAAAGCTATGCATGCTGTCACTGACTGAAGGTCAATCTGTCCTGTTGATAAATCTTGAGGGATTTATGAAACAGCAGCATTTCTGCTCAGCTCAGGTTAGGTCAGCTTATCTATATTTTGGATAACTGGCATTGCCCCATTCCCCACTACTCTTGAATACAATGGCCTACAAAATTGGATCCTGAGTGGGAATAAAGCAGAAAAGACGGAGAAGCTTTACTAAATAGACTCATATTTTTGAATTTCATTAAAGCGGTGCAAATTTTAGAATTAAAAAATGTATTGGCTACATCAGTGTGGATTATTTGAACTGCAGCAGCTGTGAAAAATTACAATGAAGGTACAGGAAGTACAGGATCTTCAAAGTGGTGAAGTCACCTAGAAAAACATCTCAACTTCTTCTCCTTATATTCCGATAAGTATTACAAGATCAAAATGATTTCTCTATTTTTTTTTTGAAGGCCTGTTGGCTCCGACAAAGTTGTATAAATGTCGACAATCTCTAACTGCACCGAATAATAATATCTGCTCTCAGGAACCCCACTTCTGCTGAGAGTCAGGAGTAATTCCTACAAGGCTGTCCTCTGGGCTTTTTTACACTGAAGTTTGAAACGATGTTTACTTGGTGAGGATACAATGAGTTGTGGAGTCAACACAACTGGTATTTAATGTAAGATGTAAATTTTGTAAATACTTAAGGGGTTATTAAGTCTGATTTTGTCAGATTTCCCCAGTGGTAAAATAAAAAAAACATTTGACTGAAGCTGAGCTACTACAGTCAAACTTTTCCTTAATATGGGGATAGTGGCACAAGGGGTCAAAGAGATGTTAAGGCAAGATCTTCATTTAGATATCTGTGAACATTATGAAAATAATTTCTAGAACTGCTGTGGCCAAAAAAAAAGTCCAAATACAAATGAAATTAGCACTAAACCAACACACACACACACACACTACATTAAGAAAGCATAGTTTGATCAAGGCATAAGGTGGTGGGAATTTATCAGAATATCTTCAGCTGCCCAAGCAAAAAAAAAAAAGAAAGAAAGAAAGAAAGAAAGAAAATGAATAAAGAAAAAACATTCCATCCAAGGGTTCATTAAACACTAATAAATACATTCAGATACATTCTTACTCAGGCGAGTAATCTAACTCATCATTTGCTATGAGAGCTTCGGAATCACGACTCGATTTCCCTTTGCTTTTGGATTTACTGCTGTGCGAGGTCCTGTTGTTGTCTGCACTCATTGGCATGCCGTGCTGCTGATAGTGATAAGCTTTGCCCTCTGGTGGGCCCCAGTCCTGGTACTGTCCACCTCCTTCTTCTGGATAGGAGAATCCATCATCTACAGTGAAGCTGTCATCCACATCTGCATCGTATCGCTGATATGTGCTCTGGTGGAGAATTTCTTCTCTGGCAGTAATCTCTAGTGTGCTGTTCCACATGCCATAGCCGAAGTAAATGAGTACACCTGTAGGCAAAATAAAGTGTTTATTATAAAGAGTTATTATTGAAAAGGCATTTCTAAACTCTGGTTGTATGTAACATATTAATGTGACACAAGCAAGCTCCTAAAGGTTTTCTTTTTACTTCTTATTAAATAAACACCATGTGTTGGTTGTGCTGTCCTAGATGTGCACTTGCCCAAAGGTATCCCAAAGGTATCAAGAATGAAATTCCAGCAGAAGACTCTCACTGACAATCTTTAAATAGTCTGCATATTTAACAACTGGCTCCTCAATAAGAAGCTACATTTGTTCAAAATGGACATTACAAAAATTGGCATTACTCATTTCTGGTAAACTAACGTGGTGAAAGTATTGGAGACAGTATAAATGGCACAAATGCGTGACACACAACAATGTAAAAATCTATGTTTTTCTATTCTACAGGAAACATAAACATGGAATAGTTAGAAGAAGCTAACAGTTTTTCGGTACAATATTGTGAATATCAAAATGAGCTTATCCAAAATAAAAGATACAACATGCTGATTAAGACTTAAGTGTTAGAGATTTGTAAATGCTAACTGATTAACAGAAGGATGCTCATAAGTAGGCAGGAGTCAGGAATGATCAGAGGAACATTATAAGGGGCAAACCAAAACTTTGAATCAGAAGCAAGGAACACTCAAAAACCTGCAATTCTTTGAATTCAAGCATTTTTCTTTAGGGATTATGAAGAGTTTTTCCTTTATTTAAAATTCATATAAAAGGCAATGGCAGCCTCTCATTCTAAAATAAGATCATGCTCATTGCATCAATGGAACAAGGGAAAAAGTGTTGCGAACGCAGAACTTTGTTCATTTTTTACTAACGTGAGAAGCGCTTCTAGTGCTCAGACATGCATAATGTCTTTTAATGTCCAGTCTATTATAGGACTTCAACCTGAGGTACCCTAGAATAACCTGTGCGTAATCTCTTGGAATAATTAAAAATGTATTTGTTCTTGGTGAATGTGTCGTAATGAGTGTACTAATGGTGCATTCACCAATCTCATTCCCAAACAGTTTCCCATTCACAGAAACAATTTGTGGTTTGGTGTTTAAGGTTAGCGATGACACTTATATGTCTGTTAATAGCATGGTTTTGATAACATTTTCTGCTATTCTTAAATTAATGAGAGCTTAGATATCTAAAGTACACACCCCAACTTGGTTCAGTAATGAATTTTTAAACAGGTCTTTTTTATGGTTACCAACCAGTCCACAGATGATCTGTGTGTTATGCTCCAGTCTTGCCCCTAATTTAGGACAGGTTGCACTAAAATGTCCTGGTGGCCCACAATAAAAGCAGCAGCCCTCCTTTTGTTGCCTCTCACACTCATGAGGACTAATCGTATGAAATTCAAAGTTTTTGTAAAAATGTTGCTTTATTTCTCCTTTCAACGAAAGAGCTAGCTTTGTCAATTCTGCAATGTTTTCTAAAGTAAATGATAATGAACAACTTCAATTGTCATAGTGGGCTTTTAAATCTTGTAGTTGTATGCATAAGATTTGAATGGCCTCACTAAGAGCTTCCATCTTGGGACCCATAATTAAATGACTCTAGTATTTTATTCTGCCAAAAGGTAAAAAATGGAAGGCCATGTGAAAACATAAACATGCAGGTTAGAAGATGAAATGAAAAGAAGTCCAAATCCTCTAAACCAGTCCTAGTATTTCTCCAGTATTTTAAATGCTAATCAAAAGTCATAGACAGAAACACTGTAGCTAGTTTGAAACTTGGAAAGTCTTAATCAAAAACACTTACAAATGGTACATTGTGCCTCCAAAAGAGGCTAACATGCAGGCCAGATTTTTTAAATGGGCTGCCCAGATGAAAATACAACTACTCCCCTATACTTTCTACAGGCTAGGCCTAGCAGACCCTAAACAGAGGAAGCTAGAAAAACAATATAAATTTCAGACCAAACTTGCAAGAGCCCCAAAAGAGGAGGGATGACAGAAAACCCTTGACATGTATAGATAGAAAAAACAAAGAGTCTTTATAAATAATAGATTTGCAAATCTTTATAAAAAATACAAAAATATTATTTACAAAGAAAAAGAAGCCCAAAGAACAAAAAAAAAAACAAAACAAAAAAAAACCATGCACAGAAAGTACTCCAAAAGGCAATCTACAGTAACATATTCCTAATGCATTAATCAAAAGTCAAACTCTTTAAACAGACTACATAAAGTGTTAAAAAGCGAGAAAATACAAAGATTAACAATAAACATAATGAGGAGAACTCACCAAAACAACGAGCGTATAATATACTGTATATAATACAGAATGTATTATAGAGATTATAGAATGTACCGTGTTTCCCATAAACCTTTACAGGACTTGGAGCAGCCCCTCAACATTGATAGATAGGTGGCTCTGCCTCTTGTCTATCCAAGCAAAATCCAAGCAACAAGACAGAATATACTCCCATACAAAGAAACTAAATATTAATCAAAGCTAACAATAAATACATATTTACACAAATAATACATTAAAATTACAATATAAACATAAACAATAACATTTAATGGATTAAACATGAACAAATAAGACAGAAAAAGCAATTTAAACATAAACCAGCAGAGGAACCCTGGCTGAAACATAACACCTAGCAATCTGTGACCACATTCATAGCCAGCACACACAAAATGGTGTTGCAGTAGATCCAAAACATCTAATAATTAATTTTATAAAAGTATAACCAATATTATTCACATCAATAATCAAACATTCAAAATCCTTGAGTTAAAAAAAGAAATAATGCATGAATGAGCTGTAAAAATATTTCTATTGCAAATAAAAAAATGAACAAAGTTGTGCATTCACAACAATGGGAGTGTGCCTTGAATCGGTGCGGTTCCCACAAGTAGAGTGATATCGTTTAATGTGACAAAAGAACAGTACAATGAAAACAAATACTGGAACAAAACTAATTATAAATTAACAAACCTGAAAAAAATTAGAGAACAAAAAACACTGAAATAACTAGATCCTGACAAATGCTTAAACTAACTGTAGGCAGGTAATAAAAATGAATTTGGATGAACCTTGCCATATGGTTGGAAGTAGAGGTACATGTCGCTATATGACAGTATTTTGGCCCCAGTTAGATTCTCCACTGGGGCACCTTAAGTGTGGTATATCTGAGGCAGCTCGTAAATCAGCCTACACATAAAGCAGGTCATACATTAGACTTAGTGATTACTAAAGGACTGAAAGTTGATATAAAGCAGATCATTGATATTGGTCTATCAGACCATTTTCTTCTACTTTTTAATATAGAAATAATGATAAAAAACACCCATGAGAAGCATATTGTTAAAAAAACACTTCTTTGACTCAGCAGAAGCTTTAAAAATTACAAACATTCTAAGCAATCAGTCCGTTTATAGTGCCAACTATAATAGCGAGGATAATGTAAATAGTAAGGTGGAAAGATTTAATACTAAAGTGAGAGCTGCTGTTGACATAGTTGCACCTGAAAAGACAGTGAAAAAATCTTCTAGCATTATTATACCATGGAAGACCCAAAGAGTGTCTGATTTAAAGAGAACATGCCGCAGAGCTGAGCGTAAATGGAGGAAGACTAAACTTACTATCCACTATGAAATATTAAAAGTTAAAATAACAGAATACAATAACACTGTCCGTCTTGAGAGGCGCTGCTATTTCTCTAAGATTATAAATAACAATGCTAGTAATCCCAGAGTCTTATTTTCTACAATTGATCGCCTACTAAACCCAGGTAACTCAAAGGAATGCCTCCTAAGTACTTCCAGTAAAACCTGTGAGGCTATCGCTGTATTTTTCAATCAAAAAATTAATGATATTAGAAATAACATAGTATATCCCTCCAACACTAAGGATCCTCCTAAACCCCAGCATTCTGTTATAAACAAATTAAACTCTTTCACTAGGATAGATTTACCCGATTTACAAAAAATAATATCTCAATTAAAACCCTCCACCTGCGTCCTTGACCCAATACCAACAAGGTTTTTCAAAGAAGTATCGGGCGTGCTAATTGATAATGTTCTTGACATAGTAAATTCGTCATTAGATACGGGGGTCTTCCCAGACTGTCTTAAGACTGCTGTAGTTAAACCCCTTCTTAAGAAACATAATCTTGACCCCTCAGCTCTTGAAAATTTTAGACACATCTCTAACCTGCCTTTCTTAAGTAAAGTTCTGGAGAAGGCAGCCATTATGCAGTTAAATGACCACCTAAATAAACATGCTATTCTTGATAAATTTCAGTCGGCTTTTAGAACAAATCACAGCACAGAAACTGCACTCGTTAAAGTAGTAAATGATTTGCGAGTGAATGCAGACAGAGGCCTTTTATCTGTTCTCATCCTCTTAGATCTGAGTGCTGCATTTGACACCATTGATCATAATATTCTTAGAAATCGCCTTAGTCAATGGGTGGGCCTCTCTGGCAGTGTCTTAAATTGGTTTGAAACCTGACAGGGAGAAAATTCTTTGTTAGTTGTGATAATTACAACTCAAAGACACATGATATCCAATATGGTGTTCCACAAGGCTCTATCCTGGGTCCGCTGTTATTCTCAATCTACATGCTTCCGTTAGGTCAGATTATCTCAGGGCACAACGTGAGCTACCACAGCTATGCTGATGACACACAGCTGTATTTATCAATAGCAGCTGATGACGCCGATTCTCTTGATTCGCTAACACAATGTCTGACTTGTATCTCAGAATGGATGAATAGTAACTTTCTCAAGTTAAATAAAGAGAAAACTGAAATCTTAGTGATTAGCAAAAATGGATACAATGAGGCTATTAGAAATAAACTGGATACATTAGGATTAAAAGTCAAGACGGAGGTAAAAAGCTTAGGGGTAATTGTTGACTGTAATCTGAATTTTAAATCGCATATTAATCAGATCACTAGGACAGCATTTTTTCACCTAAGAAAAATAGCAAAAGTTAGACCTCTAATATCTTTGAAAGATGCTGAGAAATTAGTTCACGCATTTGTTTTCAGTCGACTAGATTACTGTAACGCACTCCTCTCAGGACTACCCAAAAAAAACATAAATCGTTTGCAACTAGTGCAGAATGCAGCTGCTAGAATCCTAACTAGGAAAAGAAAATCCGAGCACATTTCTCCAGTTTTGATGTCACTACATTGGTTACCTGTGTCATTCAGGATTGACTTTAAAATTCTGCTTATGGTTTATAAAGCCTTAAATAATCTCGCTCCATCTTATATATCAGAATGTCTGACACCTTATATTCCAAATCGTAACCTTAGATCCTCAAATGAGTGTCTCCTTAGAATTCCAAGAACAAAGCTTAAAAGAAGTGGTGAGGCGGCCTTCTGCTGCTATGCACCTAAAATCTGGAATAGTCTGCCAATAGGAATTCGCCAGGCTAATACAGTAGAGCACTTTAAAACACTGCTGAAAACATATTACTTTAACATGGCCTTTTTATAACTTCAATTTAACTTAATTTAACTTTATCCTGATACTCTATATGTTCAATTCTTCATAATAACTATTCATGGTGGCTCTAAAATCCATACTGACCCCTACTCTCTCTTCTGTTTCTTTTTCCGGTTTCTTTGTGGGGGTATCCTGCGCCACCTCCACCTACTCAAAGCTTCATGATGCTCCAACAATGATGGATGGATTAAAAGGCAGAATTCTACGTGACCATCATCATCAAGCCCTTCCATGAGAACCCTAAATCCAAAGAGGACTGTTTCATTTATGTTAGGTAGAATGCCCAGAGGGGACTGGGCAGTCTAATGGTCTGGAATCCCTACAGATTTTATTTTTTTCTCCAGCCGTCTGGAGGTTTTTTTTGTTTTTTCTGCCCCCCCCTGGCCATTGGACCTTACTCTTATTCTATGTTAATTAATGTTGACTTATTTTGTTTTCTTATTGTGTCTTTTATTTTTCTATTCTTTATTATGTAAAGCACTTTGAGCTACTGTTTGTATGAAAATGTGCTATATAAATAAATGTTGTTGTTGTTGTTGTTATTGTATTTGCAAGTTCTTTCCTTGTTCCTGGTTCTTTAATCCTGGATCTATGATTTATCCCACAGTCCAGAGACAAGCATGCTTGTGGATGAGTGACTGTAAATTGATGTGGTATGTGTTTGTATGAACCGTACAATGGACATGCATCCCATTCCAAGGTTCAGGTCAGTCTTAATTCAGGGGCATCTATGATAGCTTCCTGCTGTCCACATCATCATACTAGTGAAAGTGGATTCACATAATATATGGGTAAATGAATGATCCAATGGCATTCCTAAAATTTACACCAACACTCAATTTTTATTATTTTCAGAAGACTCACAGAACATTCCAATCTCTAAATCTTAGTCCACACTAACATGACTAAATTTGGAAATGCTACTAGTGTTTTCAGATCATTTTAGTACTAGGGTGTTGTACCGTGTTAGCCATTATGAATGTAGTGTAAAGTCAAGCAAAATGACACCTTTTATTGGCTAACTAAAAAGATTACAATATGCAGACTTTTGTGGCAACTCAGGGCCCTTCTTCAGGTAAGATGTAATGATTAATGATCTTGCCAATTGGGCCTGTGTGGTTTATTTGCCCTTTGTTTATGGAGCAACTACAAAGTAAATCGAAATGCCAAAAGAATGAGAAAAAAACAAAATTGACTTCTTTTTCTAGAAAGATGAGGAAACACAGCTGTTTTTAAAGGTTACAAGCAAGTATTGGAAAATAAAGACTTGGGGTCCTGCTCTGATAAATAACATTGAAATATTTGGATGTTTCCAGGTACATTGCCAATTGTCTAATGCAAAGTTAACAAACAAGTCAGTGCCTGATCTCATGACAATTATATGCCAGTATTTTCAAAAAGCTCCATTTAGAGTTACGCACTTTGGAGTGCATTTTTGAAATAATGCAGTACATTTTGGTTATCAAAAAAGTAAATTTTAGTATGGCCAGAAAGTGAACACATATAAATAAAAGATAGGTTTCCAAATGTATTTGTGTTAGTGTGGAGTAGGTCCAAGACACACTGTAAGTTGAAGTAAAATGATATATTCAGCATGTTTATGAAAGTGTACAAAATCGAAGTGAACGTTTGGATTAAAATGAAGAAGTATACAATGAAGGTGATGCTGCACTTATCTTTCATTTGATGTGGTCATTGTTTTGAAAAAAATTCATATAAATCCAGCCATTTAAGTACTGAATCTCCTTAATACAGTTTAGGATAATAAGAGTCAAACAGTAGCATTGAGTACAAGGCTGGAACCAACTCTAGACTGAGTGCCAACCTCAAAAAGAGCCATTATGTAGTCACCAGTCTCTTAACAGAATCATAGGCCCCCAGGCAAAGAAGCATGCTGGGGCCCTGGTTTTGATAGCAAAACAGAAACATACATAGGCATCAGAAACATCGTGGACCACTGTCCTCAATGCCCATTGTGCCCATACATTAAGACAGCCCTGAGTCTGAGGACAATGGAATAAAGAACCTTCCAGACATAGGAACAGTAAGACAACTACATCCAGACAGTGATGGACCACTATTCCAGCAATGATTTATTGCCCATCACTAACATGTGAATTATATTTTGGTAAGACTTCTATGAATACCAGAGAATGGCTACTGGCTAGAATAGCTAGATGTGATACACAGTTTTTTAAACTAATTAAACTAATGCAGACATTACTGATAGCCACAGCACTGTAACTACTGCACTCTCACTTTGAAGAGAATACCAAAATTAGGCTGCTACACTGACCAATCGACAAATCAACAGTTTATATTGTTATTTAAAAGAGGTTGAGTGGACTAGAAGAAGACTTTTGAAATGAATGAACATTTGAGATGGATAGCACTGTAGTGTAGCAATTAGCATTAGTACTTGAACCCTTATTTGATTCATTCTTGTGAGAATTTCTCATGGGTTTCCTACAGGGACAAGTTTCTTCTTACAATACAGCCAGGTTGATTGGTGAGTCTAATCTGGACCAGCACTCTGGATTCTGCCTCCTGCATGTTCTGGATATTATCGCCTTTGGTTCCCTGGCTGAAATAAAGTTGGTGTAGAAAATGGGAGGTCAAAAATTCCTTGACAGTGAGCAATTAAAGTAAATCTCTGTCTGTGTGATAGGGAAGTCCTCGCCGAAGTTCTGTTCTGTGTATTGTATTGTATTGAAACTCTTCTTTTTGACACCCACTGCACGCCCAACCTACCTGGAAAGGGGTCTCTCTTTGAACTGCCTTTCCCGAGGTTTCTTCCATTTTTCCCTACAAGGTTTTTTTTGGGAGTTTTTCCTTGTCTTCTTAGAGAGTCAAGGCTGGGGGGCTGTCAAGAGGCAGGGCCTGTTAAAGCCCATTGTGGCACTTCCTGTGTGAATTTGGGCTATACAAAAATAAACTGTATTGTATTGTATTGTAATGCAGAGAATGCAGGATTTTGCATCTCATATTCAATTTTTATCAGAAGCTGTGAGATAAATCCGTTGAAGCAGGCTAATAGAGGAGTCAGAGATGGAATTCCACAAGCCATGTGCTTTGCATGGAGTCACCTTTTTAAAAAGACAGTTGTGATTCTTAACTAGAATTGAATTTATTCAGAAGGTGTAAAGGCAACATTAACTCACTGCATAAATAATGAAGACTAATGGGTATATTTGTTTTCTTACTTGATAACTGACAGCAGATATGTCATCTTTTCAATATCATCTGCATCATTATTTTATTTCCTTGTAAAATGAAATTGAAAAACTGTACTCACACTGATGTTTGTTTAATCCATGAGGACTTAATGCCACTGCACTTTCAAGAGATTTGAAATGCTTTCCTGGCTAACTGCATGCCTCTTGGTAGCTTCTTTGTCTCCCCTTATTGACACTTTGGCACCCAGAAGAGTGATACTGATGTCAGTCAGTAAATTTTACTCATAAAGATCTAACACTAACTCACCTTTTCAAAATGCAGGGTATAAACCAGGAAATTGTTTCTTTTCACAATAGGTTTTATGAAGGTAAGTTGATTTTTTTTTTTTTTTTAATTTAGTGATAAGAAAGGATTTCAGGCTCCAAAAGTGTAGGTGGCCATTATCATACATATGTGCTGGAGGCCTGTTTTCATTTTTTGGAGCAATAAAAATAAAACCATTTATTGCTGTCATATTTTACATGTGAATCTAGCTATCAGTGTGGTGCACTGGTTTAGGCTTGGGCCTTCAAACTCTGACTTGGTGGGTTCAGATCCCTCTACTGATACTGTGTGACCATGAGCACTGTGGTGTAATTGGTAAAACAAAAGAAATGCAACCGGTTGTATCTCAGATATTATAAGTCACCTTGGATAAAGGCATCTGCAAAATAAGTTAATAAAAGGATAATTTATTTTTATCATTTTTTTATATTTGCATTTTACCATGTTTACTGATGACTTCACCAGTTGTGCTATTTGGAAGAAGATTGCTAGGATGCAGGCGGGTTGTGCACATTACACTGCTCTGCATATGGTGTCACAGCAGCCATCTTATTTAAGGATGAAGCACATGTACTAAGACATCATCTGAACTTTAAGTAAATGAATGACTTTTTGTTGAGTAAACACTAGTTTCTCAAACAATATAATTTAAGGAACAATTTAGGTCCTCAACTTTGGTGATCTAGTGACTTTTTAATTTTGTTTTGTCCCTTGGTTGTTATGGCAATCAGTGTTAGATGTGCAGCACGTTACATCACGGATTCAAATGTACAAAAGTCAGACCATCCGAGATTACGAATAAAAAACACTTTGGCAGTGGCATGTGTTATATGATTTAGATTCTCTGTCTACTGCTATCAGGAAATTCAATGCTTCCAACTGATGTACTCATTAAATTTATTTATTTATCAATTGATTGATTGGATGTATTATCTGTCCTGTGAGTCTGTATTCTTGTTTTTTATATTTCTGTTGCTGTATGCATTTGAATTTTCCCATGGGATTAATGAAGTTTATCTAATCTAATCTACTAGATCCCTGCCTCTGATCTTTTGACTATGACTTCTGGTTCTGATTTTTGGCTTACATGACAGATAGGAAAGACTCAATGTTCCAGCATTAGGCATGGCTTTTTAATAATGTTTTAAAGTTTGGTCACACTTTAAAATTCTCTTGGTCTTACAATTTAGAGCAGCCACTGATGATGGACCAGTGTAGCAAAGAAAGAGAGTCCAGATGATCCCGGATAATCTTGTTTCAATAAGCATCCTGACAGCAATCAGTAATCCTCCGACATTAATATCAGTGGCAACAACTCATTTCAAAATGAGAAAAGAGACATAGGGTCTGCTGATATTTTATGCAGATGGATACCAGAGAACAACTTTTTAAGCACTTTATTTACTTAAACAGCTTACCCCTTACCAAGATTTTGGTGTCCCATATCTTATCCAAACTCATTATGAATAAAGACAGACATGCCTTTACAATCTTAGGCCTCATCAGGGGCCTCATGTATAAATGGTGCATATGCACAAAAGTGTTGCGTACGCCCGTTTCCATGCTCACATCACAATGTATAAAAACTAAACTTGGCGTAAAACCACGCACATTTTCACACCAGCTAAATCCTTGGCTTACGCAAGTTCTCTACTCGGTTTTGCAAACTGGCAGCACCCAGCATCAAAGCAGTGATTTTGTTCCAGTGTGGTTTCCCTTTCTTTTTTAGATCCACATCCCTGACGCGGCTTTATCAAACATACTGAAATTAACTGCATATCGTTTATTAGTTTAAGGCATCTGATTGTAATTAACCTGTAACAATATAATGGTCCACGGAATGGCCACACTATTCCAAATACTATAGCTGCTTTAGCGTTGTTCCTCTCAATGCACCACTCAGAGTATTTATCCCACTGTATTTGAGTGTGGAATCACACCTCTACAGCAGCTGATCAGAAAGAGAATTATCGGGATACAGCATCAAGCACACGCTGCCTCAGCCATGCTGTCTATTTGAACTTCACCCATACGGCAAACACTTTAAAGCCTTTCCTGTAGGGACCTCGTGGTTCATCCCAAGAACTATAAATGCACTCAAGCAGTCCATCAAGTGCTCCTTATAGAACTGTTTTTACTTATAAGTACAATCACCTCACTGTAAACTTGCACTACAGTTATAATATTGCACAACCTGAGCAACTTTATAAGGTGTGTATTTGCATATGATGATGATATCATTTTTAAGATATTAAAAATATGTTTATTACATTATACAGATAAAATTTTAACATCATTTAAATAATCTATATTGTTAATAATTTAATATGTGAGGACACAGTGGACAGCAGTAGCGATGAGCTGGCGCCCCGTTCAGGGATTGTTCCTGCCTCGAGTTGTATGCTTGAAGGGGCTGGAGCGACACTGGATGGATAGATGGATAGAATAATTAAACATGTACTATGAAGATATTTCAATGTTCCTTAAAAGTTTTGAAGAATCGGTGTTCTAAGCTTACAGATGGCTTGACATCTATTACAGAGCTGATTGTGTGGCAATTGGGTACTTGAAGAAAGAAAGGGAAGGACAGAGGGGTTAGTACTTTTGAAAGAGACGTACTGCTGCAATAAATTATTTAATCGAAGGTTGTGCAAGCATCTTGCGTGAGGTAGGAACAATCTCTGGACGGAGCGCCAGTTCGTCACTATCACTGTGCCATCATGTTCCCATGTTTAATACATGTTTTAAATCCTATTATGAAGAAAATGATATCAAGTATACATCTCAGTATTTAAATTATTCAGAGAGCTGTAATATCACGAATGTAATGGATTCTGTGTCCTGTCGGAGAAAGAGAAAGCCAGTTTAAGAAGCACGTAGTGATTCATACACATAGAGCACATAGAAGAACAAATACAAAACAAAGCATTTAACGTGTTACTTTAGTTTTGAGAAACTAATAAATTAACTGATTTTAAGATGAAGTTTATGACGTTCTACTTTAATGACAAAATAAACTACGTGATTAAAGTGGAAATTTCGAGATTAAAGTTGACATTTTGAGCTTTTTTCCCACTGTGTGCCTATTTTTTTTTCTTTTCTCTGTACCCTAATAAGCTTCCATATGACACTCAGATAGTGGGCTACGACTCGCCTTTTCACGGTATCGGACAGCTTCTTTTTTATTTTGGGCACTGTGTGACTTTGTGAACTTGAACTTTCGAGTTTCTCCGACACTATGTCACTTGATCAACTTTCTTTTGTTGTTTACATCAAATGTTTAAACCAACAAATAGTATGTTTTTCCCTGCCTCCACTTGGTATTCGCTGAAATTCTTCTATTTTCTCCCGTACTTTTGCCATTGTCTTTTCACAGAATGCTGAGCATAAGGGATATTTATATTGATTTGCATATTCAAAGAGGTGTAATTCTGGGAGGAGACTGGGCGGGACAGCAGGTGTGCATGTGCGTTACTTTTCATGCTGACCAGGATTTATGTAGCGGAAGAATGTGGAAGTTGGTGTACGCACAGCTTTATGCATATGCATTTTTTTGTGCATACGCACATTTCTGCTTTTGTCCATGCGCCAAGTTTAGTGTGAATTCTATGCATGGCATTATGCATGAGGCCCCAGGTCTGTGTACCTCTTGCTTAGACATCTATTTTCTTCCTGCTGTTCCTCCCATGTACTCTGGGTAAATGGCAAGTTCACAGCTGGACTTATTAATTGTAACATATGGTAATGTTCCCTCATGTTAAAAGTTTGCTTCACTCATATTGCCTCCACTGTAGTAATCCATTTAAACACAGTTTCTATCATATTTCTATTTTATAATGTGCATCATGAATACTGGAATATGGCAGTGAGATCTACAAAACTTCTGATGTTTCAATTTTTGGAGGAATTAGAGCAGCAGTCAACCTCACTACAACCAAAACATTTTACTGTACTTCTATAGTTGTGTATACCTGAATGCTGATGAATGGCTGGAAACACCATGATTTATAGATCTCTCAAATGAATCAACAAATGTAATATAAAAATCTTTTACTTACCAACAAAACACCATACTGCAAAGCGGATCCAAGTGATGCTTGACAGTTTTAACATGAGATAAATGTTGACCAACATGGCAAAGGCTGGCACAAAAGGGACACATGGAGCCATATAGGGAAGCTTCTTGGGGTTCTCGGGTTGCTGCAGAATGACGAATATCAGAGCACATATCAGCAAAACCATAAGAACAACTAGGAGAATGGCCCACCAGCTGTTATCAGAAATGTAGTCAGCACAAAAAATGATGAAAGAGCAGAAAATGAAGATCAGGATAAAAAGCAACAGGACACAAGTGGTAACGGTCCGCCCTGTGGTAGCAGTGGGGCGATCCATTTTTGAGGGGAGTCCCAGGCGTATCCTAAGAGTATAATAACGAGGACCTATAAGCTTCTTGAGTTTGATTAAATAGATATTCTCAGACTCATCTGCTTCAATACCTGATGTCATATCTACAGTTCCATAATTTGGGTGGCTGGCATTGTATGTGGTTTTGTCAGACTTGCCAATCAACATCTCATTGTCTCCAAGAGATGGTAGGTTTTTTGCTCCACAGGTGTTTGTTGGTGGACCACTGTATTCCTCTCCCTCACTCATGGGAGAGCATACCTCCTTTTCACATTCAGCTAGGATTCCCTCTTTCTTCTTATTGTGTTCTTCTGAGAGGAACTTGACAAATCCATCAATATCGCTTTCAGGCTGGTAGCGCAAGAGCAAGACACACACAGAGACCAGTGTATATGCTAGAAGAGTACCAATAGACATCATCTCGATCAAGTCTCGGAGGCTTACAAGCAGGGAGAGCAGTGCAGCCAAGAAACCTGACACTACACATGCAACCGCAGGAGTTTCTGTGTAACTGCTCACATGCGAGAGGAACCTAGGAAAAGGGAAGAATTAAAGAAAACAGAGAGACACATTTATTTGGGATCTCCATACCTTCTGAAGGTGCATTCATTGTAGTTATCTTTTGGCACATCATCTGTACCTCACACTTTTTTTTTTAAAGTCTTTTCATGAAAACACTCCTGTTGAGTGTTCTGCTAAAACAAAATTTTAACACTATGGTATATTTGGCCATACAGTCTATTGACCTATGACTGGGTAGAGAAGTGTGAGGGCAACAACAAAGGAGGTCATTGTTGACTTCAGGAAGAACAAAGGTAATCACGCTCCACTTCAAAATAATGGCTTACCTCTCCACACAGTTAGCAGCTTCAGGATCCCGGGTGTTCAGGTCACTGACTCAGCACCAACTGCATTCTCAGAAAAGCTCCTTTTTCCTGAGAAGGCTCAATAGCTTTGAGGTAGCAAGAAAAATGCTGGTAATCTTGCACTAAACTGCACCATTGAGAACTTCCTGACCACATGTATCACGGTATTATTTGGTAACCTGACTTGCTAGGATTGCAAGCACCTCCAAAGAACTGCCTGTGCTGCTTCTAAAATCACTGGGGCTGACTTTCCACAACCTCATACAACCTAGTTCGCCTTTTGACTGAGGGGAGCAGAATCCATCACCACTGATGACAATCATCCAGCTCATCCCCTGTTTTCACTCCTGCCTTCTGATAAATGCTACTGGAGCCTCACCACATGCTCTACCTGCTTCAGGGACAGTTTTTTTTTCCCAAGCCATAAGGTCACTGAACTTTTGGTAACCTGATCTTACAGGCCCTGTACTGTACCCAGCTGCTGGTTTATTTCTAAAAGTAATGTATCTACAGTACAGCCATTATCTTTATATTCTTAGCTGTCCACATCCCCCCTGCAACTCTGGCACTTTTACTATGTCCCTGTAGATTATGTGACAATAAAAATCTAATCCAATCTAATCTAATTCACATATTATACTGTTGTAAAATAATTAGCACAGAAGTCAGTGTGTTTAAAACCTACCTGAAAAGCAGGCCATCTCCAGCCATGGCATATATCACCCTGGGCATTGGAAAGAGGGACCCCAGTAAACTGACAGTGAGACCAGCAATGGAGCCAATGGCCACAATATACTTGGCAAACATGAGGCCATGGACTGCAAACATTTCCATAAGGGGTGACTCTGCGTCAATGTCGTTGTAGCGCACCATGAGTGTCAATATCACACTAACCTGCATAAAGGAAAAAAGAAATAAATTGAGGAATTAGATTTACTAGTTAGTTGGACTGGAGGTGGGAGTAAAGTGACATGAATTTCTAAATGGCTAGAAAACAGCATCATAGGCCTTGAGCCCAGAACCAAAAGGAAAAGGTAAGACTGTGAGAATCATTTTGTACTTCAGACTATATGATTTGGGAAGGTCTGCAGCATTGCACATAGTCTGTGAAAGAAATTTGTGGTGAATTATTATTGATAATAATGCCTCTCTTCTTGCCTGTTTTTTGTGCCAAGTCACACTAGTTTTGATTTGTAAACTTTATAGTTCTTCACTGTTGCATGTACAATACATTGTCCAGATGCAGTAACAACATTATATGCTTTGCAGACACAAAATAAGATCAACCTAAAATTGCTTTTATATATTTTTTATAACTAAAGTATGGGAAGACTGCCCGAGTTGGAGTTGGGGGCATTGACTAAGCCTTATGGTTTGGGGATTAACACCCCAAGCAATACAGCATACTGCTTGTACTGTAAATACTTTTTTTTCTGTTTGCTAAACAGTTAAGTGTAATCTAGTGTCTTTACCTTGGGAAGAAATCTGAAATTCATGCCAAGTTTCATGTCTTTGGAAGATCCATGGTAAACTCAATATTAAAATGTAAGCTGAATGCCGAATGGATTTCATTCATTGGGAGAAAAAGTGAGTTCACACATCAAAGCTTTCAAGTCAATCCTAGCACAGTGACCTACCAGAACTGTCTTACAGTTATGCTCCTTAAACTGACATGTTATCTATGAAAGAGTAACATGGGCACAAAGACTGTGGTAGTCAACTTCCAGTGACGGCCCAAGGGTCCTTGCTGATTATTGGACAGGGAGGTGATGCCATTTTCTTCCTTGTGCCAGCTCAGGAAGAAGGGTATATGTTAGAACTAGAATGCCTTCAGACAGATTTGCACAATTCTAAGATGTGTAACAGATCACTCACCATGTAATGTTAAAGGACCGACTTGTCATTTATGTGGAAATATGAAGGACAAATCATATAATTTAGAGTTACACTGAAAGTGCATAACAAAAAACATTAGGCAGCTGGCTGCACTCTGTATGCCTGCCAATGTTAATAACATGCATGTGTGTGGTCTAAAGCAGCCATTCATAATCATTCTAAAACCTCTTTGAATTGTTAAAAGTTCATTTTGTGTTCATAATGACTCTAAATATTCTTTAGTTTTCATAAGGAAATCTTATCTAGAATTCCAGGGATATAAATTTGGAAGACAGCCTAGCTCCACTATGCTTTGATGTGATGCAGTAGTTTTATTAGCCATGAGGTGGCAGAAAATAACCCATAAATCAAATACAAAACGAACATATGCTGGATACAATGTAGACTCCACTGTGTCCTTTTTGTTTACATTTTTACTCATATTTTTATTACTGAAAAGATGAAGCAACAGGAACAAAGCAGGAAACATTGTGGATGAAGTGCCAGCAGTGTAAAATCACATACACCAACAAACACTTATGTTAGCTAGTTTAGAAATGCCAGGCAACCTAACATTAAGCTGATGTATATATTTTTATTTTATTCAATCCATCTCTTATTGAACCTGCTTAAATCTACCCAAACTCACAGGAGCCATAGTTTATCCTGACACCATCCAGAGTAAGGCAATGATCAGATTCCAGTTCACTGCAGTTCACTGGTAAAATTTAAAGTCTTTATTTCAGCTAACTTTCTGTAGGGGAAAACTGGAGTTCTATAAAAATGCTAAGGATTCATAGGAGGAATCTGTAGACTGCACACAGACGTTTCCTTGGATTGAAAGCTAAAATTCATGAGGCAGCAGCACTAACTACTGAACCACCCAACCACCCCTCTGAATTTTCCTGTTAAACTGTATAATTATAATATAACATAAAATTTAATATAACAATTAGTCTGTGGACATAAATGTTTTATTCAGTTGAGAAAACCTAGACCTCTGCTCCAGTTCATGTTTGATTTGTCCTGATAATGTTTAAAATGTTAATGTACTTTATTTGATGGGATTGAAAAGCTCTCACCCTGTTCAAGTTGCTAATTGCAATACTAACATATCATTTGGGTGAAAAAATGCTAACATTTGTGGAACATTCAAAGCAAGAAAAACAGGAGAAAGGCTTGGTGGACCTGTGAACATTAGTAATGATGATGCAAAGAGAACTGATATAGGTACTATGGTATTGTACAAGCCATGGGGAGAGAACAATATTTAAAACAAATATTATATTCTTGCCTGCTTATTTCATTCCACACAGAATATGAAAGGCACTTTGGGTCCACTAAAGGAAATTGCTCTTGCAGACAAATGTTAGACATCCATTTTCTAATGTATTTCTAAGAAGTTGAGTAGTGGCTTAGCTGGTTCCTTTGTGTTGTTGTGATTGGGGTTTGACTCCAGCATTTACCTTGGGCAGGCTGTGTGGCATACTGATTAAGGTTTTGGAATTAGAACTTTGGAACTGAGACGGTGTGGTCAAATCTAGTATTGACACTGTCTGACCTGCTCCAACTGGAAAAGTAAAAGAAATATAACCAATCGTATCTCAGATGTTTTAAATCCTCTGGGATGATCGCATCAGTCAATACTTTACTTTAGAAGTCATGCTATTTAGACCCAATAGCACCAGCAGGACCCCCTGCATTGACCTTTCCACTGTGGCTCAATTTGAGAAATCCATGATCACAAATTTAGGTGTGAAAATGGATTCCACTTTAAAACTTGATAGCCATGTGAACGCAGTGGTAAAATCTTGCTTTTTCCAGTTGAGGCGGCTGTCAAAAATCAAGCCTGTTTTGTCTAAACGCAAACTTGAAACATACATGATTTTATAACCTCTTATCTAGATTACTGCAATGTGCTTCTTTTTGGAATTAGCCAGGCCTCCATTGCTCGTCTACAGCTGGTGCAAAATGCTGCTGCTCGATTTTTAACTGGCACAAGAAAGCATGATCATGTTACCCCGATTTCGGCTTCCCTTCACTGGCTTCCAATTTGTTTTCGAATCCATTTTAAGATCCTTGTATTTGTTTTTAAATTTTTTAATGGTTGTGCCCCACTTTATTTGTTGGAACTGCTGCATCCTTACGTACCATCTCGCTCTCTCAGGTCAGCAGACCAGATCCTTTTACGTGTTCCCAAGCCATGATGCAAACTCCGAGGTGATTGAGCTTTTTCAGTTGCAGCCACAAAACTCTGGAACGATTTGCCGTTGCACGTTAGGCAGGCTCCTTTGCTAGCTTTTTTAAAATCCTATTTAAAAACACATTTTTACTCTCTGTCTTTTAACCCAGTATGATATGTTGGCTATCTGTATACTTTTTATTAAGAATCTCTTCATTCTTATGTGTTTATGTGTTTCTGTTTCATTTACCCTTTGGTTTTGTGTGTCTGATATGTTGGGTTTTCTTTTTTTTTATTGTACAGCACTTTGGTCAGCCTTGATGTTGTTTTTAAAGTGCTTTATAAATAAATAAATAAATCAGTCAAATAAGTAAGCAGTAATAAAGCTGAACAATGATAAAATGTGAATAAAATATAAAAGGGCTATGAATGCTGAGCTAAATGCAAGGCTTGGTGGAATGTTCTGACAGCTTAATATAAAGACAACAGAAAAGAAGAAAGTGTACATACACTGTCACCTACCCAGCTCACATGCTCTGTAAATTTCGTCTTCATTAAAAGGTTTAACTTACCGAGACATATGCGGTCAGACAAGTCACAAGTGAGGCAGTGATGGCATAAGGAATGGAAGTGTTGGGGCTCTTTGCTTCTTCACCTGTGGTAGCAATGATGTCAAAGCCAATAAAAGCATAAAAGCAGGTAGCAGCGCCCTGTAGAACCTAAAAAGCAGAAGAATATGCACTGTTATGAACAACATTTTACTGAAATTGTAATTTGGCAAGGAAGTGAGCTCACCATTTTGGTTGAGCACATTTCAAATATTGATGGATGGGGCATACAAAATGGGAGGAGGCACGTCAAGGTTAATGAAATGACAGTCCAGTGCCAACACTATTAGCAGATGTCATTATAGCTCACTAAACCTGCACAACTGCATAGTTAATATCATGAATGCATACAATTATCTATACACACTCTGTTTCTGTTTCTGTGGCTACTTGAAGTTCTCATACTTCACATTGTCAGACCCACCAGTGGTATCTGAATTCCATGCCTTATGGATCTCATTTGTCACAAAGCAGGAAATGTGGTTCCTCTAGGTACCCACTAAGGATACGGCTTGTTCTACAAGAATGACCTGCACATTAAATTGAAATCTCAGTGAGAGTGGTTACCCAAAACAGTTATTTTAAGCAGTGAAGATCTGGGGCCTCATGCATAACGCCATGCGTAGAATTCGCACTATAACATGACGTAAGTACAAAAGCCGAAATGTGCTTACGCACAGAAAAATCTACATGCAGGAATCTGTGCGTACTCCAACTTCCACGTTCTTCCGCTCCATAAATCCCAGTCAGCGTGAAAAGTAACGCTTGTGCACGCGCCTTCTATCCCGCGCCCAGCTCCTCCCAGAATTACGCCTCTATGAATATGCAAATCAATATAAATCGCCCTTAAGCTCAGCCTTCTGTGAAAAGACAATGGAAAAAGCAAGAGGGAAAATGGAAGAATTTCAGCGAATACCAAGTGGAGGCAAGGAAAAACGTACTATTTGTTGGTTTAAACAGTGGTATAAACAACAAAAGGAAGCTGACCGCCTGACATAGTCGCACAGTGCCTAAAATAAAAAAGAAGTTGTCACATATCAAAGTCGCCGAGAAAAGGCGAGTTGTAGCCCATCGTCTGAGTGTCATATGAAAGCTGATTAGGGTACAGAGAAGAAAAAAAAAGGCACACAGTAGGAAAAAAGCACGAAATGTCAACTTCAGTCTCTAAATTTCCACTTTAATTACGTAGTTTATTTTGTCATTAAAGTAGAACATCATAAACTTCATCTTAAAATCGTTTAATTAGCCAGTTTCTCAAATTACATCATAATTAAAGTAGCACATTAATAGCTTTGTTTTGTATTTGATCTTTTTTGCTCTGTGTGTGTGAATCACTACGTGCTTCCGATTTCTCTTTCTCTGACAGGACACAGAATCCATTACATTTGTGATATTACAGCTCTCTGAATAATTAAAATACTGAGATGTATACGTGATATCTTTTTCATGATGATAGGAGTTAAAGCATGTTATTAAACAGGGGAATACGGTGCGTAATTGTGTGCGACCTTCGATGAAATTATTGTAGCAGTACTGTCTCTTTCAAACGTACTAATCTCCAATTCCTGTCCTTACTTTTCTTTCTACACATAACCAATCACCACACAATCAGCTCTGTAACAGATGTTAAGCCATCTGTAAACTTACAACGACGATTCTTGAAAACCTTTAAGGAACATTGAAATATCTTTGTAGTACAAGTTTAATTATTCTATCCATCAATCCTTCCAGTGTCGCGTCGGCCCCAGAAAGAATACAGCACAAGGCAGGATCAATCTATGAACTAGCTAGCGCTGCAGAACCGTGTTCTCACATGTTTAATTATTAACAATACAGATTATTTAAATGAAGTTAAACTTTTATCTATATAGTATAATCAACATATTTTGCTGCATTTTATCTTAAAAATATATCTTAGAGATATCGTCATCATATGTAAATACGTGCTTTATAAAGTGGCACAGGTTGTGTGATATTATAAATGTAGTGCAAGTTTACAGTGAGGTGTTTGTACTTATAAGTACAGACAGTTCTACAAGGAGCAGTTGATGGACTGATTGACTGTTTAAGGTTCTTGGGATGAAACTGTTTCTGAACCGCGAGGTCCGTACAGGAAAGGCTTTGAAACGTTTTGCTGTGGCTGAGGCAGGGTGGGCTTGATGCTGTATACTGATATTTCTCTTTCCGATCAGCTGCTGCTGTGATTCCCCACTAAGATACATTGATATAAATACTCTGAGTGGTGCAGTGAGAGTAATATGGAAAAAGAAGATCCGCTGTGGCAACCCTTAACGGAAGCAGCTGAAAGAAGAAACGATTTGAACGTGGAAATGTTCTTACGCAACATTTCTGTGCGTACGCACTGTTTATGCATGAGGCCCCTGGTGGATAGCATTTCAGAGTGTTCTATCTAGGAACTGGCCCAATTCAAAATCAAAGAGGCCTTGTTAGTTAAAATGCCTAGGGCTATCCAAAAATCAAAGATGAACAGTTATTAAAACCAAGAAACACAAAGGAATGAATAAATCTCAAGTAAAAGCTGTTTCCCCCTCTTTTACTTCCTCCGTATTATGTATCAGTTCAAAGTTATGGGTATTTTATGTTTTATTGTGTTTTTTGTTCATTTTGAGTTCTAATTTTTACAACTCTATGTGATTTTACTTGATTTCATAAATGATTTTTGTAACTGTGTACTGTCACTTTAAATAAAGTTAATTTCTTGTTCTTTGTGAGTTGTGCCCTAGGAGGCAGGGCCACCCTGACGTTGCCACTCCTGAGGCCTCTCTCAGGCTGTTTAAATTGGGTTGGAAATCACTTGGAGTTCAGTTAGTGAGTATTACATTTTCTGTGTTGGGCTTTCTAGATGTATGATTACTTCTCGCTTTGATTTAAGTATTCAGATTTTTGCATATCATATAGACACTTGTATTTTGCTATTTTTGTTAAGTCTTTCATTTTTACAGATTTTTTACTTGCCCTTCTACTACAAGGATTTTGCTATAATTCATTGATATTTATAGTTGTCCAACCAGTTTTTGGCCTGTTCTGGTTGAAGCCAGCAGACAGCCTTAGGCGCCTAAATGACTTAAGGTGAGGCTGTGCCAGACAGACCAGTGAAGATCCTGGCTTGCTTGAGTAGCAGCCAGTGGAGGCCTCACACCTGTCTTGCCTTGGAGGAAACTTCAATTCATGAAATTCATGTGCTGTAAGATAGTGTGACCAAGTTATAAACCGCCATGTCAAAGACCATAATGATAGGAATGAAGCTGTTACAGTCAGGTATTTTTCCCTCTGGGTTATATGTATTTACTGTTTTATTGTGTTTTGGGGTATGATTATATTAATAACAGTAACAGTGGACTGCACAATAACGTGCAGTGGATACACTTGACTTGAGCATTTATAGTTTTCATATTCTTTTTCTGTACATTTAGCATTTGTTTGCTCAGAGGTTGATGTGCTTGCTGCTTCCTGAGTAGCTTTTCTTTTCTCCATTCTAGCGGCCTGCTTCTTCTCTTGTTTCCACAACATCTTTTATCATTAAAACTGACTAAGTCAGTGTTTGTGTTGCAATTACTTAGTATGTTTTCTTTAATTTTTCACTTAAGCTGGCACTTAAGTCTTCAATCTGCCTCAAGAATGATTTCATATATGAAGAGGTAGGGGAAATGACGTCGAAGGTGGTAGGAATGAGAACGGAGCCTGTACACATGCACCGCATGGCCGTCTTGCTAGGCTCTGCCGAGAGTTGATTCTACAATAAAATAAAATTAAAATTAAAAGAGGAATAACCTTGGAGGTCAATCATCACCCCAGAAGTGGATAGTAGATATCACGTAGTATATGTGTATCAAATTTCAGATCAATAGGTCAAACAGTTTGCGAGCTACAAGTGATTTAAAATCATGGACAGATAAACGGACAGCCACAGTAGCATATTATATATAAAAATGTTTATGTAATTTCTGTTATTTTGGTTTATTATTTAATAATTATGTGTCTTGAATGTGATACCATTTCCTGTACTTTCAGGGCAGAATCTGAGGAGGTATAGTCACCTTGAAATCATGGCCTCTTGTTCCTCTCGCTACCTTTATAGCCAGTCAGAGAGATCAAACCAGCAGAGGATCATTGAGTTTATATAGGAACTCATGAGTATTGTCTTTCGTGTTATTCTATCTTATCGTTTTTGAATGTATTACTTCGACTTTGGGATTCTGATTTACTGGACTATGTATTGGGATTTATTCGTCTTGGATTGTCTTTTAAAATATATCCTTTTTGCCTCATTTTTGGGTTTGTGCAATTTTTGAGTTTTCCTCTCAAAATGTTATAAACATCTTTATTTGTAAACATTCTTGGTGGAATTGTCTTAATAAGCTAGGGTTCCTATTTCTCATAAGACATTTTTGTATATTTTGAATATATAAAGCCAACTTCCCATGTTTAGGCCTCTGTAGGCTGCAGCCTGCAGGTAATAGTTGGGGGCTGGCTGTCTTTGTTTTCAACTCACCAAAAAAAGCAAGACTATGCGATAAAGAAACAGAGTTTAAAGGAGGCAAAACAAATGAATGGTCAAAAAACTAGCATGGTTCTTAAGTAAAGAAAAACAAAGTAATAAATTCCAAAATGTAAAATGTTTACTAAAATGTGTAGTCCAAAAAGCAAAAGTAAAGGTCCTAATCATTGCAAATAAATTGTTTCTCTAATTAGCAATAGTGATAGTGATGTTTTGTTCTTTGACATTTATGCAAAAGCTTTGATGCAGAGTTTTGCACACCACCAACTTTTATAATGTTGAAGTTATGACGTCACAGGCCACTCACATTATAACGTCCAAACTGGCAACGGCAGAAACAAAAATGTACTCAAAATTGGCAACAGAAAAGTAACACGGAAATTAAACAATAATTAAAATTGCAAAATTGGACACAAAAATAAAAAAACACCAAAACAAATCAGAAATAGACTGAAAGTGACAACATAGCCCAAGGATTCAAATTTTGCTCACTGATCAAAATAATTTTCATATATGTGAAAGTCATGCACAGTAAATACGTTTATTATAATGTTTGGATTTTACACACTGTTCACATATAAAGGCCTCACATATTACTTATAATCTTCCTCTGAATGGGAACTGTGGACAAGTTAACAAAGCTGCAGATATAGATTAAGAATAATGAAAACACTTTCATTCAACACTTGTATCAGAAGCTCATTTAAAACAATTTTTATGGATCTGAAGTGGGGAAGAAGAAGACGAGTCAAAAGGCGAAGCTCTCAATTTACCAAACAAAACCAAAAAAACATAAACAAACACTAAAAAAAAAAAGTTGTTACACATTATATATACTGTCATGTACTTTGGGTCAGTTTTGACCAGCCATATACTTTAGTGGATATAACTGTTCATTTTAGATACTTTGTTCATTCATTCTCCAAAAAGAAAATCTTAAAACTTACAATCAGATTAAGATGGTCAGTCAATATTAAGTAGGTGTGGGATAAAAAAAATCTGATTTTAATTGCACATAAATGGGTCAGAAACACCAATAAGGCAGAGTTTCAAGTCAGCATTTGAACATTTTATTGCAAGGTCAGTAGCCAGTGCAAGCTGCTAAAGAACAGTTTGTTTTTCCTACAATAGAGAACACCACTCAAGTAAGATGTTATAATAAAAGACTTTGAAGATTTCAAAATATGCATTTTTTCTTACCTTGGCTTCTGACACAGATATTGGACTTCATTGCCTGTTAGGTAATGGCCAAGAAATAATTCAGTGGGATAGTCATAAGTGTAGTTTTTAATAGGAAGAAGGAAAGTGGAGTAGCGTTCTTGTAAAAAAATAAAAAAAAGACTTTAATTATCATAGACACGTGGATCCTAAAATGGCAGCTTCCTTGAAATTTTTAATACATTTTTCCGCTCATTAAGCAATATCCATATATTTTCATTGAATTTAGAATATGTGTTCATTTAACCCAAATATTTCAACATTTTTGTTTTGTTAATCCAAACTTAACCTTTAATTTTTGTACTGGTTCACAGTATATGAAAGCAACTGTTTCAGACAGTTGACTTTTATTACCAAGAGGCTTCCTAAACCTTTCCCTTGTGTTATGGTGGCCAGTTGACATAGTCTTGCCATGGGCAAGGACCCTGCCAAGGGGGCATGGAGATCTCTAAACTGGTCTTTTGATCTGGATTGCAATCCAGTTCAGAGCTGTTTCATTCCTAATACCAGTGTTACATGACAGGCAGAGTTTGTCCCCGGCTTATATACTATTATTTCTGTTACTGAATTATTATTTTCATATTTTCTGTTTTTGTGCATTTTTTTTGTTTTATATTGATTTACGTACTTATTGTTTAATTGTTATATATTGTGCATATAACCTGTGTTTTGCGGGTGGCCACTATTATGTCACTCCTATAGGATTTCCCTTAGCTTTTATAATTTAGGCAGGAGAGTGAATCCTTCCAATGTTCATTGAGATTTGTGGTGTAAAGATCCGCATTTCTCACCTTTAAGTATTTGGGACCCGAGTTTTCATAACAGTTTTAATTGTGCCCCCCTAACGTTTTTTTTGAAAGGAGCCTACTAATACCAATTTGTTCTTTTTTAATCTATACTAATAAAAGGCAAAGCCCTCACTCACTCACTCACTCACTCACTCATCACTAATTCTCCAACTTCCCGTGTAGGTAGAAGGCTGAAATTTGGCAGGCTCATTCCTTACAGCTTACTTACAAAAGTTAAGCAGGTTTCATTTCGAAATTCTACACATAACGGTCATAACGGTCGATAAAGGTCGACAACGTCCGCCATGTTGAACTTTCTTATTTATGGCCCCATCTTCACGAAATTTGGTAGGCGGCTTCCCTGTGCTAACCGAAACCGATGTACTTACTTATTTCGATGGTATGACGCCACAGTCGGCCGCCATATTGAACTTTCCAACGTCACCAATTTTCCAACTTCCCGTGTAGGTAGAAGAATGAGCCCGTCTTCACGAAATTTGGTAGGTGGCTTCCCTGCGCTAACCAAAACCGATGTACGTACTTATTTCGGTGGTATGACGCCACTGTCGGCCGCCATATTGAATTTTCCAAACGTCACAAATTCTCCAACTTCCCGTGTAGGTAGAAGGCTGAAATTTGGCAGGCCCATTCCTTACAGCTTACTTACAAAAGTTAAGCAGGTTTCATTTCGAAATTCTACGCGTAATGGTCATAACGGTGAATGACGTCCGCCATATTGAACTTTCTTATTCATGGCCCCATCTTCACGAATTTTGGTAGGCAGCTTCCCTGCGCTAACCGAAACCAATGTACATACTTATTTCGGTGGTATGATGCCACTGTCAGCCGCCATATTGAACTTTCCAACGTCACTAATTCTCCAATTTCCCGTGTAGGTAGAAGGCTGAAATTTGGTACTTATTTCGGTGGTATGATGCCACTGTCGGCCGCCATATTAAACTTTTAACGGAAACCGATGTATGTACTTATTTCGTTGGTATGACACCACTGTTGGCCGCCATATTGAACTTTCCAACGTCACTAATTCTCAAACTTCCCGTGCAGGTAGAAGGCTGAAATTTGGTAGGCTCATTCCTTACAGCTTACTTACAAAAGTTTAGCAGGTTTCATTTAGAAATTCTACACGTAACGGTCATAACGGTCAACAACGTCCGCCATGTTGAACTTTCTTATTTACGGCCCCATCTTCACGAAATTTGGTAGGTGGCTTCCCTGAGCTAACCGAAACCAATGTACGTACTTATTTCGGTGGTATGACGCCACTGTCAGCCGCCATATTGAACTTTCCAACATCACTTTTTCTCCAACTTCCCGTGTAGGTAGAAGGCTGAAATTTGGCAGGCTCATTCCTTACAGCTTACTTACAAAAGTTAAGCAGGTTTCATTTCGAAATTCTACGCGTAATGGTCATAATGGTCAACAACGTCCGCCATGTTGAACTTTCTTATTTATGGCCCGATCTTCTCGAAATTTTATAGGCGGCTTCCCTGCACTAACCGAAACCAATGTACTTACTTATTTCGGTGGTATGATGCCACTGTTGGCCACCATATTGAACTTTTCAACAGTCTTTGTTACTTATGGGCCCATCTTCAAGAAATTTGGTACATGGGTTCCCAACGCTAACTGAATCCTACTTACGTACATATATATGTCCATAGCCTGCAGCTCAGTCACTGTGTGAGGTGGCGTTGGGTCCCCCATCCCAACGCCTCCCACGTTGTTGGCTGCCTGCCTATATAAGACCGTCCGTCGCTCCGGTCTCTACATTCCCTTCCTTGCTTTGCCACGGGATTCACGTCTCCCTACTGATAACTACAGCCTTTTTGTTTAATCCACGGCTTCTCTGCTGTTTTATTGTTTGTTTATTACAATTATAGTTATTGTATAGGTATTTTAGACTTACTTTACATTGCTCAGGTACCCATTTCCTTTATCATTCCAACCCCCATTACCATGTCTATCGAGGTGATCACTATCGATCAAAGAACTGTCACTTACTGAGTGGTTTTCATGCCCGGAGATGGTATCTACCTTTTCCATTCTCTTTGTTACATATTGCACAGCCATATCAGGCTCACTCTTGATATCCGGAGGAACATTGTGTCTTATGAATTGAATGACTGGGACAGGTTCAAGGTGTGGACTGATGACGGTACAGGAGATAATTATACTACACAGGAGCACTATAAGAGTGAAATGCTTAAGCCCTTCACCTATGGTTCTGCATGTGAGTTGATGGCTGCCGCTGAATTGTTCGGTTGTCGCTTTCAAGTGTACCAAAATGGCCAAATATTTTACACCTTTCGACAAACGCCAATGCCTCTTAAACATCTTAGATTCACAGGTGACGATTTCAGTAGTGGACACTTTGATGTTTATGAGTGTTTAAACTCTCAAAAGCTGGATGTGATTTTATCGATGAAACCAGTTGTGTGCTTACAATTCTTGACAGATGCCGAATGTCACTTCAACACAACAAATCCTGCAAATACTATCGTAATTGAAATAAACCATTAAACTCAAACCGATTATGACAGCAGCAATCCAAGCTGTGAGATTTGAGACAAGATTACTGTTCACATGGCCAACTGTAAGTTACATGCTCAAGAGTAAGCTCAGCGCACAGCTTGGTCATATTACAACCGGAGGGCCGAACTGACAACATGGTATAGAAAGAGATCCTTAACAAATAATTATTGGCATATTTTCCCTCAGTTTAAAAAGGTTAAATTTTCTTCTTAATAAAAATTTTAAGGCAGTATTTCGCCGCTGCGAAGCGCGGGTATTTTGCTAGTTAATGATATATCATAGATGCATATTTTATTATAACTACTTAACATTTATCGACATATATCTAACTCTATATTTATTTTTCTAGTATCAGAATGTAGTTAAATTTAATTTGTTTTGGTTTCAATAGATGTATTTTTCATATTTTTGATTCTTGTTTTCTTTTTTTCACATCTTTGCGCCCCCGTTTTTGTTACTTCGTGCCCCCCTAGGGGGGCCCACCCCACAGTTTGAGAACCACTGATCTAGAGCATGAAGATTGTTTTGAATTCTCTTTTCTTTTTAATTCTTTTCCACTGTTTATTGGATTTGGCCTTTGGTTTATGGTTTGGATGTGTTTGCATTTGATTGTCTTTGTAGGCAAATCCTTTTGCCCTAATTTTGCCTTTTGTTTTGTTTTTTGGTCTATTTTTGTGGAAATAAATTCTTCAATTGTAAAGATTCTTTGTTGGCATTGTCCTTTCCACTAGGGGCTTTTATGATTTCCTTTACTTTGAGTTTTTTTTGTAGACTTGGAACTTTTAAAGTATATTTTCTAACTTTAAAAACATGAGTCCCATTTTAAGTTTGGGGTCAGGCTGCCGAGGTTGAAGCCTGCTTTTGGGGTCCAAACCAAGTGAGTACAGGTCTTGGTAAGGATATTTTGAGGACTGCACCCCTTTTTGCCATCTTGCATATTGCACTCACAATAGCCTGTTCCTGTTATTGTCTTAAGATGACTCTAAATTAAAGTAAGAAAAGTCAAAACTTGGATTGATTAACATATTTATTTACTGGAAAATTAAGTCTAAAATTGAATCTTTTGAGTGTATATTCCTAAAGTGAGCCTTAATCAGTTCTGTCACCTTACAGCTCCACAGCTACCTCTGCCTGGAAGGGTTTTCTGCAGATACCCAAATTCCCTTTAACATTCTAGTGTGTACCATGTGGGTTGTTTTTTAATTTCTTATTGGTTTAAAAAATTACATTACCATGACTGAATTACAAGTGTTCTGGTGTGGAGAATCTTCAGTTTTTCAACTGTAAACTGATTATACTAATTTTTAAATATTTTGCTCAAACAAACCAAGATGAATTGAATTTACAGGACTTTAATTACAGCCATTGCAAGCACTGTGGTATATTGAACTAATAAGTTATACATTTGTTCCAATCAGCTTCTTTTTCAATTACTTTACGACCTGAGAATGGGAAATAAGCACAGATGTCATAGACCCTGTTTTAAATTAAGTTATAAGCTGTGAACCGATGGATGCTGTAGGACTAGGAATTACTTGAGAAAGCTTGTGAAAGGAAGGAGTACGGAAGTACTTAAAAGCTCAAACACTCAGAATCATTTGTGATCAGGACAAGATAAACAATCAAATGTATCATGTATCCTGAAACCCCACACATGCATTTTAAAATAGATATGGCTTGTCTGATGGACCAAGGAGAAGAAAATGAAAGGAGGAGAAACAATGACAGAAGGGTGACATCAGAGATCAAGAGACGTGAGATGATCTGATTTGGATGTCAGAAAACATAACTATGAACAATGACGATTGCTAAACCAAAACCCACTCATCCATCATTTGACACTTCTATTTTCAGTAAGCTTTTCTAAGGCTGTTTATATCTGTATTACTTTATATTATATTTTCTTCTATTTAGTAGTGTTATACATTAATAAATACCATGTGATTTTTATATATTCTATACTTTGCCTTTTATCTAGGGAGATTAAAATAATAAATTGGTACCAAGTGTGAGTTAGATGGCTATTGTCCTATTCACAGGGTTCACAGGGTTTATCAAGGCAGTTGAAGTCACTCCTCAATAATTACAACAACAACAACAACATTTATTTATATAGCACATTTTCATACAAAAAAGTAGCTCAAAGTACATTAGAATAACTGCAGCCAAAGCAAGACATAGTTTGGTTAGTAAGTGGCATATAACCAAAAGAGTTGTGCTGTTACGTGAGTTGCAATGATACCTGCATGTTTGTGAAAGCTGGTGATAGTGTGTCCCTATTTAGAGAAGCCAATTCAGAATATTGCTGAGTGACTCTCAATTGGGCCCTACTTGAGACTTTGTCTGGGTAGGATTGCAAATTTAACATGTGGTTCCCTGTACACGTAGGAAGAAATCACAACATTTAATGGGAAGTGACCACTCATAGATATTGATGCATCCTAATGGTGGCTCATTATTTTCATTATTTACTGCCAATTCCAAATAGTGTACCCTGCAAAAATTATTCTGAAACACAGGACTGCTAGATGACCACACAAATACTGGTTTCTATTTTGGCAACTTTTACCTCACCACAAATTTATAGTTGATTATTTTAGGACGCACTTTTAAACACATCTGTTTTTATTTTCTACTATTCTTATGAATTCTTATGTTATGAATGAAGTTTCCCCTGTAGCACCTCTGACAGGAATGAACAACAGGTTAATGATTTTAGATAGGATGGAAATAACAATATGAAGTGAAGTCTCCAGTCTAAATTGGAATAGTCATGTGTCAGCTCCAGCTAGGACCTGCTTTAAAAAGGTACACTGATGATTTACCCAAATAAAGAAAAAAAGTATTTACCCCTGACCATCCATAAGGAAGAAAAAGTCCACCATCCCAGTTTCTACCATCGACGAAGAAAAGTCCAGCAATCATCATGAAGATCCAGACCAACAGGTTGATGACATTGAGGACATTATTGAAGCCAACAGAATTCTTTACTCCTAGAGCCACAATGATAGTCACCAAGATAGCGATGACAAGAGCTAGGAGATCTGGGTACGACTGCTCTCCTTTGCCTGTAAGACATCAATGGTATGGCAACATCTTCATCCAGCACACATGAAATAAGGTGAGCAAAAGGAAAAGAGAAAGAGAAAGAAGACATTCAAGTTGTCCATCTCAGACTTATCTATGGCTCAGCTCCTATGAGTAGGATATGGCCTCATACTGTAACATAAAATCCAAAATATAAATAAAAAATTCAAATGCAGCAGAAGGTGTAATGCTAAATTCATTTGATTGTCTCTGTCAACATGAGCACAAACAGGATTAAAAGGGTGGTAGAGCCTATCTCGAAATATCTCATATACCTGTAGGTTGGACAAAACCGTTTTTTTGAATTACATAATTAAAATGTCTTAACTCTCAACAATTTCCAGACCAAGCTTATATTTCTCTCTATTTGTCACAATAATTTAGTGGTTTCGCCATATGAGCAAGTATCGGTGTGTTAATATCTAGGCTTCAATTCAATGTACCTGTATAGCACTTTTCATTAAGTGAGGGCTAACAGATTCACAGGTAAAATATGATTACAAAGTTACTAATTACATCATATGTATGCATAAACAAATAGATTTGTTTAAAAACACAGAAAGACATAGTAGTTCTAAACCAGTGATACTCAAAGTGTTTTGGATTGAGGACCACTTTACTAAAATCAAATCAAACAGCAGACCACCTAAGCCAGACAGTCATCTGTTAGTGTAATTCTGCATTAAATTTCCCAGATTTATTTTACGAGAAGCATTTATGTGAAAAATGTTAAGATTCAAATCAAGCATTTGTGTTTCAAAGACCCAGATTTAAGGCCTTTGATCCAAAATGATCCCCTTAGCCATTAACAGCATTTTAGTACAGATGTGCGTATCATCGTTCCCATCGTTTTGTGAAAAGCAGTAACTTTAACTTTAATTCGGGGGTCGGCTGATGTGACACGCACGACTTTAAGTCCTTCTGATCATTTTGGGTGATGACACATATTGCTTTACTCTTTATCTTTAGGATGTAAGTTCCTGCACAAAATATGGTCCGAAATTACCTAAAAGAGTTTTTTTGGGTCTGTAGGGCCAAAAATAGGGAGAACTCCAAAAAGGTTGACATTTTGCATAACTAGACAAGTCGAACATTGTATCATACTAGCTGTTTAAGCCCATGCTGTAAAAAGCCCAGGCTCCTAGAAACTATTGAAATCATCAGAAACAAAATTGAAATGCAGAGAGTTTCATTTTACAGACATGCTTGCTCCCCTTATCTATCAGCGGGTAAAGCGAGATTGTCTCTTCCTTGTTAACTTGGGGCTGCCTTGCTGGCTCTTTGAGCTTCATTGCTGTAGCCTCGCACTTCTGGACTGGGCAGACAGACACACACACTTCCATGTGTAGATGTTTATATGTAAGATGTGGGGGTTTAATTGTACTGGTGAGTCAGGAGGCTTGAATAAAGAAAAATCTGAAGTGATTTCAAAGTGTTCAAAAGTAATTCTTATGAATATAAAAGATCACAAACAAAGCTAAGTTCATGAACCTTTATTCACCCATAATACTACAATCATAATCATAGAAGTGGTGGCGCAGTAAAGAGATCAGGGTTCACATCCTTGGTCCTCCCTCTGTGAATTTTACATGTTCTCCTCAGGTCTGCATGGGTCAACAACCCCCCCCCCCCCCCCCCCACCCACCTGGTGGATTGGTGATGCTCAATTGGCCCTAGTGGGTTTGGGTGTGTTCCCCTGTGATGGACTGATGCACTGTCCATATTTTTCTTGCCTTGCTCCCTGTGCTTGCTGAGATAGCCTGCAGCATCCCACATCCCTGCTTGAGATTCAACAGGCTTAAACAATGGTATGACATAAAACAGGATTAACATTTTAAGAAGAACATTGAATTGAAAGATGTAAAAATGACAAAGCAAGAGACACTGAGACAGAGAAAGAACAGTGAGGTGAAGCACTAGTTGTATAAAAGGCTGAGAGCACCTGGGCAGCAGGCAGTGAAGAATAAAATTTTACACAATAGTACAAAAGGTGAGCCACTTTTCACTCAGGATTTACTCTTAATCTCCCTGGCCCAACTAGGGTAAAAAAGAATACTTGACAGGTCTAATACTCACCCAGACCATTCAGTGTGCCCACATTTTTTATCATCCAGTTGCTAATGCTGTGGTTGGCCAAGGAATCAAACATACTGCTGAGAGCACTGGCACCAGCGGCTGTCCCAATGAGATACTCCAAGATAAGATTCCAGCCAATAAAAAAGGCCACAAACTCCCCAACCGTCACATAGCTGTAGGTATAGGCAGACCCTGTAGTCTTTGGGACCCGCACACCGAACTCTGCATAGCATACACCTGTAGAGCCAAAGGGAACATTACAACAAACAGTTGAGGGTATCATAGATTGTTCAAGTAAAGATCGCAATCCTAGACCTTAGCAGTAAATTTGGACCCAAGAGATGAACACACCATTAATGCTTTTAAAGAGTTTCATACATAAGAGCATTTTAAATTTCAGTTTCTTAGCACAAAAATAGCATGTTATGTTGTACAGCCTGCAAATACATTTTGGTGGAGAAAAGAAGAGGAAAGGCCCCCTGTCACAATAGTATAGAATGTTATAAGATATATTTCCTTGCATTCTGAATCAATAAACAGTCTCATGCCTACAGTTTCCTCTAGCAACTGCAATGTTTTTCCATCTAACTTCTACTCCGTTTTCACCATTCGTTGTGAAACATGAGCATGATGGTCAGTCTTTGTCATTGAAATGCACCCCAATATCCAGCCTTCTCTCAGGATTCTTGACATTTCTTCAACAAGCCATGTCAGCTAGGACTGCTTTACAAATAACCTTAAGCAGGATGGTGATTTCATTATTCTGTTATCTCCAACCTCATCTGCACGTAAGTACCTGATATAATTTGTATCCCTCTTGTGTCTCCATTAACTTGTCAGCTACCTATGGATACCATCTGGATTCTCTAAGAAAAAATCACCTTGGCTTTTAAAATGCAGAATTTTGTTTTGCAAATGTAGTTGCAGACTATTTGTAGCTGTGCATTGTGGGAGTGGAGAAGCGCAGTTGTCCAGACAAGTGAAGTTGCCAGAGCTTTTGATATAATTGCCAATTGTAACCAGCACTAATAATGAAATTATGCATCTTTTTTTCTCTGTTCTTATTTTTTTATTTCAGTGACATAAAATAATGTTTTAAATGAAATTATTTAAGGCATGAGGCAGACAGCTTAGTTATAGAAATGACTACAGTACCTTACACAATATTTGTAACTCTTTGAGGGATGTGCCCATGAGAGGGTGTAAGTGAGTTAAAAAAAGCCTCTCTGCAGTTTGTCTATTTGCCTAATGATTATCATGTTCCTTTGTATTACCTATGCCAAATCATATCGAGTCGTATTGTAAATTTAAGAATAATGGAAGGTTAGGAAAAAAGTTATGTCACTTGTATCTTAAAACTGTCAAACCTACTTAATCCAAGACAGAGTCATGGGGACAGGAGCCTATTCTAGTAGCAGTGTATGATACACAGGAAACAACCCATCATAGGGTCTCACCCTGGGCCAATTTAGGATTGACAGTTAAGCTGACACATATGCATTTGAATTGTGGGAGTAAAACTGGAATACCTAGAGAAAAATCGCTCCGTCCACTTCACCATAGTGCTATCCACTATTTCAGCCCTCTCTCTCAGATGTTGTAATTCATGAAGGGTAGTTACTGTTCATCTAAGTCTCTAGATATTTGTTGACCTTTGTTATGTTAGCTGGGTATCATCTATTGTGCCCAACGATCTGAGATGGCCACCATATTATGATGTAATGGTGAGAGATCACAGTTAAGATTTAGACAGTCTCAAGTGTCTATTCTTTTTATTTGTTGTATTTTTTTCCTTTGAGTATTATTTTGTTAATTATGCCATTATATACTACTAGCTGTGTAAGCCTGTGCTGTAAAAAGCCCAGGGTCCTAGAAACTATTGAAATCATGAGAAAAAAAATTGAAATGTAGAAATGTCAGGTAATTGAAATGAACTACTCTGGGCATCTAGGAGGTTTCATTCTGCCGACATGCACACATCACTTGTGTATTAGCAGCTAAGCTAATGTCTCTTTCTCCTGAGGTTTTGTTTTGCTGACGTGCTAACCTCGCTTGTGTTTTAACAGCGGAAAAGTAAAAGGGATACTGTTTTGCCAACGTGCTCGCCTCGCTTGTGGCTAAGTGAGTTGTCTGTTTCCTCTGAGGTGGAGCCCTTACCCTGACTCCACCTCTCACTTCCGGGCCGGACAGACAGACACACTTCCACATGTAGATGTTTATATATAAGATATGTTTGTGTGGTCTTATTTGTGTATATTTTTCTATTTCTTCATCAATGCTGTTTTGTTCATTAGTTAGTTGACATTTTTGTATTATGCTAACTATATATTTATTTATTCTTTTCTGTATGATCCTGATTTATATATGTGGCACCTACAAGGACAGGCCTCCCTGATGTTGCAGCTGAGGGGCTGTGTTCAGCCTTTACAATGGCCTGAGAAGCTTCAGTTCCTTACTGACACATTAGTTTTTACTTCTGTTTTTCATCTTTCTTTTGAATTCTACTATTGTTTTAGATTATGTTTATTAAGCATTTGTTTCATTTGGCTTGTGCAGGCCTTAAAACCTTCTTCTCAAGTTTGAGAGACAGGTTGATTTGAGTAGGTGATGCGTACACCTTTAGTTCAGATCAGTGTGGTCTGACTCTCATTTTGAGGCTCAACACCATTTTGTGTTTCAAGAACCAAGAAGGTCTTAACAGTCAGTGGCAGTGATTGGCATAATCACAATGGAAATTTGGAACACAGGCAGTGTGGATATGTAGTTTTAGAATACTGTGTAACCACAGATGGAAGCATAGTTAGATAGACTGGTCTTCTCACCTTTTTTCAGAGAAGTCAAACTTTGTTCTTGACATATTTTTAATATTTTAAAGGATCTTCTCCATCTGTGCCTGTTTGTTTTTCATTTTATTGTGTTTATGTTAGTTGAGCACATTGCATATTTTGCTTTCTTTCATTTTTAAGACTATTTGAGGTTTTTTCGTTTTTTACCATGATGACAGGAGCAGCCGAAAGAAGAAGAAGAAGAAGGTGTTTATACCCATTAGCAGGTAGTGAAGACAGGCTCACATTGGCTGCACTGAAATGAGGGGTGAAACAAGACCTTATGATCGCTATGGAGTTCTGCTTTTTAGCTTTCATCTTCCGACTGTGATATGGCCTGCCAGTCTTTATACCCCATTCTGTTTTTTTCAGTCCTGTCTTTTTCAATGTTAAAAACTTAAAGACTGAGTGGGACATTTTCTCTCTCTCGATGCATTGTTGTTTATGCACTTTATCATTTGTAATATGTTTCTTACAAATTAAGGAAACCCATTCATTTTTTTTACTCATGTAGACTAATACAACACATTATGTGACTTTCTCAGTGATGCCTGACTTTGTTTGTACAATTATTGTGCTCAATATGTGCCGGATCACATGGTGGTTGAGCAACAGCTTCTGGAACTATTAAAACAAATTTGTTTCATAAAACAGACAATGGACTGAAAAATCTAATTTTACATATTTTAAATTGCAGGTCTTTCCCTGAGACAAAATTGCAGCTTTTGAATACCTGAACTGAAATGAATAATGAATCCAAACCTGACCCTCTGCAATCATGGCATCTTACAAGCATTAAAGTAGCAGCCTTTTCTTGCTCTGAAAGTCTCCCTTAATCTTCTGCAGAAATGTCGAGTCAAACTTTTGTAAGAAATAACAGATTGGACTTGAGAACATATCTTTACAAAACAGTTTCTCCATCATTTGCTTCCTGTCAGCAAATCAGCAACTCTATATCCTTCAGCAAATTTAAAGCATCCTAGGAAATTGATTCTTTTAAACATTCAATCAATCATGAAATATCAGGATAGGATATTCAAATGCAAACTTGCCCTTCCTTAGTGAGCACTTGGTATGAGAGAAGACAGTGCTGCTTGCTGTTCTTTTGCTTTGTATCACTTTTCATGGCAGTCTTTCCCTGGCAGCTAGCTTATCTTCACCTTATGGTGCTGGATCAGTGGAGGTTTGTATGTTTCGTCATAATGTTTTAAAAAAGTTCCTGAAAATTGTAGCATTCTAGCGCATTACGTTCTCCGACTACATAGATAAACAGACAGATGGAAAAAGTGAATACATTAGTAGTTCTAATTTTCAGTTCTGAAGATACAGATGGGCTGATGATAATTACCACCAATTGTGTATTCCTGATTATATCTTAAACCCTTACTCAAGGTAAAGCATATTTAACATAAAATACCTTAGGAGTGTTTAAGTTTCATTTTAGTGATACTGATTTTTTAACCTGGTTCATTAGTATCTTATTACCACTAGTGCATTTATGTAAATTGCCGATGTCATATATAACATAAGGTGATGTTATATGTAGACTTGAGATCTGAACAATTTTGAAAGCCTGTATAGATCTTTCACTATCCCAGATTTTATGATAGATGGTAATGTGGTGACATTATGGGTGGTGCTGCTACATGGCTCTAGGAGACTTGGTTCAAATCCTGTCCTGATCATTGTCTGAGTTGAGTCTACAGTATGTGCTATTTCTGTGGCTGTGACTTATCTGAGTGCTCCAGATTTCTAACACACATTCCAGCACATTTTAAGCTGTCTGGCATGTTTAAACTGAAGCAGTTTGAATAAGTACATGTCTGTGCTCTGAGATGGACTGGTGCCCTGCCCAGAAATAGATTCTTCATTGTTCCCAGCCCCTGTAGCTTTAACCTGAATAAATATGGTCTGAATTTGTAGAGATGGATCATTTCAGGATATCCCACACTAAATTCATACTTTCCAATATAAAGAAAATTCCAGTGTCACCTGACAGGATGGATGCCACAGCTGCGATGATAAAAGACACAATGACACCAGGCCCAGCCATTTCCTTTGCCACCAGTCCGGAAACTACATACATGCCGGTGCCCACACAGCTTCCAACTCCTAGAGATACCAGGTCCACAGTGGTAAGTATTCGAGCAAGCTTGGTGCTCTGGGGTGCAGCAGCACCACCTGTACTCTCCAGCATTGACTCCACTGGCTTGGTACGCAGAATCCGAGAGTGAAAAGCATACCAAGTGGCACCCCACTGAATGCGCCGAGGATCCATCTTAGCAAAAAAGCTGCTCATTTTGTTTAGAGAAGACAACAAACTGTGAAGGTAAGGTTGTTGATGTCTAGTTAAGGATGCAGTGGTCAACTGGAGAAAAAGGCTGCTGCCTTTACAAGAAGTCCATGTCAGTTTTTATCCACATATTGAACAGGACTGGCAAAAAGTACTCAGATTTTATCAGTGTCTGAAAAAAAGCAAAAGAGAGAAATCATATTTAAGATTGATCAGACTCAGGGCCTGCTTTGATTCATATGCATAGATTCAGATTTTTTTTGTCTAATAACTTTACAAAGAAACCTCACACAGATGGCACTGAATTGTCCATAGTGGCTTTCTATTTTAGTGCCAGTATAAACCAGCTGTAGAAAAATAAAAATAAAAACAGCAGCCACAGGAAAGTAAATTTAAGCAACAGTAAAAAATAAATTAGATGAATGAGAACATTGGCAAAGATAAGGTGACTTTCGTTCAGCATAGATGCTGCTCAGCTAAGCATTAAATAAGAAACAAAATTTTGTTTTAGTGTTGTCTCCTGTGGGATGCCAGGATCTCAGCATCTGCTTGTGTGTAATGCACAAAAAAAGGGGTAGCTGTGGCAGCAGTTTAATTTCACAAAAACTACAAAAGTGTATAAATACAAGGAGAACAGAAAGTAAAAAAATAAATACAAGATTAACACAATCCTGTAGCCTCTCTGATCCTACTTAAATGAGTGTTGAACCCAAGTCTAAATGCTGGGCCAAAGTAACACTAGTGTATATCAATTATATTTACCTCCTGTCTTTCCTTCTCTCTCTTAATCTCTTGTGGTCACTCTTTCTCTGTCTCTCACATACACACACAAACACACACACACACACACACACAGTCTGTTTCTCTCTCTTGCTTGGCTTCTGTCCCTCCAGCTAGAGAACTATCTCCCAATTCTAGTCAATTGGCTTTAGGTGACTTTAACAGTTTTTTCAGGGACAAGTCAATAAAGTCTTGGGTGTATTACACTACAGTACCCTCTAGTGGCAACCAAGACAACTGCAAATTGTTGGGAAGATGGTTAGGTATTTAGATTTCAGCTTTGATAATAACTTCTTTAAAGTCATGAAATTTTTGTTGCCTCTTTTTATGATTTGATTTTTCTTGGAGTGAATGCTACCGTTTTCTGAAGTGGTTACTATGCCATTGCAAGGGACTTGCGCCGGAAGGTCGTGACCAAGTGCCAAGGAATAAAGGCTGACATGACGCACATCTTGGTATCTGAGTTTGCAAATAACTTCCTTGAGACTTTGCATGTCAGTTTCTGTTATCTAGTTTGCCCTGGTTTAAGATCTTGAACCACAACTTCCCACTTTGATTTAGGATTTTGTTTTTGATTTTAATGTCAGTGCATTTTGATCTTCTAGTACTGACCCCTTTATGACTACATCTTCATCTCCAGGCTCTTTTTAATTTAAATCTGCTTGCTTCCATTTACAGCAAAACACACACCTTCTTTGGCTCTTAAAGGATTTTAACCACCATCTGGGATGCCTTAGTTAAAAGTCCAATACAGTTCCAGTGCTTTAACTTGGGGACCTTGTGCTGCTTGTGATATGCTGGCTTATGAGCCCTCTTTTTCACAATATTACCACATTTACTGCCTTCTGCTAGCCACTGTGTCCTGTCGCTTTCTATCTCTACTTATCTGTCTTTTTCCCTAAGCCACCCAGAACACACCATGTCACCTGTTTTCTAGCTTCCTGGAGAAGCATTGCATGTTTTTTCCCATGTTGCACTATTTTACTGGTGACACAGCTTGATGTTCTAGTAAAAACATGCAGAGGGCTAACTGCTCTATGACTGTATTTCTACTTGCACTGGCATGTTAATGTATATTGCTACTGCCACAGCACATTTTACTGGGATTGCTGTTGCATGTTCCACATTCTCAAAAAGGCTTGATTTTCTCATCTGCCACATTTTCATACTTTAAACCTCCACCTGCTGTGACACTTTACATTAGGTGACACCAAAAGAGCCTGCTTATAATACACTGTTGTACTGAAGAATATAGAGCGGTCCAGATCTAATTATGCAATTTTCATTACGCTATAACTTATTAAGTTTATTACATAGAAAATCACCCGAAAAATCCCAAATCATCAAGAAGTGTGCGAACTGACGACATGAAGAATCGTCTTTGCGCCGAACTGGAATCGTCCCCGCACAAATCAAAGTCATCCAGATGATCTGGATCTGCATAATTAGATCTGGACCATCCTGTACACAGAATATACATTGAGAAATGTTATTTCATAATTTATCTGCACACTTGTTTCACATATTAGGTTCAACAAACTGAGCACATTACACTGTATTTATTCAGTCAATCCCTAAGATGAAATCTTGCCTTACGCGTTTAAAAAACATCTTTAACGTAGAGCTTACTTAGAAGATAAAAATCAACAGAATATTTCACTGCCAATCCTGTATAAATAAATATAAAAAGAGAAAATGTGAGTCTTTCTGTAAATTGTGTTGTCCTTGACATGTACGCTTACTTACAATGAGGTCCATCATGAAATCTTGTCTTTTTTCCAGGGTCTATTTTGTTGCAGAAATAAATATTGACAAGAGAGCAATAAGGGAAAGCAATTGAGCTTAATCAAAGGTTAAACGGCTTGTGATTGAAGTAGCAGTGCTGCAGAGACTGAGCAGGATTTGTAATTCATAGCAAATGCTGGAGGCATGGAGATGAAGAACTGGCAAATGAATTCTGAGATTTATAAATGACAAGAAGGGTAGAGTGCTAGGTACAGATGTAAAATTACTGATAATTCAGCACTACCTTAATCTATATAATTTCATTTACAAAAGCACCCATAGTCTTATTTTGCGTTTTTCAATAGCCTCCAGTATTATCTTATTTGAGATTTAACCACCTCTGGACTGCTGATTGCTAGTGCTGTCAATCTTGTACTCTAAGCTGAGTACAACTTCTCTGGAAGTGGTGCCCTTTACTTGGGAACTGGTGAGATAATTGGCTCTTCTTTGGAGGGCCTGTGGAGGCTCGACAGAGTAGAATGATTTAAGTAAAACTCATGTATGATAAAATAACGTGTAGAACAGTGAATTGCATCCACATATGTGGCTGTTGCTCTGGCTACAGAGCAAAAAAAGACTTTATTTTCTAAAGGCCTTATGGAACGAAGATCTGTGCTACAGATAACTGAGCTATTTTTCAAACTCATCTTTTTATTTGTCCAGAATGAGTGTTTGAATATTCATATATGCTCAGACTTTCTTTTCTGAGTTTATTACTGAGTTTAGCAATTTGGACTCAACAAAGTACAAGGCAGGCCAGGCATATGAGGATCAGTGAATCCATCTTTTCACCCATATACTCTTCTACCTTCTTAAACTCCTTACTTTTCCACTACAGACCCAGTGACATATCTAAGAAACTAGATGCCTTATAGTCACAACTTAAGAATTTAATGCTTGATATCTATTCATCCATCCATCTGTCCATCCAATCATGCACACATTTTCTGTATCTACATTGGTAACACTTTAGAATATAGGATACTTAGGTGTGTCTATTAGTCAGTCACTGCTGCGTGATCTTAACAAATGCTTCGACAAAGCACAAATGACAATACATTAGATTTATTGTGTTACAACCAGGGTTTTTTTTCTGGCTTGCATTATTCTGTATTTTATTTTTTACTCTTTTAGTTAATTCTGAGGTATACGTTTTCATTTTTTCTGCTATTTCTGTCAGTTCTGTTTATTTTTTATTTTTTTGTTTTATCTCTTTATATATTCTGCTACTCCTTGTACTTTGTGGGTGTAGCCCCAGGAGACGGGGCCACCGTCACATCACTGCTCCTGGGTCCTCCCTCTGACTTTATATCTTGGCCAGAGAGGAACTTTCAGTGGTGTTTCATTGAATTTGTTTGCAGTTTTCTATAAGTATTGTCTTTCTTTTGATTTTCTGGTTTTCTGATTTGTTCTGCTTCTGCTTTTGGATCTTTGCCTTCAGTTAAATGTATTAGGACTTGTTATCTTTGGATTGCCGTTTAGGCAACTCTTTTCTTCTCATTAGAACAGTGTATGTTATATTTGCCTATTTTTGCTTTCTTTCAATAAATATAATTTTTAATAAAGAATTCTCATTGCCATTTTAGTTACCAAGCCAGAGTTTTTATAGTGTCTATCCCATGTAAAGCATTTTATGAAATTTGGGACTTTATTGCATTTTTTTCATCTTTTAGACCAGCTCCCCATTTATTTGCATGTCTAGGCCAAAACCTACAGGAGGCAGTTAGGGAAATTGTTGATTTGGGGTGAGCCTTTCCTGGGCTGGCCAGTAAAGGTCCTGGCCTACTTTATGGAGTACTAGCAAAATACTTGCGCTTCGCAGCGGCGGAGTACTGCCTTAAAATTTTTATTAAGAAGAAAATTAAACCTTTTTAAACTGAGGGAAAATATACCAATAATTATTTGTTAAGGATCTCTTTGTATACCACATTGTCAGTCCGGTTGTAATATGACCAAGCTGTGCGCTGAGCTTACTCTTGAGCATGCAACGTACAGTTGGCCATGTGAAAAGTAATCTTGTCTCAAATCTCACAGCTTGGATTGCTGCTGTCATAATCGGTTTGAGTTTCATGGTTTGTTTCAATTACGACAGTATTTGCAGACTTGTGTTGAAGTGACATTCGACATCTGTCAAGCGTTGTAAGCACACAACCGGTTTCATCGATAACTTCACATCCAGCTTTTGAGAGTTTAAACATTCATAAACATCAAAGTGTCCACTACTGAAATCGTCACCTGTGAACCTAAGATGTTTAAGAGGCACTGGCAGTTGTCGAAAGGTGTAAAATATTTGGCCATTTCGGTACACTTGAAAGCGACAACCGAACAATTCAGCGACAGCCATCAACTCACATGCAGAACCATAGGTGAAGGGCTTAAGCACACATATCCTGTGTAGTATAATTCTCCTGTACCATCATCAGTCCACACGTTGAACCTGTCTCAGTCATTCAATACACATGACACAATGTTCCTCTGGATATCAAGAGTGAGCCTGATATGGCCGTGCAATATGTAACACAGAGAATGGAAAAGGTAGGTGCATTCTCTGGGCATGGAAACCACTCGGTAAGAGACAGTTCTTTGATCGATGGTGATCACCTCGATAGACATGTTAATGGGGTTACGGTTGGAACGATAAAGGAAATGGGTACCTGAACAATGTAAAGTAAGTCTAAAATACCTACACAATAACTATAATCGTTATAAACGAACAATAAAACAGCGGAGAAGCCATGGATTAAATAAAAAGGCTGTAGTTATCAGCAGGGAGACGTGAATCCCGTGGCAAAGCAAGGAAGGGAATGTAGAGACCGGAGCGACGGATGGCCTTATATAGGCAGGCAGCCAACAACGTGGGAGGCGTTGGGATGGGGGACCCAACGGCGCCTCACACGGTGACCGAGCTGCAGGCTATGGATGTATATATGTATGTAAGTAGGATTCAGTTAGCGTTGGGAACCCGCGTGCCAAATTTCTTGAAGATGGGGCCATAAGTAACAAAGACCGTTGGAAAGTTCAATATGGCGGCCGACAG
>JANRMT010062854.1:114415054-114455406 GCA_026402145.1 Polypterus bichir lapradei | reverse complement strand
GTGACGTTGGAAAGTTCAATATGGCGGCCGACAGTGGCATCATACCACCGAAATAAGTACGTACATTGGTTTCGGTTAGCGCAGGGAAGCCGCCTACCAAATTTCGTGAAGATGGGGCAATAAATAAGAAAGTTCAACATGGCGGACGTTGTTGACCGTTATGACCGTTACGCGTAGAATTTCGAAATGAAACCTGCTTAACTTTTGTAATTAAGCTGTAAGGAATGAGCCTGCCAATTTCAGCCTTCTACCTACACGGGAAGTTGGAGAATTAATGACGTTGGAAAGTTCAATATGGCGGCCGACAGTGGCGTCATACCACCGAAATAAGTACATACATCGGTTTCGGTTAGCGCAGGGAAGCCGCCTACCAAATTTCGTGAAGATGGGGCCATAAATAAGAAAGTTCAAAATGACAGATGTTGTCAACCGTTATGACCGTTACGCGTGGAATTTCGAAACGAAACCTGCTTAACTTTTGTAAGTAAGCTGTAAGGAATGAGCCTACCAAATTTCAGCCTTCTACCTACATGGGAAGTTGGAGAATTAGTGATGAGTGAGTGAGTGAGTGAGTGAGTGAGTGAGTGAGTGAGTGAGTGTGTGAGTGAGTGAGTGAGTGAGTGAGTGAGTGAGTGAGGGCTTTGCCTTTTATTAGTATAGATTTTGGAGGTTTCACTTCCCCTTCTCGCCATGTTTATGAGTGCGTGTTACAACATGGATAACACCTACCTATAGGGTATATATTAGTAGCTTACTACTAATAACAAGATCCTAGCAAATGTTATTTTTTAGTTTGTGACTGAAATCAAAGGCTTATTCTTTTTGGGCACATACAGGTTCAGCATGGCACTGCCAGATCTAAACACTAGCATGGCGAATTGCGCGCATACTGAAGTGTCTTTAGCTGCAGGTGGAAGTCCCATTTTACTTAACGTGCCAAGCAGAGTTGTACTGCATTGCAGCAGTCTATTGGCCAGTGAAAGCTCTGTTAAGAAGCTGTCTGTTGTTACGGCCCTGACTTTGTCTAGTCTAATAGCGGTCATGGGACATCGTATCTTTGACAGCCGGTACAACAAATAATTCTGATCAGGCATCAACCACAGTACCAACTGTGGTCATCGCTGCTCTTGTAAAAAGAATGGAGATAAATCGCATCAACTCAGAGGGGGAGAGGCAAGTTCGTTGTACCACATGAACATGAGAGAATAAAACTGAATAAAAAAAAAAATGAGCTAACTTTTACAAATAGCCAAAATTTGCACAGAACATTACAGACTCAGATCAAATGTATGTTTTTATTATATTATTTATAATTTTATTATATTATTTATTATATTATATTAATAATAATAATAATAATAATAATAATAATAATAATAGCGGCTCAGTAATCAAAATGCAAAGCGCCAGGACTCAAACCGACAGCCTTTTGGTTATATGGCAGAAGTTCTTACCTCTGCACCATCCAAGAATACGTATTAACTTTCTGTCGAATGACATTTGAGCTTGGGTTTGTAACTCATTGACAGCAAAATGTAAATTGAATGATTTTTTTTTACTTTGGTTATATTTTTGAATAAAAGCACATGTGTTTATTTGATATTTGGACTAAAGTCTTCACACATTATACACTTCATGTCATTATTAGTATAACATGGAAAAAGTTTCTGCTTTAGGTATGTGTTCAGCATTTCTTGCCTCGCATGTCCTTTTATTCTGCATTTACCAAGATCTTTGTAGACACAGAACACACATGAAATGTATGTATTCCAAATAATGATATACTGTATTATTTACCCTATACAACTCCAGGCACCTCACACACAGACAAGAAGCCTTGAGCTGGGAGAACTTTTTGCCGGAGTTGAGCTCCATCAAGGGGGGAATGAGATAGCAGGCTGCTTGCTGTTTGTGCTGATCAGCACATTTACAAAAAAAAAGATGCTGATGTAGAGGTGCAAAGGAATTTAAGGTGGCCCGGGATTATGTGTTTTTTCGTAGGCTTCAGGGATTTTAGTGTTAAAATAAGCCCCTATTCAAAAATTTGATTGTCCAAGGAAAGTCACAGTAAGCCAAAACCTGTCCCAACGGCATCCACAGCATGACAGAATATGATCTCCAGAAGGGATGCAAGTCCATTGCAGAATGCACAAACACTAATAAAGGGTCAGTTTCCAAATTGCAAGTTAGCTTAAGGCACAAACCTTTGGGAGGTATCAGAGTCCCAGAGAAAATCTGCACATTGATATTAAAAGTCTGATCCATGGAACAGTGGACCACTTCTGAGCCTCTCTGCTGACCTGGTAGTAATGGAATGCAAAATAAATAAAAAAATAAGAATTACTTTGTCTTGTCGTTAGTGATTCCATACATAATGTTGTAAAATATTTAAAACAAATGAGAAAGATATCACATGAGGGTAATAGTGAAAAATAAGTCAGTTGTTTCTTCATTAAAGAATATAGCCCATGAAAAAATACTGAAAGATAAAAGAAAGAGATATGTAGATAGGTGGATATTATATTTCAAAATGTTTATTTAATTGAAGATTTGGATGTCACATATGTGCATCAGTGGGTCACCTTCCAGGCTCATCAGAGGTAAACACTACCACCCCAGGACACAAGTGGCCACTGTTGTTGACTCTATTGTCTCTTTTTCCACCCGCAGCTCTAAGAAGATGCCTAATAAGGGCAACTGACTCCACCCTTCTAATCCAAGGACTGTAAGACCAAGACATTTCTCACATTTGGGAAAGTGCGGACTACTGGTTGGATCTACTACCTAACCTGACCACTCTACAGAGCAACTTTACCTTTGTTTCTAAGGCTCACTGCAGCCTGTCTATTGCTTTTTGTTCTTGTTTGCGACATTGTGCTCCTGTATATTTTGACTTTCTGGCACCAGTATTAGGAGGGGCACCCCAACATTTTTTTTGGACTTATGTGTTCCCTTGGTCGACAACATGGGGTAGTTTGTAAAGACATACGCACAGTTTCTGAATAAAATAATTTGAGGAAGACAAAGAGAAAACTGAGACATGGAACTGCGTTGATTGGAGTGAAACACTGCATGCAGTAAACATTTTTGTATTAAAATTCTTCGAAAGTGGTTTAAGACATGTGAATACGATTAGGATTATAGACATAATACTATGCTGATCCCAGCATTGGAGAGAGTTTACCCTCACCCACAATTCCAGCAGCCCAGGAAGGAAGAGAGCTTAGGAGACTTCGTGCCAGCAAAGCAGTGGGTCCAGATGGAGTATGGCCAGACTGTTGAAGGCCTGTGAGTTGGAGCTGGGGAGTCCTCTACAGCACATCTTTAACCTGAGCTTGGAACAGGGGAGAGTCCTAAGGCTTTGGAAAACATCTTGCATCACCCCAGTCCCAAAGGTATCAAGTCCTGGTGAGCTGAATGACTTCAGGCCTGTCGCCCTGACGTCACATGTGATGAAGACCATGGAACGGCTGCTGCTTCACCTCCTGAGGCCACAGGTCTGCCACGCCCTCGACCCTCTGCAGTTCGCATACCAGGAGAAGGTGGGAGCGGAGGATGCCATCATCTATATGCTACACTGGTCCCTCTCCCACTTGGACAGAGGCAGTGGTGCAGTAAGAATTATGTTTCTGGACTTCTCTAGTGCCTTCAGCACCATACAACCTCTGTTGCTCAGGGACAAGCTGACAGAGATGGGAGTAGATTCATACCTGGTGGCATGGATCGTGGACTATCTTACAGACAGACCTCAGTATGTGCGTCTCGGGAACTGCAGGTCTGACATTGTGGTTAGCAGCACAGGAGCGCCGCAGGGGACTGTACTTTCTCCAGTCCTGTTCAGCCTATATACATCGGACTTCCAATACAACTCGGAGTCCTGCCACGTGCAAATGTTCGCTGACGACACTGCTATCGTGGGCTGCATCAGGAGTGGGCAGGAGGAGTATAGGAACCTAATCAAGGACTTTGTTAAATGGCGCGACTCAAACAACCTACAACTGAACACCAGCAAACCCAGGGAGCTGGTGGTGGATTTTAGGAGGCCCAGGCCCCTCACGGACTCTGTGATCATCAGAGGTGACTGTGTGCAGAGAGTGCAGACCTATAAATACTTGAGAGTGCAGCTGGATGATAAATTGGACTGACTGCCAATACTGATGCTCTTTGCAAGAAAGGACAGAGCCAATTATACTTTCTTAAAAGGCTGGCATCCTTCAACATCTGCAATAAGATGCTGCAGATGTTCTATCAGACAGTTGTGGCGAGCACCCTCTTCTATGCAGTGGTGTGCTGGGGAGGCAGCATAAAGAAGAGGGACGCCTCACACCTGGACAAACTGTTGAGGAAGGCAGGCTCTATTGTAGGCATGGAGCTGGACAGTTTGACATTTGTGGCAGAGCGACGGGCGTTGAGCAGGCTCATGTCAATCATGGAGAACCCACTGCATCCACTGAACAGTATCATCAACAGACAGAGGAGCAGCTTCAGCGATAGACTGCTGTCACTGTCCTGCTCCACTGACAGACTGAGGAGATCGTTCCTCCCTCACACTATGCGACTCTTCAATTCCACCCGGGGGAACAAACGTTAACATTATTCAGAGTTACTGTCTGTTATACCTGCATTTTTATCACTATTTAATTTAATATTGTTTTTTATAAGTATGCTGCTGCTGGAGTATGTGAATTTCCCCTTGGGGATTAATAAAGTATCTATCTATCTATCTATCTATCTATCTATCTATCTATCTATCTATCATATTCAGTTTTATTATTTGCTTATCATGTGTGCTGTTAATATAGATATGTCACAAGTAAAGTCCAAACTCGATTGCAAAATAATGGAAAGACCTCACAGAAAATGTCATTTTAAGCAGACTTTTAGTGGAGAAACTCCTGGTACCCATTTTAGTTTAATTTAACAAGGAATCTTATGAATTCCCTTGAACATGAACATGAAGACCCATTGGCTTCTTGTATTTTTTATTTAAATCTGACTTCCCTCTGTGTAGTATTTCAAAAAATCATCTTCCAGTTGATTTACTAATTTAATTCATTTGGACTTTTATGAAAAGAGCCAGATGAGTGGAACATGCACAATTACAAACTGAAAAACAAGTTAAACCTTTGTACATGCATGCACCCAACAAGAGATTTAATTTACCATAAAGTAATGAATACATTAAAAAACAAAATATAAATAATAGGCACCAGGGAAGGGCAGGAAGGCACACCACTCAATATCAAACACCAGCAGATACGTGCAAACTGTACTTTTTCCTCAAGGCAAACGTTTTCAATTAGATTAACCTTAATGTGACCTGCACAGAGGCATCATGAGGGATAATGTGCTGAGCTATCATACATTTTCATGAGTGCTGCCATCTAAACATTAGTTAATGTTTAGCGCTTTGTCAGTGTGTGCTGTCCCACGCTTGTGCACTCTGAGCACAATGAGGGGCTGGCCTGGGATAAGAACCAGCACAAATTATGAATTCAAAAACATTTTCATAACACACATTACATACCTAATTTGGTGTATTTGAATTGCATTGCTTAAGATCCACACTTTTAAATAGATATTATGGTGTCATTTTGGCAATAATAGCACAAGAGTGTACTCACAGCGATCCCAACAATTTGCTGACCAACATTATTTTAATTATTGCAGAATAAGGGGGAATTCTGCTAGGTATAACACCCCATAGGCTTGGATAAAGGTAAAGTAGAGCCGCCAAGGGACAGAAAGGACAGTTTAATGTCCCACTTATACTGTAAGAGAATGGTAAGAAGAGATGATTTCAAAAGACTATTCTCTAAAGTGCAAACTCTTTAGAATTCAGAACCTAGAATTATATACGCTGTTTAATATGATGCATTTATATCATATCATGATTCAATTAATTCTTTAAATACTTAGGCAAAGATAGAATTAAAACAGTCTCTGAATGTACTCATTGTAAATTATAAGTGATGTGAACCTTGATGATTTTCAGTGATAAGAACAGATAAACATAGTTATCTTGTGGATAATCTAAACAACATTGATATGCAAATGTCAATGGTTAAACAAAAAAAATAATAATCCCATTTTTTACTTATGTATGTCAATGATCTGTAGAAACACAGCACTTAATAGGTTGTGCTTGAAAAAACAAGATAAAACTGGAGAAGTGTAAAGACTACAGAAGGAAACAGATGATGGTGATAACTGTGCCCTAAATACGAGAACACAGTAATCTATATCAAGTATGTCACTTTTTGAAACTGTGACTTGCTTATGCATCTTTACAGACAATAATGTTGCAGTAAATCCTATGAATAGAAGGAGCGCACTTATGTGCAAAATGATCAGATGTTGTCTGTGTTTATACCAATTGTCCATCTATCTCCTCATTTTGATGACTTGTCTTTAATGGCAAAATATTTTACGCTTCACTACAATCAGTGAATATTATTGCATCCTCAGAAAATGTAGCTCATTAGTAAAACACAGTGTCTATCATCTAAAAATACCCTTGTCCTTTTTAAAAAAAAATGTCCAGATGAGATATTGGGGAAATTAAGCTTTTAATTTTAAATATAAACGTCTACGTGTGGAAGTGTGTGTGTCTGTCTGTCCAGCCCAGAAATGAGAGGTTGAGTTGGGGTAAGGGCTCCACCTTCGAGGAAAAAGAAAACTTGCTTAGCCGCTAATAACACAAGCGAGGCCAGCACATCAGCAAAACGAAACATCAGAAGAAAGACAATGTTGCTTAGCTGCTAACATCGGCAAAATGGTATCTCCTTTACTGTTCCTCCAGCCACTAATACACAAGCGAGGCAAGCACATCGGCAAATCAAATCCTCCTAGAAGAGAGATGCCCAGAGTAGTAACTTTCAATTACCTGACATCTCTACATTTCAGTTATTCTTCTGATGATTTCAATAGTTTCTAGGATCCTGGGCTTTTAACGGCATGGGCTTTCATAGCTAGTTAATAATAATCATAATAAATAAAACACATTTCATTTATATAGAGCCTTTCCTAAGGTGCTCAAGGTGCTTAACCAGATTAACTTGAGAAACTGAAAGATTGTCTTGCATTTTTAAAGTTTTTTTATGTTCCTACTGCTAAAATGCTTAAATAATCTTTTAGGTTGAGTTTTGGAATATCTGCATGTAAGATTATGTAGCCTGGGACACTATCATTCATAAATAAATTCATATTTAAGGACAGTTCCATCGTGTTCAATAAATACTGAAAAATGTGCCTATTAAAATTACAATAAAAAGGAAAATTAACACAATAAATCTTCCATCCAGTACATTACTATTACACCAATCCCAAAACAGTTTTTAAAGTCTTGTACAAGTCTTTTGAGGGTTGAAACCAAATTGAAAGAATTTCTCCATACCTTTCTCACTCCAGAAAGTATTCTCTAGTGAGACAGGCCTGAATCCATCACAGCTAATATACTGACTTCTCCTACAAGACAGCACAAAAGCTAAGAGGGACAATAAAGAACTTTCCAGAAAGCTACTCACCATCATGTGCACAAACTACGCTTTAAATTCCAATTAATCAGCATGTGCACAAATGTTCCCACTTCTGCTTATCCCACAGAGAGATACCTCATCCGGCCCCCACCTTCCAAGAAAAACAAACCCCTGCTTCTCTACCATGATGCCACATTTTCCTGCCCATCTTGGCACACTCTAGCAAACTCAGTGCTGCCCAAAGAAAATCCGAACAAGCCCAAGTGCTCCTCATTTTACAAGGATACAAAGCGATGCTACACAGTAGCCACCACTGACAGAGAATCTGTGAAAGGAACAATAAACCTAGTAAGGTGCAATGCATTTTAAAAGAGTATTTTAACTTATAAAATGCTATACCTTGCTCAGGGAGAGTGAAAACAAACAAAATAGTGATGTGCTCCTTCACAAAGCAATATCCTTCTCCAATGTCTTTTATAGTGCTTATTTTCCCTTTATCAGTTGCTCTCATGAAGTCATAAACCCTTCATAATTAATCAGTTACTTATTTTGTAATAATAATAATAATAATAATAATAATAATAATACATTTTATTTATTTGTAGGTGCCTTTCTAAACACTCAAGGACACTGAACAATAGACAAAACACAGATTATAAACAAAAGTAAAATACAATAGTTAAAATCGGACAGAGCAATTGTAATCAATGAGAAAAAGCAGTCTTAAACAAATGAGTTTTAAGTTTAGATTTGAAAAGTGAAAATGATTCAATATTTCTAAGCTCAGGTGGTAGTGAGTTCCAAAGCTGGTGAGCAGAGCAACTAAATGCTCTGCTCCCCATAATGGTAAGACGGATGAAGGGACGGAGGAAGAGGATCTGAGGGTGCAGGAGGGAATGGCAACATGGAGGAGGTCAGACAGATATGGAGGGGCAAGGTTGTGGATAGCCTTAAAAGTTAGTAGGAGAATTTTGAATTGAATTCAGAACTGAACTGGAAGCCAATGAAGCTGCTGCAAAACGGGAGTCATATGGTGAATAAAGGGGGTTCTAGTAATGATGCAGGCAGCTGAATTCTGGACCAGTTGAATCTTACAAAGAGATCTGCGAGAAAGACCAAAGAAAAGGGAATTGCAATAATCCAGACGAGAAGTGGCAAGGCTATAAACAAGGATAGCAGTGGTATGGGGAGTGAGGGAAGGGCGAATATGATTAATGTTATGCAAGTGGAAATATGCAGACTGGGAGATGTTATTAATGTGGGACTGAAAGGACAAAGTAATGTCAAGGATGACACCCAGACTCTTAACCTGTGTGGAAGGGGAGACAGAGGAATTATCAATAACAAATGAAAAATGATCAGTTTTGGATAATGTTGATTTGGTACTAATGAGGAGAACCTCAGTTTTGTCACTATTTAATTTAAGAAAATTTGAAGAAAACCAGGATTTGATTTCTGCTATGCAATCAGTAAGTGAGGAGGGTGGAAAGGAAGCAGTAGGTTTGCTAGTGAGATAGAGCTGGGTGTCATCAGCATAAAAGTGGAAGCTAATGTTATTTTTACGAAAATATTGCCAAGGGGAAGGAGGTAAATAATGAAAAGGAGTCTGAAGTACCTGAAGTAACAGCGGTGGGTTGGAATGTGAAAGTTTCAAGTTGAACAAACTGAGTGCAGCCTGAGAGATAGGATCTGAACCAATCTAGTGGAGTGTGGGTAATGCCAATCGAAGATAATCTATTGAGAAGAGTAGTGTGACAAATAGTGTCAAAGGCTGCACTCAGATCAAGGAGAATGAGAATAGTAATTAAACCAGAGTCAGCTGCCATAAGGAGATCATTAGTAATTTTTATAAGTGCCGTTTCTGTACTGTGGAGGGGACAAAAACCAGACTGGAACTGTTCATACAGATTATTTTGAGATAAATGAGAATGAAGTTGAATAGCCACTATTTTTTCAAGAATTTTGGAAATGAAGGGTAGATTAGAAATAGGACAAAAATTACTGAAATTAGTCAGATCGACACCAGGTTTTTTCAGTATTGGGGTTATTGCAGCAGTTTTAAAAGATGAAGGAACAGTACCAGTAGTGAGCAGAGCTACCTTCATCTATCTATCTATCTATCTATCTATTTTTACCCACTTTGTCCAGTTGATGTTGGTCACAAAAACTAGAACCTTGGTCAGCAGTATTGAGTACAAAACAGGATTCAACCTTGGACAGGATACCATTCCATTGTAGAGTTTACTTATACACACCTACACTCACTTATGCTGGGACAGATTAGAGTCACCTATAAACTTAACATGAATGATGTTGAGTGCGGGAGGAAAACCAAAGTAGCAAGAAGAACAGCCACATAGACAACAGTGAACATGTGACATGACTCAAGATTTCCAGCTGATCTCTGGGAGCTGTGAGGCAGCAGTGCTGACAAATGCATCACCATTTCACTCTAGGGATATACAATTACCATATGGTTGGGTTTCATGTATACACTCTAATCTTTGCAACATCCATTTTTTTAACCCTCTTATCCAGGGCAGGGTCAAAGAGTAGCTGGAGCTTATCCCAGCAAGCATCAGGCTCACAGCAGGACCAACACCTGAACAGGGTGCCAGTCAATCACAGGTTAAACACACACCCACACGCAAACAGGTTAAACACACACCCACACGCAAACTAGGACAAATTTAGCATTGCCAATTAACCTAACCTGCATGTCTTTGGACTGTGAGAAGAAACTGGAGCACCCGGAGGAAACTGATGCAGACATGGGGAGAATATGCAATCTCCAAAGAGGGAGCACCCAGTTTGGCTCTTTCTCATATTGTGGAGTGCCTGTTCCTTTACATTCCTAGTTGTAATTATAGATTCTCAAACGCTGGTTTGCTTATTATTTAGAGAGCTAAGCATAAAAGAAGTACTGAGGAAGGCTTTTGCTGTTAGGCACTAAAACTCTTGAATGTCTTAAAAATAGAGATACACCAGGCTGTTCCACCACCTATAAGTTAAAGGTAATGGAATGTTCTTAATGTTATCTCTGTGTGACAACAGTATACTGTACTGTAACTCTGAGATTGCCTGACAGAAACATTAACTGTTAGTCAGATAGTCATTAGAGGGCTGTACAGTAGGTTTGACCATATATACAGTACGTATGTGTGGTGAAAGGGATGCCCTACAGAAACCTTAAGATACTTGAACTTCAAGTGGAATACCATAGACAAGAAGTTTCCCTTTTGTATGTTTTCATACCTAACATTTACAACTGGTTTCTCTGTCAAATAAACATAAGTAATGACTGAAATATTTTTGAGTATTGCTTTGCTGAAGTGGCCTGTTGCTTACTGACATTTAGCAAAGGCCGATGATTGTTAACGAAACGAACTGTGTCCATTTATGTTACATACTGTCAGAAGTACTGACTAGGCCTTTGCTTCTGTTAGTTTGTGCAGCCCTTTCAAAGGTAACAATTGGGATACAAAAACCCGACAGGAGTAGCAGTTTCTGGCTTTTGCTGGGGTATTCAGAAGTGTAGCCCTTTCAGTGGAAGCAGTCTGAAGACACGTAAGTGAATCCCAGAAGGGACACCTCATGAGTGGAATGGTTTCTAGCCCCAGGGAAAGTAATGAAGTTGAGGTAGCTAGCCTGGGCCAGTGTTGAGATATTCTTACTTTGTATTTGAACGAATCTGTGCTGAGTGAATGTTGAATAGGTAAGTAATGCAGGTTGTATGTGTGAATCAACGCTAACAGTTTAGGGATTTCCAGTATCAACTTGTCCAACAATATAAAAAGAACCTCAGAGCTGAAAGTGCCTTACCTGGACACTTTTACACCACAAAACAGCTACCAAGTTATGTGATTAAAGCAGAAATATTTTTTTCAAAAAGTATCTCAATGAGATATAGGGTTTTAAAGAAATGAGCATCAGGGACTAAATGGTTTCCATTTGTTTGTCAAACCTGTTATGTTCTAAAATCCTACTGTTGAGATATAAAATTCTTTATGACCTTTAGCTCTAAGTCCTTTGTCAGTTTTTTTCTGCACATTTCTCATTGTAGATAATGTAAATCCACCTTCTGCTCTCCCAAATATCAAAAGTTAGATGACTGACCTTTATTAATGGCTACTCCTATGGATGAGGAACGTCCTTCTCCAGGTACTTCATGAGGCACCTTCTATGACAGCCTATGACAATTTAAAACTCACGTTTGTCTCTGTTAGAGTAGCTGGTGACACTCATTTGGGAGTTTGTGTGACTGTGGCTGGCTACTTTTCAAGGACTTGATTCTGCCCAGTGTTGCCGGTATAACTTCCAGTATCCGTATAACTGGATGACTAGATGGATGTTCTGTTACTAGGGTGGCATCCTGACACAGTGGTTAGGTCTTCTGCCTCATAATTCCAGAGGCTGACTTCGACAGCCTGGTCACTGTATGTGTGGAACTTGCACATCTTCCTCTTACTTAAGATGTATGTGCCATGCCAATTTTGACTCTAAATTGCCACAAAATAAGTGACTATAAGTGAATACACCTTATGATAAAACGGCTACTGCATTTGTAATACATTTCACTTTACTTTATCTAAATGTCAAGCATTATTGCGCTATGGGAAGGTGCTTTATGAATACAACATGATTATTATTATTAAAACTAATAATAGCAATAATCATAATTTTGTGAATAATGCAGCTAACATCTGAATATTTAGAAATATATAGTATAGTGTGATGTATAAAAAGAGAAACACCCAGAAAAAACAAGACATGTAGCTTACCACTAAGATTCACCCTCTTTCTGCAGTGACTGTGACTTTTAGCATTCAGGAAGCTCCTTTGTATCAATTACCTAATTGAAGGGTTTGATAAGAGTTGACAATAAAGAGAAAATCTCCTAAAAGATAGCAGCACACACAAGAATCTGCAATTTACTGCCTTTCCTGCCTTTTCTAGGTTAGAGTCTGATAAGAGCATTTAGATTTTCTGTTCATGGAAATAGAGAGCAGGCCCCAGGACACCAGTTATAATTCTTCCTCCGGCTGCTTCTCAAGTTAGTTGGTAATGATGGACATTCTGTTTACTACACTTTCTTTAGCCATAATTGCATCCTGGAATATGTAAATGTTTATTTGATATTTTGGTTTTGTAACATTTAATACATTCCTCATGCACTAATGGTTGCTCCTTCAGTATTTATGCACGCTCAATATCATTATTATGGTTACCTCTAGAAACATGCAAAGACACCTCTCTTGGGACAACTCTGGGAGATGAGAAGGAGGAGGAGGAAGAGGCCACCTATAATCTTAAAGTTTGGCTGCAGAGTCAATGCTGTGTGTAGAGGTGTGTTCATCAATATTTAACCCATTTTTCAACCTCCTGCATGAGTTCTGACTCCTTTGCTATCAAGAAGTAAGATTTTACCTCCCAAGAGCCATTTTCCATTACCAAAGTCAAGGAAGGTTCCATGTCTTCCCCACTCTTGCCTGTCATCTGACTGACATCACACCTGATCCTCACCTCTGGTCCTCATGGTAGCTCCACCCAGCTTATTCAGGTTGAGCATGACTGGGCTTCGTGGGTCATCCTGTCAAAAGGCCATTAGTCACTAGCAGCTCCCCCAGGGCCCCAGACTCCAGAAGGTGGTCCTAGTATCTTTGCTCCAGGTGAGGATTTCTTACATTTATTAAGACCAATCATGAGGTGGAAGTATGGAATGCTCCTTGTCTGGTCCCCGCCATTAGACCAATTTACTGCACATATTCCAGAAAACATACTGTAGCTCTGTACTCATTAAGGTAGACAAGGCCCCCTTGCCCTGCCACTCCAAAGTCACATGTCCAGGGTGGGACTCTTTCAAAACTGTTAAATCTAACCTTAGATTGTGCAAGCACTGAGTTCAATGTGGGAATCAGCCGTGGACATGATGTTAATAAATTTCTAGGCTCACTCACATTTTGGGGATTACCAATTACCTTAACTTGCATACTTTTGTAATGTGGAAGGAAAACCAGGCTATCAAAAGAAAAAAAAACACCAGAAAACTGGAAGAATGTATAAACTCTACACAGACAGCAGTTGGGCATGGAACATGAAGCAAGGACTCCAGAACTCTGAGGAAGCTATACTAACCATTATAAAACACACACATAGGACAATTAGTGGTTTTCCTTTAAAAATAAAAATAATTTTAGGTCGCTTTTTCAAAGCTGAAGGTACACATTGACTCTTTTAAATCTTCTACCATTTGCCAAACTGCAACAGTGTGTGGGTGTAGTGCAGTGATTATTAGTGAGAAGGAGAAGAAGGATTTTCATTTCGTCTGTTTGTTCTCAGGGAACACTGCAAGGAAACATGCTTGTTTCACATAAAGCATGCTTGTGTCACATTATGCAACCTGTAGTTGTGTGTTATGCCAGTTTTGCTAACAGCAGTTGCTGATCGTGTCACCAGACCATGTCAGTTTACACAACTGAAAACCACTGCCCATGTCATATTTGCTGACTGACTGCTGAACGTCCAGCACAGTCATGCTTCTCCCTTTTTGTGACAGCCAATAGCATGCTGCCTGATGGAGCTGGTGCTGTACGAAGGGTTTAAAGGTACGGTAAGTTCAACCACAACCGCTACCCTTTTTATTTTCCATTCTGTTGTGGCATGTAAAATATAACACATAAGACAGATGAGCTTCTCTTCTGTTTGTGAGGTCCAAAACACCTGCGTTCTTTATTCCTCATTGCTACATTAAATGCATTGTGTTTCCAGGTGACCATTCATTGGTTTTCAGCTGTCATGCACATGCATGATAATGCAGTGAATACACTTGACTTGAACATTCCTAGTTTTCATACTCCTCCTCTGTCTCTGTTTAGCATTCGTTTGCTCAGAGGTTGATGCGCTTGCTGCTTCCTGAGCAGCTCTTCTTTTCTGCACCCTAGTGGCCTGCTGCTTCCCTTCTTTCGTTGGCATCTTTTCGCGTTAAAACCGATTAAGTTAGTTTTTGTGTTGCAATTACTTAGTATGTTTTCTTTAATTTTTCACTTAAGCTGGCACTTAAGTCTCCAATCTGCCTCAAGAATGATTAGCGAATGTGGTAGGGAATGAGAACGGTGCCCATATGCATGCGCCGCACGGCCGCCCTGCTGCGTGCTGCCGAGAGTTGATTCTATAATAAAATAAAATAAAAATAAAAAGAGTAGTAAAAATCATCACCCCTAAAGCGGATAGTAGACGTCACATAGTATATGTGTACCAAATTTCAAGTCAATAGGTGAAACGGTTTGCGAGCTACAGGTGATTTACAATCCTGGACAGACAAACGAACAGCCACAGTAGCGTATTATATAAGAAGATATTCAGATCTAATATCCATGAAAGCTTTATAAGAAGCTATTCAGCATAGATATATTTGTACAAATAATTCTTATGTAAATAAGAAAACATTTAAATAAAAGTTGTGATTTTTTCCAGATTTTCACCTGTGGATTTCAGTAATGGAGGCTAATGGTTGGTATATAGTAAAACTCAAAGGAACACGTGTGTGTATCCTAATGCTTATGTAAAGATTATGTAAAGAGTTAACTTGATTTCTGCACAAATAGGTTTTGAATTCATTTAATATTGTTTGGACTGGGGATGGGCGAACCCCTTTTGGAAAACTGTGATGATGTGGGTTTTGCTCCATGCTCCCATCGCTGTTCGGGAGCCCTTGAACCCAACACCGTTGATAATGTCACCGAGATGAGCTAGACAGTGGAGCAACATAGCAAGGGGATGATACAAATGTGCAAAAGTGCTTTTATTTAAAAGATCAAAACAAAAACAATGTATTCACAAAGTGCAGTGCATCAAAACTGTTCAATAAATAATCCATAAGAAAAACGTGGAGGTAAAAATGCAATAAATAGAAACTAAGACAATCCTTAAAACCAGAGGTTAAAACGTTCATCTTGAAGCAGACTTTAAAACCAACAACAAGCCCGGTGCTCTTTTACGCTAGCGTCTCACCTGCTTCTCCCGCTTGGGCTATGCAGCAACCGAGACGTTCTCTGCAGCTGCCCTTTTCCACATCACATCCACACCGGTCTGGAGACCTCCCGATCCCTGGCTTCGGTCCTGGCACTCATCCCAGGCCTGAGACTTGGTTCACATCCAATGGCCAGGGCGCACACATTGGGGAATCCACCACCAAGCCTCCTGACTCCCGCTGCCTTTCCGGCCTTCAGCAGCCAGTTGCCTTTCACTGGTCACTCCTGCTACCTAATCGCTCAGCGGGAGTGACTTCAACTCCAACTCCTGGGTTTGGCCTAACACCCAGGCTTCCTTGCAGCTGCCCACGAGCGCTCGCTCGCCCACATGCTCCATGTGTCTGTGTCTGTGTCTCTCTCTCTCTCTCTCTATCTCTCTCTCTCTCTCTCTCTCTCACACCGACTTGCTCCCTCACTCCCTGTAACCTCCGTCCTTTCTTTTCCCTTTTTCTCTGATCTTTCTGTACTCTCTTCCAACCGGCTTGTGCTTCTTTTATACAGCGAGGGGCCATAGCAGCTGCAGCACATTAGCCATGGGAACAATCACGGATGTGGGCAGTTCCTTACCTCTGTACTAGGTGAGAAACGCCCACACCGCAGATCGTGCCGTGACTTGCTATGGCCACCACGCCCCCTCACTAAGCCGCCGCGAGTACGGAGATAATTTATTTAAAAAAACGGCCTTTGCTCAGCAAGCTGTGGACCCATAATACCACAAAAACCCACAACTATTAGCTGATTTAATTAAAAAGATCTTAGTGTAAAAATCATCTGCACTTGTAACATATGAAATCAGCCACAGTTGTAGCATACAGCCATTATAAAGAGCCATTTAGTCATTTATTTGTAAGCTTCATCTGTCATTTATACTTTGAGCATCCCTTAATTGTCTTCATCATTATCCATTTTATGTGAAGTAAAAATAAAAGCAACTTTATTACTCAGCATAACTCAATAGGAGATGGAGCAATGCTGTCAAACAATGATTAGACTGATAATCCTTTGTATCTGGACAATTTCAGGGTTAAAATTAAAATTAAATATATTACATACTTTTATTATGTCCACATACAATAAAACTATATATGATGCAGTTAAGTAGACGAGAGACATTGGTGGTGCAGTGGTTAGCACTTCTGTCTCTTGGATCCACCACCATGTGTTTAAATCCAACATCCACTTGTTATACATGTGGAGTATGCAGGTTCTCCACAAGACATGAATTTCTGAGTGGGGTACTTCAGTTTTCATCCAACATTCCTAAAGATGAACAGCTTTGGTTTGTTGATGATTTACAATTGGCCCTTGTGTGAATGAGTGAGTGGGCCCTGTGATGGACTGATGCCATATGCAGGCTTGTTAGCCATCTTGTACCCACTGCTGTTGGGACAGACTCTGGACCCCTAGCACAGTAAGTTTGGTAATGTTAGGTCAAGTTATATAGAACACTATTTCACACCACATAAAGTAACGCCCTTGGGAATGTCCATATAACCCTGTGGTGGAGTTGCTTTACACCATGAGAGAATTCTACTGGAACAAAGTCTCTGAATTTGCGACAGCAGCACTAGCTTATGCATTATGTCAAGCATGGTACAAAAAAATCAAGACACTGCAAAGTACTTATGCCCAGTCCAGGTTTGGCTCTTGAATTGTTCATAATGCTGCCCAGATAGGCAGTGAACTGCTATAGCCTTTAATTGCATGAATCGGATTTGAATTGTTGTGCAAAAAGTTAAATTTGTGCTTTGTGCTTAATTCTGCCACAATAGGCTTAGTGGCATAGTGGGCACTCTCACGGCCCATGTAAAGTGACCCAAAAGGTCCACTCATCAGTCCTCCACAAAGCCAGCTACAAAAACATTTAATTTTTGAAAACAGAGAAACAAAATGTGTGCATATTCAGGTTAAACAAAACAGTGAGAAGCTGCTATGTTACATTGTGTGATGTCACAGGCAACAGCCAGGTGGGTGGATGGGTGCAGTAATACTTGAAATCTGCAAACGTTAGTGAGTAGGCAATGAAAAAAGAGATCATGATAAGAAAAAGGAAATAACTGTGCACTGCTTAAAGCAAGCAATCAACACACCAAGTCATTGCCAAACTATACCTAAGATAACATCTATGCCTAAATCATTGGTGGAAGAAGAAATTAGCAAAATGCTACCACCGAGCGTCATAACTGGAGATTACTCTATGTTAGGTAAATCGAGCATTGTGGCAAGCTCAACAGAAGAGGCTTCTTCCCCTGCTGCTTCACCACCTGAGGCCACAGGTCCGCTACGCCCTCGACCCTCTGCAGTTCTCATACCAGGAGAAGGTGGGAGCGGAGGATGCCATCATCTATATGCTACACCGATCCCTCTCCCACTTGGGCAGAGGCAGTGGTGCAGTAAGAATTATGTTTCTGGACTTCTCTAGCACCTTCAATACCATCCAACCTCTGCTCCTCAAGGACAAGCTGACAGAGATGGGAGTAGATTCATACCTGGTGGCATGGATCGTGGACTATCTTACAGACAGACCTCAGTATGTACGTCTCGGGAACTGCAGGTCTGACATGGTGGCCAGCAGCACAGGAGCGCTGCAGGGGACTGTACTTTCTCTGGTCCTGTTCAGCCTATATACATCAGACTTCCAATACAACCCGGAGTCCTGCTACATGCATCAGACGGTTGTGGCGAGCGCCCTTTTCTATGCGGTGGTGTGCTGGGGAGGCAGCATAAAGAAGAGGGATGACGCACTTCTGGACAAACTTGTGAGGAAGGCTGGCTCTATTGTAGGCACGGTGCTGGACAGTTTGACATCTGTGGCAGAGTGACAGGCACTGAGCAGGATCCTGTCAATCATGGAGAATCCACTGTATCCACTGAACAGGATCATCTCCAGACAGAGGAGCAGCTTCAGCGACAGACTGCTGTTGCTGTCCTGCTCCACTGACAGACTGAGGAGATCGTTCCTCACCCACACTATGCGACTCTTCAGTTCCATCCCGGAGGGTAAACGTTAACATTATACAAAGTTACTGTCTGTTATACCTGCATTTTTATCACTCTTTAATTTAATATTTATTTATTTTTTTATCAGTATGCTGCTGCTGGAGTATGTGAATTTCCCCTTGGGGATTAATAAAGTATCTATCTATCTATCTATCTATCTATCTATCTATCTATCTATCTATCTATCTATCTATCTAAAAAATGTTAACTGTGTTAAAACACTAAATATGGGAATGTTAAATTGGGGTTCCATTTAAGATGTTTTTCTTTTCGAAGGAGGGTTCCCCAAGTCCACAGTTGTGGCGGGGAACCATACATTTTGCACTAACCCAGACTTTTATCCTTGTGACTTTAAATTTGGATTAAGCAGGCTGGACTATTCTCATGGTTTCACCAGGTCATGGGCTCTTACCTTTGTTGACCTTGTTCTTTCATAATTATGGCACTGATAACAGCAAATCCTAATGAAAGTTTTTAGAGTGAGTACTGAGTCTGACATCTGACAAATAATCATCAGATTATTAAAATCTACTTGCAATGCAATTTTCCCAGCGTTGTTCCAACTTTTTAATGCCCAATTACTACTCCTCCCACTTTCACCATTTCCAACGAAAATATAAAAGTGCGGAAACTTTTTGAGCGTCCCTCATATATTTAGTGGTTATTGTGAATTGTAAAAATTCTGATTGAAAGTGACATTCATTAATAAATTGATGAAAATTCATAACTAAATGCAAACTTTAACAAAAGCAAACATTTTTTCATACCATTGCTGTAAATACAATAGTGAAATACTCATTTCACTTAACACTCCAGTGGGGAATTACGAGTGATTTATTAGGTTTATTCCAACCATACTTTCTGCTTCTTACTCAGTGGCCTAGACAAGTGGAAGCTCTCTCAGCTGAAATAACGTTTGAGCCGTGAAAACTCAGCTCTGACAGCTTAAACATTGAAACACATTGACTTCTGACATACTGATTGTGGTATATCAGATTTTCTAAGATCTATAAAACATATTTATACAATATAATAAAAAGCATATTGTCGTCAATGCTCTTGACAATGATGACCTATCACAAAAGTTCATTGCAGCATCTTCAAGACAACCACAGGAAGGGAAAACCCTTATACTTCTGCAAAGTAATGGAGGATACTGTAGATGATTGGTGTATAAAAATCTGATAAAAAAATTGTCTGGGGACACTTTGCAATTGATGACTAACACAAATCTCTATTGTTGCATTTCCTAGTCATTTTTGTTTATTTTGCTGTGTAGAAATTCCAGGAAATATAACTTAACTCTCTGGCTCTCAGATTGAGTATCACATTGAAGTCATTTTACTATCATTTTTATTACAAGATCATGTTACTTTTGAAGTTTTTGTGCTTACATTTCTGTAGCTTCCTCTCAGGTGCTGATATTATGTCAGTCATGAAATCCAACACTGAAGGTTGAAAGTGATCCCTATAAATTCAAATGATGGGAGTCCATTTCATATGAGGGCGTCATGCTGATGAAGCGTTAGTGCTGCTGTTTCTCAATAAGGAAACCAGGTCCTCCATCTGTGGAGTTTGCATGTTCTCCCCACGTCTGTGTGGTTTTCCACCCACAGTCTAAAGACATGCAGGTTATGTGGATTGGTGACACGCTAAATTGTCCCTGGTGGGTGTGTGTGTGTATGTGAGTGTGTTCCCCTGCAATGGATTATTCCTGCCTTGCATCCTATGCTTGATGGAATAGACTCCAGCTTCCTGCTCAGGATTACAGTAAGCAGGCTTAGAAAATGGTATGCTATTTCATAAGCAGTGCAAAAAATACATATACAAAAACTAGACAAAATAAACTTTAAATTGAAGTTTTTTGCCTTTGTTTAGCAAAAAATACACTGCACAACAAAGTTTTTGCTTCTTGAACACTGTTGGGTGTTTTTTTTAGATTTTTGGGTGCTGATCACGAAAATCACATCAAAATTTACCCATCACGTACCGTTTCAGTTTTGTCATGATTTTTTCTTATATTTGTATCAAACATTTTCGCTCTTGTAAGTGACTTATCAACAACAGTTTGTGTATCTACCAATGGGGTCAGCAAAATTTACTTTATAATATTTCTTAAAGTAAGCTAAAATATTGTAAATACAAATTTTTTGATAAACCAGTAATTCTTACAATAAGGGAAACAAGATTTTATTTTTTCACTTGCTTTGGTTTCATTTGTTGCACTTTGGCTATTTTTTATTTTTGAATGACCTGAACCTTAAGCAGCCTCCATAGCATCAACATCAGCCCTTTCTACATAAGCTGTTGCTTTTCAAACTGTACACTGTAGCCATAATTCTACTACAGCTTAAATTTGGCGCAGGCTCAGTTACTGATATTGAGGTCGCTTTGAGGCTTTGGCAAGAACTAGGAGGCTCCCTCTGCAAGCACTTCTAGACAGCCATGCTTAAAGAAAGCTTCTTAATAAGCATGGACAGTGTTTTTATTATGTACTAGCTGTACTCCGCGGCTCCTCCTGCGTAGTGGTGAAACAGGACAGCAAGGAGGGCCCTGCCCGGCTGCCCGATCCCCACTCACACTTCCCCCTCCCCTAACCCAAATATATTGTTCCTGCAAGCAAACAATAATTCTTAGCATGATGAGAAAAGTCGCAAAATCAACTGGAATGTTCAAGCAAATTATAGAAAAAAACCACATCTAAATCCGTTAAGTAGTTCTCTTGTGAAAGCGGACAGACAGACAGACGTTAGACTTTATATATATATATATATATATATATATAGAGAGAGAGAGAGAGAGAGAGAGAGAGAGTTTATGTCCTTGTAGTAAGTAAATGGCCACTATATTTTAAACGAACATGTGTCTGAGTGACACATGTATGGCTTCACCGTTGTTGCTGTTCATTGTGATTTTTTTCTCTCACTTCTAAATGATAAGTATTACTAATTGATTTATTTTTTACTTTTTAACATCATTCGGCTTACAGTCAAGTTTTCAGGTTCCTCAGCTTGCTTTCTATAGTAGGAAAAGTTACAAAGTTATAATTTTAAAAATGAAAAAGATTTTATAATGCCACGCTAAAACTTAGCAGGTGGACATGCAGTTAGTTTATAGTGAATACGCAGACTATTCAGACGTGGACGTGTGTAAGGCACACACAGTATCTATAAAAAGCATTCATCCCTTGGATGTTTTCACTTTTTTGTTATAGAACATTAAATCCCAGTGGATTTAATTTGGCTTTTTTGACACTGATCAACAGAAAAAGGCTTATTAATGTCAAAGTGAAAACAAATCTTTGCAAAGTGGCCTAAATTCATTACAAAATAATATTTGATTGCATGTCTTCAGTATGATACACCTAAATCATCACGGGCGCAGCCAATTGGTTTTATAAATTTTATAATTAGTTCAATGAAGATCACCCTACAATGGTTTCAATGGATTGCACTATAAATGCACCTTATCTGGAAGGTCTAACTTGCGGTCAGGCAGTACCATGGCCTGACTTACAACATGAAGACAAAAACTAAAGGATACTTCAAGCAACTCCATGAAAAGATGAGAAAAGCATAAGTCAGGGGATGGATACAAGGAAATATCCAAGTCACCATATATCTTTTGGAGTCCAGTTAAATCAGTCATTAAAAGATGGAAAGAGTATGACAGAGCTGTATATCTGCTTAGAGCAGGCTGTCCACCAAATCTGAGTGACTACGCAAGATGACTAGTGAGGGAGGCCACCAAGGGACCTGTGAAAACTGTGAAAGAGTTACAAGCTACAGTGATGGAGACTGAAAAGATTGTGCATACAAGTGTTGCCCTGGTGCTTCACTAGTGGCAAAGATAAAAAAATCCCACATGAAATCTCGATTACAGTTTGCCAGAAGGCACATGGAAGTCAGCTGGAAGGAGGTCCTATGGTTTGATTAAACCCAAATTGAACTTTTTGACTCCAGACTAAACCCCATATTATAATGCACATTATGAAAAAAAACATCAACATCCTGAAGCATGGTGGAGGCTTCTCTGCAGCAGAGACAGCTTGTGAGTGAAGAGGGCAAAATACAGAGAAAACTTGGAGGAAAACCTAATGCAGTCTGGAAGAAACCTGTGCCTTGAGGGGAGACTTGTTTTTCAGCAAGACAACAACTCCAAGCATAACTCCAAAGCTACATAGGAATGGCTCAAAAACAACAATCTTAATGTGCTTGAATAGCCAAGTCAGAGTCAAGATATCAATCCAACTGTTAATTTGTAGCTGGACTGGGCTGCTCACTCAGGATCTCCATGTAGTCTGACAGAGTTTGAGTGTCCAAATGCGCAAAGCAGATAGACAGAGAGGGAGAGAGGGATCTGTCCACATAGACACAAGACTGTCATGGCTGCCAAAGGTGCCTATACTAAATACTGACTTGAAAATTTGAATACTTATGCCAATACTTATTCTGTTTCATATTTGGACTTGAAGTAGACCATTTTTTAAAGATCTTTTTAAATTTTTACATTAAAGAGTTTTTTTCTGCTAAACAGTGTCAGAAAAACCAATGTGATTCAATGTTGCTTGAAAGTAAAATGTGAAAACTTCCATGGGGATGAATATATTTTATAGGCACTGTATATTGCCACTTTTTTATATTATTTCATTTTAATACTATTCTATATGTGCCTTATTTGTCTCGGTATATCTCGGATAACTGATGTGAAGCTCTTCTTTTATTGTTCTTTTCCTATTTTCCTAACCTCTCCACCAGACAAATATATGAGGTCAGTCTTTTATAGACTGCTAAAAACAGCTAACTTACAATACCTTATGTGACTATTATGTCTGTAACAATACGTATTTGAACTTAAAATATTGAAAGCACATTGCCTTTATGATGGATGTTAAGATAGCAAGACATTATAAAGTGGTAATGAGCAGAGATTGGCATTGCAGCATTAATATAAGGCAGCGTTTCTCAACCTTTAAGTATTTGCAAACTGAGTTTTCATAACAGTTTTAATCACACCCCCTAACATTTTTTTGAAATGTAGATGCATATTTCTGCGGTGGGTTGGCACCCTGCCCAGGATTGGTTCCTGCCTTGTGCCCTGTGTTGGCTGGGATTGGCTCCAGCAGACCCCCGTGACCCTGATCGGATTCAGCGGGTTGGATAATGGATGGATGGATGGATGCATATTTTATTATACCTACTTAACTTTTATCGACCTTTATTTATCTCTATATTTATTGTTCTAGTATCAGAATGTAGTTTAAGTTAATTTGTTTTTTGTTTCAACAGATGTTTTTTTCATATTTTTAATTCTTTTCTTTTTTTCACATCTTCACGCCCCCCCATTTTTGTTACTTCACGCCCCCCTAGGGGGGCCTGCCCCACAGGTTGAGAACCACTGATATAAAGTCCATTTCATGCCAGTCAGAGAAAGCAGGAGCTGGTAAGGGGTGCTACTTCATGTCATGCATGGCGTTCCAGGAGGAAACTGACAATACTCCTCTTAATCACTAGAGGGCAGATGATCCAACTCATTCCAAGGAACCTCTGCTTATAGAGAGAGACAGAAAAAGAGAGAGAAGCCATTGTGGTCTACCTTGAAGATTACAATAGGGGAACAGAAGGCATTTAAAAGAATATTGACTCTTGACCAATGAATGAGGGGAGGAAGCAAATCTACAATTCAAAAGTGCTGTATTATGGGAATGTGCTTTCCAATCCATGATGAGCACTAATAATTCAGGAAGTATCTATTTAATAATATTTTAGTAAAAAATCATGCATTTTGCATATTTTCAGCATAGAACTGAAAAACTCATAGTTGGATTATGCACATTGTGCAATGTGAGATTTTTAAACAATTTTCTCAAATGACGTTTTTCACACTTTTTGCCATTATGGACTATTGTTCACCATTGGCGTCTGTTATCAATGTTTTTCTCTCCATTCCGCATGAATTGTGCATGAGATTCAAAAATTTTCTTGGCCATCACTACAAAAATACATGGGGTAAAAAATATAAAAATAAAATATCATTTTTTGGTGGAGAATTCTTTTAAGAGATTGGAGGCATGGCCAGTTAAGAGCCATTGAAATTGATATAGGGACACTAGGACCACGAAAAGATGCTGTAGCATGGAAGAGCAGCAACAATGGGAGGAAATGTAAAGCTACTTCAAGGCAGAAGGCTACATGTGTATAGAATTAGGAGTTGTGGGCTGGGGGCTAACTGGTGGGTACTACAATTATGACTTTATTTTTGTGTTTTTTGTAACTTTTTTTTCTTTAATTTCCAACTACTCCCTTGTCTATTCTTTTCTCAGGTCAGCGATATGGGGGACTTCTTATGTAACCTAAAGTCCTTCCTCAGTTCTGGGCTGAGATATTAGCTCTTGCTCATGTTGTTAGGTTCATTTCTAAATAATGTTTGTGAAGATCTTGTATTTTTTTCATTTAACATTCATTTTCTAGAATTTGGATTTTTTGCTCTTGTTAAAGGAGTATGGAATTGGATTGTGTTCATTTTTGAAATCACTTCTTATTTTGTTTTTGAAAACCTTTTGAATAAAACATCATTATTTTAAGAAATATTTACTTGCTGTAATTGGGCCAGGGGTCTCTACAGGAACTCTACAATGGTGCAGCTAGGAAAGTATTGAATCCCCTTGAAAGTCATCATAATGTTGTGCGTGACAAAAGATTTATACACATATTTATCCATTCAGTATTTTCAATGTGAACTCTTTTGACTCTCCAAAGTCAAAATAAACCATTTGAACATTGCTGCCCGGAAGTGTCATCACACCAACCTACACCTACCAAGAAGAATGGGGAAGAATCACTCCTGAACAATGTGCAAAGCTAGTACATACTTATCTAAAAGAATTAAGGCTGTTATTGACAAAATATTAATGTGTAAGTCTTGAATACTTGTACAAACACTAACTTTAATTTCTTCAATTAAATATCTATAGAAAATTGTTTATTTTGACTTTAGAAATGTATTGTTATAGCCTAAGAGTTCACATTCAAAATGCCAAAAGGATAAATATGTGTACAAATCTTTTGTCATGTGGAAAATTATGATGACATTTTTGCATGCCACTGTAATAGGCCTAGCTTTTTTGAGGCTGCAGGCCACAGGGATGAATATGAGTTTCAATATGGCTTGCCTACATTTTGAGTTGAAGTCTTTTTTTCACTGCAACAGATCATAGAAATCATGGGATCAGGAGACACTGAGAGGGAGAGAAAGGCAGACAGACAGCAAGTAAACAGAGGCAGGAAGAGAGAGTTTTGTTATGACTTTGGAAGAGGACAAGATTGGGAGCTGCATCTACTGATGAACAAGGTAAGAACCTCTGTAGCAAAGTGCAGACGAGCGCCACAGTTTTTGGAGTCTATTTTTTCTTACCTTTTGTTCTACTAATTCTGTTCTCTCTCTTGTGTGTTTTATTATTAAAATCTAACATTTTTGGCATTATCTGGCCTCTCTCCCATTACACAGTGCGGATCAGTCATCTTATGATTGCTTTTTTCTATTAGAATTCTGGGCATACCTTGAACTCTGCTAATGCACTTGAATGTTCAGTTCTGAAGGAGCATTACGTTTATTGTGGATAAAGTAGGACAAATTAGTCATCCACTTTTAAACCTATTAAATCAATTTAGGATATTCATCTTATTTTTTTTTAATATTAGAATTATAAAGTTACTTCTTATATCTGTAAAGTTTTATTCTTTTTTCTTTCATTTTTTGTTGTAGGAATTTCACAATTCTTTTCCAACCCAAAGGCCAGTGTTTTGTGTATGCATACCTTACCCAGACAATAAATGAATACATTTTCAGAGTAAATGAATTATATGCAAATTGAGAGACTTGTGCTTTACAAGAACTAACCGAGAACACAGAAAGGGGGGTCTTACAGCAGAGAATTCCACATTAACACTTGTAGACATTGCAAAGACTTGGCTGCATCTTGCACCCCAGGCCATAGCTGTTATGTTTAAACCAAGGCCACTATCCTGGCTTACATTTAAATTATTTTTTATGTCTTTTTGGTTCATGTTATACTCTTTTAACATTACCATTTATGTTTGTATTGATATTTATGTTTACTATTTGTAAAATTATGTATTTTTCATACATTTCCTACATTCATACTTTGGTTCTACATGCTTCAATTTGTTCTCTGATGTATTTTTTGGGTGGTTTCCCAAGAGGCTGGGACACTTGTCTATCACTGTTAACAGACTGCAAAGGCTTACGGGAAATGAAGTCCCTTGCCATTTGATTTGGATTTAGTGTTTTTTGTGACTTTTGCTACTGTGTTAAGAATTCTGATATCTGGATTTTGCGCTAGGACTTTTTCTTTCTTTTTTTTTTTCTTTCTTTTTTTTACTGAGGATTGCCTCCCTTTTTGCCTTTTGAACACTTTTTGATATTTTCTTTTTTTTGTTAACAAATCTATTTTTTTGAGATTTCTTGTAAAATTATATCTACCCCCAGTCAAAGTTTTTATGGTTCACTCCCTAAAGAAATACTTCAAGCTTTTAAAGCCTGACCTCGATTTTGGGGCCTCGTGATGACTTTAACCTCCCATTTTTCTGGGGGCAGGCTTGCCTTGTGAGCTATTTTTGAAGATTTCACCCTTTAGTATTTTATGGAGCCAAAATATTCATAACAATAGCTAGGAAAGTTCTGATAATCTGACTTTGGAAGCTTCAAGTTAAATGAAAAACTGCAATGAAGAGCCCCACTTCTGTGAAACTGATGTGCCCGTGTCTGACAAGAGAAGATCCTCAGCTGCATCATTTTGATTTAAGCTGAAAAGCTTCAAAAGTTAAATGATCCATGTAGAGACAGCATGGTACTTCAAAGATGTACTGTGCAGAATATGCTAGGCAAAATATGTCTGTAATAGAATTGTTTTTGCTTATGGGTGTTGAAGTCCTAATGGGGATGATTATAAAGTAATATTGAGATGCTATGGGTGTGCCTAAATTAACAAAATGTTTGAAAAGGTATGTGATATGGCTAGGATTAAGAAATTGTCATACTTTGTGCAGTTTGGTTGTGTTCTATTTTTTAAAGGTTAGTGAAGTTGCTGTTTAGCCTTTAATTGTTTTAATAAATGTGTCCCCTGCCTGTTTCTTTCTGGTTTCTTTGCTGTGTGAACCTCCGCCACCCCCTGGTCTCACAAGATAGATAGATAGATAGATAGATAGATAGATAGACAGATAGATAGATAGATAGATAGATAGATAGATAGATAGATAGATAGATAGATAGATACTTTATTAATCCCCAAAGGAAAATTCACATACTCCAGCAGAAAAAACAATATTAGTTAAAGAGTGATAAAAATGCAGTGCAAGTTAAAAAATGCAAGGTGGAGAGTGCGAGGCAGGTATAACAGACAATAGCTTTGTATAATGTTAACATTTACCCCCCCACGGGTGGAATTGAAGAGTCGCATAGTGTGGGGGAGGAACGATCTCCTCAGTCTGTCAGTGGAGCAGGACAGTGACAGCAGTCTGTCGCTGAAGCTGCTCCTCTGTCTGGAGATGATACTGTTCAGTGGATGCAGTGGATTCTCCATGATTGACAGGAGCCTGCTCAGCAACTGTTGCTCTGCCACAGATGTCAAACTGTCCAGCCATGTTCCTACAGTAGAACCTGCCTTCCTCACCAGTTTGTCCAGGCGTGAGACGTCCTTCTTCTTTATGCCGCCTCCCCAGCACACCACCGCGTAGAAGAGGGCGCTCACCACAACCGTCTGATAGAGCATCTGCAGCATCTTATTGCAGAGGTTGAAGGACGCCAGTCTTCTAAGAAAGTATAGTCGGCTCTGTCCTTTCTTGCACAGAGCATCAGTATTGGCAGTCCAGTCCAATTTGTCATCCAGCTGCACTCCCAGGTATTTATAGGTCTGCACCCTCTACACACAGTCACCTCCAATGATCACGGGGTCTATGTGGGGCCTGGGTCTCCTAAAATCCACCACCAGTTCCTTGGTTTTGCTGGTGTTCAGGTGTAAGTGGTTTGAGTTGCACCATTTATCAAAGTCCTTGAGTAGGTTCCTATACTCCTCCTCCTGCCCACTCCTGATGCAGCCCACGATAGCAGTGTCATCAGCGAACTTTTGCACGTGGCAGGACTCTGAGTTATATTGGAAGTCCGATGTATATAGGCTCAACAGGACTGGAGAAAGTACAGTCCCCTGCGGCGCTCCAGTGTTGCTGACCACAATGTCAGACCTGCAGTTCCCGAGACACACTTACTGAGGTCTGTCTGTAAGATAGTCCACGATCCATGCCACCAGGTATGAATCTACTCTCATCTCTATCAGCTTGTCCCTAAGGAGCAGAGGTTGGATGGTGTTGAAGGCGCTAGAGAAGTCCATAAAAATAATTCTTACTGCACCACTGCCTCTGTCCAAGCGGGAGAGGGATCAGTGTAGCATGTAGATGATGCCATCTTCCGGTCCCACCTGCAAACTGCAGTATTGCATAACAATAGCCATTGCGTCTAGTGTTAACTTTAATGAAATTCATTAAAGGTCACATTCATTAATTGAATTAATGAACTGTATATACTTAAAGCAAACTTCCCTGTCCTTTGAAATCAAAGAAATCTAGTAAGAAATATACAGTATAGGAAACCACAAAGAAGCAGATCTCCATCACGTAATATTCACTGACAATATTCAGTAATGTCCAGGGTAAATATTTATCTGTTTATCTGCATTTATACAAAAAAATAAAAAACTGAAAAAGCAGAATGTCTACACCAACATTTGGAACTCTGATCCTTAACCTGTGCTGTCAAGGTCTATGCTCATCATGGTGCTCTCTTGCTATATGCTGTGAGATAACACTCTAAATGCAAACCAACTATCAGCTCTGCAGACTACAACATTATAAATCCCTGAAGCTAAGTACATTTTGTACCAGAAAGAGCAAAATCTGTCAGCACAAAAATATATTTAATAAAACTGCGAGTGCCAGTCTGCACAAGCAATTCAACTTTTTACTATCTGACTTATATTATCTTCTTCTTAATATATCATGAACTTCAGATGTTTCATCTTGATGAGATCAATTTAACATTCTGGCAGGCCTGGATAACTTTTAGAATGAGACACTTTAAAATATTAATTACATTAATCAATTCAGAGTCTAAGACAGACTAGGCCATTACTCAAAAATACTAATTAAAAGAGTGTTCTTTCCCTTCAACATCCTCAGTGAGCTAAGAACACTTGGTGCCAAGGGTGTTTGAAATACAGAACGCAATTGTCTAGGTTTCCTTTGGTATCATAACATCAGCAGCCATAAGCAGGAAGGCCTTCTTAATTTCTATGCCTGCTTCCTATATAATGATGCACATATCTAAAAGATGGCTGGAAGCACAACTGAAGTTTTGTTTTCTTGATGTGGGCTACACACTTGGCTTGTTTGGTGGGTTCTAGTTACAGATCTGAGCTTAACTGCAATTTTGAATGAATAAACATACCTGCAACATGCAAGCATCAATATTCTGGATCAGTGAAATACAAATGGCAAATTTTTTGGATTGTGAAGAACAAAAATGCATTCCTTTTAATCAGTTATCGTAAGAGCTAATCTATGAAAGTTAATATTAATGCAAAATTCACTTAAGTGCCTGCTTAATTTTAATAGAACATCAGTTTCTCATAGTTACTTAGAATATCCATCCATCCATCCATTATCCAACCCGCTATATCCCAACTACAGGGTCACGGGGGTCTGCTGGAGCCAATCCCAGCCAACACAGGGTGCATTACTTAGAATATGGTATAGTCTTTTACCTCCCCTGTAAGTTTACACGAAATAGAACTTTCTTTGCTCTTTCTGTAAAACTGAGTGTTAATTTAGCCAGTTAGGAAACAGTCTCACTGCTAGCATGGACTGTTAGATAAGAGATTGGCATACCGTGCTTACCGTTTTTGATATGAACATTAGAAAGTATGACCATATGACCAAACCTAGAGAGAAATGAAACAAGATAAATAAGCCTTAAACATTACTTTCTTTAAATAAAAACTTTTCCTTTCTTTCCTTTAAAATGTTCTCCATTTTTGTGCTTTGAATTTTTACTAAAACTTTTAAAATTGAGATATTTGGTCTATGGAATTATTTGAACATGCGTAACACTATTGAACTGTCCTATAAATTAAACTAAAAGCTGCTGAACTTTGATAATTTGGGACAAGCACAGTTATCTTTACACGACAAACTACAACATTCAGAAGTATTTAGTTACTTTTATGATGTCATTTGAGCCAATATTTTCTTATGCAGATTAATAATATCATTATAGTAATATTAGTTTCGTGATTAAACTAGTAGTGTTCATTAAAGTCCTGCTAAATACTTGGCTGACTTGATTTATCTAGACTAGGAGTTGATTCCTGCCACTTTCTTCATTAGTACCTCATTACTGCTGCTAATTGAACAGACTTGAATTAACTTGCTTTTCAAGATTCAGACCCTTTAATTGTTAAGTGTTGGTTTACTAGTTAACAACAAAAGTGTAAGATGCATAGCAAAGCCAACAGATGACCAGCTAACTTGAGGCTCTCAAATTCAAATCTTGTCCTGTCCAAACAATTTCATAATTAGATGGTCGATTCTTGATGTTAACAAACTCACGTAATCTAATTCTATGGCTTCTTAGCGTTCTCATTCTGTCACAGCAGACATTTCTAAAACTGTTGATTTTCTTTTTTCAGAGAGCACTATCAAATTGCTTTGTGGACTAGAGCAGATCAGTTATTTCTCACTTTTCAAATATTTTATTGCAGCAGGTAATGTAGGATGGACACATGTGCCAATAGGTTTGGGAGAGACATGCAAAATCCGCTCAGACCAATGCTGTCAGCTCTGTTCACATTTTTAATATGTGTTTTGTTAAATATCTACTTAAGAAGTAAAGCAGTTGAGGGTAATTAAATTATGTTAATTATAAAGTCAGCCTTCTTATCTAATAAAGCTTGGATTAAAGGCAGAGCCATAATTCCTTTAGCGTAAGTCTCATCTAATGGTTTTACATTTCTACAGAAAGTCTTCATTTCTGAATGAGGAGGAGATGAGGAGGAGAAGGCCTTGAAGCTACATTTAAAAACAAGTTTTGCATATCTGCACCTCTGCTGACTTACAAGTGACATACATAGTTTCACAATCCTCAGTTGTGTACTGTTGCTATTTATTACTTAAGTATGGACTACTCTAGGCCATATCCTTCATTCTTAGCTGCATTTGTTAAGGCCTTTTTCATTAAGTTATCTCACAAGGATGACATGGTCTTACTCCCTGATGTAAACCTAAATATAAAATTGCACTTACAATAATAACAACAAGAAGTTACTTCTTGTATAGCCCAAAATCACACAAGGAATGCCTCAATGGGCATCAACAGGCCCTGTTTTTTGATAGCCCCCCAGCCTTGACTCTATAATATAACCTAATGTAATCTTTATATATTTTTGAGAATTGAATTCAAAAATAAAAATCATGTTTCTCCATCATGCAACATATTTCCACAAAATATATTTCTTTGTACTGCGGTGGGCTGGCACCCTGCCCAGGATTGGTTCCTGCCTTGTGCCCTGTGTTGGCTGGGATTGGCTCCAGCAGACCCCCGTGACCCTGTTTGGATTCAGCGGGTTGGATAATGGATGGATGGATGGATATTTCTTTGTAACTTACTGAGTCAGCAGTCAGTGTGTGCAAAATTCCCATGTGGGACACCAGAGCCAAGAACTGACATTGGGCTCAGAAAGAATGGCCAGCTAGAAAAAAGCTGCAGCTTGCTGCCAAAAACATGATGAGCAGATGGATGAGCCCACCGTTATTGACAGACTAGGCTGTTCATTTCAATCATCAGGTCCAGTAGGAATTACAAATAAATCATTTTTGCTGTTAGGTTGCACATTTTAGAGTCAAGCAACCCATACAAGCCTTAGAGTAGAGTGGAGAAGTAACATGACGGAAATCTTGATTCCAGTGTCAAACAAAGCACAACTCTGTACTGGACATGGTGCTGGACATGTTTTATTGCCTGGAGGAGAATGAGTGGGCAGCTGCTAAGTTTCTACCAGAGCTTTATTTTCTACTTGAAACATTGATTCCAAGGAAACATAACAGTTTAATGCGTCTGTGAATAATCTGAAGTTCTGTGTTAGCTGCAAATTTATTATGCTCATTAGCGTTGGCAATGCTTTAAATCAACCTGCTGTGATGAGTGCAGTATGAAGATTAACGGAACTAAAATGAAATTAATTAAATTAAGTATTCATTTCAAACTGATAGTGTACTGTGAAGTATAATTGCTGCAGATCATTTTTGATATTCATTCATTCATTTATCTATTTTATGAAGCTCTTAAGTCCAATTTGGTGACACAGGGCTGAAGCCTACCTTAGCAGAATTGGGTGGATGAGGTGCAGGGTACACCAATGGCCACACTGACACATTCATCACACCATCTATTTGAAGTTGCCAGTTAATGTAAAACAAATGTCTTTCAGATTGTGCTAACATAAACACAAATATGGGGAGTAAATGCAAGTGGCCAGTCACAGACACTGAGTAGGCCAGGATTAAACTTTAATCTTCTGGAACTGCGATGAAGCAGAGCAATCCACTCTGTTGCCCAATTCTAATATTTGTTGCGTTTTTTTTTTTTGGTAGCTGGTAAGTCTTTTATACACTGTGTCGCAGATGGCTGGGGGGGCGACCCAGCCGGGACCGGAAGAGGGCTTGCGCCTCCCTCAGACTATGTGGGGGCGACCACCCTGGTGCCTTTGGTGGCCACAGGTACATGGCTTTGAAGCTCAACCCTGTAGGGACCTGTGGTCACCAGCAGGGGGTGCCCCAATGCCTTGGGGACCCTGGACCTCAGCACTTCTGCCAGACCCGTAAGTGCTGAGGGGAAGAAGAGCAGGGACACCCGGAGTGCTTCCAGGGATGCAGCTGGCACTTCCGCCACACTGGGGCGTGTCGGTGGAAGATTGCCGGGAAACACCTGGAGCACATCTGGGTGATTATAAAAGGGGCCGCCTCCCTTTATTCAGGGCTAGAGTCGGGTGGAAGAGGACAAGGTCTAGAGGAGAAAAAAGGAGGCGGCCTGAAGAAAAGGCATAGTGTGGTGTTGGCCTGGACTTTGGGGGAGTCTGTGGGTTGTGTGGCACTTATCATTGTAAATATAGTTGTAAATAAATATGTGGTGGTGAATTTACCATGTCTTCCTGTCTGTGTCCGAGGCTTGTTCCACAACTGGTAAATCCTGACATTTATAAAATCACTAGAAAGCATTACAGACATCTCAGGGTGAATTCATGAACAGGCCATTTAGAACCAAAAGCTGACAAGAGCTTTATCTTGTATGTTGCCTGTAGATTATGCCAGCTAATAACCCAGGCAAAATGATGACCACAGTAGCTACCTTGATTCTAAAATAAATGTTCCATTGGAGAGTTAACAAAATATCACATTAACAGAAAGTGGTGGTGGCTAACTGCATGTCCAGAATTGCTTATTTAAGAATATTCCTGTAGATATACCAGCTAAGTGTCTCTCAGATTGACCATAGGAATTAGTTTGCTAACAGAGCACTGAGCCAGAAACAATCATTTGGAATTGCTTTCATTGAGCAATTCCATTAAAGTGTATGTTACTAGGAAATGGTGAATTAAATCCAGGCTCAAGTGAAATGATACTAGAAAAACAGTTCTGTTTTGAAGCACTCTGAGCTAAAAATATTTTCTGAAAGCTAGAAACAGAAAATGCTGCTCTTAGACCATTTTTCATTTCCAAAACTCTAATAGAAGGCAGCCTTCCAGAGCAGAGTCCAATAACATTAAATTTAGTATTTATGTAGTTTTAGCAGCAAAATCATCACTTTAATCTCTCTATTTGAAAATGTATATATTTGTATGGATGTATGTTTTTCGTTAGCATATCCACAAAGTATAGGCACAACTATCTAATTCTAATATTACACAATATCAAAGAAATTCATTGCTGCAATACTGCAGGGTGAGAACCTGTGGCTTTAGATGAAATGTCATTGCAGCAATTTTCTAATTGCCTTCTGTAGCATGCAAAATGTCACAATGCCTTTCTGACAAGTGAAAGCATACATCTAAAAAACATTAAATAAAATTTCAGTGTTCTTGGAAAAGTAAAATAAATATGGGTAAAAATTAACTATATAATGTGACACTGCCAACAATCCTTTACTGGGTTACCAGGGAAAAGAAATCAGCTCAACCAAAAGTCATATAAGCACATCTACTTCCTAAATACGTTCTCTAAACTAAACAAACCCAAAATGAATACCGGGAAATTTCAAGCAAGTTGGAGTTGATGCTATGCAGTTTAAGCCCACAATTAATTACTGTATTAACAGTGCTGCCAACATCTATGATTAGTTAAATACATGAATGTCCAATATAAGGCACATACCAGGAACAAAAATGTACAACAAAACAAAGTCATCAATTAAAGTTTCACCAGTACATTTTAAAAACACAAGGCACAAATGTCATTCAATCAGCAAGAACTACAGCTCCATTCAAAATGTTTAGTTTTTTGATAGTAATTGATACCTTTTTTAACAAGATACTGTTAAATTAATTTTAAAATACAGCCAAGACATTGTTAATGTTGGTAATGGCTATTACTGCCTGACATGACTGATTTTTCATTTATTATTCACATATGACTGGAACCCCCCCTTTTCAGCGGCCATTCCTTCAGCGTCCTAATGGCAATCTCTTTTAGCTTATCCTCATTTAGTTATGCACTAATGCTAATTGGTTATTAGAGGAATCTTTGTAATTGCATTAGCACTGCTGAAACTTGTTATTCTGTTTAGTTGAGTTTCAAGGTACTGACATTCCTAAAGTTCAGTTCTGGGTTCAAACATACCCAAAATGAAACAGCTTTCTCCAGAAATACGTCAGTCTATTTTTTTCTTTTTTTTTTGTAAAATGAAGATTGGTCCGTATGACAGATTGCCAAGAGACTGAAGATTTCATACAAAGGTGTATATTACCGTCTTGAGAGAAGAGGATGAACTGGATCTGACCAGGACAGAATCACAACAACATGATAAGGGCAATAGAGTGTGTAGTGTGAGAAACAAACACCTTTCAGTCCTCTTTTGTCTTCTTTATTAAATACACACCAAATACCAGTGCTATCTGCAACAGGGAAACAATGACTCTTGAGAAAGCTGTTTCGTTTTGGCAATTTTAAACCCAGAACTGAATTTCAGGAATGTCAGTAACTTGCAACCCGAATAAACTGAAAGCTTTCAGCGATGCTAATGGAATCACAAAGGTTAAGGATAAGGATAATTAAAGATAAGCTAACGGAGTTAACCATTAGGAGAGTGGTTCTTAAACTCTTTTTGCACAACCCAATCTTGCCTATTATGCATCTTCACAAGATGTATTCCTCGTCCAATTCCCCCTTGGAGAATCATGGTCGATTATTGTCCTCTGTTTTCCCCTAGGGCAATTGTTGTCAATTTTTGTTCCCCTTTGGAGAATCTCTGCTAATTGTTGTCCCCGGGCAGTCTTCTCAACGCCTCCATAGCTTTTCGCAAACCATTCACAACTCTATCTTATGCAGTACAAGCATAATTTATATCTCAAAATGACCCAATTATAAACATCACATGACCCAAAATGGGTTGCAACCTATAGTTAAGAAACACTGCATTAAGATATTGAAGAAATGGCTGCTGAAAATGGGGCTTTACAGGCATATGTGAGTAATAAATCAAATATCAGTCATTTCATGCAGTAATAACCATTACAAACACTAGTAAAATCTTGGCTTTATTTTTAATATATATTAAATGGTATCTTGATGAAAAAGGGTGTCAATTTCTATCAAAAACATGAGCATTTCTGGGAGTGTCCAGACTTCTGGCTGGAAGAGTATTAAAAAAATACAATGTAGACAATATTTAGCAAAAATGCATATCACAAAAACATTGTTTGTACTATTACAAACTGAAACCTAAAATAACACTGGTCTACAAAAAATATTTTTGTTTGCTACTGGGAACTTCAGTTCAGCTCTTTATTAAGTTTTTTACATTGATTTCATACATGAAATCAGAATTAAGCTACCACGTCAGATTTTTGAGATACACCTCATTGCTGTTTTGACACTTTGAATATCAATATAATATTTCAACACATTATCTAGAGTTTAAACTCTGTCCCACCAAAATTGTTTTGATGTGTTTATTCTGAAAACAAACCAGAAGACGATACCAGAGATACTTTAAAACAAGTTTATGTCAATTTACCTCAATATAAAAGTGAGGTCAGCGTGCTCAAACTTTTTTGAGGCAATTGCTTTTGCACCTGTACTGCACTGTCTCCTTGCAAGAACCAACAGCAGCCACCCATCATGAGTAAATTTTCCCTGATATCGGTTTTCCCTCATTTTTATATCTTGATGAAATATTTCCCCGTGCTCATTGCTGACATCGCTTAGATTTGGTGGAAAAAAGTCGAGATGAGAATGCAAAAAATGCATCTTCTGTGACATTCTGGCTCCCGTAAGCTAATATACTTTCAGCATGATCTCCACAAGCTCAGCATACTTCTCTGCTCTGTGACTGTCAAGAAAATTCTGAACAACCTGCACAAATTAGGTTGCTTATTCAGTTGGCTTCAGTTTCCTTTTGAACTCATCGTCAAGCATCAGTTCACGGACTTCAGACCAGCAAAAGCACCTTCCTTAATTTTGGCTTCACTTTTATCGAGACCAAACGTATTTCTTAAATGCTGAAACGCATCACTTTTACTGTCCAGTCACCCTAGTTGTCCAAGACCTGGAACATCATAACTAAAAAACGGGATGTGCTGGATGAAAATGGTCTTCAGATTTGGAGTCAGCAAGTGAAATTTGTTAAAGTACAGGTAAAAGAATCCCAGTAGCAAAATGCTTGTTGACCAGTGTAATCAACGTTTAATTATTGAGAAAGAGAAAATGTATTACCAAAATGTTGAATTCCCAAGTATCAATAAAATGTTCTGTTACATGTATGTATAATTCATCTAATAAACTTGTTGCCAACTGCTTTTTGTAAACTTGTATTAAAAACTTAATTCATCAAAGTTCAAAGATTTTGAAACAACAAAAGTTTTTGTTTAGAGTCTGTAATTAACAATGAATATATTCCATCAATTGCAGACCAAGCACTTCAGTCACACTCTTTTAGTTCAGGTCATGCTTCTCTATTTCTCAGAATAATAAAGCCACTCAATAAAGTCATAACTATTAATCCTTCATATTATTCTATGTACAGGCATTGGGCCCTTGTATTCTTGAAATGTTCATCAGTCCTACTACATCATTAACCCTTAGTCACATCAATTAAAAATAAAGAAGAATTCAGCTATACAACTATGAAGTACTTATATTTCTAGATGATGTCAATGCCAATTGTTTAGTAGAAAAAGATACTTGTTTTCAAACCACAGTGTGGTGGGGAATCACCTTGACTCCAATACAATAGGCAAGAAGAGAAACAGTACATTTCTTGGGATCTTGAACATTCTTATTAATGATTTAATCAGGGGTTTCAGGTCCCAGAAAAATACATTTTGAAAGCATGTTATGGTATTAAAGATCACTCAGTACCTACTATTGGGTTTATTAGAAAGCATTGCAGCAACAACCAACAGACAGCTCTTCACAGGAAGTGTGGGACTAACTAGAATTTTGAATGGCATCCAACAAGAAAGGAGAGCACAGCCTTTCAGAAACCTCTAGAGGATATGAGAAAGAGACCTTTAAAGACAAAGTATAAATAACAGCCCACAGGTGACGGACAACAGAATGTGATGGAGATTGCTGATACCATGATTCTGACAGTGTTCAGATTAAAGAGAACATTGCTTTACGCTGAAAACTTTCTGGGGTCTTAGCTTTCAGCTCTTAGGTTCATAACACCCTACCACACATTTAATCATCCATTTAAGCATGGCCCACCAGAGCATCAGAGAGCATAAACATCACCAAAAGTAGATATTCTGTGTGACATTGGTCAGAAGTACAAGATGGCAGAGCTTTTGTCTGAAGATCACATATCCATAAAGAATATGATTTGTCTGCTTAAGATACGCATGTTCTAAGTGATAGCAAAATTGAAAGAGGTTTTGGTGGGAGTGGAGAGTGACTCCCAGTTTAACAGTTCCCCTGACTCACACTATGCACTGTGACTGACTGGCTTCTTTAAAAGGTTGAGTCTATGGAAAATATAGCAGGGAGCTGCTGAGGTCACAGGCAACATTTCAAAGAAGCTGCTTTTGTAACCATAACGTCAACATTACAACAACTAACACATCATTACTAAAGTATTAGAAAAAAAACTATATAGCCATATCTAACAAATATAATTGCAAAGTTTCTAATGAATCATACCAGAACTCGCAAACCAGTAAAATAGCAAAAGAAGCAAAATATGAAAATATCTAATATAATAAACATCCTAGAGTAGATGATGTTTTTGCAAAAATGTACAGCTCAGCATTCTTTCATTGTGAAGCAATTAGAATTTAATAGTGAAAGAAGAATAAAAATAATCAGACCAGAAAGTAAAACATTAGGGATTAACATTACTGGTGAATGCAGAACGACTTGCTGAGATTTTAAATATTATATTGACACACACAGAATGGACAGAATATTATTAGTATTATCAGACGTCTTTTATTTATGTGGGTTCCCAGTACAGTACACTAAGTACAGAAAAAGATATTTAGAGCTAAAAAAAATTATCCACTATTCATATTCATTTTATTTAAAGTTTTAATTTTACAATATCCAATTTCTAACCCTTTCATCCTATCAGCAAGCCAGAGACACTTTGGCAAAATTGGACAAGACACAGGAATTAGTGTTGAAGGGGATACCAGTCTGTGACATGGCGCACCATTTAAACTAAGTTGCCTGTTTTAGGAGAAAATCAGAGTGCCTGCAGACACGGACAGAATGGAGACATTCCTCAATGGAAGTGAAAAGGTAGGAAAGGAAACATAAACTTTGAGGCAGCAGTTGGTAGCCATGGCACCACCACCATGCTGTCATAAATATGAAGTATTAAAAAAGCATTTTCCTTGACAGATATAGGAGCCAGAATGTATAACAGTAGTTAAAAGACACTTGACAATTGTTCAAATTACTGAATTTCCCTATCCATTGTGGAAAATTAGTGCATACCATGGAATATATCTGAGTTTAAAACTCCAAAAAAGTAATCAGATTGAAAATCTGGGATTTAGTGAACACAGTAATTTTTTATTTCAACTATTACAAAAAATGATTTAATTAAAGAGGAACAGCATAACATTGAATTTAGCTTTGTTAAGTTTGACTTGATTGTATGGAATGTTACATGCTTTAAATAAATTCAAAAAAAGTTATAATAATAATAATAATAATAATAATAATAATAATAATAATAATAAAGATTCTAAGGATTAATGAAATAACAGTGGGAGGTTGAGCTTTTAGTTACAGGGCTCCAAAGCTATAGAATGAACTGTCTACTTAAATCTTTTAGACTTCAGCTTTTAAATCCAGACTGAAGACTCACTATTTTAGTATGGCATACCCTGACTAGAGATGCTGATTGGCTGTGCATATTGTATCGGTGTTTGTTTGTCATTTATACAAAAACAAAATACAATAATTATGGACCACCTTTGACCATCTGCTCTAGTGTTTCTCTTCTCAACGTAATAATAATAATAATAATAATAATAATAATAATAATAATAATAATA
>JANRMT010062854.1:114384358-114415044 GCA_026402145.1 Polypterus bichir lapradei | reverse complement strand
AATAATAATAATAATAATAATAATAATAATAATAATAATAATAATAAAAGAACAGCATAACACCAGACTGCTGATAAACAGAAAAGAGCATTAGATTAATTTTGATGAGAACAGGCTGTTCAGCCCAACAAATCTCTGTCCTATAGTCTTACTGTCTACCACACTACTTGGTAATTTATTCCATGGGTCTATGTTTTCCTATGTGAAGAAATCCTTTCTGACATTTGCATGAAGTTTACCTTTAACAAGTTTCCAACTGTGTCCTCATGTTCTTGCTGAACTCATTTTAAAGTAACAGTCTCGATCCACTGTGCTTGTTCCCTTCATGATTTTAAACATTTCAACCATGTCTACTCTTAATTTACTTTTGCTTAAACTGAAATGGCAGAGCTCCTTCAGTCTTTACTCATTGCTCAAGCCTTGCAGTCCTGAATCAGCCTGGCTGCTCTTCTCTGGACTTTGTCCAAATCTGCTACACTCTTAAGCACAGCAGTTCCAAAATGGCACTTTAATGGGTTGTGTGGTTCTTCATAGAACCATTGCATGACAAAGAGCCATTTCATTCTGGGAAGAGCTCTTTGTATATGAAGTTGGTTCTTTGGACTTTGATAAGCTTCCTAATATGTGGACAAAACAGAAATCTTTAATGTACATTAAGCTACCTAGCAGTATACTGACAGATCAAGGAAACCTGTCTGTGTTATTTTATGCACCAAGAGTCCTTAATAGTCATCAACCTGTTGGTATTCACAAATCTGTTATCATCTGTTCATGGCTCTTAACAAAACTTGTTATAGATCTAAATAAATAAAGGTTATTTTTTTAAACTTAGCGTGGTTGGTTCTTTTGCATTGCTCTGAAGAGCCACTATGGCACCTTTACTTTTAAGAGCATATGTCTTTGTAGTAATATGGAGGCCAAAACTGACTAAAGACCTAATAATAATATAATATAGAGACATAAACTAACTAAACAGGGATCTACATTCTTTCTTTGGATACTGAAAAAAAAAATTAGATTGACCTGAGTCTGCAAGTTTGTTCAGAGCAAAATGATCTCTTTCTGAATGGTATTGTGTTCAGGGGCTCCTTCAGAGAAATATATTAGTAAAAGGACTCCCTTGGAAACTTTAAAGTGCAAATGGCAACATGGCAGACAGGTGGAAGAAATCTGGCCTGTATAAATTACTGTATAAATTACACTAATTTTTTATTTGTATTTATTTTTTTAACTTTGGCTTTTTAATAATAGGAATTACACTAATTTTGTAGTTATGTACAGCACGAACATAGCTGTGTGCCAGTCAAAAACAAGTGTACAAGTTAGAAGGAAAATAGGTTTGGGGTGCCAAACCAATACTCAAAAATGTATAACCAGTACCCACATTTTGATATTTAAAGATTGTCATCTGTTTTCACATCAATGTGAGCTTGCTCTGAGTGTCTGATGAAGTACATACTGTATATCCGAGCCGTTTCAGCAGCTATAGATGACTGTCATAGCTACTCCTGACTAATAAGATGTCTTGTGAACTTTGTGTTAGTTAATCTTGGTTCACCGATAGGCATGAGTCCAAAAGCTATGCGTGGTGTATTTAAAGTTGTTAATAATTTATTTTATTTAAAAAATAAACATGGAAACCTTGACTCTTTCCTCAACCTAACAAATTTCATATCATTAAAGTTACTTTATTAGCTTCAGTGCTATTGCACACTTAGGCCAATTCAATTTTCACTTCCTGTTTAGTATGCCGCGTGTGATTTATTTCATATTTGGGTGGATGCATAGCCATATGGAGAGTTCTTATTTGGGCTTATTGCTTAATTATGTACTCTTGAATTTTTTAACTCTTAATTACCATGTGATTTGCAGTGTAGTCTGAGTAGTTAGGAGTAACACAGAACAAAGTAACTAGCTGCTATAATCCCATTACATTCCACAGTAACGAGGTAGTATAACATATTACATGTTTACATTCTTGTAAACACATTAAAGTTACCTGCTTAGCTAGAATTTTGTTACTTGCATTACAAATTATATGTAAATAACATGAAGGGTGGGCATTTCATTTTGATTAACATTACAGGAGGTGAGTGTGGCTGCTGATTCACATTGTACATGCACACTGTTTTCACACAGGCGTAGACTGCATTGAATGTTACAAGGTTGCCCCATCTGTACTGGACGTGTTTGTTATTTTATGACATTACTCAATAATTAATTTTACTTTAGAAATGTACTGAGGTGGACTAGTCTTTATTAAGAAATAAAGACTCATGAGTTGTGCATTGAAAGAATAGAATAATGGAGAGAACTGAAGTCAAGTTTAAGGAATAAAGAACAGTGTTAATTATTATTATTATGGGTTTCAGCAAACATTTATAATTAAATATACATTAGTTATATCCATATCTTATTCCTTATGATGTACAGTATTTTGGTCAAATAACTCATAAGCAATTAGATTTACAGAGGCAAAGCGGTCATCAATATCCAATCAATTGAAAATGCTGTAAGCATTATGTGTCGGAATATATCGCAACATACATATCAGTTTTTTGTCATGTTCCTTTAATGTTCCTGTGAAAATGTCTCTGTACAGGTAAGGTAAAGGAATCTTGATCTTAATTTTTAGTGAATGTAAGATAGTTTATTACTTAAAATGAATGCTTCATTATGGATCACCATTTAACTTTTTATGAAAAGCAAACCCAAACCAGAGACAAATACTTATTTGTTATTTTACACAATAAATACAGCAGATCACCAGCAGCCATATAATCAGTGAGTTCTCTCATCTGCTGGCCACCTCACTTGCTTACCATTTACAGACATCATGTTTCAAGTAGTTAATTACTTTCATTTTGAACTGTCAATATTTCATTTTGTTAAGAATTATTAACACTGGCTGGCTCATATTTTTAAAATGGCACAGTCCTAATGTAAATCATGTAGTTTACTTTTTGGTGTGCTGAATTCATGATCACAGGTATTGGGTATTTACTCCTTATTAAATTACTGAAAGGACATTTGGGTGTCATCTTTGTGCTTTCCCGGTTTGTGTGGGTTTAGAAAGTAATGTATAAGTAAAGTAATTAGTAATGTGGTAACCTTTTTTTTCAGCAAGAAAAGAATAAAGCAATCCCATTAAAATCTGAATTAAGTAATTAGAAATTTGTAACTCTCCTTAGTTTGCACTTTATGTGCACTTTATGCTGCCTCACAGTCAGGAGACCTGGGTTCGCTTCCCCGGTTCTCCCTGCGTGGCGTTTGCATGTTCTCCCCGTGTCGGCGTGGTTTTCCTCCCACAGTCCAAAGACATGCAGGTTAGGTGCATTGGTGATCCTAAATTGTGCTTGGTGTGTGTGTGTGTGCCCTGCAGTGGGCTGGCACCCTGCCCGGGGTTTGTTTCCTGCCTTGCGCCATGTGTTGGCTGGGACTGGCTCCAGCAGACCCCCATAACCCTGTAGTTAGGTCATAGCGGGATGGATGGAATGATGTATGATTTTACTAAAAACTGAGTTATTAACTATACTTCAGTGTTGTATATTTATTTTTACTAGAACTGTATTTTCTGTTTGTTTATCACTATGTGATATCTTTACATACATCAGACAGACAAGATGGCTGTAACTCATTTTTTTAAGATTCTCAACCAACGTTACACCTTTTATGGAAAGCAGCAGAAAATCTTCCCACAAAGCTTATTTGTTCAAAACTTTGAAGTCTCACCTGAAAAACCAACCTTTTCAATATAAAATTTTATATCTGCTATTTCTAACAATAATTGCTTTCATAAATATTTTCATAATAACCATGCTAATACTGCCCTTTCTATTCTATCAATGAACGCGTACTGTCAATCAACTCCTGTGCCACTTATTGTTTTATATTTCATATTAACAACTTTTAGATTGACAGAAAAAAAGAGAAGTGAGTCTTTTCTGAAAATAAATAAATATGAAGTCTAAGCTAAAAGAACACTACGTATAATCATTCAGTTCATCTTTAGGACATGAAAACTTTCATAGAGATGGAGTGCTGGCAATGGTTTTCTATCAGAACCATCAATGTGCAATCAGTGAAGGATCTGTCTGACAAATGGTAAGAACTGCTGGTTTATTTTACACTTTATTCTTTAAAAAAGATAATATTTGGTTAAGAGGGTTATGATAATTAGGTCTTGTAGTGGTGTTCACCTTGTGGATGACTGTGGAGTGACCAGAGGTGCACGGTTTCAAGTGATTATGTGAGAGACCACCTAATACAAGAGTCCTATTACAAACATAAATTTGGGATGAATTAGCTTACACTGTAAAGAGAAAATTTACAAGATACAAAATAAATGTTTTTACATGCCACTGAGTGGAGAAAGGAAGCATCTCCCTTTGTAATACATGAAATACATGAAAAGCATCAAAAAACAAAGTAGCCATTTGTTTTCTGCATACTGGTAGCCATATGCTTACTTTTGCACAAAGAGTCCTATAACATACTGCTTTACTTACAGATGTTTTGTTCCTCAAACCCAATAAATAATTCATTGCAAGTTTAGCAACAGATGAGTGTTCCACAACGAAAATTGCCATGTGGCACTTTCAAATCACAGGTCAGTTTAAGGCAAGAATATCTATAAGAGGAAGAAAGTGGTGATTTTTTTATAATTCCTTTAAGTAATCCAAACAATTACAGCAACTGAAGAATGGTGCCCTTAACAGAAACACTGGCAAAATACCAAGGAACAAGGTGTCTGCCCCGAATGATAACATAAACTCATAAACTCACTAAATGCAGACACACTGTGATATGCATTAGTTTGAATAATTACAATTTTAATATGAAATTAATTACAGGTATAGTAATATTTTCCAGAATTATGTATATGTGGATTGCTTCTAATGTTTTTTTTTTTCAAAATTTTGTGAATTTTGCACAGAATGTACTGCTATTAGTCCATCAAGATAAGTCAGTTCAGGGCAGTATTATGATAAAAAGCTAGAACAATTCTAGTCATATGCAGTTACTTTAAAAGCAGTCACCCATTTAAATGCTTTGACTTCTCGGGGAGGAAAATAAAATAAAAGGCAAGTTGTACAGTACATGCAATTCATACTATCTAGTGTAACAATATAAACAGAAACAGTTAAATTAATAAGTGAATGTAATCCCAAAACTGATTTAAATGTTATTGTCTATGCTCTGTTCTATGTCACAATGAATGTGATCACAAGAGAAGATCAAATTCACATTTCATGCATTCGTGCATCTCTCTGCTAAAGTCTACAAATGAAACAGTTTCATTAAATTTCTCAAACATTCATTTTACAAATAATTTTGCAATTGAGAAATGTGAAACTCGCTTAAATGAGATGTTTTGGGGATTTTTAGTAAAGAATATTGCTCTCTAAGTATTAATCTGAAGCCAAAACCACAGTTATCTTTCTCAGCTGCCCTCCAATGTCTCCCCATGTAGCTTCACAGGCTTTCATGTACCTTATGCCCTGCCTGCCTCCTGCCTAAACATTCAGGCCAAACAACTCATTTGGGGTCAGAGGTATCACCATCTGCACTCACGTTTTTCCATCTCTGTAAGCTGATCTAAGCCAGGATCCTTTGAGGCTTGCTTTAGGACACATACTCAAGCCAATGGATTTTAGCAGTAGAAAAGCACCTCCAAATTCTCTGTAGGTTAAGAGCTCTCTAGTCACATCCCTTTTCCATTCTTTTGCACCAGAATACATTGTACAAAGGATGGCAGACTGGTTGAAAATATATGTGCTAATGGTGTGAATTTTGCTTGTGGCAAAGCAAAATGTGTTTCACAAATTTCTTCCAAAGCAAATCTTTTAAATTTCACTGTGAATTGAAATTAGTCCAACCTCTGACTCAGCAGATCCCAGCAGCCAAAGCTACCTAACTTCACGTTAACTCCCTTAGTGTATGTCCAAAACACCCTTACTTGTATAAATAAAAACTAAAAAATCTAAATCAAAGGTACTGAAAATAAGCACTTCATAATATGCCTGTTTTTATAAATGATGCGCACTGTACTGTACCTCTAGGCACATCTTAATCGCATACAGTTCTAGTCCATTGTGTTTCAAATTCTTGATTTTTGAATATCTGTACATATATACATTTGTCTCATTAAACACAGGCCCATGTGTGATGTGATACCTTAACTATTTCACTAATGATTTAACTGACAAAAGCAAACTGATCACATTTCAAAAAAGCAGAAAAGCACCACTGCTGTTACTAATAATAACAATAAGTGGGTTGTGAGATCATCTTGGTGCAGCAAGCATGTTTTGATACCGGTAGAGTTCTAGCAAACAAAAAGTTATTTTTCCCTTATTGTTATTTTCGATTCTTTTAAAAATAAGTCTTGAAATTTGTAAAGTGGAAAAACTTTTATTATTATGCAAGACTGAAAATTAATTTAGTAATGCAGTGGACAACGATGCTAACTCAGGCACAAAGCATCCTAGGTTTAAATCTAGTGCTCAGTTGTTGTCTGTGTGAACTTTGCATGGCCTCTCTGTCTGCCTGGGGTTTTTCCTACAAGTGGTCATGTTTTCCATTTCCATTAGAACACGTTAAGATAATTGTCAACTCCAAACAGGATTACAGTTTTACTCGTGCAGACCGCCAGGGGAAAAAGGGGGGCGGATTGGCTAACATTTACTCGAGCCGATTAAAATGTAAAGATGTCAGTTTTGGTAAGTTCAAGTCCTTTGAATATCTCGCCGTTGTTATCCAAGGAGATGCTCAAGTTCTAGTATTATCCGTGTATAGACCTCCAAAATGCAACGCGTCTTTTATTGAGGAATTCTCTGACTTAATGTCAATTTTAATTACTAACTATGACACACTCCTAATAGTTGGCGACTTTAATTTTCATATAGATAATCAGTGTGATCTAAAAGTAAAAGAATTTATGAACCTCCTGGATTCATTTGATTTGAGGCAGCTCGTAAATCAGCCTACACATAAAGCAGGTCATACGTTAGACTTAGTGATTACTAAAGGACTGAAAGTTGAGGTAAAGCAGATCATTGATATTGGTCTATCGGACCATTTTCTTCTACTTTTTAATATAGAAATAATGATAAAAAACACTCATGAGAAGCATATTGTTAAAAAACGCTTCTTTGACTCAGCAGCAGCTTTAAAACTTACAAACATTCTAAGCAATCAGTCCGTTTATAGTGCCAACTATAATAGCGAGGATAATGTAAATAGTAAGGTGGAAAAATTTAATACTAAAGTGAGAGCTGCAGTTGACATAGTTGCACCTGAAAAGACAGTAAAAAAATCCTCTAGTATTGTTATACCATGGAAGACCCAAAGAGTGTCGGACTTAAAGAGAACATGCCGCAGAGCTGAGCGTAAATGGAGGAAGACTAAACTAACTATCCACTATGAAATATTAAAAGTCAAAATAACAGAATACAATAACACTGTCCGTCTTGAGAGACGCTGTTATTTCTCCAAGATTATAAATGACAATGCTAGTAATCCCAGAGTCTTATTTTCTACAATTGATCACCTACTAAACCCAGGTAACTCACAGGAATGCCTCCTAAGTACTTCCAGTAAAACCTGTGAGGCTATCGCTGTATTTTTCAATCAAAAAATTAATGATATTAGAAATAACATAGTATATCCCTCAAACACTAAGGATCCTCCTAAACCCCAGCATCCTGTTATAAACCAATTAAACTCTTTCACTAGGATAGATTTACCTGATTTACAAAAAATAATATCTCAATTAAAATCCTCCACCTGCGTCCTTGACCCAGTACCAACAAGGCTTTTCAAAGAAGTATCAGGCGTGCTAATTGATAATGTTCTGGACATAGTAAATTCGTCATTAGATACGGGGGTCTTCCCAGACTGTCTTAAGACTGCTGTAGTTAAACCCCTTCTTAAGAAACATAATCTTGACCCCTCGGCCCTTGAAAATTTTAGACCCATCTCTAACCTGCCTTTCTTAAGCAAAGTTCTGGAGAAAGCAGTCATTATGCAGTTAAATGACCACCTAAATAAACATGCTATTCTTGATAAATTTCAGTCGGGTTTTAGAATAAATCACAGCACAGAAACTGCACTCGTTAAAGTAGTAAATGATTTGCGAGTGAACGCAGACAGAGGCCATATATCTGTTCTCATCCTCTTAGATCTGAGTGCTGCATTTGACACCATTGATCATAATATTCTTAGAAATCGCCTTAGTCAATGGGTGGGCCTCTCTGGCAGTGTCTTAAATTGGTTTGAATCCTACCTGACAGGGAGAAAATTTTTTGTTAGTTGTGGTAATTACAACTCAAAGACACATGATATCCGATTTGGTGTTCCACAAGGCTCTATCCTGGGTCCGCTGTTATTCTCAATCTACATGCTTCCGTTAGGTCAGATTATCTCAGGGCACAACGTGAGCTACCACAGCTATGCTGATGACACACAGCTGTATTTATCAGTAGCACCTGATGACCCCGATTCTATTGACTCACTAACACAATGTCTGACTTGTATCTCAGAATGGATGAATAGTAACTTTCTCAAGTTAAATAAAGAGAAAACTGAAATCTTAGTGATTGGCAATAATGGATACAATGAGGCTATTAGAAATAAACTGGATACATTAGGATTAAAAGTCAAGACGGAGGTAAAAAGCTTAGGGGTAATTGTTGACTGTAATCTGAATTTTAAATCGCATATTAATCAGATCACTAGGACAGCATTTTTTCACTTAAGAAACATAAGTAAAGTTAGACCTCTTATATCACTGAAAGATGCTGAGAAATTAGTTCACGCGTTTGTTTTCAGTCGACTAGATTACTGTAACGCACTCCTCTCAGGACTACCCAAGAAAGACATAAATCGTTTGCAACTAGTGCAGAATGCAGCTGCTAGAATCCTAACTAGGAAAAGAAAATCCGAACACATTTCTCCAGTTCTGATGTCACTACACTGGTTACCTGTGTCATTCAGGATTGACTTTAAAATTCTGCTTATGGTTTATAAAGCCTTAAATAATCTCGCCCCTTCTTATATATCGGAGTGTCTGACACGTTATATTCCAAATCGTAACCTCAGATCCTCAAATGAGTGTCTCCTTAGAATTCCAAGAACAAAACTTAAAAGAAGTGGTGAGGCGGCCTTCTGCTGCTATGCACCTAAAATCTGGAATAGCCTGCCAATAGGAATTCGCCAGGCTAATACAGTAGAGCACTTTAAAACACTGCTGAAAACATATTACTTTAACATGGCCTTTCTATAACTTCAATTTAACTTAATTTAACTTAATCCTGATAATCTATATGTTCAATTTCCTCATAATAACTATTCAGGGTAGCTCTACAATCCGTACTGACCCCTACTCTCTTTTCTGTTTCTTTTTCCGGTTTCTTTGTGGTGGTGGCCTGCACCACCTCCACCTACTCAAAGCTTCATGATGCTCCAACAATGATGGATGGACTAAAAGGCAGAATTCTACGTGACCATCATCATCAAGCCTTTCCGTGAGAACCCTAAATCCAAAGAGGACTGTTTCATTTATGTTAGGTAGCATGCCCAGAGGGGACTGGGCGGTCTCATGGTCTGGAATCCCTACAGATTTTATTTTTTTTTTCTCCAGCCGTCTGGAGTTTTTGTTTTGTTTTTTCTGTCCCCCCTGGCCATTGGACCTTACTCTTATTCGATGTTAATTAATGCTGATTTATTTTGTTTTCATATTGTGTTTATTTTTCTATTCTTTATTATGTAAAGCACTTTGAGCTACTGTTTGTATGAATATGTGCTATATAAATAAATGTTGTTGTTGTTGTTGTTGTAAGTAAGTGGGTCCTATGATGGGTGGTACAATGATGATGCTATAGGATAGACTTGGCACCCATTAACCTGTAAAGGATTTAGTGGGGTTTCACAATGTTGTTATGTAATTTTATTTATTAACATACATATATTAATGTACACTGCTCCCTAATAGTCTATCTATCTATCTTCACTCATCCACACACACACACACACACAATATATTTGATCAGCCATAACATTAAAACTATTGACAGGTGAAGTGAATTACATTGATTATTTAGTTACAGCGGCACCTGTCAAGGGATGAGATATAGTAGGTGTAAGTGAATGGTCAGTTCTTGAAGTTGATGCAGGAAGCAAGAAAACTCGTCAAGCATAAGTATCTAAGCAACTTTAAAATGGGCCAGATTGTGCTGACAAGATGACTGGGCTGGAGCATCTCCTAAATATCAGGTCTTGTGGGGTTTTCCCAATATACAGTGGTTAGTACCTACCAAAGCTGGTCCAAGGAATGACAATAGGTAAACTGGTGACAGTGTCATGGGCTGTCAAGGCTCATTGGTGTATGTGTATGTATGTGGGGAGTGAAGGTTGGCCTATCTGGTTCGATCACTATATATAGTATATATAGTGGCTATTCCATTCCTAAATAATAGCAAAAAACTTTAATTTCCCCAGTTTTACTCATGAGAAGCTTACAGGTTCTAACTGATTTTTGCAGTATTCCACCAAAAGATGCTATTAGATTGACAAGCTACTAAAACCTAACATATGGTAAGTGATATGGATGTATGGGTTTATTCTGTTAGCCATCTGCCCATTCTAAGGTTAATTCTGCTGGGTATATTTTACTGGATCAAGCATCCATATTAAAATTCACGCACACTTACATATCGCTGCCCAAACACAATGGAGACATAAAAACAATGGAGCTCATTTTTAAATGTAATCCAACGAGTTCACCATAGCACACTAGGTTTTGCTATGTGGAGGACTGGTACACACTTACTAAGCTCGAAAAGAAAACGATGGTTTCTCATCACAGATTACTATATCAAAGCTGATAACTGCTGCAGTATATTGCTGCCCACGGAGCTGTTATTCATCAGACCCCCAGACACTGCGGTGTGTAATACCGTTGATTAAAATGAGCTTTTTAGATCCTAGACTATTGTATGTATATAATACATATATAAATGAAAGGATCGATAAAATGTATTTTATTTTGCATTTATTTACTCTCGATTGTCTTACTCAGTTAAATCATCAGATACACTATAAAGGTATATACTTGCCATATGTCGGGTTATTATCGATATTTTTTCATTTTTCTAACATAGATATATGAGGTCTCTTCCACGACAGGGAGAAGACTATATATCATTTTCATAAACCGCCCGTTAACTATAAGATCTTGTAAGCAAACTCACAGTAACTCTTAACGTACATATAATAAATTATTTATTTACGTTTAATATTTGTGTTTTCTATAATTTATTGTTTGGAAATATATTGTTTATGAGTAAAACGTGGTATTTTATGAAGTATTTGAAGAAAGAACGACGTATTTGTATCGCCGGAAAAGAGAGAAACATCCTTCGGGAAAGAAAAAGCAGTTAAACTTCAGCACTCTGGACAGATCCTGCTAGCCAATATACTTTGAAAAACGGCAAGAGAGCAGAATTAACACTCATTTAAACCACTTTGAAAAACGGCAAGAGAGCAGAATTAACACTCATTTAAACCACCATTAATCGCAACAACTTGTCTTACTAGTAGTTAGTTAATACACTGAAGCCCTCGATGTCAATGAAAATTAACCCCCTCGTTTAAATAACAACTATAATTATCAATGAGATCGAAGGGAGAGTACAAAGAGCCTTTCAAACAGTAAAGTGCTGTAGCATATCAAATGTCAAGGATTTTCAAGCGACTCGGGCGTTTGAATGATTATCACTTTTATTCAGAAAAGGTATAATCAAAAGTAATTATTTTTAAAGCACAAACTGTAATGTATGGACAAAGGAATTCTGCGTTGTAAATAAGCTAGAACTTCTTATTCATCATTCGACACTCTCTTACATTCAAAAACAATTTCAAAAAACTCACTTTTTATCCTTAACCTGTGATAATCAAATTCTTCGTATACCTCCTCGCCCCACCTCCCTACCCCCACCTTTAATCAGTCTTAGCATGTATCGATTTTCAGTTTGGATATCTCCGTTGCTCCTCGTTTAATTTTTCACCTTATGACAATGGGTGATTATTTGTATTGTAGCATTACCATATGGATAATATATTCTTGGTTTCTTTGTAAAAGGTAGCATCACAAGGCGTTATACAAAACAATGCTTCGCTAATAGTTATATAGGTTTTGTACTTTACTGCCTGCTTTATTCTTCCGTTTAAAAACCAGTGTTCATGTACTGGTCATTTACGTCCTTGTCACGGCAATAAGTGCCCATAAGTAATATAGTGGTTAATAAAATGTTTGATTATATTTATGGCAACACCATAATTGTCAAATGCATCGCAGCACACAGAAGCTGGATATTAATGAGCCAATCGAGAGGTCATATTTCCATGAGTTCTATTTCATCCAGCTATCATGTTCTTGAAATGATCGTTTTTCCGCATGCCGGGTAGCCTACAGTCATACACAGTACCAAGATGAGCTTAAACAAGAACATAATCAGTCGTCTATACGATCGCAAACAGTTATTTTGCATACATTCAAAGGATTTCATCGAGATAAATCTAATGTAGCGTAAGCAAAGCATCACAGAAACATCGCATGTAATATGCAGGTATAAATACCTTCATGAACAGCCCCAAATGAGACTAGCTCGTACTTCTCCGCGGTCGAACTCGAACTGAAGAAAGAGTGGCCGAGACGAACGCGCGCAGACATTTTTTTAAATCACTAATGATGGAAAGTAGCACGAATCTATTAAGCTCATCTAATACAGGCAACCTTATTTAAAAATGTGCTGTCAACAATCTCACGGGCTCCGACACTTTATCTTTTTCGCCATCTTCATTGGAAATAAAGGACACAGAGAAATAGAAAGGAATCGAGGAGAAAATCACTCACGCTTTCCCCACTCAGATTAATGGATTACACGGGCTCTCAAAAGCTCCATTTTCAAGGAAGTATTTCCTAGCATCCAGAAAGAAGATATCCGTGATCACAACCAGAGAGAGAGAGAGAGAGAGAGAGAGAGAGAGAGAGAGAGAGAGAGAGAGAGAGTTGAATTATTCAAAGACGAGTCACGTGACCAGATTTAAATTTATTATTTAACGAGATGCTCCCATTGAACGGGCTCTTACGTCAATAGCGTCCTGATGTCAGCCCTCCTCCCCTATTAGAGCGGCTCTCTGTTCCGGTCGCTGAGGAGCCTGGCGTAGAGGAGCGCAGGTTGCAGAGCTCCCCACAGCAGCATCATCTTCTCCTCCTCCCTACAGCAGCCTATGCTCGCGCAATATCGCCTGCTTTACCCATTCGGCCAATTCCACTTTTTTCTCTCTTCGCTTGCACACGTTTAATTTGGCAAGTTTCTGTGAGTCTGAGCGCGGGGTTTTACACGGTGTAACCCCTTCTTGAAGCTGGTCCGACTCAGAAAACAACTAGTTGCACAGAAGTGCTGCATAGCCTTACATGGATTGCTGTATTATTTAGCCTTACTTCTTTAGCACTTCTTCTGTTCATCCTTGGATACATCTTTTCTCACTCCTCCTCCTCCTCCTCCTTTTTTACTCTGAAGGTTTTGTTCGCCTAACAAAGAAGGAAATCTCTTCAGTTTATTTTGTCACAAGTTACACCATGTAAATTCTATACATTGTAGCTAAAAAGAGGCATAATCTTATTGCTAAAATAGAAACACACATTAAAATAGAATGAATATGGACAAAACAGTAAAAATGTATTCATGAAAAGACAAATGCGGGTGTTGTATGTACCATTCATGCATATTAGGCACAAAGAGAAAATTAAGTGTCACCAGCTAAAGCTGAAAATATACAGTTTTCAATTCAGTGAACAGCAAACATTAACTTCAGGTCATACTTTGATGACAGAGACAGATACAGCCTCATGAACAGACACCAGTCGGGGAGCTATAGATAGACACTCAACAAAAACGTCAGTGATAGCTTGTTTGTTTAGAAGATTTCTGACAGGCTTTGAAATAAAAGCAGGTCGTGTGTGTCTGAGCTTTCCAGTGTTTTTATAGGTGTGTATTATGGTGCACACCATTTCATATTTTATATCTGATGTAGGATGAGCCAGCACTAAAAACAATTCTCTGTTGCAGAAGTCCATTTAGTAACAAAATTACTAAAAAATGAATAAAAAAAAAACTAAAAGTAGGATGTAATGACATCTTTATCAACTGTTTCAGCAGTAGGCATGGAACTATCTGAATTAGAAAGAATTACACAGATGATGAAAGGGGTTTGTTAACAACAACTGAGACGCAATGGACTGAGTTAAGGATGTTGTGTTACCAAGGCTGTTCATACATAAAGATCTGTCAGAATGTGTAATTACTGAGGAATCAAAAGAAGATAGTTGAGATGGTTCTGGTGCTTCTGATTAGGATGCATCCCTGGGAAGGTGTTTCAGGTATGTCCAACAGGGAGGAGGCCTTGAGACAAACCCAGGGCACACTGGAGAGATTATATCCCCTTGAAGCAGTTGGAGGAGATGGCAAAGAAAAGGCATGCCTGGTCATTTTTGCTTAAATGGCTGCCTTTGGATCTGGATACGCATCAGAAAATGGATGGATGGATGAGATTAAAGTGTGAGAGGGAGACACAGTTGTGAGATGAATGTGATGGAAGATGAAGTCGTGAAGATGCAGAGGAAATTGTTATGGGCATCCAAGGACTGAAGAATACACTGCTGAGGAGGTAATTATTCTTTCAGGACTGGTCTTTCACTATTGTAGAGGAATGCGTTTAGAGTTAATATTTTGTGAGTGATGGGGAATCCTAGACCTCATTTTCTATGTGTTTGTACCCAGTTCTCTAGACTCCTGTGACCAAAGCAGCTCCATTTCATTCATGTTATGTAGTTTGTTACTGGTGTAGGACATGGGCACAGCTTTTATTGACCTGACTTGCTGTGTTATCCTCTGCTTATGTTTTATTTCTGAGTTAATGGCTATATGAGCATATGGACAGAGAGGAGTGATGACCTCTTTCTTTAACTATGATTAGTGCTACATACTTTCACTGAATCCATGACTCAAACCTTTTTTTCTACTCTTGTGTTGCCTAAGGATAAATGTTTAAGCCAATAAATGTGAGAAACATGGAATTTTACAAAAGTGAAAGGCTAAAAAAGGTGTAGGGTCATTATTGTGACATATGCATAGTATAGTAAAATTATTTTTTACATGCACTAATCAACAGGTTCCATGATTAATGAGTAGCATTATCTTACCTTGAAACATCTGTCTTCCTTACGTGAAAATCTCAGAACACATTTGTCATAATCTAGCAGCAACTATCTATATGCCAAATGTAGTTGAGCATTCTATTATTTTCACTTCTTCAATCTTCTTCTTCTTTTGGCTGCTCCCGTTAGGGGTTGCCACAGTGGATCATCTTCTTCCATATCTTTCTGTCCTCTACATCTTGCTCTGTCACACCCATCACCTGCATGTCCTCTCTCACCACATCCATAAACCTTCGCTTAGGCATTCCTCTTTTCCTCTTACCTGGCAGCTCTATCCTTAACATCCTTCTCCCAATATACTCAGCATCTATCCTCTGCACATGTCCAAACCAATGCAATCTCACCTCATCCTCATCACACCCAATGCAAATCTTAACATTTTTACCATTGCCACCTCCAGTTCTGTCTCCTGTTTTCTGGTCTATGCCACCATCTCCAGCCCATGTAACATAGCTGGTCTCACTACCGTCCTGTAGACTTTCTCTTTCACTCTTGCTGATACCTGTTTGTCACAAATTACTCCTGACACTCTTCTCCATCCATTCCACTCTGCTTGCACTCTCTTTTTTACCCCTCGTCCACAATCCTCATTACTCTGTACTTTTGATCCCAAGTATTTAAACTCATCCATCCACCTTTGCCATCTCTATACCTTGCATCCTCACCATTCCCCTGACCTCCCTCTCATTCACACATGTATTCTGTCTTTTTCCTACTGACCTTCATTCCTCTCTTCTCTAGAGCATATCTCCAACTCTCCAGGGTCTCCTCAACCTCCTCCCTACTATCGCTACAGATCACAATGTCATCAGAAAACATCATAGTCCAAGGGGACTCCTGTCTAATCTCGTTTGTCAACCTGTTCATCACCACTGCAAATAAGAAAGGGCTCAGAGCAGATCCCTGATGTAATCCCACCTCCACCTTGATTGCATCCGTCAGTCCTACCGCAGACCCCATCACTGTTACACTTCCCTTGTACATATCCTATACAACTCTTACATACTTCTCTGCCACTCCCGACTTCTTCATACAATACCACAACTCCTCTTGAGGCATACTGTCATATGCTTTCTCCAGGTCCCTAAAGACGCAATGCAACTCATTCTGGCCTTCTCTATTCTTCTCCATCAACACTCTCAGAGCAAACATTGCATCTGTGGTGCTCTTTCTTGGCATGAAACCATACTGCTGCTCACTAATCATCACCTCACTTCTTACTCTAGCTTCCACTACTCTTTCCCATAACTTCATGCTGTGGCTCATCAATTTTATCCCCCTGTAGTTACTACAGTCCTTCACATCCCCCTTATTCCTAAATATTGGCACCAGTACACTTCTTCTCCACTCCTCAGGCATCCTCTCACTTTCCAAGATTCCGTTAAACAATCTGGTTAAAAACTCCACTACCATCTCTCCTAAACACCTCCATGCTTCCACAGGTATGTCATCTAGACCAATGGCCTTTTCATTTTTCATCCTCTTCATAGCTGTCCTTACTTCCTCCTTGCTAATCCATTGCACTTCCTGATTCACTATCTCCACATCAACCAACCTCTTCTCTCTTCATTCATCAGCCTCTCAAAGTACTCCTTCCATCTGCTCAACACACTCTTCTCGCTTGTGAGTATGTTTCAATCTTTATCCTTTATCACCCTAACCTGCTGCACATCTTTCCCTGCTCAGTCCCTCTGTCTAGCCAATCGGTACAGGTCCTTTTCCCCCTCCTTAGTGTCCAGCCTCTCATACAACTCATCATAGGCCTTATTTTTAGCCTTCTCCACCTCTCTCTTCACCTTATGCCTTATCTTTTTGTACTCTTGTCTACGTTCTGCATCTCTCTGACTATCCCACTTCTTCTTTGGCATCCTCTTACTCTGTAATTCCACATTCCACCCCCAGGTTTCCTTTTCCTCCTTCCCCTGTCCAGATGTCACGCCAAGCACCCTTCTTGCTGTCACCCTTACTACATCTGCTGTAGTTTCCCAACTGTCTGGTAACTCTTCACTACCACCCAGTGCCTGTCTGACCTTGTCCCTAAACTCAACTTTACAGTACCTACCTTTTTCAACTTTCACCATTTGATCCTTGGCTCTGGCCTCACTCTCTTCCTCTTCTTGATCTCCAATATCATCCTACGGACCACTATTCCTTGCTGCTTAACTACACTTTCTCCTGCCATCACTTTACAGTCTTCAATCTCCTTCAGATTGACTCTTCTGCATAGGATGTAATCTACCTGGGTTCATCTTCCTCCACTCTTGTATGTCACTCTGTGTTCCTCCCTCTTCTTAAAATACGTTTTCACCACAGCCATGTCGATCCTTTTGGCAAAATCCACTATCATCTGACCCTCTTCATTCCTCTTCTTGACACCATACCTACCCATTACCTCCTCATCTCCTCTGTTCCCTTCACCAACATGTCCATTGAAATTCGCTCCAATCACCACTTTCTGTCCCTTGGGTACACTGTTCATCACTTCATCCAACTCACTCCAAAAATCTTCTTTCTCCTCCATCACACAACCAACTTGCGGGGCATATGTACTAACAACATTCATCATCACGCCTCCAATTTCCAGCTTCATAATCATTACTCTGTCTGACACTCTTTTCACCTCCAAAACACTCTTGACATACTGTTCCTTCAGAATAACCCCTACCCCATTTCTCGTCCAATTTCCACTCCTTCAATAATGGCAGTAATGGGTAAAAGGCTGAGGCACCCTAAAATCTGCAGAAGTAATCAGCAACAGTATGAATGCAGGGTCTTACCTTTAACTTTCTTTTATAGGGCCAAAAGATAGGATCTTAAATGGAGAATAAGCCATTTGGAAAACAGAGGGTTTGACTTATGAGTATTGCAAGATGGGAGACACTTTCCTAAAGGATTTAGAGATTTATGTTGACACAATATTTTCAACATCTAAGCAACTTGCAGAAGCAATTAGAAAGACAAATTAGAAAGACATTATGTTATATTATAAAAAGTGTTGAATATAAATTAAGGGGCGATATACTTTGAGTATATAATGCACTAGTGTGATGGCATCTGCTACTGCAAGAAAGACATAGCAGCACTATGAGCTGTGCAAAGAGAGCAACCAATTCATCCCAGGACTTCAGACATGTCATACGCTGGCAGACTCCGAGAATTAAACCTGTTTAGTCTCAAGCAGAATAGACTAAATGGGTAACTGATCCAGGTCTTCATAATTCTCAAAGGCGCTGATAAAATGGATCCAGCAGAATTCTTCTAAGTTAAAGGTGAATCACATACTTAGGAACACTAGTGGAAATTAAGTGATACTGCATTTTGTAGACAGGAAGCACTTCTTTTTGCAAACAAATTACCGAGAAGAAGTATCTGGATGAGATACTGGAAGAAAAATGAGCTTGATGGACCAAATGGTCTCTTCTTGTTTGTCAAATTTGCTATGTTCTTAAATGAGGTGAAACTTGGCCAAGGTCATTTTGAAGTGTTACTAGCTCAGGAACAAGTTTGGGAAATTAAGATGAAAGGGTTCTACTACAGTTTAAATGAGTTGTGAAGGTAATGTTTAGTTTCAGTACAATTTATTTTCATTTTATAGTGCTCTTATAAATATGCACCTCAGAATGTGTGCACAATTCCACAGCTAAAATGCAAAAACAGTAAATTGTTAAAGTATACAACACTAACATATCAAGAACACATAAAGTATGGTAACACATAGTAAACAAGATTTTTTTTTATTTTCTAAACAGAAGAAAATATAAAATAGCATAGCTGTTTGTACTTTTGTTTTAATTCTATGCATTGCTTATCTGTTTTGCTAGAAAGCACTTTGGTAAAATTTTTGTAAAAAGTGTAATACAAACAAGGCTTATTATAAGCTAATGCTGTTTTGTCTATTACCGAGATATGACCAGTTGACATTAGGAGGAGGAAGAGGAGGAGAGGAGGAGAGGAGGACTGTAGTCAACATCATTACTGGAGAAAACAAACCTCTAGGAGGGTCCACAGTCAGCTTTAACAGACAAAGTCAAAGGCAAAGTCAGGCATAGCCACAGTTCTGGTGACCTAGGCCAACAGGCTGCCCATCATGTCCTGAACATTTTTCAAAACAGTAGGCACATGCTGGGCAGTGTACATAAATTATTGCATTCTCTCATTACTGAATAATGATGAAGCATGGTGCTGATGATAGGGTACTAAAAACAATTTTTGTCTGAATACATCTTGGATTCCCAGCAGACAAATGTGGTGCCATCGGCAGATAACTAAAACTTCAGGCTGTTTTCATTTACACACTTGACTGTTTTGTGATCAAATAGACCATGTATGCCTCATCACTGCATTTGTATCCCAGGTTGATTCTATCAAAGTGCCATTCTTAGGAAGTTTTCAGTATCTCTCTTCGGTCTTAAGGGCTTCCTCCTGGAATTTCCATTTTCTTCCGTAGGCCAAAGAAATGAAGTCAGGGTGAATAGTGTCTCTCGACAGTAGTAGAGATAAAGGTGTGAGTGCCAGCTTTGGTGGGCTGACATCCCGCCTTGCCAAGTTGTGCCATTACTCTGTAAAATAATTGCATAAATAAATAAATAGGTGTTAAATTTCCAAATTGTATTACCGAGCACTTTCTTGGGGATTACTGTCTAATGTAATTGTTTAACATATGAAATACATTTGGTTATTGCATTTTCCTTTTTCAGTTATTGTACCTCACTATTTTTGCTAAGTGGTTGTTAATTTTAAAAAATAAGAAAATGTTATTCCTATTGCTTTCTCTTATCAATTTCTATTGTCCACAGAATTTTAAAATCAAGGAATTTGTCTAATAAAAGTCTTTCATATATTTAACATCATTCAGTTTTTAACATTTGCTGAGCACAATTCTATACAAGTTAAGGTTGACTGACTTGCATTTATTTTGTCATTGAGACGCTGCAAATCAATATAATAACATTAAAATATCTAAAAATGCACAAAAAGATTATTTTAATAAATAAAATAATTATAATAAATTACTTAATAATTAATTATATTCATATAGCGTTTTTCTAACCTACTCACAGTGGACTAGTTTATATAGACATGGGGAGCCACTTCCATCATCACCAATGTGTAGCATCCACCTGGATGGCAGCCATTCTTATGCCAGTAAACTCACCACACATTAGGTATTAGGTGGCGAAGGAGTGAGAAAGATAGCCAACAAGGGACAGGAAATGATTAGGGGCTAGAATGGACAAGTCAATAATAGGCAATTTAGTCAGGGCATTGTGGGCGATACTCTATTCTTTTCAAAGGATTCCAAGGTATATTTAGTGAACACAAAATTAGGTCCTTGGCTTTATGTCTCATTCAAAGGCATAATGTCCCCATCACTGCACTGGGAGACGGGGATCCATACACTGACCACAGGGTCAGCACACCCTGATATGGCCTCACCAACATGTCATAATGAGTCAGTTATGAAACAGAGCTATCACTAATTTTTAAAATAATGAAAGTCACTAGAAGGTACACTTCTAGAGGGAATCACCTTTAAATGTTTTAGCAGGGTTTTGAACATGATTGTGAACTGAAAGACTGAAGTATTTACTGTCTACAGTATTAGGCAAGGCATCATTTCTTAGCAATTAAAAAGATTCTTGCTGGACTTTTTCTCAAGGCTTCAGGTAATGGGAGCATAGAAACAGGAGTAGGGAACAGCAGGATAAGCTGATCTGTGCTTTCATCTAATAAAAAATGTTTTTATTTTAATACAGTCATGTTTCTAATATTGCTAGGGAGTTGAAACGGGTTGCATGTTGGTTGGACATGTCACTGTACTCTGTACTTTTGACAGTATTACTACTACTAGTACTACTGATTGATTAATTTAGATTTACAGCTTTAGTTGTTTCTGACTCTGTGGGCCAACTTCCTCCACACCTTCCTGTCTTTAGCTGCTGCAGACTCATGCCTGGGTCATTTTTGATGGCATCTATACAGCATGTTCATTATGGTTCTGTTCATTATGGCACATCCATACTGTACATAGTGACAGGTTACACAATAGCACAGACAAGCCTGTATTTAGTTGCAAGACTAACGTTTTGCTTTTCCAGATCTTGTTAATGCATATCATTGCATTGATATTGCAATCATCTGCAATTTGCACAGAGACTGCTAGATGATCTTTAATAAGATGTTCCTTGAGTGTGGACTAAAAGCAATTGTGCAGTAATTTGAGTGGTCTAGTGCCTCACCTTTTTTAGGGATGGGAATAAATATTCACCTTATCCAGTCCGTGGGCCACAAACAAGTTCTCCATATTTCTTGCCCATGCTACTATAACTACCAAAGCTTATCCAGTAAAATTCTAACCAATTAATCCAGTGAAATTCTTTCACAAAAATAATGAACCGCATTCTTGGAAATATGTAGTAAAGTTTAAAGAAAGTGCATTCAATACGGAATCCAGGAAGGACTTTTTCAAACAAAATGTCATGAAACCTGAAGCAAACTAGTAAGTCATATAGCTGAAGCTTTCTTCAGGAGGGATTGAAAGCGATGACATAATTGCTATCAAGGGCATTTTTTTTATAATTAATGTTTTAATACATAAAGATCAAATGAAAAATAGTAGTGCAAGTAAATCAAAATTAAAGGACAAAGTACAAATAATATTAATAAGGCAAATCCAACGATTTTCCCCATGCCAACATGATATCTAGCATGACTCTATGTGACTCTAGCATGTCATTTAAACAGCACATTTAAAAGTTGTCTAAATCTTGTTTTTTCCATCTTAAAAATGTTGGGAAATTAAGGCATTTTCTAAATAAGCGGGATTCTGAGAAATTAATTTATGCATTTATTTCTAGTAAGATTGACTACTGCAATGCAGTGTTCACTGGATGTTCAAACTGTTCTTTATACAGCCTCCAGTTAATCCAAAATGCGGCTGCAAGAATTATTACAAGAACAAGAAGACGCGAACACATAACTACAGTTCTTAAACCCTTACACTGGCTCCCGTTTAAGTTTAGGGCAGATTTCAAAATCCTCCTTTTAACATATAAAGCATTAAATGGCCAAGGTCCGGCTTACTTGTCTGAACTTATCATGACTTACAAACCAGAGTGCACATTAAGATCTCAAGATGCTGGTCTGCTTATGATTCCAAAGATTAATAAAATAACAGTGGAAGGTCGAGCTTTTAGTTACAGGGCCCCTAAACTGTGGAATGGTCTGCCTGCTACTATAAGAGATGCCCCTTCGGTCTCAGCTTTTAAATCCCGGCTGAAGACTCACTACTACAGTTTAGCATATCCTGACTAGAGCTGCTGATTAACTGTACAGACTGCATGTCTGTTGTTAGTCATTGGCATTAAAACATACGTATTATGATAGCTATAAATTGTTACTTACCCTCACCTATTCTGCTTCTCTTCTTGGTACTCAAATGTTTCACTTGGTGCCACGGGCCACCTGCCAAGTTGTTTTGCCTGCCTAAGGTAAAGTAATCTCTGATGGAAGATTGCAGGAATCATTGTGAAGAGGGGTCCTTTCATCGGATTGGCTGGCCCAGAGCTGACTCAGCTGTGGAATGGACAGTAGGGGGAGGCAGCTTGATGGCCGAGGTTTCCAGGACTCTGAACAAATCCAAATCATGTTATGTAATATTATCTACTGTTGAATTCTGCTCTGTACTTGTAATATTTCTATTGCAATATTATATTGTATTGAGGATTACTTGTGATCTGTTCAGTGCATTTTATTTACCCCTTTTTTTGACACCCACTGCACGCCCAACCTACCTGGAAAGGGGTCTTTCTTTGAACTACCTTTCCCAAGGTTTCTTCCATTTTTCCCCTCACGGTTTTTTGGGAGTTTTTCCTCTTAGATAGTCAAGGCTGGGGAGCTGTCAAAGGGCAGGGCCTGTTAAATCCCATTGTGGAACTCCTTGTGTGATTTTGGGTTATACCTAAATAAATTGTATTGTATTGTATTGTACTGTATGATACAGAAGGATAAAGACACATTAAAAGAAGGGAAAGGAGATTGTACCGTTTCATTTTTTGAAGTCACCAGAATTCAGAATGATTCATCATTAAGATATTGGTACACAGTGAATAATTTCTGTTGCTGAGTCAGCCAGGGTGTTGTAACGTATTTCCCTGGGCAGTAACATGGGGGAATTTAGCCAGCATTTCAGGGTTTGGATTGCACATTTAGTTTTAATTGTACTGTGCTCAATTTTTCATCATTGCCTGTTCAGAATAATATTCAGTATCACTCCTGTTTTTTCCATTCTGTCTGATTAAACTCATCCAGCATTAAAATAGCTTAATAATAAGGGAAATAAGGGTTTAAACCATTTCTCTACAATACTTGAAATGTCACAGTACCTGAACTCACCAAAAGTTTCTATAAGAAAATGACTCCAAAGGCCATTTTGTTCTAAATCTTGAGTGCTACTATTATAATATCTCTTCATTTGAAAAATGTTCTCATTTTTAACTTAAATGTGAATGTATCCAAAGCTTTTTGTAGTAGTATTCTACTACATGGATACCTAAAGTCTAGAAGTCTCAGTCATTTGGTCGCATGTTTTCTTATATTTTTCTTTCCTCAGTTTGAGGTTTGGGCAGAACCAAAAGGTAGTTGAGCTCAGTTCCTGGCCTGGTCACTGCACTGAAAAAAATGATGTATTGTATTATTTTTAAAAATTAAGGCAATTTTTGGTTGCCACCTTTTAAACAAATGCAAAATATGAGTTTCTATTTAAGGTATACTATAAAAATGTATTTGCAATGCATACATTTTAAACTTAAGTCAAAATGTTAACCTGAGTAAGTTTCCGAATACTAGTTTAACTCAAATAAAAACTAAAAGTTAAGCCTTATTAATTAAACACTGTCATGAATGCATGCCTAGAGACCACCTTCTGGGCTGAGGATGAGAGAGAGCACAAACTCTTGTCAAATGATCCAGGCAACATAGGAAAGAGGTTGGGGGGCAGGCTGCCAAAATCATAGCAAAAGATGTGGTTCAAAGTGGTACAGCTCAGTCCATAATAAAGAACAAACAGTATATGAAAACATGGTGCTTATATATAGGGTAGATGGGAAATTATGTCATCAGGCAGGAACTGGAAGTGAAGTCCTCAGGGCCAGTGCTGGAAATGATGGGTCCGGAACCAGAAGTGACTTCCTTGGAGCTGGAACCAAATGTGGCGTCTTGATACCAGAATTGGAAAGTGATGTCATTGGAACCAAGTGGAATTTCCCATGATCAGTCTGCCAAAGTGAAAACAGCAAGGATTAATACACTCTGCCATTCCCTGGTTTGGCGAGGAATTACCGTCTTTTGAGCCTTTTAGCTGTCTCCCATGCGCACGTACGTGACACTCTCAGAATATCTTATTCTTTCCAAGCAGCATCAAACAGCTGCCCAAGGGTACACCTAATCACACCCACAAAGCTCTGAGAAGGCTCAGTCCCTACGATATAAAAGGAGCCTCACCCAGAAGGGGGAGTCACATTCTGACCTGATTATCACTACATCTTAAGTAAATCTGTAATTGAGTAAAAGGTACTGATTATCATAAGTAATGTGTGTTAAACTAAAGAATAATTTGTTTCTATGTACAGTTTTTGTGTGTTATTTTATGAGTGTACTGTCTTGAGTCCACACTTCAAAGGCATGTAGGTCAGATTAACTAGTGACTTTAAACTAGCCCAGTATGTTTCAATATAGGTGTGTATTAGTGTGACTTTGGTATACCTTGGAATCCCACCCGGGCACCGTTTAACCCTGCACTGGAATATGCAGATTAGTAAAATTAATACATAGCTGGGCTTAAAAAAGAGAGGATACATAAATGGACTTCTCTCTCTGCACAAACTCAAGAGTACCTTCCCATTTTCGGGGTTAAGGAACATCCACAGTATGTGTGGACTCTAAACCTCATTTATGTCTGCATGTTAGGGGGAAACCTGTGCAAAGGGGAAGGATGCATAGCCTCTAACCCAGAATCCATTCCAACATACCACATAGTGTTCAAGGTGGCAATCAGCCTTTTTGGACTATATATCAAGCTCAGGTCATTTCATAACAAGAGAGTAACAGCGATGTGTGCTGATTGTTGCCCATTTTTTCTTTTCTGCAGATAAATGACAGTACCTGCATATCTTCACAAGTGTAATTTTCTTTGGTTATTAGAATTTCTAAGAAGCAGAGAAGAGCTGCTCTTGCTAATCACTCGCATGTTTTGTTTATCGCTGGTTTCAAGCAGATTTGTTTATTCCACCATGTAATCATCTGTTTGCAAATTTGTGTGCCGCTTAATACTTCTAATGATGTTTTCCCCAGGCTCCACAGTAAGCCTGCTTTTAGTGTGAGTTAAATATTTTTGCATTTTACTCTTTCCTTTATGTCTCTGTATTTTTTATAAATAAATGGGAATCTATCCTTCAAATAGGGCTGGTGGGTGCATAACCAGAGAGTCCCTGCATCTTTTAACTGTGACACAGTGAGACGTACTTTTCTATGAAGCAAAAGACAATTTTTCTAGCAGAAAATGCTAATATAGACAAAAATAGTACTTTGCCATTGGCTGTAGCATATTTACATAATCATTTTCATGCTGGAAGCCTGATATCCCCCAAAGATCTTTACTAGGTACTCACCAGAAACCCTCGCTACATTGTGTCTTTTGTTTCAAACTCGTCCATCTGGCCTCTGAAAACCAGTAAGGCTAATGGCCCAGTATACAGTACTTCAACTCCATTTAATTTAATATTATTATACATTACAGAACAGTGAAATTCACTTTGACCTCAGCATAACCCTGCTCATCCTTTTCCATATCTAAATGAGGAATGAGGAAACACCAGATCATTTCATAGACCTTTTTATAGGAAGCAGATGTTCATTATCTATAGAGCTGCATTAAACACTAATAAGAATGTACAGTTTATAAATTCTGGGTGGATCCAGTAACTGGAAATTGCCATTTGAGAAATAGCAGTAAAGCTAGTTGCATTTGAATTGCTAGGTGTGCACATTGATATGTGCCGCTTGCTAATTTGAAGGAGTATTTTAACTCCAATGTCCTACATATACAGTATGTCTATACTACTCTATGCAAAAGTGAGTGATGAATAACAGAAGAGGGCACTGCTTGTTACATTTTGATTGGTTACTCAGTGGCTACTTAGTAAAGGGTTGATTGGAGATTCTCAAGAGTAACTGCTATGCAGATGACACACAGCTTTACTTACCTCATGGCACCTGATGAACCTGATGTTCTGGCCTCTGTGATTCAATGTCATACTTGTATTTCTGAATGGATGAGGGGTAACTTTCTCAAACTAAATAAGGAAGAAAACAGAAACCTTAATGATTTAAAAATGGGAATAATGAGGGTATTGGAAACAAACATGATCCTGTAGTATTAAAAATCAAGGCTAATATAAAGAGTTTAGGTGTAATTATATAAGTACAACCTAAATTTTAAATTGCACATCTTATATATAAACATCTACGCGTGGAAGTGTGTGTGTCTGTCTGTCCGGCCCGAAAGTGAGAGGTGGGTTCGGCCAGTATGTCGGCAAAACGAAACCTCTGAAGAAAGAGTCACTTGCTTAGCTGCTAATACAAAAGTGAGGTGAGCACAGTTTCCCTTTTACTTTTCCTCATCCCTCATACACAAGCGAGACGAGCATGTTGGCAAAATGAAACCTCCTACGAGGGAGACGCCCAGAGTAGTTCTTTTCAATTACTTGACATCTCTACCTTTCAATTTTTTTCTGACAATTTCAATAGTTTTTAGGACCCTGGGCTTTTTACAGCATGGGCTTACACAGCTAGTTAACTATAATACTGTACTAGAGATTCATTTTTCCGTTTAAGGAACATTGCAAAAGTTAGACCTCTTATAACATTTAAAGATGCTGAGAAATTAATTCACAGCTTTGTTTTCAGTCGACTAGATTACTGTGATGAATTCCTACCTGGGCTACCTAAGAAATACATCAATTGACTGCAGCTACTTCAAAATGCAGCAACAAGAATCTTAACCAGAAAAAGAAAATTTGAGTACAGCTCACCAGTTTTAGTATTACTGCATTGGTCCTTTATAATTAACTTTAAAATACTGCTAATGGTATATAAAACTTTAAACAATCTTTCTCCTTCCTATATTTTTGAATACCTTTCCCCTTACATTCCAATTTGTAACATTAGATCTTCTAATGGTGGTCTGTTTATTATTCCAAGAACTAAGCATAAAAGAAGTGTTGAGGTGGCCTTTTGCTGTTACGCACCAAAAATCTGGATTAATTGACCAATAGGGATATGCCAGGCTAATGCTGTGGAATATTTAAAAAAAACTGCTAAAAACACACTTTTTTAAATTTGGCTTTTTATAGTTACATTTTACTTCTGTTCTTAAATAACTTTACAGGCACTGAATTATCACATTCATTACGGATTTACAATTATTACTAATCTCTACTTTTCTCTTCTTTCTTTTCTGTTTTTTTCTGTGGTGGTGTCTTGCGCCATCACCACCTGACAGAGGCAGTATGCTGCCACATGTGATACTCGAGTGAAGGTGGGTGCCCCAGCTGTATCCACTGCATCAGTATCCACTGCATCAAATTCCCTGAGACAAAGCCTGGAAGCAATTAAGAATGACTTCAGAACATTTATATTAGGTAGAGTACCGACTAGAGGCTGGGCGGTCTTTTTTCCTTGGAACCCCTGCAGATTTTGTTTTTTTCTCCATCTTAAATGGAAGTTATTTTTATTTTTTTTCTATCCTCCTAGCCATCTGACCTTATCAATGTACTCATCATTAGAGACTTAGAATATATTATATACTAGCAAAATACCTGCGCTTCGCAGCGGCGAAGCACTGCCTTAAAATTTTTATTAAGAAGAAAATTAAACCTTTTTAAACTGAGGGAAAATATACAATAATTATTTGTTAAGGAACTCTTTGTATGCCACATTGTCAGTTCGGCCCTCTGGTTGTAATATGACCAAGCTGTGCGCTGAGCTTACTCTTGAGCATGCAACATACAGTTGGCCATGCGAAAAGTAATCTTGTTTCAAATCTCACAGCTTGGATTGCTGCTGTCATAATCGGTTTGAGTTTCATGGTTTGTTTCAATTACGGCAGTATTTGCAGGACTTGTGTTGAAGTGACATTCTGCATCTGTCAAGCGTTGTAAGCATACAACAGGTTTCATCAATAACTTCACATTAAGCTTTTGAGAGTTTAAACATTCATAAACATCAAAGTGTCCACTACTGAAATCGTCACCTGTGAATCTAAAATGTTTAAGAGGCATTGGCGGTTGACGAAAGGTGTAAAATATTTGGCCATTTCGGTACGCTTGAAAGCGACAACCGAACAATTCAGCGGCAGCCAGCAACTCACATGCAGAACCGTAGGTGAAGCATTTCACTCTTATAGTGCTCCTGTGTAGTATAATTATCTCCTGTACCATCATCAGTCCACACCTTGAACCCGTCCCAGTCATTCAATACATAAGACACAATGTTCCTCCGGATATCAAGAGTGAGCCTGATATGGCCGTGCAATATGTGACAAAGAGAATGGAAAAGGCAGGTGCCATCTCCGGGCATGGAAACCACTCGGTAAGTGACAGTTCTTTGATTGATTGTGATCACCTCGATAGACATGTTAATAGGGGTATGGTTGGAACGATAAAGGAAATGGGTACCTGAACAATGTAAAGTAAGTCTAAAATACCCACACAATAACTATAATCGTAATAAACGAACAATAAAACAGCGGAGAAGCCATGGATTAAATAAAAAGGCTGTAGTTATCAGCAGGGAGACGTGAATCCCGTGGCGAAGCAAGGAAGGGAGTGTAGAGACCGGAGCGACGGACGGCCTTATATAGGCAGGCAGCCAACAACGTGGACCCAACGCCGCCTCACACGGTGACCGAGCTGCAGACTATGGACGTATATATGTACGTAAGTAGGATTCAGTTAGCGTTGGGAATCCGCATACCAAATTTCTTGAAGATGGGCCCATAAGTAACAAAGACCGTTGGAAAGTTTAATATGGTGGCCGACAGTGGCGTCATACCACCGAAATAAGTACGTACATCGGTTTCAGTTAGCGCAGGGAAGCCGCCTACCAAATTCCGTAAAGATGGGGTAAGCCTTCTACCTACACGGGAAGTTGGAGAATTAGTAACGTTGGAAAGTTCAATATGGCAGCTGACAGTGGCATCATACCACAGAAATAAGTACGTACATCGGTTTTGGTTAGCGCAGGGAAGCCGCCTACCAAATTTCGTGAAGATGGGGCCATAAATAAGAAAGTTCAACATGGCGGGCATTGTCGACCATTATGACCATTACGTGTACAATTTCGAAATGAAACCTGCTTAACTTTTGTAAGTAAGCTTTAAGGAATAAGCCTGCCACATTTCAGCCTTCTACCTACACGGGAAGTTGGAGAATTAGTGATGAGTCAGTGAGTCAGTCAGTCAGTCAGTCAGTGAGGGCTTTGCCTTTTATTAGTATAGAAAAGGACTCTGCTTTTCTACTAATTATATATCTATGTTATTTAAGCTCGCTTTGGTTTATTTTTTATTACTTACTCATTTTTATTCATGCCTAATTTAATTTGTAATTATTCCTTTGACATCTTGTAAAGCACTTTGAAGCTGTATGAAAATGTGCTATAAAAATAAATATTGTTGTTGAAAGATAATACAGAGCAGGTTGAAGAGAGGTTACTCAAATAATTAGCACAAGGGAAAAACAGGGTTTTAATATTTAGCAGTGGATAAATTGTGTTCAATTATGGAGAACAGAGGCCGGAAATGCAACAGTTTTGCCTAGTACTGGACAGGAGTAGGGTCATATGATGCCACAGTGTGGTGCATGGAGCCCTGAGCAGCTGACTCCTGTAGCACCTACTGTATGAAAGTTCATGGCACTTGCAGACAATGGGTAGTGTGTGTGAAGTCTATGATGGGAGCAAGGAGACTTGCTATCTAATTGTCCAGGAGTTTGCTTGGCTCTGTATTGGAAGATTAAGATCCAAAAATGCAGGGTCACTTCACTTGGGGCCACTAGAAGTAGTTCTGCCAGGAAAACCCCAGGATCTCCCTTGTTTTTGGCTGGCTCTGGAAGAAGTAGTTGGCTTGCCACCAGATGAAGTGAAAGATAAAAACTTAAAAGAGCCTTCTGGCCATATATTGGTTGAACATACAGTGGACAGCAGTTCAGCTGGCAAGATGAAGTGCAATGCAAGAAAGAAGAAAGGTCAAAGGATTAGATTAGGGAGAGAAAGGCTTTTATTTTGTCTTTCCCCCTATTTGTGTACCTTTTGCCTCAACGACCCTGTATCCTTCTTCAATGTTTTCTTT
>JANRMT010062854.1:114367493-114383958 GCA_026402145.1 Polypterus bichir lapradei | reverse complement strand
GACAGCGGTGCCTCAGACTACCGCAGGGCTCCAGGGGAGTTAGAGTTTGATTCAGCCCTGTTGGGGTCTGTGGGCGCTGCTAGCGGGTGCTGCAGCAGATGCTGAGCCCTGGAGCACAGCACTTTCGCCACACCCAGAAGTGCTGCTGTAAGTCCATCACCAAGCACCTGGAGTACTTCCGGGTGCCTTATATAAGGGGCCAACAGACACTACTTGGTGAGTCAGAGTCAGGAGGAGGGAGATGAAGCTTGCCGGAAAAGAGTGGAGGAGAAAGGAAAGGAAAGAAAAGAAAAAGAAAGAGTGCATGTAAAGGGCAACAAAAGAAAAATAAAATCTGTGTTCTTGGACTTGTGCCTCCTGCATTTGTCTGTGTTGGGTTGGGGTGGTTGGTGTGTCCTCTCTATATATATATTCAGTCAGAGCAAAGGAGTTGCCACAAGATGTGGACACAACAGTGCAAAGTGCAGACAATAAGAAATGTGTTTGCTCTAGAACAACTGCACTTATTGTCATGCCGGAGCAAAGGAAGAGATATTGGCAGGGACTATTTTTTCACAATTTTAAGTGACTCTTAGGGAATACATTTAGAAGTAGAATGTCAGTGTTCAATGAAAGTAAATTTATGGGAAGTACTCCAACCTGATAGGTGGCAGCAGGAAGGCTCATTAGGCTATAAGAGACCCTCTGTAACGAGTTATGATGGACAGGCTTCTGGACAGGCTTCCTGGCAGCTACCTTGGGTTGTCAGGACTACAGAGATACCTGGAGTCAGTAGAATCAGTCCCAGGATTTCTGGAGGGCTTTCTGAAGTTTTCTGAAGTTGTGAGAGTTACTCTCAAAATGATTTGTATATGTGAATACATACTCAGAAAATGAGGTTGTCTAATATGCAAAATTAATTAATCTTATATTGTTAGTATGCAAACATTTGATATCTGACCCTGTTTTATCCTGTATAAATGGATTCTAAGAAGATATAGCTTCTAAAATAACTAAAAGTTAACTAATGAATTTTTGAAAATCTGCTTTTCAGTTTTAGTATTGGGAAATGTGAGATTATGTATGTTTACAGCAATGTTAACTATGAGAAATAGCAAATACAGTGTAAATTGGTCACTCTGCATTAAATGGTTTCCTTCTCTTTGCATAGCCGGAGTACATAATGCTTGTTCTTGGCCACCATTCTCAGGATTATGTGCCTAGGAAGTAGGTGAACTCTCACTTCCCATATATGTCATTTGCCTCCATTTGACATTATACTGTTTAAGTTAAGAGGAAAATAAGAACAAGAACTCCAAAAGATATACTCTTGAAAGGTCAGTCTCAGCTTAACTTTAAGGAGACATTAACGTTACCATTAAAAAAAAAAATCTCATAATTTCCCATAATAAAGACTAATGACACATTATGCTTTGAGCCAGTTCATGTCCTGCTGGAAAACCAAATGCATCCACAAACAAGATGATTTCCTGATGCCTGAGCGTTCCTGCATTTGTTAAATGTCAGATTTCTCCTGGGCTTTCTTTCCAGACCAGTGCATGACTCACTGTCTGCATCTGCGCTGGTGAGTAGGAGAGAAGCTGAACAGTGAAGTGTATGCATACAAATAAATAAATCACTGCTGTCTGAACAATCCTGGAAAATTGATTACACAGAACTCATCCCTGGCAGCAATGAAACTCATTTACAGCTTCTGGTCATCACCTGCACCAGTGTAAAAGTAGCTTGTGTCCCTCAGTTTCAACAGAGCATTAGCTTTGGAAATGTCAGCATGCATAAAAATAGGATAATCTTGCTAACTTTAGCAGTCATCTAAGACTATTCTGCAAAGGCAGTAGGTATAACTATATGAGCATTATATGAAGATGGTTATTGTACCGCTGTTATCTCTATTGAGCGCACTCCTGAACACTTTAGTGTCCACTGTCCTGAAATCTTGTGCCACTCTGCCTATAAGAATTGACAGCTGACATCCACTACTACAGTAGGTCACAAATTCCAAGGGCTACTAAAAGAAAATTGCTCATTTTGAAAAACTCTGCTGTATCCAGTATGAGTTCATTTTAGTCAACCAGAATAGAACATACTTTAGGCTGCCTTCACTATGCTGCAAATTCTTCTTATGTTTTGATATAAAGGAAGAAACAAAGCAAAAGTAAAAAAAAAAAAAAACCAAAAAAAAAAACCAACTCAATCCCTGCCATCTTGCCAGTCACACCTAGGCTAGGCTCTAGAAAAAAAGCCCAAGCATGCAAAAAACATAGTTTCTCTATGCCTTGTTTTAAATATTTGTTCCAGCTTCTCCACAACACTCACTTCTAAATGCAGGGTGTTTCCTCTTACTTGTACACTTACATATTTCGCTCCTGTTCATCCAAACTACACATTAATGAATGCATGTTGCGATTCTGCTTTGAAGCAGGCTCACAAAACTCAAAAAGAAAGCCTTAAATCTGAAAAGTGAGTGGGCCTCATAAGCTTAAAGTAACACTGGCCCCCAAAGTTAAGAGGCAGGCTTGGCAGCCTACACACCCCAAATGGAGAAACAGTAACAAAGCTGATAAATTATAAAAGGTAGAGGAGAACTGTGTAACCTCTGGCCTTAACAAACAAATAAACAAACAACCAAACAAAAAACTTGATCTAGTAATGTAAATATTTTTATTAAGAATTGCGAAAAAAAGAAAGTGTTATGTATCTGTCTAAATACAGTAGGTATTTTACTGTTGTTTTTTGAGTTATTTTTTACCATGTTTTTTGTATTTTCTGTTAGGTCTGTTATTATGTACTGCCAGGTAAGGCCTAAGAGGAGGTTTATGGATGTGGTGAGAGGGGACTTGTAGGTGCTGGGTGTCACAGAGCAAGATGTAGAGAACAGGAAGATATAGAACAAGACGATCTGCTGTGGCAACCCATAACGGGAGCAGCCAAAAGAAGAAGAAGAAGATTTTAAATGTGCCTATGTTCCTTGTTCTTTGTCTCTGGTTCCCTTGGAGGCAGGGCCCTACTGATATCACCACTCCTGACCTTAACAAAGGCTTCTTTTGGTGCTAAAGAAACTTGTAAAGCACCAGTAAAGTGGTAACTGGACACTGTGCTGTAAATATGGCCCAATCCTTCATATGAGATGTAAAACCGAAATCATGACTCTCTTTGGTCATTAAAAATCCCTGGGCATTTTGCAAAAAAAATAGAGTTTATCCTGATGTCCTTGCCCATCACGACCCATCCATTCTGGCCCCCTAACTATCCAGTGCCTCTGATTGGCTATTTCTCTCACCCATTCAGCACCCAGCAGGTAATATATGGTCTATTGACACAATAATGACTATTGTTGCATCCTCCAGGTGGTTGCTACACATTGGTGGTGGCTGAAGTGGTTCCTATTTGTTTAAGTGCTTTGAATAAATATAATTATTTATTACTATCTATCTATCTATTCCCATATGAATGAGAAACACAGTTGCCAAAGCAGGAGAAAGTTCTCCTTTATTAGATAATTAAAATTATGAATTATTTTCTCAACCTAAAAATGTTTGTGGTAGTTTTTGGTCTTTACTTAAGATTTCTACTGGGAAGAAAGAAATAGGGAATGTTCTGAAATGTTAATACAGTCCAAGTTAACTTTTTATTCATTTTTACTTAGCCTTAGCAAAATATCAAGGAGCTCATATCTGAAGGGCCTTAGTGTGCTGCTTTCATGTAACAGCAGTCTGCTGTGTAAAGAAATATTTTTAACCATACCATATAATTTTCTAAGTCTGCTTAATCCATCTATCTATCTATCTATTCTTCATATTTTTATAGAAAAAAATTGTAGTGCTGCCATGTAGAAATGTTACTATTACACTTTGCTGTTCTATCTTTCTGGCCAGCAAGTTTGGGCAAAGGAAGAAGGCGATACCCTGTACATGCCTTGTACAGTGAAGCATGCTAATGATTGACATCAGCACCGTTGAAGGAGAGATGTCCATTTGTCTATCTGTTTTGTGGAATCTATGCAGTAATTTGAATACACTGTGCCTTTTTGAAGTGAAACAGGAGGAAAAGTAATCAGAGGAAAAAGACATTCAGACAAATAAACGGATTAGCAACTGCTTTGGCAATCTGAAGAATCTGTAACTTGCAACTAGATAGGTGAAGATCAGCAAACACCACCAGCGGTGATATTACATGAAATTCTGCATCACTGGCTCCTGGGTGAGCTCATTTGACATTTCTTTGTTATGTTGCAATACTGACTTTTGAATATTTCGCATTTAAAATTCAGTTTCATTCACTGGCAAGCTTCTACAAATCTTCCAAGCTGTAAAATAAGACTTGGAAATCTGGACTACAGCAGGAAGTTTAGAAGGGGCTGAGGGTTTGTGTATTCACTGCATATATGATTATTTTCACTTTGGTTTGTGTTGTGATCATGCTGGTATCATCTCAAGTCTTTTTGAAACATAGTGTAACATCCCAGCCAGCTTGATGGCCTTTTGGAGTGACTGTTGGATCCAATTGAGGGAGGGCAGAGTACAGCGCAGAGGACTGACAACGGGGTATGATTGACGTGGAAAGGGGGCGGTGATACCCAGGATGGAGGGGATGGAAGGAGGGTTGGAAGGCTCGTTGCAGAAGGGGCAAGAAGGATGGTATTGTGGGGCTACGAAGTCTGTGTTTTTCTTTTTCTGTTTTGCTTTTCTTTAACAGCGTCTCTCAGGACCACAACTATGAGCGAAATATAGGAGATTGTAAATAGTTCAAAGTCAAAGAAGTTCTTATTTTTTTTGCTGTTACAACCCGTGTTTTTTTTTTCTTTACTGTTCAGGTAAACTGTCTTGTGAGCCTTTGTCCATCTGTTTTTTTTTCTTCTTTTCAAACATGACATGCAGGTCGCTACAATATAATATATTCACTTGGGTTTGCCAAATTTGTCTTTTATGTTTTGTTTTAACTGTGTAAAGGAGGCTGTATGGCAGGGTGCCTTGTGGAGTGATATTGCCTGTTTTTATATTTATTGCCTTACAAGTTAGGAAGGTGAGCAGTACCAATAAACCAGCTTTTACCTTTCGAGTTCGATTCAAACAACACATGCCATCCACCCTTCCAGCTCCCTTCATGAAAATTTTACAATAGTTATCGTACATAAGTTATCACACAAACTCACTTAGGTTACATTCAGACTACTACATTTTCATTGAAACATTCTTTTAAATGAAAACAAACATTTTGTATAGTTTGCAAAACTATTTTCGTCCATTCTAAAATATTAAATATTAAATAAATTGAATATGATATTATCATCCACCTACACTGGGCATGCGAACAGCATAGAAATCTTTAACCAGTGTGGCGAGTGGCTGGGGTTGCTGCCCAGCCGGGACACCCAAGAGGACCAGAGGAGGGCTTGCACCTCCTCCAGACCACAAGGGGGCGACCGCCCTGGTTGCTTTGGGGACCACGGGTAGAGAGCTCGGAAGCTCAACCCTATAAGGGCCTGTGGTCGCCGTTGGAGCCCTGGACCTCAGCACTTCCGCCACACCCGGAAGTGCTGGGGGGAAGAGGATCGGGAACATCCAGAGTGCTTCCGGGTGCGCAGCCCGGCACTTCCGCCACACTGGGGAGTGCCGGTGGATGATTGCTGGGGAACACCTGGAGCACATCCGGGTGACTATAAAAGGGGCCGCCTCCCTTCATTCAGGGCTGGAGTTGGGTGAGGAGAGGACAAGAGCTTGAAGAAGAAAGTGGAGGCGGCCTGAAGAGTGAGGCAGAGTGTGTGAGGCCTGGACTTTGGAGGAGTATCTTGGGGTTTTGTGTGGCACTTAAGACTTGTAAATATTAGTGTAAATAAACGTGTGGTGGTGATTAAACATGTCTACCTGTCTGTGTCCGGGGCTAGTTCCACACCAGGCATACACTGTGCAATTTTGACATTATTTTAAGTAGTCACTAACTATTTGATCTTTATTGGCCATCATTTAACATGCAGTATGAGAGTGGCTGAAAAGCGTGATTGCATCGTATGATTGGTCTGTCACATAACTGGAAGAATTTCTGTCATTTTAGAAATTTCAATCAGCAGTCTTGTAGTGTGAGCGGTCTGATGAGCCGATTTTCTGAAATTTACTGTGCAGCAACCGTAGTGAGTGTGCAATGTGACACAAAGAGTCTAAACACCCATGTCATAGCATGTCAATTAAAATGAATGTGCTTGTGCGGTCACATATACAACTGGCAGTTCTAACGTGTGGTATTAGTAGTCACTTGATAACCATTTGTAAAAATTGCACAAAACACAGTTTAGATGCACACAGGTAACAACTAGCTCCTTGTAAAGCAACTTTTCCATGCCTGCTATGTCAGAATATGTTTTTCTTCTGTGAAGGGTGACCAATCAGGAAATAAGACATTGTGTAGAGCAGGATCCAGTCAGGGAAGAGCCACATAATAAGCACGAACCAACAAGAAAATTGTTTTCTCAAAAATGTTTGTTTTTGTCCATCCACATCAAAATGTAACGTCAGTGTTTGCAAAAGTATTTAGTTCTGGAGAGCACTTTCAGAAATATTGTTATCATGGGTTGAAAATGCTGGGGTAGTGTGAATGAATGGTGAAAACAGAGACAAAGTCCTATCTTATCACTTATAAAACTTCCTAATCAGTTCTTTATACTAAATGGATGTGGATAGCAACTTTCTGATTGTGATATTATCTCTAATATTTCTAATTCCTAGGTGTAAAACTTTTTATCAAAACCCATTTTGGAGAGTTAGTGATTCTTGGGAATCTGTAAAACTACTTCATGAAGTGTCAAGCCTTTGCTTCAATTCTAATTACATTTTTTTAATATAAATTGTTTTCTGGGTTTGGCTGGGCCTCTGCCCTTAGTCCCATAGTTTTATTAAAGTTTGTTGTAAAGTTTTGTAAAGTTGGTGCACCATACTACAGTGCAGCAGCTTGGTTTTCCTGATTTGAAGTTGGTGCTGAGGAGCTATGCTGTACATGCTTCTACCCCAGTTGTTGTGACAAGTTGGCATAAACCTGTTAGTTGTAAATTAAAGGGACGCTAGATGTTCTCAGTAATTCATTAAGATGTAACACTGTAGTGAACTCCAGTTGAATCCACACACACATTCATTCTCTCCTATTTGCCATTGAAAATCAATCTCCTCTGTTTTGAGATGCTGGACAAAACCCACATGGACACAGGGAGGACATGTAAGCTCCAAGAAGAGTTTAGCACTTTATTTGAACCCAAAACTCTAAAACTGTGCTGACCACTGCCACTACTGGTCCCCACTTGAATCATTACACAGCACAACTATTTTTTTTGAAAAGTCTTACTTCTTGACCAGTTTTTGCTGATCGTGACAGATACCTACTGGGTATGCAAAAATATAGTTTTGGTTTTACTGCATCACGTAGGAACTCTGAGAAATAGACATTTATATGTTTACTGACAATAACGTATTTGGTCACGCTTATGTTTCACATAAGCTATTAAATTCAACAGAATTAAAAGTGTTTTGCTCCTGATTTTCTTTTGTATTCAATGTCTGGTGCATCACGTTGCAGTGTCCAACAGCAGTCATCAAGCATTGACGGATTCCAGTTGCTCTGGTATCGTTTCTCCATCCTAGCAATGTCCGGATGAAACCTTTCACCATGTTCGTCACTGACAGCACCGAGATTTGCGGGGAAGAAGTCCAAGTGTGAGTGGAGGAAATGAATCTTGAGTGACATGTTGAACTTCATTGTCTTGTATGCTTTGAGAAGTTTGTCTACCAGCAGAATGTAATTTGGGGCTCTGTAATTGCTCAGAAAATTGTCAACAACGTCTTTGAAGGCTTTCCAGGCAATTTTTTCTGTCCCAACTAACAGATCTTCAAACCTCTTGTCACTCATAACATGTCTGATCTGGGGGCCAACAAAAATGCCCTCTTCGATCTTGGCGTCAGTTATTCTTGGGAACATCTGTCTTAAATAATGAAAACCTTCGCCTTCCTTGTTCAGTGCTTTCACGAAATTCTTCATGAGTCACAATTTTATGTGAAGAGGAGGCAAAAATATCTTTGCCGGGTCAACAAGTGATTCATGTGCCACATTTTTCTGTCCTGGAACTAACTTTTTATGGAGTGGCCAGTTCTGTCGAGAATAGTGCGACACTTTGGCACGGCTGTCCCATTCACAGATGAAACAACAGTACTTTGTATAGCCGAGCTGCAGTCCTAGTAACAGAGCAATGACTTTAAGATCTCCACAGATATTCCAGTTGTACCTGCTATACTGGATGTGCTTCAGCAACAGTTCCATATTCTCATATGATTCTTTCATGTGTGCTGCATAGCCAGCAGGTACTGAAGGATAAACTTTGCCATTGTATAACAGAACAGCTTTCAGGCTTAACATTGATGAATCAATGAAGAGACACCACTCTTCCGGGTTGTGATCACAACCCAAGGCAGAGAACAATACAACAATGTCACAACAGAAACAGAGACTGTCGACTTGTGCAAAAAATGTGGTTATATCATGATGTCGGCATTGAAACACAGAAATTTTCGTACCTGGTGACAGCAAACACCATTCCTGCAGTCTCGAACCCAGCAGCTCGGCTTTTGCTTTAGACAGACCCAAATCGCTGACCAAATTGTTCAATTCAGACGGTGTTATCAGATGTGGATTCTACCTGATGAGCACGGTTCAAAATCCTGGTCAATGTCACTGTCAGAACCCTGCATTGCAGTTTCTTCATCTGGTTTGTCTAAGGTCCAATCCTCTGGTGGTTTCGGAATTGAAACACTGTCGTCATGTGGCACAGGTCTCATTGTTTTTGGTAGAGAAACCAGACACATTAGTCAAACAGAAGTAACAGTCCGTGACATAGTCTTTCTGTTCTCACCAATCATCAGAACAGCAAACGGCATCATCTTTCGAGTGCCTCTGAGCCAGGCTCTCAGACTGACAGCACATGTCACACAGCAAATGTGAGGCCCATTCCTTGTCTTGATCACCAACAGCTGAAATACAGAAGATAAGCTTTCTTCACAAGAGCACCAACGTCTCTGAGGCACAAGTGTATATTCATCACAGATATAGCAGAATGTATCGCGGCTGTTACAACATTGATGAGACATATCGCCCGACACCAAAACGTCTATATCATCAAGCTTACTTACTGTTATAGTGCTACAGATACTATACTTTACTATACTGATACTATACATACACACTGACTATCTATATTAACCAAATGAGCAGGATCAGTGTATGCAAGCCACCTTTATAGAATGCTGGGACAGCGTCAAACTCGTTCAGAACTGCCCAGGCATGCCCAGGATGTCAACTTCCACAGAGCAGCTTCCAACCTGGCCTGATTCCATGCCTGGACATGCCCAGGCTGCACAAACCATTGTTGATAAGTCATTATGGGAGTGAAAATGTTTGGATACAAATATAAGAAAAAATCATGACAAAACTGAAATGGTATGTGTTGGGTAAATTTTGATGTGATATTTGTAATCAGCACCCAAAAATCTATAAGAAGCACCCAACAGTGTTCAAGAAGCAAAAACTTTGTTGTGCAGTGATTAATTCAATTTTACCCTACCAAATTCTTATCTCTTGTAGTTGACAATCAGCCTCCCATGAGGAACCTCATCAACTTCTAAAAGTCAAAGTACCAAAACTATATTCTTCACTATGCTGTTATCTTATTATAAAACGTTTTAGTGAAGCTCAGATCGCTTCATCTAATCCCATATTAATTTCTCACCCACATACTTCTACAGGAAATCATTTTTCCTGCCTCGTCTTTTCAATCAGATATAATTTAATATGAATATAATACACTGTAAGCTAATGCTCTTGCAGTTTCCTAAGTCAGCAAAATCTTTTTATTTACATAATGGGGTGGCACATACCTGTTTCCAGTCTTCTGGATTTCTTCCAGTTTTCAGTGACTCCTGAATAATACAATTTAATAAAGTCACCAAAGACATAGTTGTTCTAGTCTTTCAAGATAAGAGGATAGGGGAGGGAGAGGAGTTGCTTAATTTATGAAGTTCCAGAAATTCTATAAATGAGTATCCATGGAATAAGGAGTGGCACTTTGTCTTCTCTCTAGACTTTTGACACAGGTTTGACTTTCATGTAATGACTGTGCTTGTATGAACAAGCGAAAGTTGTTGCTTTTGCACCCTTACTAAAACACAGTAGCACTTTAAGATATAACAATATGGAATTCAGCTATCTGTGTAATTTCCTTTAATTACTGGAAATTGGCTTGACTAGACTATATGAAGAACAAAGCTTCTTCACTCACTGATTCAGGGATACCCAGTACAGTCTGTGGAGGGCAATTTTGGCAGTCCCTTGCCTCCCTTAGCATTTATTGAGGGTGCTGACCTGCGTTCCTTCGATTAAACTTCATCTAACTAGTTCTCAGCACTTTATTTTAACCCTTCTTTAACTTTTTTTTTTTCTCAAGACTTGAAATTACAATAAACTTACAATCCAAAAACATGTTGCATGTTTGCTTTTACTTACAACCCATTTAAAAATATGGGGTTACTATGGCGGTACCCCAACTTTTTATCATGGTCTTGTCTTTCTCTTACTATACAGTATATACACAGTATACTTTTTACATCAATAACACATTCACAATTATGTACATCAATGACACATACAAACATTGGAAATATTCAGCTTCTTGAAGTGGATTAATTATGACCCAAAAGTTCTTTAAATATATTTCATGAAAAAATGTCCTTGTTTGAAAACACAATTAAGTAAATAAATAAATAAATCCCACTTACTTACTGCACTAATGACAGCATAAAAAAAATGAAAATGGTGCCACAAGCAAATTTTGCAGGCCTGGTTCACGCTCGCAGGCAGTGCAGCTGGAACAAGTGGCCCCTTTGCCCCTACAGAGCACACAGGAAACTCCATTCCACCTTCCGCAGCAGGGATGAGTCAATATTGTGTTAATGATATGCTCAGCCTCGGTTGACAGTTGGTAAGTCAGACGAACCTCAGAACCTCAGCTTTTAATGAAGTCATAGTTGGTCCAGACCTTAAGAGACAGCCAGTGTATCAAACCAGTTAGTTTTGTGTTGGAATAGGTTACCTACTAAATACACCTCTGGTTGAAGTTCATAATAAAAATAACCAAATTCACACTCTTACAACTTAACTTTAGCTATCTGTTCCAAAATGTAACCATTCCTTGTGTACATATCTAAATTCACATACTACCTAAATTCACACTCTACCTATTTAGAAACTTCTTTTCTTTTCTTAGTCTTTTTTCTTGTCCCTACCTCCCTTTCTAATTCCTGTATGCCTTTTCTACATGACCTTTGTCCTATCCCATTGTTCACTGCTATCCAGGTAAGTAAAGTAAAATAAATACATTTAAATACTGTTACATAACATCTGAACAACATTTATAATAAAATAAACTATTTGAATCTATTTACAATTATAACAAGTACATTGCTGTCATTACCTGGTATCTCAATTGTTAATGAACTAGACAGTTTTTCATCCTAACCTGCCTACTGATTGTGGTGGCCCACTGACAATGCTACGATGATGCTGCCTGTTCACTCCCCCATGATGTGAGTGAATGTGGCTCAACAGTGCAATACTACTGCAGCTCATTCCGGGGAAGAAAGAAGACTAGGCCTGTGCAAAGATTTGTTTATTGGTGGTGAAAATGGAGCACAATCCTCAGCCATGCCGCTTTGCTCCTGAAGGGTGGTCCAAATGGCAAGGGCCAGTCTGAGGCAACTTGGCACTTAGCACTCATGATGGATCCCTGATACAGTGGTGTCTGCCCTTTTGCTAGATCATTTGCAGGAACAGGACTGCAAGGGATTTATTTATATGCCATTCAGAATATGGTCACGGCTCATTATAATCACACTCTAAATAGAAGTATAAGCCTTGGTTGTCAATAGATTCCATTGTCATGTGACTTAATGTCGACCTTTGAATTCAGAATGTGAAAGCAATATGAAATATTCTGACCCATTCTGAATAGGATTAAATGTGTTAGGAAATACACGAATGGATGGCCTTGTGTTGGTAAACTGTGTAGATTTGAACTCATACAGGAATTACATTTGCTGTTGGACCACAATTAGTCAGAAACTTTTTTTTGAAGATTTTTTTAATGTTTTGGAACATGAACTTCTAGTACAATGATTAACTGTTGGGGAGATCACAAGGCCAAATAAAAACAGCAGGTTAAGATTTGAGAAACACTTTAATAAGTAGTGCATATGCAAGGGATCCCGGTTTGGATTTAGATCAAAGAGACTAGGCAGAAGAGAAAAGGGGGGTTTTGGGAAGGTGGGTGGTTAACAGGAATCAAAATATGTCCTAAAACTGACTGCAGCTAATGGAAAAAGAAAACAGAATTAGTTGGAATTAATGTCTGAACCTAAGTGATTGAAATGTCTTGATTCCTCCATCACTAAGGACATCACCAAGTGTGCGAATACCCTGTGCAACCCATGGGGTAAAAAAGTTGGGGCAACCAGAATATTAAAAGCAGTGTTGTGAAACAATGGAGCGACACTATTCTAATTCAGTGATATGCCCAAATGTTTTGCAAATCTGTGCCACATATGAACAGCATAAGATTCCATAGGAAACAAACTCAGTGGCCAATGCTTATTACAAACTTATTTGAAATAAATAAGGAAATGGAAAGGGAATAGAGAACATTACACTTGATTTCTAATAGAAGCCATGATGCACGATATGTGGGTGAATTAATCAAATTCCAGATTGGTCTGAGAGTGAATGCCAAAGGATACAATTCTAGTTCTGGAAGAGAGACCCCTCCATCTGACTCTGGGCGAACCAATGTAGTGTGTCTGACTGAGGGACGTTTGCCATTCAACAGTCCAGTATCAGGATGGGGGATTTGGAGAATCATGGAGCTAAAAGAATTAAAACAGGAAAGGACATTCATCATGTCAATATAATTGAAAAACTGGCTTGTAAGGGTAAAAGAAGGTGTGACCAGGAGGAAATAGAATCTTTAACATCCTTAAAGATACAGTAGAAGTTTTGAACTGTTAGGTCCTGGAGACAGTTACAGACTTCCAAACCAAAGTATTGAAGCAAATCTGTCTGAGGAATGGGGGCAGAGATGGCAAAGGGATGATGGACAGGATTAAGAGAGAGAAGAGATTTACTCCAGCTAATGTTATAACCAGACAGTATTAAGGACATGCTTTAGGTAAGAGGGAGCATTACCATTAAAGGAGACCTTGTGAAGAGAATTATTAATATAAATTGGGGAAACATTTTTGGGGGACCAAATGGCGGTTGTCAGGGGTTCAAAAAAGAGGTTTAATAAAAACAGGGATGGGGCAGCCCTGTTTGGCTCATTTACCTATATGAAAGGGAGGGGTGGAGGTGAGATTTGAATTAGTAGGTAGGAGTGACCAAGGGGAAGAGCGCAGAACTTCAATCATATTAAAGCCATTTACTTCTAACACCCATTGTAGGAATGGTTAGATCATTCTATTAAATGCTTTCTCTGCATCCAAAAAAAAAAAAACAGCACAGAGGGATGAGACATAGAAGGGGCAACATATATGACATGTAATAAGCAGTGCAAATGTCAGCTGCCTGCCAGGATTTGATAAAACCTGTTTGATGTATTAATTTTTGAATCACCAACTGTAGCTAGTGTGTAAGAACTTTTCTGAGTAACTTGGCATTGAAGTCTATAGTTTGAACAGTCAGGGAGGTCTTTGTCTCTTTCAGAAGAAGATAATTAAAATCACATATATTGAGGGGTTTACTTTGTAAGTGTAAATTGCTGATTTGAACATTTGGTACAAAACAAAATAGACAAGAATATCTCCCAGAGCTAATGGAGCCCAAAGCCTCTTTAACTTTTTTGTAGTGTCTGGGCAATTCCAAAATGGAGGACTCCTCTTCTGTAAGCCTTGATAAATGAATCAATTTCCTGTAGGGAGGGACTATGACTGGAATAATAGAGTTCAGAATAATATCAATGGAAACATTTACAGTATTAATCTCATTGGGACAGTTGGTAAGAGATCCTGATTCTGTATAATTGCTATTATAGTGTTGAAGGACTCAAATTTAAAGAGCCGCAAACCCAAACATACCCAGTAATCTCACAGAAATTGCTCCCCAAACCCAATTGAACACACCACACCCACTCTCTATGCCTGCACCTAATAATGTTCCATAAACCCATCTACAAAAGTTTCCATCTATCCCATCATCATAGCCAAGTAACAAGAACAATCAACTTATGAGATAATAAAAGTATCAATCAACAACATATCAGGCAGGAGTAATGTATATCTAAAATGTACCCAGCATGCCAAGGAAATTCGTGGACATTTGACGACACATGGATAGTACATGGCTTTACAGTATGTTACCCCATTATCCCACTCTGAAAATGGCAAACATCTCAGATTAGATGTTATTTAGTTCCACAGAGCAGTCCTTTGTATATTGAAATTCATGCAGTGGTTACAGCACATCTAATTCAGCACAGTGTAATAAAACATGTTAAATATAATCCCCTTATTTTACACAATATGCAAATACCATATACCATGAGTCAAAGTAACATATAACCTATGTTGTTATGCTTAACTTTTCGCAACATATGCATAATATGCTGTATTGCACTGGAATGATGTAATATGGCTCAAGGTGCTAAAAAACTTATTCTAATATGCAATATTACCTAACACCTAAAATAAGACGCATTACCCTTTTATTATATAGTGTTACTATTATTATTTTGCTGTAATTTTAGTTGCATATACTCTACTGTGCAAGCTGCTATCTATTACATTAATACATCCATCCATCCATCCATCCATTATCCAATCCACTGTATCCTAACTACAGGGTCACGGGGGTCTGCTGGAGCCAATCCCAGCTAACACAGGGCTCAAGGCAGGAAAAAAAAAACCCCAGGCAGGGCGCCAGTCCACACACACTAGGAACAATTTAGGGTCGCCAATGCACCTAACCTGCATGTCTTTGGACTGTGGGAGGAAACCGGAGCACCCGGAGGAAACCCACGCAGACACGAGGAGAACATGCAAACTCCACGCAGGGAGGACCCGGGAAGCGAACCCGGATCTCCTAACTGCGATGCAGCAATGCTACCCACTGCACCACCATGCCACCCACATTAATACATACATTAACATTTTAGAGTATTATTTTACAAGTAATATATAAGTGCTATAATTATTGTAGTACCTCCCAAATACAATACATATTAAGGAAAAATATAGGGTTACAACAAGAGAGGTCCATCAGTCATACTTGGAGAAAGAGACAAGACCAGGCAATATCATACAGGCACAATTATATTACAGCAACATCCCATGTTCACTAAATAAAAAGGAGACTTGATAGCTGATGCAATAATAATCAAACATCTCTCTGAATAAGCAGCTTCATTTCTTGGGGTAATCATCGGCGAACTGAAAACTATATCAAACTAACTAACTAAATCATTAATGGCACATTTGCTCTGTACACCAGGGAACCTTCAGTGAAGAAGGAATACTGAGGCTTAATAAGGAAATCAAAATAGACACAAGGGAACCTGAGATACAGGAGGATATTCACTAAATAGACAAGCAGCAAAAAACAGCAAAACCCAAAATGCATAGCAAAAATCAAAGGTTGTAAGTAAAAGCAAAAAGACCTCTCAACACCTGAAGCTCCTTCCAATAAATAGCTAATTAGTCAGGAAGACAGGTTGTTTAGGTTGAAGAAACTTGGACAACAACTGCTATACACCCCCAACAGCAACATCATGGGATGGTGAACTTCAAATGGTGCTGGAATTATGTCACGAAAAAGACATGAGAAAATAGCAACAATATAAATTAATAATTAAGAATAGAAAATAATGAACCAAAGTCATTCCTAATCACTACCACCGTTGTTTTAAGAAGGACAATCAGCATAGAGGGGGCATTGCTTTGCGTTAATTCCCAAGTTTGGGGAAACCGTGCTATGTCATTTGAGGGAATGGATAGAATTATTCATGTGAGAGACAGAGTGTGAAGAACGGAGCGAGGCTGAGAGAGACAGAGACAGTGGCAACCCACCACTGTGTAGTACGATACCCTCACAGTTTCAGTAGAAGAAGTCATATTGCCTGCTTACATACTTGGGTGATGAACAGGTTAAGTTGCTGCTTACTGATGCAAAAATCTCAAGTTTGTGGCCAGCCACTTTGTCTAAGGACATGAATCACAGACCCTAGGCAATTTCTCTCCAGTGACATAAATAATTCCCCATGAGTTCATTTACACTCTACCGGGTTCATCAAATCATTCTGTGTGAATTTCCCCTTGGGATTTGTGAATTTCCCCTTGGGATTAATAAAGTATCTATCTATCTATCTATCTATCTATCTATCTATCTATCTATCTAT
>JANRMT010062854.1:114331678-114358993 GCA_026402145.1 Polypterus bichir lapradei | reverse complement strand
AAAACCTTTTATTATACAGAATGCCTTGTGCAGGCTTCATCTTCAACTTTACAATCAGCTTTCAATTCATTTCTACCACTATTCTCCCAGCAAGCCTCATCCACCACCTCCATCCATGTGTTCAATTCATTATGTTCTCCCAGCTGGGCAAGGTATTGAAGTTCATCCTGTCGGGACACCTGTCCATCTGCTATGGCATCCACTATATAAATATACATGCAGTATATGTATGTATATATACTTACCATAAGATTTTGTGAAAAAAAAACCTCAGAAAATGGCATTTAAAAGTATGGAAAATGTATTCTTAGTAGTAAAAATATAAAGATAGATAGATAGATAGATAGATAGATAGATAGATAGATAGATAGATAGATAGATAGATAAGGGGGTCACTGAGCCCAAAAACCTAGACACAACTGAAACAGACACTTACAGATTCAAAATTGAGGCTTTTATTATAAAACTACCTCATAAGGGATTCTCCAAGGTTATAAAAGCATGAATTCTTCTTTATTTCTTCCTTCCATCTACTCTCTCTCTTTTTCTATGTCCACATCCCTCCACTGAGTGTTGCCTACCATCCTCCCAACTCTGACACCCCAGAGGAGGCTGGACGGCTTCTTTTTATGTTGGACCCAGGTGCTTCCAGTGCCAGGGCATAGCCCCAGGGAAGCACTTTCGAGTCAGGCAGAAGTCCCAGATAGTAGGGATCGTGAATCCCTGCAGCAATCCCTGGTGACTCCCATGGGACTAAGCATGGCTTACTCTTGGCACTTCATCTCTCATCATGTCCCATAGGGTTCCACATGGTTACCACAGTCTTGGAATTCTGCCATCTAGCAGATGGGGGATAAAAATATACAATATTAGGAGCTTCACCCCTGCTCCCTTATCTTGTCTTCCCATCTGGATAAGGGTCCCATACTCATCCTGCCTAGGATGCCAGATAATCCTGCTTGGAACTTACAACAGACAGATAGATAAATATGCCAGTTTGGAATTAGTAATTAACCTAATGCGACATTTAAGGATATGAGATGAAAATTCCCAAATCCATACTTCAAGAGGGCAATGTCTAGGTGCAGGATTCAAACTCAGGATGATGCCTCCATGAAGTGGCAGCTCTAACCTCTGTGCCACCATGTTGCCTCCGTTTACTTACTAATAGAATATAATTCAAAGAAATATAATACTATGTATAATTATATGGCCAATGTAGTAGCACAGTAGTTACCCTTATTACTTCTTAACTCTAAGAAGCAGGGTTCAAGTACCATCAGGTCACTGCCTGGGTAAACAGTGTCATGTAGTGGCTAAAACAGTGGACTCAGAACAACAAGGTTGCTGGTTCAATTGCTGCTTCGTGCCTACTGAGCAAGTTACTTAATGTGTAAACACTTGTACTGTGTATCTGTACCTATAAAGTGCATTGAGATGGAAGAGACAGGTGCTCTAGTAAATAGCTGTTTATTTGTATGTGACAAATACACATCCTATTTGTGGGGACTGTTTGGACACTCTGACACCCCATCCCTCCCGACATCCCAAAGACATGCATGTTAAGGTAATTAGTGAGCTAACTGGCCCAGTGTGGCAGTGTGTTCACAAAGACTGGTGCTCTATTAAACGTGCTGCTGATGCAGCTGACATTTCATTTTTTTAGAAAGATTTCTGCCTGTACTTCCCTCATTAGCAGCTGAACACACAGCAGCCTATTTGCACCTCCTTCCAGTGTGTTTACTGATAAATGAAAGAGAAGACAGATTAGTGACCTTTAGATGAAAGCAGGCAGCATAATAATGAATGAAGAAAGACAAAAACAAACCTCCTTTGATGAGGGAAGAAATCTGCAGTCTGGGTAGTAAGTCATCATTGGGCGACATGTTAGTAAGACTTTATAGCTCCTGCTCAACTCCAACATTCATCTGTGAAATGCTATTTCTAAATAAAATTACAAAATTGATAAGAGTTTTACTTGAAACAATGAAAATGAATGAATGCAGAAACGAAACCCTGTGAAGATGAGCCCTCCCACTGTACAGCAGTAAGCCTTCAGCAATTGCCTCTGTTTCAAAGTAGCTCCTTCTTCAGATAGGAAAGTGAAGTTTTCAATTGAACGTCAATGTATTTTAATTTCCTTTTAACCATTCACTCCATTACTTTTTGTTTTTGTCACATGATTCTTACCTAATTTGGAATAAAAAATGGCAATTCTATCAGGAATGGAAGGCCTCAAGATTTTTTCTTTCAGGATACTCCCATAAATTCTTTATTTTAATATGCTGCAAAATTGACAAGAAGATAATATCCAAAAGAAGTCCATCAGAAAGTAAACATGTCAACCTCTGCACGAGTTGACAGAAGCCTTTTCATTTATACCTTTTGCTCCACTATCTGACGGTCATTAACTCATGCCTCACTTTCTCATCATGTCAAGTTCAGCAGGCTAGTAGATATGCAAAGCATCTCTGAATGTGTCACTGCTTGAGAAATAATGGCCTTTAGCATATCATATTTAGACAAGTGGAAATAATCAGTAGAAGCCTGTTGATTGTTCCTGCACGGCTGTGGTGCTAAACATTTATTTTAAATTCTTTTAAATCTCTCTTCCACTGGGTAAGTACTAACTTGGGCTATGCACTATGGTAAGTTGCTCTGTGAAAGGTGTTATGAAGTACATATCGATTGCAAAGGTACAAGGCAGGGAACAGCTGTGGAAAGAGTGACAGGGCTCCATTATGCAAACACTCATGACCAAACCAATTTACAGTTGCCATGTTTGATATTCTTTATTTTTTTGAAAAAACTGGAAACCCAGAAGAAAAATAATAGACAAGAGCAGAACATTTAAATGTCATGCAGAATAGTATAAGGAACGAGACCCGAAACCCAGGATCCTAGACTTTCCAGGAAACAGTTTTAGACAACTGCACCACCTAGTGAAAAGCTGTCAACTAGACTATTCATGCATCATATCAAAGATGGCAAGCTTGTGATAAAACAACATGCATGAAGCTCCTCGGGAAAAGGACAGTGATAGAGTAGTTTGGTTGCTACCTCCAAAGAAGAGACAGAGAGCACCTCAGCATGCCAGTGTGGAAAGACTCTAGAAGGTGGCATGTCCTGAATACTGTATCTGCTGGGTACCCCGAAAGGGCAACTGGCATGGGCTCCAGTGTAGAGAAATGAGAAACATGTACTGTTTCACTGGATTGGTGGAAGGGCAGTGGGCACCAACAACACTTCACCCTCCACTGAAAGAGAAAGTGAAAAGAGTTGGATAAAGTTTACAAGATCTTATGGCCAACAGATGAAAGCATATAGTTACCAGTTATTATAAATAAATCAAAAACAAGATGTCAGAAATAATTGGGGTCTCAGCCAGGGAAGCCCTGTTTAATTGCCTTCAAAGGTGAAACGTAAAGGATAGAAATATTGGTTATATTATGCAGTTCTTTGTATCAATGGTACCCTCACAAGCCTGCTGGTCCATCAATTGGTAGCCCTTTCCTGTTTAAGTCATCCATTAAATAAAACTGCTGAAAGGGGAGGTGTTTAGGTTGGCATGGAAGTGACATCACTAACCTTTGGGCAGAGTTCTGTGTAACTAGAGAAACAGGAGAAGTGATGCTACACTAAGTTTCATCCCCTTTCTTCTACTACATCCCTGTGCTCTTTTAAATAGGTACCCCTTAAGGAATTCACCTGGGGTGGTGGGGGGTGCAAATATAGTTTCCCTTTATAGAATGTCCATCAGCCACTAGGGGACGTCACAAGAATATCTTTTTATGGGAATGAGCAACTAATGTACACCTGAGATAGATGTTTCCTTTTGGCCTCCAAAGATTTATGGATATGGGTAAACCAGGGACTACAGCTGAAAATTCTAGCCTGGCATCCCAGTAACAAAAATAGATCTACCTCTTGATCTAGAAAAAAATTCTAACTCTTGGGTGTAAGAGGTACATTATCCAGTTAGATTATGATACACATAGAGGGAGAAAGGGTGACTCAAGATGAGAAAGGAAGTACACGGTCGCTCTTTTCATTTGGTAAAGTAGGCCAGCCACCCTATTGTATATACTGGGTTTAAAAGTTGTTTAGATGCTTTGGCTTTGGTACGGGCATGTTTACTTTTTTATTTTTTGTGTACCTTCCTAGTGTATTTTATCAAGCAATATTATACACTTGGTCTCATATTGATATTATTGAGAGTGCCAAAGGTCTGTACAAGCACCCAGCCTTCTGTTACAGCAGCATAAAACCATAAATATAAAAAAAAAGAATATTCTAGAATAAATGTCAAATATCCCACTATCATCAAATCATGTTACATGGATGACTCTAATGTAAAGGTGACAAAGTTATACAGGCAAAAATATGTCTTTATCCCTTTGTAATACTAATCAGTGAATTACCTTTAGATATTCATATCAATAGGCAACTTATTTGCTGGTTTGGAAAAATGTAGTCTCCTTTTTCTGATGTAATATTTGTGTTTCTGTTACAAAGCAACTAAATATCAGGTGAAAGAAGAAAAACATTCAGTCTGTGTCATCACTCATCAATGGCTAGTGACTATAATGAGAATCAGCCAGCAGATGTTAGTTTCACATAGGACTTTACTGATCCACTGTGTGGACAAAGCAGCTCATGTTTTAGAGCATATGCTAGATTTGGTGGGGACAAGATGGAGAGAAAGGTGGCACAGGATAATGACACATTTTTATAAGGCTGTAAGAGAGGGAGAGTGAGCTAAAACAAGTATTGACAGTGGAAACATTCTCAATTCAGATACTGTCTGAAAATACCTACAAAAGATTGTAAAATAGGACCAGAGAGGAAACAAATGAGATAATTCTTTTCCAAAGCTCTACAGTATTTTGTGTAAAATGTCTGTGACTGACCATATGCTGCCAATCAATGGAAGAAGCCATGACGGCAGCTCTGGGCAAGTCATTTATGAAATGCAATAAATAGCGTGAGCAGCAAGCTTTGCTTTGCACTTTCCTGACATCACTGAATTATAGGGAGAATGACGGCAGCCACAGGGTTTTGCACGTCAGGCTGAGGCTCTTCATTAACTGAGTCTTTAAAGATGTGGAATAGTGGTACTGTACTTGAAAGCCCATTAGGACCCAGAAGACGTGCAGTATTTACTCAGAACTCTTTCTAGCTGTTTACATGAAAATACTTCACCTCATACAGTATATAGTCTAATTTCACCTTGCTATTGAAGTCATATTTTCAAAGCGCTAGCTTTAACCTTTTCTCCATCTTCTCATGTCGGTTATGTTTGCCATGAAATATACACTTCCATAGTGCTCAAAAATATATTCATTTAGTCAACAGAAACTAATTTGCATTGTATAAAAGTACTGTAAAAGATAAACCGATACACCAATTTACATGTGAGCAACAGCATTTTATCGATTTTTTTGGAAAATGTACCTAAAGTTCATTAAGTACCCTTTACATCAATCCATGTTTTATGTAAAGCCAATTTATTTCAGACAAATATAAAAACTGAATTTTATTAAAGGCTTACAGGCTACTGAGAGATTGATTTGTTGCTCTGCTAATTGCTAATTATATTTGCAAACATTTATCTGTCAGATAGGAGACATCAAAACAATCAATAAATCTTTACTGCCAAAAGAATGCTGACCTTCTTCCCTCCCTACTCCAGACTTGACACAGTTGATACAATTTGCATTCCAGCCCAATATTCAGTATTCTATGTGTAAAGGCTGCAAGATGGTACTAAAACACACAGACCTTTGAACATAAGACCTATGAACATCGCAGGTGATAGAGCACAGTGCAAAATACAGGTGTTCTTTTATCTTTGTCAGAAAGGTAAAACCAAATTGAGGAGAAGAGGAAGAACTCCACAAAGTTTAAACTAATTCACCAGGAGATCAACATCTTTCAGAATCCCAAGGAAGAGAACTGTCATTTGAAAGTCTTGAGCCAAACTGGAAATCAAAAACAATCCATAGACACAAACCCTTGAATGTAACTTGTCCTTTTCCTCAGTAGCTCAGTATTTTATAATTCATATGTATTATAAAAGATAGAGACACGGGTGAGCATGTGACTGATTTTAAGTACCAAAACACATCCCAACATTTTTTTCTAAATTTTAATTTATTTATTTATTTATTTATTTTTAACTTTTAGTTTCATTTTGAAAAAAAAATCTTCACATCATTTGAAAAGTTTACTATTTTGAAAGACTTTTGTTTTGCTACTTTGGCTCAAATCTGGCACTCTTATTCATAAATTAAGCTCCATGTACTTTATTAGGAATAGGAATGAATTCTAATATTACTCAAACACAGTTTGATGTAAAGAATCTTCTGGCACATTGTGTCTTAAATTTTCCACAAACTGCAGCAATGAGTGATTTGATTTCAGGATTTTAAACAGCAAAGGGCTTCATGGGTTTCAAAACTCAGTTATGCTTTCAGAAAGCATTTGATAAGGAGTCACATGAGAGGTTGGGCATCAAACTAAAAGAAGTGGCTGATGTCAAAAGTGGCTTTCCACACTAGTGCCATTATATATACTATCATTATATATACAGTGGAACCTCAAGATACGAACACCTCTGTATACAAGAAATTCAAGATACGAGGAAAGTATGAGCGAAAAATTCAGATCTAAATACGAGCATTGGCTCGCGTAATGAGCCACGAGCCAGGCTGTGGGTATGCGTGACGCGTTTCCCGATCCGCCTCGACTCGGGGATTTACCCAAGCTGACGCTGCCAGCCCGTCAGCTCACTCAGTGTTCCTTGTTCTCCCGTAGAGTGAGGATCTACGCGTTTATGCGCTTGTGATTTCATTGTTTCGCTGTAGCAGTTTGCCGTATAAGCGTATCCAAAAATATCGGGGATATGCATACGGAGAATAGGAGACGATTGCCCTCAAGAGGAGAGAGAGAGAGAGAGAGAGGCGCGTGCGAGCGAGAGAGATAAGGAGAGAGAGAGAGAGATGCGTGTGCGAGCGAGAGAGATAAGGAGAGAGAGACGCGCACGAAAGAGAAGAACCATCAGCTCAGTTATGATCACATGACGCTCAGCAGACAAAGTGTATCCATACTACTCGTATTGCAAGACATCACACGTTTTATCAAGTCAAAATTAATTAAAAAATTTAGCTTGTCTTGCAAAACACTCGTAAACCAAGTTACTCGCAAACTGAGGTTCCACTTGTATATATTATTTATCAGTGTTATTTGTTAGGAAAATTGATTTTTATGTTGATATTTTTGGGGGTGCGGAACGGATTAACTGGATTTCCATTATTTTCAATGGGGAAGTTTGTTCTAGATACGAGAAATTCGCTATACAAGCTCAGTGCTGGAACGAATTAAACTCGTATCTCGAGGTTCCACTGTATATATATATATATATATATATATAATTTGGATAGGAATATAAGTAACAAGCTTTTTAAGTTTGCAGATGATAGTGTACTGGCAGATAAAATAGAATCCATTAAATCATTGCAGAGGGACTTGGACAGCATATAGGCTCTGGCAGATTTGTGGAAGATGATTCAATGTCAGTAAATGTAAAATATTACATGTAGGAAGTAAAAATGTTAGGTTTGAATACACAATGGGAGGTCTGAAAATTGAGAGTAAACCTTATGAGAAGGATTTAGGAGTCGTAGTGGACTTGAGTGATCAGAAGCCATTAAGAACGCTAACAGATTGTTGGGTTAGATAGCATGATATGTGGAGTACAAGTCCAAGGAGGTTATGCTCAAGCTTTATGATGCAATGGTGAGGCCTCATCTAGAGTACTGTGTACAGTTTTGGTTTCCAGGCTACAAAAATAACATAGCAAAAGTCCAGAGAAGAGCGACTAGGGTGATTCCAGGGCTGCATAGGATGAATTATGAGGAAAGATTAAAACAGCTGAGCCTTTTACGTTTAAGCAAAAGAAGATTAAAAGAAGACACGATTGAAAGAGTTTAGGATTATGAAAGGAATTAGTGCAGTGGATCAAGACTGTTCATCAAGAACACAGGAACACAGTTGGAAACTTCTTAAGGGAAAATTTCTCACACAAACGTTAGAAAGTTTTTCTTTACACAGAGAAATATAAACACTTGGAATAAGCGACCAAGTAGTGTGGTAGACAGTAGAACTTTAGGGACTTTCAAAACAAGACTTGATGTTTTTTTTAGAAGAATTAAGTAGATAGGTCTGGCAAGATTTTTTTGGTCTGAATGGCCTGTCCTCGTCTAGATTGTTCTAATGTTCTAATTATTACAAAAAAGCCCATTGTTTACCCTGAAAATTATAAAGAGTATCCCAGTAGTTGTTGGGGGGTTTATACATTAATTCAGATCATTTTTTGACCTCTAACCTAGTGTATTTCCTATGGAGACATCCAAAAAAGCATCTGTAATTTTGCAGTTTTTCTTTTATCACAGAAGGCTCTTAATTGGGCTATAGCTATTAGCGATGCTACTCATACTTGTTTGAATTCTGTACACAGGTAATCTTGAGAATTCAAACTAGCTTTTGATGCTTCTTAGAGGTCCTCGACAGCAACTAGTAAGCATGTGAATATTAAACAAGGTTTATATGGAGAGCATGTTGTAATTTTCAAGATGTTACCTGCCAAATCAAGTAAATATAAAGTGATGGCTGACATCTTTGCTAAAAAGATGTCTGTGGGACTACAACCCTATAGACACTGTGGTTGCCCAATAGAACTCTTATCTAGGTCTCCTTTGACATAAAAGCAAATTATATATTTTTTTCATCCAGAAACTATATTAAAGATAGTCTTTCTATTGATTTTATTAGACAATTGAATAATTCAGTATACATTTTTGTTGTGGGGCGACATGGCGGCGCAGTGGGTAGCACTGCTGCCTCGCAGTTAGGAGAGCCAGGTTCACTTCCCGGGTCCTCCCAGAATAGAGTTTGTATATTCTCCCCGTGTCTCCCTCCGGGTACTCTTGTTTCCTCCCACAGTCCAAAGACATGCAGGTTAGGTGCATTGGCGATTCTAAATTGTACTTGGTGTGTGGGCATGTGTGTGCCCTGCGGTGCGATTGCGCCCTGCCCAGGGTTTGTTTCCTGCCCTGTGTTGGCTGGGATTGGCTCCAGCAGACCCCCGTGACCATATAATTAGGATATAGTGGGTTGGATAATGGATGGATGGACTTTTTGTTGAAAAGAAATATGGTACTTTGCAACTCCTGTTTATAGATTTAAATAAAATTATCTTTAGGAATAAGTATCTCTTACCTTTGATCTCTTCTGTCCTTGATCAAATTAGAGGCTTCACCATATTTATTAAATTAGACCAGAATAATTAACAAAATGAATAGTGTATTAGAAGAGTAAACAGTAATGAATAAAGATATATGCAATATTTTCTAAACACACACATAAGATGCAATGAAAAATGAAAGAGGAATTAATGAGTCCACAATAAAAAAATAAATGAGTCTATAAAGTATGATTCAAAGGCTTTCCAGACATGATGTTTGGAAATCAGTGTTCATTACACATGAACAAAATTTAGGAGGCTTCAGGAAATCAAGAGAAAAAGCATGTAATCCTGATGAGAAATAAATGGAACAATGATGGGTGAGTCCAGGACAATGAATGGCAAATCTTAATTCTTCCTCCATAGCTCCTTTTAAACAATGGGTTTTCCCATAATCCATTACAGTTTAGCACAGTCATGTGCCACAGACAACATTTACTGGGGGTACTAAAATTTCTGAGTGGAAATTACCTTAAGTTAGAAGGTGACACATTAATTGTTGGAACTGACACAGTGATTTCTCAGCATTTTTCAGATACTAGTAAGTGCTTTCCTTGTGCTTTGTTTCCCTAAAAAATGAACATCTTCAGGGAAAATGATGGAAATAGAGACAGAGAATTATTGGCTATAAAAGCAGAGGCAATAATGTCATAGTACTAAATTATCTTCTGTAATTTCTACTGATCGCAAGATCACAACAAAATGCCTCAGTGTCTGTCAAGCTGGATGGGTTTTGTTATTTATCCGATTTCATTTTGTGATTACCTAGAAGCCAAGTGATACAAATTTTAAAGCAAGCATCCTTTATCACAAATATGTGAACATGAACAATACAAACTGAATAGCCTTAATGTAATTAATTAACATTAGTAACTCTTCCCATTACTCAGGCACCATTCTCTCTATGTGATAACATTTTGTAATGGGTTACCTGAATCTCCATAAGTAACAACACATCTGACAAGAAATGTGTACGTTCCTTGGTATGCAAATACTGAATATCAAACTTTAGCCTGTCATCCAGAAGAAATTGACAGGCACAAGAACAGGGAAAATATCTTATTCTTTTTTAACAAATGAAGTTCTCTATTGGCAGGACTTTTCCATAATGTACATCAACATTGTTCCACATAAATGTCTCCATTTGGGTGTTAATTCTGTTTCAGACTTAATTTCTTTTGAATGACTAAAACCACTCCTGCCTATTTTTCCTCAAGAGAGAAGTATGCAAACTGATGGAAAAAGGGATCAGAAGATGAAACATTGTTGCTAGAAGTGGCCAAAAAAAAACAAAAACAAAACAAAATTGTAGTCCGGAATTTGAAAGCAAGACTTAGAAGCAAGATACACTAAATCTTATATATTGAACTAGAAGGTTTGGTTTTCTTTTAGTAAACTTGGAAAACTAGAAAGTGTGTGGCACTTATTTTTATAACTTTGCATTAGTGGGGTCACATGTAACCCACTTCTGGTTGTCTGTATATACCAACACCATAGTAATGGGAATCATAGCATTGACAAAATGGTGCCCATGAAACAAAAAATGGCATCATGGTATAACATGAAATAATTTTAGGTGCCAGAAAATTAAACCAAGAGTGAAAACTAATAAAATAAATGGATTTCTCACAACTAGTGTTGAGCAAATCCTGTTAAATCTGTTTTGCTTCAACTTCAGCAAAATCGTGGAAATGTTTGGAAACATTTGGAAACAAACTCCAGAAAATGCAGTAAGGTCAATGGGGAAAATGAAATGGAATTACTTTTGAGTGAATTATAATTGTGCAGTTGTCTTCTAATTGTTCCTGATGGTTAGGGAAACATCGACCAACTATGCTGGACTGATTGCCAAAATGCTATGAGCTGTGATAGACCCGTGCTAACCATTGTACCATTGTGGGTCCTTGAGATAAAATTAATAGAGTTAAATATTAAAACAGTAAAATTTGTTGCAGATGGGAAGTATGAATTCACTAAGGCTTGTCCGCCATGTATTCAATACCAGGTACTTGCCTGTTTTGAACCACAAAGAGCAGTTTTTTTCCCCCCAGATGCTTTTGCTAGATCAAAGATGTGGATTCTTCACTCCTTCCTGTTTGCAACCACTGCACCGCACTCTGAATAATATTGTTAAATGTGTAGACTCACGTTTTACATACAAGTCACTTACAAGTTTATATAAAAATATAAAAATGAATACACTGACACAATTTTGGCTCAGTACTGGGATTAGCTTTCTGTTCAACATTGGCTACAGCTCTTTGATGTCATGTTGACCTTGCAAAGCATCATAATGTGCTAGGAAAATAAAGTTCCTCTAAACTTGTTGCATGGCGAAATTCCAGGAAAATATTCAATGAACAAGGTCACCAGCAAACGCAACATATTCACTGTGAAAGATGCTTTGGCAAATGTTGCTAATCAACAGTACTCATAACTAAAATTGCTTAAAGGGACATAAAGAATGCTGCAAAAAACAAAAAACAACCAGAAAAAAATCTGCGAAAATCATACCATAACATTAGTATTACTACATCAGGAGCTTCAAGATTTGTGAAAAGACTTTAAACTTTTGTTTAACTTTTGTTCAAAAATTCTTTAACAATTATAGACCTCTGCTTGTAATATGAAAAATGCCATTGCTGGATTTCTTATGATTTTAAAGTGGGTCCATTAGATTGGCCATCAACCTGAGATGTTCATCTAAAGGTTACCACATCAAAACCATTGGACCAATTATAATACTAACATTTACTAGTCCTGTTACTTTTAAATTGGTATTGCCTTGTCATTTTAAAATCCACCTAGTTTTGCATAGCTTGAAGTTTACATACAGTATGACTAAATCAAGATGAAGTGTTTAGTTGAAATGAGAGGCATCTATCCATTCAGCAGAAATGTCTAGGTGATGCCAGTCTTTGGGGTCTGATTTGCAGTGAGTCTATATGGGTCCAGGTTTTTTCAGTTGATCATTCCCAGCCTTGCCTATATACAGTACGTGTGTTTTTTTTCTTTTCAGCAATGAATAATTTGACTTTTTGATGTATTTCATGGTTTCATTTTTAAACCTTGTTGGTCAAGGGTTGCTTTGATCTGTTATCAGACAAATGGAAATACAACCTTCTAGGAAAGAAATTTGAAATGAATGCTGTTTTATCTTATAGTGGGACAATCTGGTAAAAATAATGCTACCTGAATTTCCCAAGTTGTGATGTAATGTTGACCTCTCATCTCATTCAGTAATAAAAAATAAATAAAAATAATATCCAGGTCAGTCAGAATGGCCTTTTTATGGACATACTGCATTTGGAGGTATGCAATAAATGCATTCAGTTTGTTTTTTACTCTTACAAAAATATTAACAGTAATATTGAACTTCTTTTTGGGCAAATCTAGTAGCAAATTAATATAAACATAATAAGCTAGCATATACTACCGATTTTCAGTTGTGACCTTCATTTACATAATATTAGAGAGTTGTGACTGCCAGTGGTGCAGTGTGACATCTCACTGAAGAAGTCGTAGCAGTCTGTGACTTTTCACTACAACAAGTTTGATTTTTGTCCTAAGTCATTGGGGTGGGCTCCTCTGTGTGCAAGAGTTGACAACTTATGAAGAATCAGCAGGAAACACAACGCCTACAATGTGAACACAAGGAAAGAAGAAAAATCAGTGTTTTGGACAGGAGAGGTTCATCTGTCTGATATCTTCTGTTTGTTGACCATGACAGAATGAAAAATGGAAAAAGATGTGCCAATATTGTGGCTGAACTCAACAAACCTTGAAAATGTTACAAGCAGCGCCAAGTAGCATGTTAGGTTGCTGTCACAAAGCGGCAATCTTGTAGTACTTTGGAGATTTCAAACTGTGTATTCAAAAGTCACAAGGCAGTTGTTAAATCCGTCATTCACTCTAGTTTCTTGCCCTGTAATCTGATGTAATTCTCAACCTGACGAGATCCATCAACATTAAATCTGACATGCTCTCCAACTTGATGCTGTGTCATGCAACATTGGCATTAGATGTCACAAGTGATAACTATGAACATTCCCATAGCACCATTATTTACCAGGTATATTTTACAGTTTGCCTCCAAGTCCACAAAAGTGTAACTCCAACTCTAAAGTGTAGAAGTAGAGCTTTTCTTTGTGTAAAAAACTCCTTTGTATGTGATGATAGAATTCTCTTTCTTGCTGCAGGCCTTCCTCCTGCTCTTCTTTGTATTCTGTAAAGTGGAGTTATGATTTGCTACATTTCATTTCAACACAGTGCCACCATCTGATTTTACCACTGGAGGTATTGCAGAATCTGCACACTCTTGTTACTTTGTTATTATTATTGTACTTGCAAAATAAAGGATGGCATTTTCATTGGCCAGGAAAGCAATTATTTCAAGAGACATAGCTCAGAGAAAAAGCTAAAGCATCTGCATGACATCTTCTACCCTGAGACTTAACGTTTTGTCATCATCAGCTGCTTAACGTAATTAGTTAAATGAGCACAGTTATTGACAAAGGAGTTTAGGAAATAAATATCTGAAGCCTTCTGGATTCCTGAAAGACACCTGAGCAGAGACATTTAAATGATTAGGACATGTTAAAGAAAATCACTAAGACCAAGCAGAATTGATTCTCTTTCTAAACGGTGGTACAAATGTGCTACATACTGTAAATGCTGAAATCAGCATAAATGATTCCCAGTTTTTATTAAAGCATATATGCCAATCTTCAGACTGATAGAAGGCTTACTCTTGAAAGACTAGCTAATGTTAATGTCAAGTTTGACCAGTGCTTTCATTTTAATGGTCCACTCCAGTAAATATATATATACCAGTAATGGCACACTGCACGATAGCATGCAGTGAATACACTTGACTTGAGCATTTATAGTTTTCATCCTCTTTCTCTGTACGTTTAGCATTCATTTGCTCAGAGGTTGATGCGCTTGCTGCTTCCTGAGCAGCTCTTCTTTTTTCCACCCTAGCGGCCGCTTCTTCTCTTCTTTCGCTGACATCTTTTCGCGTTAAAACTGATTAAGTCAGTGTTTGTGTTGCAATTATTTAGTACATTTTCTTTAATTTTTCACTTAAGCTGGCACTTAAGTCTTCAATCTGCATCAAGAATGATTTAAGATATGAATAAGTAGGGGAAGTGATGGCGAAGGTGGTAAGGATGAGAATGGTGGCCATACGCATGCGCTGTATGGCCACCCTGCTGACCGCTGCTGAGAGTTGATTCTACAATAAAATAAAATAAAAAGAGGAATAACATTGGAGGTCAATCATCACCCCGAAAGTGGAAAGTAGACGTCACGTAGTATATGTGTATCAAATTTCAGGTCAATAGGTGAAATGGTTTGTGAGCTACAGGTGATTTAAAATCCTGGACAGACAAACAAACAGCCATGGTAGCTAATTATATAGAAAAATAAATATATATATATGTATTGTAAGAAAATCATAGGAAAAAGAAAATGATTTGGGGCACCTTGAAGGCCACCGCATCTGCTAGGGGGACAAGGGTAGAATGGTAACGCTAGATGGCAGCCTCCCTTTGTTGTAGCGGTGCCTTGGGCTCACCCAGGGCTTCATGGGGGATGGAGTTCTATGCAGCTCTGTGGGGTTCTGCAGGCACCACCAGGGGGTGCTGCAACGGGAGCAGCTGGCCCCATTTGATACAGGACGCTGTATAGCGCCCAACCCGACAAAGACTCACACTGAGGCACATGTAAAACACAACAAAAGACTTTATTTCCCTTCACCTTTGGGGCACGTCTTCCCCGTGAACCCCATAGGCTTAACACAGTCCCAAGCACAAAACACAAGCAACAACACTCTTTTTCCTGGCACCACCACTCCTCCTGTCTAGCTTCATCCTCCACCTTCCGACTCTGGCCCTTCAGTGGTGGTCGCGTGGCTCCCTTTTATTAGGCACTCGGAAGTGCTCCAGGTGGTTGATTGCCGACATCCAGCTGCACTTACGAGTAAGGCAAAACCAGTGCCCAAAAGGGGCCAGCTGCTCCTGTTGCAGCACCCCCTGGCGGTGCCTGCGGAACCCCACAGAGCTGCACAGAACTCCAACCCCCATGAAGCCCTGGGGGAGTCTGAGGCACGGCTGCAACCCAGGAAGTCTGCCATCTAGCATCCAGGGTGAGATACTGGGCTTCCCACCTTTGTCCCCCTGGCAGATGCGGTGAAGGGGTGTCCCGGCCAGGCATGGGCCCTGACCATCCGTCACAATATATATATATATACACTGTATATATATATGTTGTAAGAAGGGGAAAACAAAGAGAAAATATTTTGGGGATTCACTTCGTATATTGTAAAGCAGAGTTATCAATATGGTATAGCACCAAAGTAGTCTCAAAAGACTGAATCCATAGAAGAAGAAAAAGGAAGGTGAGCTGGTGGGACTTTAATAGACGGTGGGAAGGAAGAGGAGTGTCCGTGAGGGAACTGGTGGAAGTGAGGTCGGTAGGAGGTTGTGGTCTCGAAGAGGATGCAGAAGTTGATTGTTGTCTCGCTGGGTTTCCCTTCTGATAATATGTAGAAGAGAGAGAAAAGATGTTAGTGCACTTCATCGACCCCTGACTTACCCTCAGTTAAGCCCTTTGACTGCCTCCTATGCGCACGTGTGTGGCAATATATATTTAATGAGAGTGTTTAATAAGCAGTAATGCTTCATCCTATGTTACCATCATAATAAGACTATTAGATGATGGGGAATTATGGTGAACCCAATGCTTTGATCAATAAGGCTAAAGCAAAGCATGAAGCTGAGGGAATAACCAGCACACAAGTGGAGCCTTATTAACATTTCTCACATATGGTGCCTAATCCTTGACTGATTTTGGACGGTGTGTGTTCATTTAAACAGTGCTCCTGCGCTGTCTGAACATTCTTTGGAGAAGTGGTCTGGTCTAGTCTTATGCACTTATCTAATTTTAGAACTTTTTCATCTTTTGGATTGGCAGAGTTAATGAACATGAAGTTAATTATAATTTTAGCTAGTTTTGTCATAGTTTGTTTCTTTATGTGGTAGCAGTACTACTGTGGGGAGAACTTCACTTCCCAGCAGCCCAAAGGGGTTACCCGCATAGGATGACGGAAACAGAAGTAGGGGCTTCTGGGGATGAAAGGCCAGTGGGAAAGTTGAAAAGGGAGGCCTGATGGAGCAAAAGGACATCTGTGTTTTTGCGTATCCTGTCCAACGTGTTGTCTGAAAAACTAATTGTGCCCTGGATTGTTTCCCATTAGGATGAGTGAACTGTCTCACACCTGCCTGTCACGTGTATAGTGGTGGGTTAATCATTGTGAGTCTTCTAAAGGAGCGCTCCTGGAAATCTCACCCCTCGCCGCTCAGGACCACTGGTAAGACTGTTTCACTCATTTTCTGTGAAAACTGTTCTCAGGATTCTCATCTTCACACTATATCATTTCACCTGCATTTGCTGTATTGGACTGTATAAGGACATTGTCTTGAGTGTTTATTGTTGTGGTTTGTTTGTGTTTATTGTATATCGCCGTAAGGGGATTGGGGTGGGATTATCTAGAGTGTAGTTATCCATCCATTATCCAACCTGCTATATCTTAACTACAGGGTCACGGGGGTCTGCATGAGCCAATCCCAGCCAACACAGGGCGCAAGGCAGGAAACAAACCCCGGGCAGGGCGCCAGTCCACCGGAGGCACACACACACACACAGAGCACACACTAGGGACAATTTAGAATCACCAATGCACCTAACCTGCATGCCTTTGGACTTTGGGAGGAAACCTGAGCACCCGGAGGAAACCCACGCAGACACGAGGAGAACATGCATACTCCAAGCAGCGAGGACCCGGGAAGCGGACCCGGGTCTCCTAACTGCGAGGCAGCAGTGCTACCACTGCGCCACCGTACCACCCGTGTGTAGTTATATTTTGTTTATTAGTGTTTAATACATTCTTTAATTGTTTTATTACCTGTTGTTTTTTGTCTCTGCTTGTGAGTGTGTGGAGGTCAGGCCAAGGCTGGGTGCACCCTGGAATCTCCACCAAAAAAAAGTCTCTTCTACGGTGTGAATCTTAGCGGCACCGGACCGCTACAATGTGCTCATCCTGATAACACATTATGCTTGTGAGTCCCAAAACTGTAATTCCCAAACCACTTCCAAAAATGCCCACTAGAGGGTGAAATCAAAAACCTTGGCTAGATACAAAAAGGCCCACATGGAATCTTTATAAGATAAAATATTTATTCACAAAAATCCTCTGTAAGTACATGAAGCCCAGTAGAGCACACAAGGCAAAAAGGAGCTGTCAGCAAGGGCAATTCAAAGTGAACAAGTCAAAAATACACAATCAGAAGGGAAAGTCAAAAGATAGCAAAAATAGTAAAAAATTAAAGAATCAAATTAGCAAAAACAGAAGTGACACTCACCAACTCCCTAATGCATTTGAAATGAACTCCCAGAAATTGTGGAAGACCCTCTGGATTTATGGGGAAGAGGGCAGTTCCTGATGGTGATTGGCAGGTGGCCCCACCTCTTGGGGACCATCCTCAAAACACATGGAACATAGTGCAGGCATAGAAAACAAAGGAGATGGTAAATAAAATTAGCATTAACATATCTCAACAACTTAAACTTAAACAAAAAAGACATTAAACAAGACTTTGAAATCCAGCTGAGGAAGAATCCTGACTGACATATAACAATATTTAATGCCATCCCTGTGGAAGTCTGTAGGACTTATACAGTGTATTCTTTTGATACACTGATTGTACACTTTGATTGTTAAAATTCACCAAAGCATTTTTCGCAGCAAATTTGCTGGGCTCAGTTGGCAATCTTGTTCACAATAATATTTTTTTGAAAATCTGCCTGTCAGGCATCTTAGACAAACTTTATTTTCTTGCACCTATGATGCTTTTCAAGATCAGCAGCCATGTTGGAAGAAGCTGTTACTACCCAAGCAGACATGCACACATACAAGCTGAACTCCACTTCATACTTTAAGGTGGTGCCTCATCTGCTTTGCACATGCAACAATAATTTGCACTGTACACATACATGCCAATTCCCAATTGATATTCCAGCTGAATTTTCACTACACATGCATTGTAAAAAAAAAAAACTTATAGGAAGATCATTTGAGGGATACATTAGCTGACCATAATGAGAATTGCTATGCATAGATTCATTGTGCATTTTGTCTTCAGTGCTGTGCAGCGCAGAGCAGGTGGCAGCCGCTGTGTAACACAGCCAGTCATTGGTGCGAAGATTGGAACTCATTGAACAAAATGATTTTTTTTACTTATTGCTAGTGTGTGGCCATTTGTTATATTTTGGTTGAGGTTATTATTCCTTCTGCATTTTTTATTGTTTGTTTGAGGCATGGTGGACCACTGCTGCCTTGTAGCTCAGGTCACATTTTTGGCCTCAATAATCAGTCCAGATTTTTTTGGTGGATAATTCCCTAGCCCTCATAAACACTTAAAAGACTATTGCACCACTATAATCCACTTAAAACTAGTTCAGTTATTCCTTCCACATTTATTTCAAAGCATTCCAGTGAGTTAAGCAGAGTTCCCAAAAATGTGTGTGATTTCAGTGACCTCGAGGTGCCTACTATTCACAATTGAATTACTTATTTGTGTTTTGACAGTCCTCTTGTTTTCAACCATCCTTTGGATTATAGATGATAAAATTAATTAAAATTAATTATTAAATAATTAAATTATTTAAATTAATAAAATTGGATTATAGATAATAATACTAAGTGGCTACTTACACCTGCCTAGGCCCAGTTAGGACCTTCATGATCCAGAACAGCCTGAATTCTTCAGACCATGGATTCGTCAAGGTTTTGGAAGTATTCATTACAGATTTTGGTTCATGGTCTTTATTATGATTTAAAATTGTTCTTGCAGATTTTAGGCTATACACAGTATGGGTCCTGGAACTGAGTTTCTTGCTGTCTTTCCTAAGAGCTGTTGGCCCACCCTATCTTGAGTCATCCTCTGAACACCAGAGTGACCTCACTTTGTATCCTGTCGGCTCAAGCACAGTCACACCTCTCTGACTCTTTAACCTGAGTAACTGTATGTTTATAATGAGTGCAGCTCTTACAGCACTCAAAGCAGAGTAATGACAGACAAAAGCTTAAATCTTCTTACAACTAGAGTCTTGTTAAACTTGATCAATGGAATTAACCACCACAATTCATGCAAACTGTAACAAAGATGTGTGCTTGTCAACAAAAGCAGTTAAATATTTAAGGGCTTTTCCCAAAGGATTTACAGAAAAGCCAGTAAATAACAAACATTAGCTTTCTTGACTCTTCTCTCCTTTGGGTCTTGGCTTGAGGCTTACGTGGAGGTCGTAAGTTGTTATCTAATCAGTGCTTCTCACTGTCTTGTTGCAACAAAGCCTCCCCAAATGCAATCCTGTCACTGGCCCTTAAAATATACTCAATTATGCTAAAATGTGCTTATTTTCATGAAAGTCAATTGATTACAGTGTAAATCAATACATTAATCATCAGCTTGATTAATTAGCCCATATGCAATTGTCAATTAGTTCTTTCAGTTCTGTAAAAATCTACCCTTGCTACAGTGATGTCTTCTAGTGATCCACCCTTACTTAATCAGTACTTTGCTATGACTGATCCCTTCAGTGTGTAGTATGTTTGTTTAGCTGTTATCAAGTTCATCGCCAAACACCATGTGTTTGTTCTCTGCTCATCCTTGTTATGTAGCTGGTCAACACTGCCTGTCTTCCTCAGATATCCTCAACCTTTACAATAATTTAGCTTTATGAAGCATTGGCTCCAGACTGATATGTATTTACATTTCATGAACACCACACTGATTCAAAAATATTATGCAGTTCCTGCTAATTTTTCAACCACATGTTCATGCTGTGAACCTCATATTTATCTCTTCTCAGGGTTCCTCCATTGAAAGGAGGTCTGTGCAGGCTATTGGAGTATACTGAAGTCATTTTCATATTGGTGGAACCAGCTTAAGATGATGGATGCTTTATGACTTGGTGTATAGCCTTGTTGGACATATTCATTTGAAAGAGAATAGACTGTGATAATAAAGTGATACACATGGTCAGCAACAATACTGGAGTATGCTGTGACATTCATATGTCTATTAACTAGTTATGTGTGCTATCACTATTACACTATCAGCATCAGCCTGTACCACCTAAAAATGACCGGCTGGATCCATAATGCTTTATACCAAATTCTGAGCCCACCATCTGTATGTTGCAGCAGAAATCAACATTTTTCCAATCTTCACTTCTCCAGTTGTGGTGCTAATGTGACTCTTGTAGCTTCATCTTCCTGTTCTTAGAATGAGTGGAAACTGATGTGCTGTTCATCTTGTGTAGCCTTCATCCAATCCACTGTGTGTTCGGCAAGGTCCTTCTGTACACTACTGTTGTGAAGAGCTGTTATGGGAGGATGTGTGGCTTTTCTCTTAGCTTGAGACCTCTGTCATTACCAAGGTGTTTTTGCCATTGAACTGTCACCCAGTGGATGTTTTTATCTCACCTTTATTCTTTTTACATTTTAGTATGTGAAAATCCCAGGAGATGTTAGATGTACCACATACTGGCACTAACAATCACCTCATGGGCAAAGTCACTTAGGGCACACATCTTATACTAAGCTGCAGCCAGACAACTGATTATTGGAAAGACTAATTTTCACCTAATAAAGTAGACAGTGAGTGATTTTCTACCAGTTCTTGTTATGACTTCTCTTTAACATGCTGAAATAAATCCTTCTATTCATTGCAAATTACCATATTGCTGTTTGTTTGTGAGAGTTTGCAGGGCTGCACTTTGAGAATCACCCAGTTTTATGACATGGCTAGTTGGCATCAAAGAAAAAAAGAGAGATGCAGGCACACAAGTGTCTTGTCTTCTCGTCATATGAGGCACTCTTACACTTGGGATGACCTGTGCAGATCGGGGAAGGCTTGTTTCTGGCTTCAGAAGCATCACATATGATGTAACATTGGTCTCTGTGACAACTGTGATGCCAAGCTGGAGCATGCTGTATAATTGAATTATCAGGCACAGTTTACACTAGCAGGAATTATCATTTGAATAAACAATAGAAAATCTTTAACTTCTACACAGATTCTATATTAAAATTAATATGTATGAGGTAATGTTTCTCTATAAAATAGTGCTGCTTTAGAAAAATTAGCTTGAGAATGGGGCTGGGCATGTATGAAAAAATGTAACAATTATCTGTAGACCTTTTACATCAGTTGTCAGAGCTTTATGTGGCATGCAGAATAACGTGTGGCACAGATAGGAGATGCAACTGCATCTCAAGTTAAGGGATACTGAAAACATTTCCATAATCCAGCTACACTAATGCAAGTCTATTCATCTGGATATTTCTGGAGGTAATGCCACAGCACAACAGAGAATTACCTGGTGCTGGCTTTTGAAGATCTTTCCCATTTTTTCGTGATCACCCTCTCCAGTCAGGTAAAATATGGATTCAAAGCACTTTTCTTGCCACAATTTTGAAGGCACTTTCTGCACAGCCTACTCCCTGACCTGAAGCCATGTCAGACCCTGTTCATCTTCATCTAAAAGTTTCCACGTCATAACCAGCTCCATGTTTTATTGGACCCTGTAAAACAGTAAGATTTGCTGGTCCTCTTACTTTTAAATTGACATTGCCATGTAATTTTAAAATCCCAGAAGTTTCCATTTGCCTAAATCAAGATGAAGCTTGCAGCTGAGATGAGAGGCCTCATCTGTTCATCAGAAATGTCTAGGTGATGCCAGCCTTTAGGATCTGATTTGCAGTGACTTTATAAGGCTCCAAGTTTTTCCTGTTAATCATTCCCAGCCTTGCCTCTATAGAGTAAGTGTATTTCCTTATAAAGCAATGAATAAATCAACATATTAATTTATTCCATGGTTTTGTTTATCAGCTTTGTTGGTCAAAGGTCATTTTGATCTGTCATCAGACAATTGGGCATACAATCTTCCAGGAAAGAAATTTCAAATGAATGCTGTTTTAGCTTATAATAGGATAATCTGGTAAAAATAATTCTAAAAAAAAATATTATCCAAGTCAATCAGAATGGCATTTTTATGGATATACTGTATTTGGAGATATGCAATACATTCATCCAGTTTGATTTTTACTTTCACAAAAATATGAACTCTAATACTTAACTGCTTTTTGTGCAAATCTGGTAGCAAATGAATGTAAAGATGTTGCATTTGTGCACTCAGATAATCACCTAGCTTTAAGTCATGGCTAGCCAACGTAAAATACAAAAACAAAGACTCAGGTAGAAGAGTGACTTCCCCGCTCCTCATATGAGGCTCTCTTACACTTGGGATGACCTGTGCAGATTGGAGAAGGCTTGCTTCTGGCTTCAGAAGCATCACATATGATGTAGCATTGGTCTCTGTGACTACTATGATGCCAAGCTGGAACATGCTGTATAATTAAATTATCAGGCACAGCTTACACTAGCAGCAATTACCAATTAAAGAAATAATTTAAAATAGAAGTTAAGTCACATTTAACTTCTACACAAATCCTATATAAAAATTAATAAGTGTGAAGCAATATTTCTCTTTAAAACAGTGTTGCTTTAGAGAAATGAGTTTCAGAATAGGGTGCACTTTTCTTGGCACAATTTTGACGGCACTGTCTGCGCAGCCTACTTCCTGACCAGCTGCCACCTTAGACCGCCACTCAATTTGTCAAGTTGCTTGCTTGTCCTTTGGATGCTGGGAGAACGGCTTTCAAGGTATAATTGATTGGGACTTCTCAAGATGTAAAAACAGTATTTGGAATGGTAAGACAGCATACTGTACATTTAAAATTTTTATTTTTAATTGCAAAAACAGTATTTGGAATGGTAAGACGGCATACTGTACATTTCAAATTTTTATTTTTAATTTGAACTTTGCAATTGTCCTGTCACTTATAGAGATGCTTGCATCCTGATTTAGTAATTCTTCTTGGTTTAAAGCATCTGCCAAATAAACAACTAAACAGCTAACAAACTAACAAATGATAATAATAATACCAAGCAATCACACTTAGTTATATGTGGCATCCAACACACATTGTACCACCATTAAGGGGTAATAATTGTACAGTGGTCAATCTGTCCACATGCATTATGAACGGTTGCTTTAATGTGTGCACAGTTTGTGTCCAATCAATTGCTCTGATGGCAATTGGTAGCTTTATCCTATTATGGATTGTGAGAGACGGCCGGCAGTTCATCCCGGCCGACACATCTAGGCGGCTAGATGGAGACTTCCCTGCAGCTTAGAGGTGCACCGGATTCTCACAGGGCACCATGGGAGATGGAGTTCGGCTTCACAGCCCTGCCGCGTCCCGTTTGTGCCGCCGTGTGATGCTGCAGAGAGACAGGGGGATTTTTATTTTCCCTATAGCCCGGAAGTACTCCCAAGTCATGGCGACGGAAGTACAGAAGTACTTCCGGGCTGAAGAAAAAATATAAGTCTTCATCTGACCCGGAAGTGCTATTGAATCATGTGAACTGAAGGACAGGAGCACTTCCGGGTCACAACTATTTAAAGGACTATGGGAAACCCAGCAAGCAGAGCCGGAGTTGGGAGGGAGTGTGACAGAGCTGCTGGGAGTGGAGGATTTGTTTATTTGTATTGATTATTGATTATTGTTGTAGAGTTGTGGTGTGTGCGGTGCTTTGTGCACTTTATTGAAGAAAAATATTAAAAGATTCTTCTTGGTGCTTTTACAAGTGTGTCCTGGATGTCAGTCTGGTGGGTTTAATGGGGCAACAGCGACCCCTAGTGTCACAGGATATTTAGCTTCATTCCGATTTGTTGTAACAGAACCTGTAATTTGGCATCAGGTGGGTGATGCTATTTCAGATTGAAGTCCAGTGTCCTAGAGCTGTGAGGGAGTGGCACTACCCAATGAAATCAGCTCTAATTCAAACTTAGCACAGGCAGTGACTGGACTGGAAATTGAATCCAAGGAGAAAATATGTATAACTGAGCCACAAAAATTCTTATGGACATCTCTCTGGTGGTGGGTTCCCAGATGAGACTCTTCATGACGTTAGAGTCACCATTCTCCAATTCCTTAGTTCTTAGGCTGATCATGTTTCTTAGCAGCTAAGGAAACAGGCTGTAAATTGTAAGGCAAACCATATCATTTCCTTATATCGACTTGGTGGGTAACCCTAAATAAGTCATTTATTGTGGTTCAACAGCAAACCGGAGAAGTAAATGATTGCATAATGGCTATGTAAACTGCACAAATATGTTATCATATATAAAGGGCTTTTTTTGCTTTAGAAATGGTATTTATTTAGATCTATCCTCAGAAACTAAATTGATTGTGGGGGTAAAAATATAGTCTTAATGGCAAAACACTAACAAGTAAACAAATGGTTCCAGGATCGACTTTTGGAGAAAGTTGGGGAAAAAGCTGTAGCCCATGAGATTAAATTTTCAAAAATCCAATGACAAAGGTTCCATGAGAAAGCATGAAGTCTAAGCAATGACTTCTGCTGATATGCTTGCTTTCACTGCATTCAGCTATCTATCTATCTATCTATCTATCAGATTTATAAACCAGTTGTAGTCTATGTGACGGATGTCCTTACCTGGCCTGGATGGGAGGAAAGCCCTTCAGAGGCACAAGTAGGAGGATGAAGATTGTCCTGCCTCAGTCAGGAGACAGGCAGAAGATGCCAGTGCGGTAAAGGGTACATTGGTATTCTGGTAGGGTTGGACTGAGAAATGATACCCGGTTGGGAGACCAACATGGTAGAAGGACAGAGGGAGGATGCCTGGCAGGGCTATATCCTCTCTGGCCAACACTACCTGTATGGACACTTACAAGGCATGCTGGGAATTGTGGTCCCATAGGGCAACCTTGTCAGGTTATGTGGGTGCTACAAAGGGGGTGCTGCAGGATTCTATCATCCCTACTTTGTGGGACCTGTACTCGACCAGAAAATGCTTCTGTCTGGCTATGCCTTAGCACCAAAAGTACTATGATAAAACAAGCCCCGCAACCTTACCCAGGCAAGTTAGAGTCGGTGGAAGAAGGACAAAGGCGAAGGAGAAGAACACAAGTGTGTTGTGACTTTCAAAGCCTTTTGTAAGATATTTGTGAAAATAAACCTTTTTGTATTTTTCTGGGACTTGTGTTATAGTGATTATGTTTGGGGTTTCAGGTGCTGTAATGCCTCCTTACTGGTCACATCTATTAATATCACTGTGTAGAGAGGTGCTGTAATTTTGTAAAGTTGAGGACTAGTTCAAGAAGACAACTGGCATAGTAATAGAATCAGAATAATTCATTACTTATTACTTTAACTAGTTAAATAACATAATTTTCAAATATATAATGTTTTGTAGGCGGAGTGGTGGCTCTGAGGCTAGGGATCTGCACTGGCAATCAGAAGGTTGCCGGTTTGAATCCTGTAAATGCCAAAAAGGACTCTGCTCTGTTGGGCCCTTGAGGAAGGCTCTTAACTTGCAATTGCTGAGCGCTCTGAGTAGTGAAAAAAGCGCTATCTAAATGCAAAGATTTTATTTATTTAATGTTTTACATTACATGAAACAAAAAGTCAACATCAAATTGACACAAGTAGAAAGAAACTGAAGTAGGTGCAAACCAGAATATGGAATTGTCAGCTTCAAGAATGGAAGTAACTTGAACAAATGGTAGAGTTCATCTTGGAGAATTAATGCATGGAGAAGCAGCAAGGGAGAAAAGGTGGGTCTTTAGCTATGGTTTAAATGTTACAATTGATAAACACTCGCCAACTAAATGAACATCCTGCAAAAACTTGTGTGAAACGTCTATGAGACAGACAAGTGACATAAGAGGACCTGAATTGTCTCATGAGTTTATTTAAGGGATATAGTGTAGTCAGGTTTTCTGTGGTGTTGCTGTTGACAAGATAAACAAAGTAGGGATTTACTTGGTCTCACTGTAGTCTACGAGTCAACATTAATTCATAAAGACATGCTTAGCTAGTTTTGTAAGAGCAGAATACCCTGGCCTTCAATTATTGGCTTTTTCGCCCTCATATAGCTCTTGACAAATATTTCCAAATAGCAGGCAGTGCTGTTTCTGCCCTCATGTACACAGGCAACTATTTACAGTTGTTTATTCAAGAGATTATCATTTCAAAGCAAATCCATTAAAGCGTTTCTTTATAGCTGTTCACATTTAGGTTTTAAATTTCATGGCTGATGTGCACACAATGTTTACAGGGGAAAACTAATTCAGCCTTAATTAGGCTCAGTACAGGAGCGGCTTAGAAGCACAAGGCCATGATGCAAAATGAGGGTTGCTATGGTGACCAAGCACACAGCAAACTGCGTGCTGATAGACAGGAAGCCATTAAATAAAGGTGGGACTTTGCGTACAAGAGACAGAAGCCTAGGTGATCGGCAAGGAGTGTATAATGAATGGATATTTAAACAAGCAGGTTGCATTGCAGGGAAAGGAAATCTCTTATGCAGTGTGTGATTAGCAAAATGAATAGGCGGCCCAGTCAGATGTCTCATTCGCTCTGGCTGAATAAAAATATAGTTAATTCTCAGCAGGTTATGTAATGACCTGATCACATGTCCTCTTGCTCTTGCAAAAGAAGAGAAGCTGAAGGAAAGTGAAAAATGAGAGCTCATTTTCCAAGAGTCAGTTGATTCTTAGTCGATCTAATGAAAATTGGCAAACAGTACATATTGTACATCTGTACACAGTTAAAAAATAATCTGTGCTGGACTTTTTTATTTATGATCTATTATTATTATTTATCTTTTTGTTGCCTGTTATTATTAGGTGTCTTTTTATATTTGTGAAATCAACCCCAATTAGAGTTTCATATATCTAAGAACCTAATTAACTGTAATTTTTAATGTTGATACTGACTGCATTTTTTCATATTATAGTGAGATAACCAGGCAATCATTACTTATAATAAACAGGCATTATTAATCTATATATA
>JANRMT010062854.1:114309923-114331278 GCA_026402145.1 Polypterus bichir lapradei | reverse complement strand
ACTCATCACAAAATCTCCCGAACCATGAGGACTTAGGACTTGAAATTTGGAATGTAGGTTACCCTTGGCCCATAGGTGCTCACTAAGAAACGGTTTTAAAAATTTTGAAGTCCAAGTGCAAAATTTCTTATAGTTTTTTAGACCCGTTTGTATGTCTGTCCCGCTTTTCACGAGAGAACTGCTTAACAGATTTAGATCGGGATTTTTTTCTATAATTTGCTTGAACATTCCGTTGATTTTGCGACATCGCGGTTAGTATCATAGTTCACTTGCAGTACTAATTTATTAGTGTGAATCCGAGTGAGACGCAGCAAGCCGAGGGGAGGGCAGTGGGGCCCTCCTCTCTCACGTGTCTGCCTTGGGGCATAACCTTAACTCCACTTATTTAGCGAATGAAAGAACTACTCAATGGATTTAGATCTTGTTTTTTCTATAATTTGCTTGAACATTCCGGTTGATTTTGCGACTTCTCTCATTGCGCTAAGAAACATAGTTCGTTTGCAGGAGCGATATATTCGCGCTGATCTGAGATAGAGGCTGCGGGCCGAGGGGAGGAGGAAAAGTGATGTCAGGAGTAGAGAGCTGGGTGGGGCCCTCCTCACTGTCCTGTTTCACTACTACGTGGGCGGAGCCACAGGGATGGCTAGTTATTAATAAACAAGCACCACTGCTATATTTTGCAAAGTCCTGTTATATGCAAAAGGCATATTTATGCAATTTTGACCACAGGCTCTGTATAGGTGCAAAAGCTAGGAAAAAATCCATTATTATTATTTTTCTATCCATTAATTTGTTTTTGGATCCTGAAAGTATATTCCAATCTTTTGTTGTTGTTCCAAGCATCTCCCATACCTCATGGCGTTAAAATGAAATGCTTTTACATACCTTGTTGGAAATCTTAATTGATTATTCCTTTATGTTATATTGTCCAAGAATTGTAATATATTTCCTAGGAGTGCCCTGACAGTTCATACCAATAAGGATACTCAGACAGCCCATGCAACTCATACTGTATCACTTTTTGTTCATGATGCTACTGACACTGAGACTGTAGAACAGCTCTTTGATAATGAAAGCAATGTAGAGGAGTCCATATCAGGAAAATGAGGATAATAGTGAGACGGATTACATCTGTGATGTCTCCACCTCTGAGGAACCTTGAGGATTAACCTACTGATGTCTCCTGCTTATTAAGAGATGACATTTTAATAGTTTCAAATTACTGTGGTCCTCATCCCTACAGTGAAGGCCGACGTGGCTTAGCACAGAAAATATCATGAAAAGAGTCTCAATTCACCAGATATAGTGTTACACATGTCTGAGTTGTACAATTTACATTTGAACAGTTTACTGTATATTACAATTAACTATAAAGCTTATCCATGATGTGTCCAATGTGAAGGGAGACAAGTATAATATAATGTATAAAAGAATATGATGAGACTCACTTGTAAGAATGAGAATGGTTTGCAGGTTTTGGCTGAGGTGAAGCCATAGAAAGTCTAAGGAATGCAGGATATTAGAGGTAAATTCTGCATATCCCGACACAGTCATCCTGCGAGATGACGCAGAATCATGTCATTCTTTAACTCAATTTTTCTTTTTGTAAAAACTTGATTGCTTTGTATGGATTACAATAAAATTAATAAAATAAAAAAAAAAGAATCATGTCATCTAATACAGAATAAACACATTGAGAATTTGAAATCTGTGAAACTCTTGGCTATATGTCTTTATAAATAACAACAACATATAGTCAAGAGTTGCAAAAACGTCAAATTCTCAATGTGTTTATTCAATATTTCTGTAGATGAACACCTATTTCAGATCCATTCAGCTGACTATGTCCTTTTAGAAAGTACATGCAAAATAATGCCTAGCATAAACATGAGTGATTCAGTTATACCTTTGTGGCATACGGCCAAGGCCCTTGCCCAGCTCAGATGCCTTTGTACTGGAAGGATCGGGGGAGTGTGGGTGTCTACTCTATGAGAAAAGGTCTTTAAAATAATAATAATAATGTTAATAATATAGTGTAAATCAATACAAAATAATAGTTAAAGTATAAATTAAAAGGTTAATAAAGTATCAAAAAATAAAATTTGTTGTGATCTATTGTGTAACAACCCCATTGAAGAAGATAACAGTGGTTACCCAGACCTTGCCACTGGTTGCGAAGGGGCCCCCATGACAGTTCAAGCTTCAGGGCCCCAAAAATGCGGGTTCGCCACTGGGGACACCCAATGCAGCATGCAAAAAGAGTCACAAATCTTCTTATAATTTCCTTTTTGAAAACATACAGTATTTTATTTTTGATTCACACACAGCCAAATATTTTAAAAACTGTATTATGCTCACTGGTTCTGTTTCAGTAATAGCCACAATCTAAAAAGATTGCAGAATTTCAGGTCAAAGTGTGTCTTACCCGCCTATATGCTAAGCTAATAAAATAATCATTCATTGCTTCAATGCAGCACATTCCTGTTCCTGTGATCCACTATTTGTTGGGTTTTCTCATTTGATATTAAAGTAATTAAATCAACCATTACTCTCTCATTACAATCTAAACTGGCTTATTTGATATCATTATAATATGGTTTATTTGCCCTGCTGTCTGTGTCTGGAAGGTCTGTAATAGTGTCGAGCCACCATCCTTAGTACATTCTGTTCTAGCACAAATATTCACAAAAGAATGTATTTAAATAGAGAAATGCATTTGAAATCTTACAGTGTGTCCTTATTCTGTTATTGTGTATCTTGACCAGTGTATGAGGTGTTTATGGCAGGAGGGCAGACATTAGTTTCATGTCATTTTCCTCCTGATATATTACTTCTGCTTAAAGGGCTGATTGCAAAAATGTAATTTATCAAGGTCTGGCTTGCTCTCTGCACCCTGCCAGTAGTTGAATGATTTACCTTTCTGCAATTCCCCCCACCCCAGCCCATTTTCTTTTAATTATCCTCACACCTCATCCTAAAGCCAGTGCGCAAAGAATTCAATAGAAAAATAAGGAAACAACACGGTCATCTTTTGTTGCTTTCCTGACAACTGCCTAGCTGCTTTGTAAGAAAAAAGCAGATGCAAATCTACAATACTGCACGTGAAAAAAGACAACATGAAAATATTCCATAAAAACTTTTAATAATTTCTTTGTTTTATTTTCATAGAAAATGAATTCCTGTTTGTTTTATTTGGATGCTAATTATATCCTTGACTCTCCATCCTGCTTGTTTAGAAATTGTCTGTTTAAAAAGAGAATAACAAAATAGAATCTTTTAGAAGGAAAAGTTATTACACAATGTCATGTTTTCTGAATGAAAGCAGATGGAAGTGGGGATGTCTAAAGTAGCTCAGCTGTATTTTAAACTACACTTGGATTCTACTGATAATAAAATGTATGTTTGTATTATTCATATGCAATCTAATCATCATTTATAATCCCAAGCCTCTCAGGGAACTGTATGACTGTTTGGGTTTTCTTCAGTGAACAGGAACACCTTTTCTATTACTGCTTTTGGTATTCAGAGTGGTCCATGTATTTAAAGAATAACTGGCTCTAAAATGTGCATATATGGGTTAAGCTACTATATATGGTGTCACGTGCATGGCAATAGGGGTCAGCTGAAGTGCTCTAGTGACTATAATTCTACTGCTACACCAGGGGTTGATGCTGTGTGTCCTAATGCTTCTCTGAATCAACTGAATCAACCTCCCTCTTTCTCTGATTTTCTTCACTTCTGGGTTCTACTATTACTCTTTCGGCAGATGAACCTGATAAACTAGACAAAGTAAAATTGGCCAGGAGAACCTTTAGTTCTAGGGACCATAAATCAGTAAATATGATGGCCATCCAACTGGTTTCAGAACCCAAAACCAAGGCAGAAGATCCATTATTTGTTATAGTCTACTCCTAATCGATCCATTGGTGTGGAATTAGTGTTGGTTGAAGTAAACTCCTAAGATTCACTCTTGGGGCCAGACACACATGACACATTTAGGCTAATTGGCCTCATTTGTTATCAGTAGGGCATTATCTATTACCCAATAGGCTGACCTGCTGTTATAAAATAAAGATAGACAGATGTTCTTTGATCCTGCCCTGGATATGAGGGTTAAGGAAATGGATGGATGATTACAAAGGATGTTGCAAAGATTACAGTGTATACATAAAACCCTAGAATCATGTGGTAGTTGTATATCCCTAAAGCAAAACATGTATTTGTTAGCACTGCTTCCCCACAGCTCCCAGAGGCCAGGTGGAAATCTTGGGTCAGGTCGTGTGTTCACTCTTGTCTATGTGGCTTTTCTTCTTGCTACTTTGGTTTTCCTCCCACATTCAAAGTCATTTATGTTAACTTCATAGGTGACTCTAATCTGTCCCAACATAAGTGAGCGTATGTGTGTATATAAGTATACTCTGCAATTGACTGGTATCCTGCCCAAGGTTGATTCCTGGTTTGTACTCAATACTGTTGACCAAGGTTCTAGCTTTTGTGACCAACATCAACTGGACAAAATAGGTAAAGAAAAATAGATAGATAGATAGATAGACAGACAGACAGACAGACAGACAGATATCTAGATAGATAGAGTCACCTGCATGCGCATGAGAGACAGATAATGGGCTCGGATGATGGCAATTAACCGCTGAATCATGGCTATACTACTGTTGATGTCACTTGGACCCGCCTCTTCCCGCCTAGAGAAAGAGAGAAAAGCATTAGGACACAGCACCAACCCCTGACGTGGCAGTATAATTACAGTCACTAGATCCCTTCAGCTGTCGTCTATGCGCACGTGCATGACAATGGTTAGAAATGAAACTTGAAATATACCATCAATCCGCCTGTAGTTGTAATAACTTGTATAGTGTCCTTGTATGAAGACTGTGTCATTCTTGGACTGTTCATATTTTTTTTGGTTGTTTGTGCTCTGTTTTCTGAAAGGCCACTGCTATTTTGTGACAATCTTTGCACGGTCATGTTATTTATCTTTTGCTGGTTATGAGAGATCATATGATTATTGTGTCATTATAATTATCTATCTATCTATTGTCACACACGTTCACATGGGAGGCAGCTAAAGGGTTTAAATGAGAGTAATTCCATGCCAGAATGGGGGGTGGTGAAGTGCACTGACCTTTTTTCTCACTTTCTTGCAGACCATTCAGAGGAAATTCCACCAGGCCCTAATGACAACACCACTTCCGGTTCCGGACCCTCGGATGACATACCTTCCGGTGACTGAGGAGACTTCCTGTTCTGGCCCTTTTGATCATAGACATATATAGGTAGACACCACATTCACTGTGTTGCCCAGTCGACACGATACGTCAGCGCGTCTGCCCTATTGCGAGTGGCCAAAGTGCCATTTAAACTAATACAGGTAAACGTGGAAACCGGGTTTTCTGATGAAAAAACAATAATGTTTAAAACAGTATCATTTACATACAACAGATTTTGGTGAATCGTTTACATGCAATTATTTATATCCATTTATACACTGTGGAAGCTGGCCCGGACACAGACGGACACGTTCATGTCACCCACAACACGTTTATTTACAGCCATAAAGTCACACAAGTGCACCACAAAACCCCCAAAGTCCCCAAAAGTCCTGGCTATACAATGCCTTCTTCAGACCGCCTTCTTCTCTCCTCTTCAGCTCAGTCCACTCCGCTCCGGACTCTCGCCCTGAATGAAGGGAGGCGGCCCCTTTTATTATCACCCGGATGTGCTCCAGGTGGGTTCCGGCAATCACCCGCCGACACGCCCCTGTGTGGTGGAAGAGCCGGCTGCATCCCCGGAAGCACTCCGGGTGTCCCTGCTCTTCTTCCAGGGCTCCCAAGGCACGGGAACACCCCCAGGCGGTGACCACGGGCCCCTACAGGGTGGAGCTTCAAAGCTCTGTGCCCGTGGCCCCCAAAGCAACCAGGATGAAGGCCCCCACGTGATCCAGGGTGCACGTAGACCCTCCTCCGGTCCCTCAAGGTGTTGCGGCCGGGTCGTTGCCCCTGGCATCCCTGACAACACTAATAATGGCAATTTTTAAATAATAATAATAATAATTATTACTATTAAATAATTCCTAACATATAAGTAACATTTCTTGGACTGCCTTCTTCCATCTCTGAAACATTTCTAGACTTCGTCCTGTTCTTATGCAACACAGTACTGAAGTATTGGTTAATGCCCGAGTCAACTCACGTATAGATCACTGTAATGCTATTCTATCTAGCATCCCACACAAACTTATCCATCGCTTACAACTTCTTCAAAATTCAGCTGCCAGGATAATAACCTGCTGTTCTAAATCCACTGAACATATTACATCGATTCTCTCTCAGCTTCACTGGCATCCCTGTTAACTACAGAATACAATACAAAATACCGCTCTTAACATTTAAAGCTCTCCACAACCTCACTGATCTCCTACGGACTTGCATTCATCTCGCTCACTCAAACCCTCATCTGCAGCTCTACTTTCTGTACCACACATCAGACTCAGTGTTATGGGAGCTCGAGCGTCTCTCATAGTGCTCCTCAACTCGGGAATTCTCTTCCCTCTCATATTCGTCAGCTCGATTCAATAACACATTTTTAAAACTGCCGTCAAAGCTTATCTTTTCAAACTGGCATACCAGCTGTGAATTTTGCACTGTTACTGCTAGTTATCTTTGTTTGATTGCTAATTATTTCTTTTTGATTTATCATTCTCTTGTTTTAATTTTACTAATGTTGTTTAATTTTATTATAAGGTGACCTTGAGTGCTAAGATTATAAAACGGGATTTTCTAATGGCCAAATATAACCAAAACAATTGTTCAGCCTTACCTATGAAATGTAATCCCCTGGGATCTGGTTTGGAGCGCACAGCGATTTGTACAATCCCAAGCAGCACATTATTGAGCCATCTTTATCCATTACTTCACTCCACAACAGTGCCACTTGCAATATGGTGGCGATGTTGATGTACGTTGGTGCTGGTCATGCGGCGTTTAGTAATTCTATGTCTATGCTTTTGATGACATCATGTTTCGGGTCTGAACCTATGGAAGAGGACCCTTCTGCTTCCACCCTCGATGACTTCCTTTTCTGGAATTTAAAGCCGCCATACTAGACTAACCTAATCAGTTCTGTTTTGGACTCTGGTCTGAGCACATCAGTGCTAGCAATTTACCCATTTGCAGCCAGGGAATATTATACGGGTGGCTGTCCCAAACCTATCTATCTATCTATCTATAATACAATTTTAACCATACAGCAATATAGGTAATGTAAAACATTAAAACAGAGCAAATCATTGCTTTTTAGTGTATATATTTGAAAGATTAGATGAAAAAGTGATGTATTCACTCCATAAAGGTGTAGCGGCAGTCAAAATGTTTTTTGGAAAAACAAATGAAGAGTGTGTGAAATTGAACTCTTTTCAGCTCTTCTCAAATGGAACGCCTGAATGCTTTTGAGAACCTTGCAAGCTTCAAATCAATTTAATTGGGGATTATGTACCTTCAGAAAACATGAATAACTCCACTGTACATATTATAATTCATTGTTTATAAAATTATATTTTGAAGTAAATGATAAATTCTAAAGAGCCTGCAATATTTCTAAAAATAAAAAAACACTTTGAAAGACTTCAGTTTTATTGTTTTGAATTCTATGTAGAGGCCCAACACACTATACAATAATTTCAGTTACACAAAGAATTAATGCAACATAAGAACAAAACATAGTATTTTTCTCAATTACTTACACAATATAAACATGTTTTCATTAGATGTTAGACAATCCTAGCCTTTATTAAACATTTAATGAGTAAGTGTATTCAAATATGTTCATTTCAGTCTTTTGTGCTACAAATAATTCACTTTAACCACTGATTTTTACTCATAATAACATTTTAAGAAAACAAACACGTGACTAATGTGCTAAGCAACCTTTCAGGTAAATGTAAATGACCACTTTTGAAAAATTTAGTAATGTACATTTTGACTAAATTAAATAGTATTATAATTAATCATTAGTATTATTATAATTATTATGAAATTATTATTTATTTAGAATAAATAATAATAAAATATTACATGTAAGAACGGGTTACAGAATGTGCACATCCATCATCACTTCACATTTGAGAACAACAGGACCAAGGATGGTAGGGATTCAAGAGGGCCGAAATGTGCACTGACTGTGCAGTGTGAGCACATTACAAGATCTATTACACAGTATTCTTACCTTGTTCTGCCATAATTTCTCTTATTAAAAAGATGTTTCATAACATGATGTTCAATAAATATAGTGTTACATGTGGTGTGCAGTTTACAACATTTTTACACCCAAATGTATATGAATGTGCTTGAGTTACTGATCACACGGATATGGTATGAAATTAAAAGGTGCAATACATCAATTCATCAAAAATGAAGCAAGTAATTTTTGCTTTTGAAGAAGCAGAGGTTCTGAAAGCCTGAAATTGTAGTGTAGCCTAAGCACAGCCATTGTATTAGTTTGTTCTTATTCTTTCAGTGCTATTCTTAACAATAAATAACTCTAAACATTCACACAATGTAGAAACATACTGTTTTGTAGCTTCTAGTCAATTGCTGCTTGTTAATTGTGGCACTCCGAAAAAATATATTTGTAAATGATGCATCCCACATTCCCAAGTGCAGTTAAAATTTGGCAGTTTGTTTCATTTTACAATTTTCTTTTATTTTTTTTTTCTTTTCTCCAATAAACAAGCAAGGAGATTGACTAATGTAACTTATTTTAGTACCAATGGGAAATCTCCAGCAAAAGAGTCCCCACATCTAATAGCAGACAACATTTAGCTGTAAAAATTTTATGTAGTTTTTACTTTAGCTGGACAGCCCTTAGGCCTTATACTTTAATATACAGTTGAAGGCATGTACTGTACATCATGACTTAAATAAAGAACATCTCATTTTCCAGCATATGACCTTATATACTGTATATAAACGTAATAACATTATGAAATGATATTTTCCTTCCTCAGTTGTGTGGCAATATAGTAGAATGAATGCATATCACTTGAAATTAAATTACAATGGTAATAGCTTAGTCAAGTTTTATTAAGACTGTAAATTTTGAGCTATTGTGTCCACAGACTCTTATCCTGACACACACATTCACACACATCACTCCAGAAGTGGTCAACAGTCTTGTTCAGAAATGTCTACAATGTATACATACATTTGTGTTCTGACTGGCAACAGAACAAGGAAGAATCACATGTGCATAAAAGTGGAACACCTTATCAATTACTCAACCCAAATGAAACTTGGCACAGTTATAACATTGATTTTAGCAAAATTGAAGTGTCAGACTGTAATTTTTTCTCTACAGCAATAATGATTTTCTGGTTTACTTTCCTTACATATGCTTTATTTATGTGTATAGGGAAAACATTTTCACTGAGTTAAATGTTTTCTCTCTGTTTTGCTCTGGCCAGCTCTATATAATCACCAGTACTTGCAATACTAGATTCATGAACAATTTTTATCCATAATGTAAGTAAGTATTTGTACTGACACTGTATGAGTGAGTGTGATGTGTGTTTTTATGTATATTTCCTGATACTGCATTTCATTTACACTGGTCTATTCATTGCCTGTGTTGTATTCACTGTTCATTTTTGCTTTGTAATATACATTCTGTTTGTTGGGGTTTTTGAAGGGTGGTTTTAGTCCTTCTTGAAGGCTATGTCTGCAGGAGATGTTGGTTGATCCTGTACCGTGAGATCAGTGTCACAAAACTAGAGGAGGAGGTGACTAGCATAAGTTGTAGTAGAGAACTGGCGGACTTGACTCAGGTGTCCTTTAAGGAGATAGTATGCACCCCTGAGGTAGTGCAAACGGAGACTCCAAACCAGACAGGTAGAGATATGTGGGTTACATTCAGATGTAGTTGCAAGTTAAAGATTGGTATCTGTCCAGGGGGATCAACTGCATAACTGGAAGTGTCAAACTGTTTTCAGGGCCTCAAAGAGCTGGATGGTGACTCTGAAAACTTTAAGATTGAAGGTAGGTATGAAGAGCCGCAATGAGTCATCTTAAAGCCAGTCTCCAGAAAGACAGAGGTTGTGAGAGTGGGAGATTAGATCATTAGGTGGGTGGAGATGCAGGTTTGCTCCAGAGGCAGAGAGTCTCACATGATGCCTTCTGGGTACACAGATAGGAGACCTCCCTGGAAGAATGGATAGATTTGGCCGGATTGGTGGTTGATCCAGTTGCCATTGTCCATGTTGGAACAAATGACAAACTTAAGGGCAGGCTGTCAGTTCTGCAATCCAAATTTAGAATTAGGTGCCAAGCTGCCAAGCAGAAGTGGCCTGTGCCACATGCCATTCCAGGCAAGATAGAGAAGATTGGAAGGCTTAACGAACAACTATAACATAAATGGTTACACATTTTTCAAGAAATATAGACAGAACAGAAAAGGAGGCAGGGGTTTCCATTTATGCACCACAGAATTTAAGTGTAAGCCTTCTTCAGTTGGATGATAAGCCACCTCTTAGTGAGGATGTCTGGATAGCATTAGGGACAGAGGCCTTATTTTAGCCTGTCTAGATTTAATGTTTTGTTAATAACCAGGATAGAATTGAGGGTGTAGAAGTGATTGAACTGCTAGGGCTAAGTGACCATAATATTGTACAATTGTCAATGTTTTGGCAGAGCACAGATGCAAAGACTAAAACTGTTAAGTTAAGTTAGGAAAAGTTTTAAACAGATGTGGGAAATAATAAAAGGAATAAACTGGGATACTCTTTTAAGTGTGAAAACAATCAGGGAGCAGTGAAACTGGTTTAAAAACATTTTACATATAATGCAGGACAGGTACATCCCAAAATTTTAAATTAGAACAAAAAACACTCACAAGTGCATTAATAAGGAGATGAAAATGAAGCAGCAAAGGAAAAAAACAGCTGTATAAGGCGTATAAGACTAATAAACACAATGGAAATCATAAGGTGCATAAGAACTTGAGGACAACCATTAAAAAGCATATTAGAGAAGCTAAAAGGCAGTTATAGAGGAGAGGAGGATAAGACAAAAGATGACCTAAAAAGATTCTTTAAGTATTTTAGTGGTAAAAGAACAGTCAAGAAGGAGCTGAAGTGTATCAGGAATATATAGACAGTGAAATAGGAGATGCTATAAACTTGCATTTTTCTGAAGTTTTCACATGTGAGAAAGTGGGAAGTGGATAACCTCCCCTCAATAAATGAGACTACTGAGGAAATACTGAATGATTCGGAAATTGTAGAGTGAGAAGTGCTGTGCAGATTAAATGGGCTGAAATTAAACAAATCACAGGGCCAGATGATATTTATCCTCAAGTGCTTAAGGAGGTTAGCAAGTACATATATAAACCCTTGACACATATTTTTAGGAAGTTACTGCACACTGGGGAAATTCCAAAGGATTGGAAAATATCAGATATTATCACATTATATAAAAAGGATGGTGAGGCACCAAGAAACTACAGTCCAGTAAGCTTAGTGTGCACCACAGGTAAATTAATGGAAGGAACTATTAAGAAGAAGATTGAACAGCATATGGAAAGAACAGGAGTTTTAGAGAACAGTCAACATAGGTTCAGACGTGGAAGGTCATTTTTCACTAACTGAGGAAGCAATAAAAGGATAAGGTTAAAGATCAGAGTGGTATATATTATTAATCTAAATTTTTAGAAAGCATTTGATAAGGTACTACATGATAGGTTGGGCATCAAGGTGTAGTATGTAGATGGCTTCAGACCTGGCTAAAACACAGGAAGCTGAGAAACCTTATCATATACAGTATTAGTGATATTAAGAGTGGTGTACCCTAGGGGTTAGTGCTAAAGCAGCTGCATTTTTGGTGGATAGTCTACAATCTATTGAATCATACAGAGGGATCTGAATAGCATACTGGCTTGGGCAGATTTGCAGCAGATGAAATTTAATGAAAGTACATGTAATGTATTACACATAGGAAGTAAACATTTTCTATTTGAATGCACAATGGGATGTCTGAAACTTATGAGAAAGACTTAGGACTTGTAGTGGACTCATCACTATCAATTTCCTTTGTTCAGAAACCACTAAGAAGGCTAACAGAATGTTAAGTTATATAGAACAATGTGTAGACTACAAGTCAAAGGAGTTTATGCTTGAGCTTAATAATGTACATGTAAGGCTTCATCTGGAGTACTGTGTGTAGTTTTGCTCTCTGGGCTACAAAAATGGACATAGCATTTGACTTGATCTTCTTATTTGTAGCTAAATAGCTAACTTGATCACAAATGATTTTTTTTAATGTTTTTTCACAATGGCCTTAGCCCCTTTGATTCCTGGAGAACATTTGAAGGTAAAGGCAATGTTTTCAAGGCAATCTCCACATGGGCGAAAGAATGGGGTGTGCTCATATTCACAGCAAACAGATAAATTCAGATCCCGTTCAGTAAGATGTCAACCACATATGGGCTCATTAGAATTTCTACTTTGCCAGTCTCTACAGATGAGGAGACTGCTCAGACTCATAATGTGTTTGTGAAGAAGCAAGGGCCTATGGAATACGTCACTGAAACCTGTTCCCCTTTCTGATTCTCAGGTAAATTTTAGACTGTACAGGAACAGACTTCTAAACATGAGAGGCCAAACAGGCTACAAATATTATATTTTGTGTGTATCCTATTAGTTCATATGTGAACACTATTGGTTTATGAATATTTAGGAGTGATTAAAATGCCAACTAAATACGTACCTAACTTTAGCCTTGTGATCATTTCAAACTGTAATGGCAAATACTATTAAAAATAATTACCACCAAGTCCTTTCACAAACAAAAAGTAAACACTGAGCTGTTCTAACGCATAACTCTGTCTCCAACCCACTTCTCTTCATGCTCTTAAAATACACTACTGGCCCTTGAGTTCCTGTTTCTTGCCCCTCTCATTGCCACTGAAGATCATGTAAACAACCAATACAGTTCTCATGTAGAACAAATAGAGTTCACACACAAAGCTGCCACAGAATGTGTACATATAACCAGTAGTATACATCCATCCATCCATTATCCAACCCGCTATATCCTAATACAATACAGTTTATTTTTGTATAGCCCAAAATCACACAGGAAGTGCCACAATGGGCTTTAACAGGCCCTGCCTCTTGACAACCCCCCAGCCTTGACTCTCTAAGAAGACAAGGAAAAACTCCCAAAAAAACCTTGTAGGGAAAAATGGAAGAAACCTCGGGAAAGGCAGTTCAAAGAGAGACCCCTTTCCAGGTAGGTTGGGCGTGCAGTGGGTGTCAAAAGAAGGGGTTCAATACAATACAATACACAGAACAGAAAAAATCCTTAATAAAGCATAATAATAAAAATTTTAGAAGTACAGAGCAGAATTTAACAGTAGATGATATCATATAATAAGATTTTGATATTTTTAGAGTCCTGGAGACCTCATCCGTCAAGCTGCCTCCCCATTTGGCCATTCCACGGCTGAAACGTTGCTCGGCCAGCCAATCCGATGAAAGGGCCCCTCTTTCCCATGATTCCTGTGATCCTCCACCAGGGATGACTTTACCATAGGCAGGCAAACAACTTGGCAGGTGGGCCGTGGCACCAATTGCCACATTTGAGTACCGAGAACAGAAACAGAATAGGTGAGGGTTAGTATTCAATTATACTTATCATGTTACTTATGTTTTAGTGCTAATGACTAACAACAGAGATGCAGTATGTACAGTTAATCAGCAGCTCTAGTCAGGATATGCTAAACTGAAGTAGTAAGTCTTCAGCCGGGATTTAAAGGCTGGGACCGAAGGGGCATCTCTTATAGAAGCAGGAAGACCATTCCACAGTTTAGGGGCCCTGTAACTAAAAGCTCGACCTCCTACTGTTATTTTATTAATCCTTGGAATCATAAGCAGACCGGCATCTTGAGATCTTAATGTGCGCTCAGGTTTGTAAGTCATGATAAGTTCAGACAAGTAAGCCGGACCTTGGCCATTTAATGCTTTATATGTTAAAAGGAGGATTTTGAAATCTGCCCTAAACTTAACCGGGAGCCAGTGTAAGGATTTAAGAACTGGAGTTATGTGTTCATATTTTCTTGTTCTTGTAATAATTCTTGCAGCCGCATTTTGGATTAACTGGAGGCTGTATAAAGAACAGTTTGAACAGCCAGTGAACACCGCATTACAGTAGTCAATCCTACTAGAGATAAATGCATGAATTAATTTCTCACAATCCTGTTTATTTAGAAAGCGCCTTAATTTCCTAACATTTTTAAGATGGAAGAAACATGTTTTGGACAACTTTGTAATATGTGCTTTAAATGACATGCTAGAATCAAAGATAACTCCTAGATTGCGGGCTGATTCAGTAAAATTAATTGGGATTCCAACTGAGTTAAATGTCGACAAAATATTGCTGTGATCAGCGTCATTCCCTCCAACAATTAACATCTCTGTTTTATCTGTATTTAAAGACAAGTAGTTCTCATTCATCCATTCCTTTAATTCACTAACACAACTAATTAAAGACAACATCGGAGAAACTTCATTTGATTTAAATGAAAGGTATAACTGGGTGTCATCTGCATACGAGTGAAAATTAACATTATGTTTCCTAATGAGAGATCCCAGTGGAAGCATGTAAAGTGAAAACAGTAAAGGTCCCAGTACTGAGCCCTGTGGGACACCATATTGAACTTCTGTGTATAATGATGGAGTACTGTCAGCACATTTCTGTACATATTGGAATCGATTTGATAAATAAGAACTGAACCAAGCGAGCACGTGGCCTGTAAGACCAACATCATTTTTTAGCCTGTGCAGTAAAATAGAATGGTCAATGGTGTCAAATGCTGCACTTAAGTCTAATAACATAATTACAGTGGAGTTTCCTTCATCAGAGGATATCAGAATGTCATTTACAACCCGTGTTAGTGCCGTTTCTGTACTATGACCAGTGCGAAAACCAGACTGGAATTTCTCAAATAAATTGTAATGCATAAGGTGTGACTGAAGCTGACTGGCGACTACTTTTTCTAGTATTTTAGAGAGAAATGGTAAATTTGAAATAGGCCTATAATTATTTAGTATGTGTGGGTCTAGGTCTGACTTTTTAAGTAAAGGTTTAATGACTGACACTTTTAGTGCATCAGGTACTGTGCCATGCAGTAATGAACTATTGATAACGGTTAGAATAGGTGCTGCAAGAACATCCATTGCACTTTTTACTAGTTTTGTTGGCACTGGATCTAGGGAACAAGTAGAGGGCTTCATTTTAGTAATTAAAGTTAAGACTTCCTGCTCAGTTACAGGATTAAAATTACTAAAGTGCTGAATGCAATGTGCAGCAGGGTCTGCTAAGCTAGTATTTGGTTTGTACTGTGATGCTGAGATCTGGGATCTTATATTTTTAATTTTCTCATTGAAGAAGTTCATGAAGTCTGTACTGCTAATATCTGTTGGTATTTTGCACTGTTGATCTGAATTGCCATTTGTTAATTTAGCCACTGTTCTAAACAGTACCTGAGGATTTTTATTATTGCTATCTATTAATGTAGAATAGTATTCTGAGCGAGCTTTAAAGAGGGCTTTTTTATATTTATTAACACTCTCTGTCCATGCAATTTGAAAGACATGTAGCTTTGTTGTTCTCCATCTACGCTCCAGTTTTCGACACTCTAATTTAAGAGCTCGAGTATTTTCATTAAACCAGGGAGAGTTTCTATGCACTTTGATCACTTTTGTTTTAAGGGGAGCCACTGTGTCCAGAGCATCTCTCAAGGTCACATTATAATGTGATATTAGCTGATCTAAATTGTTTTCCATGTTTACATTTGATGTTAACTGATCTAATTGGTTTTCCACAATTACACTCGACTTACTCAAGGTGTCTATAAATTTTGAAGCAGAATTACAATCTAGATGTCGCACTGTCTTTGTTTTAATCTGTGAGTGCGTTGGCATGGGCAGAACTAAATCAAATGTAATTAAGAAGTGATCAGAAATAACTACATTTAATGGAGTAATATTTAAATTTTGAATTTCAACTTTGTAAGTTATAATTAAATCTAATGTGTGGTTATGATTATGAGTTGGACCTTTGACAATCTGACAAAATCCTACTGAATTTAACAAATAAGTAAAACATTTGCTAAAAGTGTCAGTTTCCACATCAATGTGTACATTAAAATCCCCCATCAGAACTACGTGATCATAATTTATAGCCAAATCAGACAGAAGGTTGCTAAATTCAGTCATGAACAATGAATATGGCCCTGGTGGTCTGTAGACTAGCACTATAATTGTGTTGGAATCTGTTTTAATATTTAAAACGAATACCTCAAAGGATGTAAAGTTGCCTAAATTTTTAGACGTGATTTGCATTTTATTACAATGAATTATTCCAAGGCCTCCTCCTCGACCAGAATCTCTAGACTTATGAAGGAACGAGTATCCATCTGGTGACGCCTCTGCTAAGGGAACAGTGTCACATTTACTAAGCCAGGTTTCAGTAAGAAGACACAGATCAGATTTTGTACTTAATATAATATCATTTACCAAAACAGCTTTAGTGCCAAGAGAGCGAATGTTCAATAAACAGCATTTAAAACTGCATGGTTTTTTCTGAACTGGCGATATATTTTTTGTTTTAATTTGAAGTAAATTTCTATTACAGATGCCCCTGGTGGAGGGTCTGGTTTTATCCCTTGGTCTAATTATACACCTTATTTTTTGGTTATCAATTAATTTAAGGTTTGTATCAAGACTAAATTTACTGGATGCCCCACAACAGGGATTATGGATAACAGCTTCAGGAAAATAACAGGTGGGATAAACAACAGCCTGTGATTTAAGATCACACGACTGCGGCCTGGATGGTGCTCTAATCAGTCAACCAGGCAGTTTTGCTGCCATATTTTGGGATAATACATAAGATCCCCTCCAGTTAGGATGAAGACCATCTCTTCTGAAAAATCCAGGCCTTTCCCAAAAATCATCCCAATTGTTCACAAATGCTATGCTTTTATTTGCACACCAGGTTTCTAGCCAGCAGTGAAAGGAATGCAATCTGCTATAAATCACATCCCCTCTATATAATCTTGGTAAGGGACCAGATACAATTAAATTCCGACATTTTGTTTTAGCTTTGGTGCATAGAGAGATGAAGTTCCGCTTTAATACCTCAGATTGCTGTAAATAAATATCATTAGTGCCGACATGCAGCAATAAGGTAGATACTTCATCGTCGGCGACACGGTCCAATGCGGCCTCTATGCCAGAAATCTTGACCCCTGCGAGGCACTTAACATTAACTGCTAATATCCTAACACAGGGTCATGGGGCTCTGGTCGAGCCAATACCAGCCAACACAAGGCGCACGGCAGGAACAAATCCCGGGCAGGGTGCCAGCCCATCACAGGGCACACACAAATACACACACACCAAGCACACACTAGGGACAATGTAGGATCACCAATGCACCTAACCTGCATGTCTTTGGACCATGGGAGGAAACCAGAGCACCCGGAGGAAACCCACGCAGACACACAAACTCCATGCAGGGAGGACCCAGGAAGCAAACCCAGGTCTCCTTACTGCGAGGCAGCAACGCTACCACTGCGCCACTATGCTGCCCAGTAGTATACATATGCAAACTGAAATAGTTCACACACAAACTGATAATATATGGACATGAACCAAAATAGTTCATATGAATGAAACCAGTATTGTATGCACACAAAACAATGAAGCATGTGTGCAAACCAATAGTGTTCACATGTAACCCAATAGATTACACACAAAATTATATGATTTTTGACCTGTTTGGCACATCATATCTAACTAGTATGAGGTCCGTACATCAACTGGATTAAACCGTATCTACACTTTTTAACCATGAAACAAAGTGAAATGTTTAATAACAATTGCAAATTATATCTAGTTATTTTTACCTAAAAATCCCAAGTGTATGTAAACAAATACTCTTGGTGTCCATTAATGTACTAATTGGAGTACAGTGCTAATTTTTCCTAACGCTTGATTATTATCTGTTAAGTGTAATTAATTGACAGGAAAAACTAAGGGGTTTAAATAACTAAAGTAAGTCATAGAAAGTATAATTGCCAGAATTATGAAATTCCTTCATATACCGTAGAATGTTAAAGCCCAGAACCATTAACATTGTCAGCCTTCGAGAATTAAATAAAAATTATAAAGGTGCGTATTTAATCCTTTAAAATGCCAGAAAAGGAAATCAGTTGTTACTCTACAATGGGTAAACTGACCAAACTGCAAATAAAAGTGCAACCGATGCTTATTCAGTTGATTTTATTTTAGCTAAAATATATTTGCTAATTCAATTCCAATTTACAAAAAAATAACAAGCTAGGGGAAAGACATAACACAGACATTTAGCCTTCAGAGATAAAACAGAAAAACATGATGAAATGTCCCATTTATCTGCGCAGAACCATGGAATATATGCGTTTACCAAGTAATGTGTTCATAACTATATTATATGGATTGTTCTAAATCTACTTAATTCATAATTTGATAAATAATCGTTTGAAATGAATAACATTCTTTGTTTATATTGTGAACAGAAAAACATCTGATAGTGTCCTAAAACTCAGTACGATGCCAAAGAGGCTAAATTACACAAAATAAAGGATTTACTTACCTAAATAAATATGAGGGCTGGATAAGCAAGGGAGAGTCATGGTCCAAATCAAACAGAAAGAAAACAGCAAACACCATTCTTGGCCTTTCTAACACTAGTCTTGTGCTTTGTCCAACTGGCAGGGTGTTTTGAGCATTTGCCCACCTCAAATTACCAGGTCTCAAACACCAAATATTCCTTTCACCTCCTGTTCTGCCCCCCTTGAAAGACTCTGGCTTTTCCATTGACGTCTTGATATTACACACATCTTTTTTTTTTTTGCCAAGCAATGCATAGTGTGCTCATCTACCCAATAATTTCTTAAATCAGGGCTCAGCAGTTTTCCTATTTGCAAGACAGTGTTCATCTGAACTAGTGTAACACTTTGATTTTACTTCAATGTAAATTGAAGTTTAGTTACAGGGTCAAAAATTCAATATCAAATTAAGTTCCTATTCTTCTTCGTTTTCCTTCGGCTGCTCCCATTTTGCGAAGCCACAGCAGATCATCCATCTTCATCTATCCCTGTATTTTTCATCATTTTCTACAACACAGACTTCTTTCATGTCCTCCCTCACCACATCCATAAACCTCATCTTTGGTCTTCCTCTTTTCTTTTTGCCTGGTGGTTCCATTCTTAACATTCTTTTCCCAGTGTACCCATCACATGCCCAAACCATCTTAATTTAGCTCTCTGACTTTGTCACCAAACTGTCGTACCTGTGTTCTCCCTCTAATATACTCATTCCTAATCCTGTCAGCTCTCGTTATTCCAAGCCAAAATCATAGCATCTTGAGGCAAACCTGGAGAGGTGGAATTAAGCAATAGAGAGAAGGGAATGAAAGTCAAAAATAATAAGCAGCATTGGTGTTAACCAAGACCTCGACCGATCTAGTATGGACATTCTCTTTCTCCTCATCAATGTTTTATTTGGCAAAGGTTTTATACCAGATGTCTTTCCTGGCACAACCCTCCCCAATTTACCCAGGCTTAGGGTCAGCACCAATACCACAGTGGCTTAAGGCCTGGTGACATGTCTTAAAATTACAACTATCATCATTAGAAGATTATGCATTTTGTTGCTTTCAGTAAACCTCATACCTGTAGATGACTACATCCTAGCGAAGGTACAAAATTTTAGAACAAGAATGCTGAGACCTATGTTCAATGATAGCATTTGAAAAAATTGACTTATCTTTTCCAGACATCATGTTTGTCTTGTTACAGTCTCCAGACCTATTGTTTTGCTCCAGTTTGGTCCAGTACTTATCCCCATATCCTTCAAAAATGGTTTGACCCATGTCTAATTATAACTGCCATAAGAACTGTTTAATTTAATTGGGATTTTTGCTTTCTGCTCCATTTAGTCAAGAGCCCAGAACTATACATTTGAAAAAATTTTGCACGAGTTGTTTTTGGGATACATAATTTAGTTAAATATACACCTATGCATTCATAGTCGTACAAATGCACAGCTACACTGGGGCAATTTAGTCGGTTTTACTTGGCCATGACAGAAAACATACTATTTAGAGAAAGCAAAGTTGAGCTGAGAAGCAATATGAAAATGCCATGTGGACAAGAAATGAAACTAAGCTTCTGGAACTATGAGGCAAACATTTAACCACTGAATCTACCACGATTGAAACTACTAATTACCTCTAAAGCCTATGCGACCATGAATACTCCCAAACAAAACAGATATACATGCCCTATGTTATAAATAAGTTATTTACATTAAAGAATGCTGGTTATTTTTGAATTCTGAAATCAATGAATAAAGGGTTGATTACAGAGTCTTCTACTATTAGGTTCCTAACTTTAGAATCAGCTGACAATAAGCAGAATTTTTCTCTTTCTGCCTTTAAAAAAAGAGTGTTATGTTCAAGGAGAGAATCAGCTGAACTTCACTCTTTAGTCAGCATCATATTTGCTGACTCAGTGGGATGGGTTGTGCCTCTAACACATTTTCTTTCTCTCTCTCTCTCTTGCCCTGATTACTTGTCTCTCTCCAGCACAGTTCTGTCTGGAGCCTTCACAGATGCCAAGAATTTCTCATCAGTTTGCAGAATTAGAAGCAGCACATACTAAAGAGGCTACAATACATTCATATAGCAGTGGACCTCCAGCTCCAGGAGATATGGTTCATAATCAAGGACAGTATCCAGTCCTCACCTCGGGACTACTACGGGGATAAATGATACTCATAACTTCAGGGCTGTTTTAGGATGACTCAAAAGTCTAAAGAGCCTCAGTGGTTTTCTTTTTTTATTTCCTCATCTGACCTACATTGTTTCAAGGGACCGATGTTGTAGAAATTTTTGTTAAAATATGAACATTTTTATGAAGATGCACTCACCCATTTTCTGTATTTAACATTTTTTCTATTTCAAAATCACAGAAAACTGAAGCCTGTCCTGATAGGTGTAGGCACAAGTTAGGAGATAGCCCTGAATGGGATGCCAGTTTATCACAGAGCACACTGACATAATGGCATGGCAGAGCCCCCCACTTGGCTAAAGTGCTCACCTTTGGTAATACATGTGATGCTTTGCCAGATAAATTAGAATCAGCTGCAAATGTTGTGTGTATTAGTAGGATTTTATATTATGTTTGGAGAAGAAATCTATCTATCTATCTATCTATCTATCTATCTATCTATCTATCTATC
>JANRMT010062854.1:114299514-114309913 GCA_026402145.1 Polypterus bichir lapradei | reverse complement strand
ATCTATCTATCTATCTATCTATCTATCTATCTATCTATCTATCTATCTATCTATCTATCTATCTATCTATCTATCTATCTATCTATCTATCTATCTATCTATCTATCAGTGTAAGTCTCATAACTCACAGCAACAGAAGCCTTAAAAGCTGATTAATTCATTATGCTATCTATTAACATCTCAGCCGACTTTTCTGTTTTGGTGGTGATGGTGGATGATGCTGCTGGCCTGCATCTCTACGTCTTGATAACGCTGAGGAAGATGTCTTTAAATTTTTGTAGTTCCAAGGAAACCTTGACTGGAGTCAGCCAACTGAAGAAGTTTGTCACATTTGCTGTGTGCTTAATAAAGACTCCAATTTTGTTTCATCATGGTCGACTACACTATGTGTGTTTGAAAGGACTTTTCTGGGGTTTTTTTGTGCAACTCTGAACCCCAATTGTGATAATATTAAACACTGAAATCCTGGCCATCTTTTTGATGACCCATTTCTTTGATATGACATACTTACATTCTCAAGAAATTTCCATCAAAAGTCTAAAGAATGCAATAAAATTAAAACTAGAGGCCGTGCAATCAAATGCATCTCTATGAAAACATAGAAACTTAAAAACAGGTTAATGTTTACTTCAAGGACACATCAGTTATCAATTCAGGTAAAATAAATGGTGTTATGTATGTATGCATGAGGGTCACTTTCCAAGCTCTCCTAAGGTATGTGGTGCCATCCCAGAGTGAGAGGAGGCACAGTCGCTAGCATTCTTGTCTCCTTTTTCTCTCACAGCTTCAAGAAAACAACCCTTGAGGGCAACAAAGCCAAAGAAGCTCCACCTCTTCTGGTCTACCCGGTATAAAAGAAGAAGCTCCCAGAAGGTGGCATCTCATTTCCAGTCTGACCAGAATAGCGAGTACATAAGAAAGTGGAGAAAGTGTGAGTCGAAAGAGCACTGATTAAAAGGGAATTGTCCCTAGTGGAGAGCACCCGTTAGCACACGAGTTTTGTTATTTTCTTATTTTTTGTTAGAATCAGAAACAGGGTTTTGCCCATTTGGCACCCCAAGCATTTGACTTTTGCCCTGCCTCATCATTCGCCCTGCTCCAATGGGTAACACTTTGTAATAACTTTGATTAATAAGATATTAACGGATATTAAGGGATTCTCTAAAACATTATTATTTCATGCACTTTCACAGTTATAAATGTCGGTAAAGATAAATCATGCTGGTAAGACTTTACATAAAAGTTCATTAATAAGGCATTAGAAAACATTTTTTAAAGCTCCTTTACATCTTTAAAATCAATATTCATTGTAAAGTTTAAAAAATGAAAGTGATGAAAGTTATTAAAACATAACAGTAAATGTAATGTGTATAAATCCGTTCTCCAAAGTTTTCATCTTGTTTATCCCTGCTGTATTGAGGAGTAAAGGCCAGGGGCTGCAAAAAAAAGAGCCTGTTAAAGCTCATTGAGGCATTCCTTGTGTGATTTTGGTTTATAGAGGAAATAAATTGTTGTAATGGGCCAGACTCAAATTAGGATTTTATGCAAAATCAAGAAATGACTGAATGCCTAAACATACTGTATATTTTAGAACCTGCTGGGCCCTTTAAATTCACCAGTGAGCAAAACACGCTTATCTTTGCAAGTAAAGGGCGTGCCTGTTAAAAACCCATGCATACACAGGAGGAATGTGTAAGTTACTTGTAAAATAAGTGACCAGGCTAGGATTCAATCCCAGGTCCACGGATAATCACTGCATCATTGTGGCACCTATATAACTGTTAAAAAAAACAATGAGATTGTTTCTTTATTTTATAAAAATGTATTGTTAGTGTTTGCTTCAGTGAAATAAATGTGGCTCAGGGTGTCATTCAACCTTTTCCACTTTGAAAACTTTTATTGGCAGCACAGCTAAGCTCCATGATCCAAATCTAACACAACCATCATCTGTACTTAACTGGACGAAGAAAAGATGTTATACATCTCAGGGGATTGAAGATTGATGGGGTATTGCCAAGGGGACATGCCAGATCTTATTGATGGTGATTTGATAAGTTCTTCAACTGCTCAAAAATAGATGAGTGTAACTGTAGATATTTTTATTATCAACAACTTAGCACTGAAAAATTATTTTTGAAAATCAAAGTCCATATACAGAAAATCCTTTTTTCCCAGTAAAGGTAAAATGACGGTGCACCAAAATAGTCAGAAGCAGTTAAAAATGCTTTAAATTAATCAAACAGATGCTGGAATTTTCCAAAAATGTTATCTATTTTTTAACTAAAGTTTCTGACTTTTTTCTATTAAAAATGAAAATCTTATTTGGTAATTGTGTTTGTTCAAAATCAACAAGATTCCATTGTTTTTGTATTGTAATGATAGTGTCAAATTTAAGTGCAGCTTGTTGATTCATTAACTAGTTATGCATTCCACACACACACATTACAATGTAACAGGTACAGGTAAAGTAATAAAAGGATAATTATTTTGCTTGTTTTCTACAACTATCTCATATTACATTCATTGGAGACCATATTGTCCAGTTTGGCATGCAATGTTTGTTGTGTAACTTCTGTACTGTCCTGTGAGAAAAAGGTGTATCAGTCTGGCTCCAAGATTAAAATGTCACTGGGAAGGTCAACTCTCACCAGTGAATCACTGCATAACCTTGAATCATTCACAGTCTGCTGATGCCCCATTTGTAAATCTTATATAGTTATGGTTTATTATATCCATCTATTTCACGGAACCACAGAATTGCAATGGATGTAAGCAGGGACCAGTCCAGGGACCAGTCCTGTTAAGCATCTACTGTATATATATAATTCACTAAGTACATGGCAAGCAAGACGAACACAAGACATGGCGAGCAAGAAGCACGCAAGACAGAGCCACGCCCGCCAACTCGCAGAGCCCTGCCCACCAACAATTCACTAAGCGGCCGACCATGGCACGCAATTTTAGCGAGAGCGAAAGCATTTGCCAAGAATGTTTTCATTAATCAAGAATATATAATTCACTAAGCAGCCGACTATGGCACGCAAGAAGCAGCACGCAAGACAGACCATGTGATACTCACTAAGCAGCCGACCAGGGCACGCAAGAAGCAGCACGCAAGACAGACCATGTGATACGCTCGACAGAACCCCACCCAGCAACAATTCGAGCGAGAGTGAAAGCATTTGCCAAGAATGTTTTCATTAATCAACAACGAAAGTTGGAGGTTCGAAGACGATCAGATACCGTCATAGTTCCGACTATAAATGATGCCGACTGGTGATCCGGTGGCATTATTCCCATGACCCGCCGGGCAGCCAACCGGGAAACCAAAGTCTTTGTGTTCCGGGTTTAGTATGGTTGCAAAGCTGAAACTTAAAGGAATTGATGGAAGGGCACCACCAGAAGTAGAGCCTGCGGCTTAATTTGACACAACACGGGAAACCTCACCCGGCCTGGACACGGAGAGGATTGACAGATTGATAGCTTTATCTCGATTCTGTGGGTGGTGGTGCATGGCCGTTCTTAGTTGGTGGAGCGATTTGTCTGGTTAATTCCGATAAAGAGCGAGACTCCCTCCTGCTAAATAGTTACGCGACCCCCGAGCGGTCGGCGTCCAACTTCTTAGATGGACGCCGTCCAGCCCCGTCCCTCACTCTGGGAGGTGGGGGCTTGGCGGCGGTCCTCCAGTTTTCAGTCATGGACAATTGTATGTTGCTCTCTCCAAAGTTCCATCTTTTCATTCACTTGCAATCGTATCCTCAAACCCACCCCGTTTGGACATCTGCGTCTTTCAGGAAGTGTTCACCCATCAGTACATAATTATGTGGTGTATGCTACGCCGCGGGTTGGCTAGTATAAAATAAATGATTCCTTTTCCATAGACCTTTTGCTGTGGAGGTTGTAAGCCTTGCCTGTCCAATCACACATCTAGGCTCATCCATTAAATGATTAATTATAGAAATACTCTTTTTATCAGTTAATTTGCATTTTTTTGATCGACAGGCACCCTTCTAGCAAATATGATTACGTCTCATACATTTTCATTCATAATGTATCCCTGATGATAACTCACCATTGTCTTATGAAGGACCTTATACAAATGTCCAAAGTTTTTAATATTGATTACTGATAATTATCTAGCAGACTTCATCACTTTCCAAAAATGACTGGTTTAGATATTAGACTATTTGAAATTGGCCCCCTACTGCTTCAGTTACAGATAAAAATAGGGAGTACCCTGCCTCTCATTTGAGATAGTAGATGAAGAACCCCATTTTAATGGTGACAGAATGCAGTTAACAAATGAAGTGGTTCAATTATACTGGCAAAACTGTATGAAAACACGTGTATACTGTATGTATAAATGTTGTCTATGTTCGTAGTGCTCTTTCTAAAGTTGGGTTTGTCATAATAAAGCCTGTAATATTTGATTTATCCATCCATATATCCATTATCCAACCCGCTATATCCTAACTACAGGGTCATGGGGGTCTGCTGGAGCCAATCCCAGCCAACACAGGGTGCAAGGCAGGAAACAAACCCTGGGCAGAGCGCGAGCCCACCGCAGGGCACACATACACACCCACACACCAAGCACACACTAGGGACAATTTAGGATCTTATAATATTTAATTAATATGATCTCTTATGACACCACAACATGCTGAGAAATTAACTCACCCTTTTGTTTTCAGTCGACTAGATTACTGTAATGCACTCCTAACATGACCACCTATGAAAGACATCAATCAGTTGGCGTTAGTTCAGAATGTAGCAGCAAGAATCTTAACTACTATAGAAAAAGAAAATCTGAGCACATCTTACCAGTTTTAGCATCATTACATTGGTTACCCATGAACCTTAGAACTGACTTTAAATTTTTACTAATGGCATCTAAAGCTTTAAATAATCTTCTTTGTTCCAATATTTTGGAGTGCCTCTCCACCTACATTCTAAGCCGTAACCTTAGATCCTCTAATGGTGGTCTGTTTATTATTCCAAGAAATACCCATAAAAGAAGTGGTGAGTTGGTCTTTTGCTGTTATGTACCAAAAATCTGTTATACTTTACCAAAATAGATATGTCGGGCCATAGATTATTTTAAGAAACTCCTAAACACACACTTTTTTTAATTTGGCTTTTTTGTAGCTACATTTTCGTTGTACTTCTAATAGAATGCATAGAATTATCATGTTCTTCTTGGATTTGCAATCTTTACTAATCTTTACTTTTCTCTGCTTTCTTTTCTTTTTTCTGTGGTGGTGTTTTGCACCACTACCGCATCACAAGTGGCTGCATGACTGTGCAGCCACTTGTGATACTCAAAAGCAGTGGTTCCCAAACTCAGTCCTGGGGACCCCCTGTGGCTGCAGGTTTTTGTTCCCACCGGCTTCTGTTTTTAATTAAACTCCTGGGCTAATTAAGTGATGTGTTATTTAATAAGTTCTGTGTTTTGGGAATAATATAAAACTAGAAATTAGAAAACTAAGTTTATATATATATTAAAATGTTCCAAGCAGTTATATAGGAATAATGTATTTTTTTTTTAACAGTATTTTTCATCTTGATTTTCATTCTACTTTTCAGGTTTTCTAATTGTTTAATTAATGCATTATTTACTAATTAGTGGGTCTGATGCTAAAGTAGTTACAGCCTTTGATTATTTAGTGTGTTGTTTAACTGGGTGTCAGCTCTGCTCATTTTTAATTGTCATTAATAAGATACAACGAAGGGGAAAAACTACACAGAGAAAAGGCAAAATATAATGAAATCAACAAAAGAGAGTTAAGTATTTAAATCTACAGAAAAAACAGAAATATTTCTAAATGTCTTAGAAATGTAAAAAATCACACTGCTGTGCTTTTCTGAATGTAGAATAAGAGAAAACAAAATCCCAGCTAATTAAATGAGATCCGTGCTATCAGGTGTTGTCACTGATGAGGAATCTGGTTGGAACAAAAACCTGCAGCCACAGGGGGTCCCCAGGACCGAGTTTGGGAAACACTGCTCAAAAGGGTCCATGAGACCCACTGCCACGAATCCTCTGAGAAAAAACCTAAAAACAATAAAGGAACGATGACCAAAGTACATTTATGTCTGATAAAGTGCTCCGTGGGGGCTGGGTGGTCTTTTGGCCTTGGAACCCCTGCAGATTTGTTGGGTTTTTTTTTTGTTCAGCTTATCTGGAGATTTTTTTATTTTTTCTTTCCTCTCCAGCAATCTGACTGTATCACCTTTAGAGACTTAACCAAAACAGTATTATATATAAAAGGACTCTACCTTTCTAATTACTTATCTGTTTTATATAAGTCTGTATTGATTTATTTTTGGTTAATGATTCATTATTATCCTTACCTTATTTAAATTTGTTTCTCTTTTCTTGCAACTATTTCTTTAAAAACCTGTAAAGCATTTTGATGTATATCCTATGTTTTAAAAAGTGCCATAGAAATAAATTTTAAGCCAGAGCTGTTATGTTCAAAGCCTTTAATGCATCTATTGACTGTGTGCACTGTTGGTTGGATTGCCCGGGCTTTATGCTGTTCTTTGATTAACTCTTGTGTAGTTGGGCTTCTGAGTATAATGTCTATTCTAGTGATATTAGTTCTTCTGTTAGAGTGTAGGTGGTTTGCTCACAGTGGTTGTGACCATCTGTTCATTCTAGTACCTAAATGATTAGTGCCTCCATTTGTTTAATTCTTTTGATTTCAATTAGCATAATTAAATTAATTACATTTTCTGTAAGAAATTCATACAGTCACAGAAATAAAAATATGTGGCTTAAAATTTCGTTTTCTAGGCAGTTTTACTTTGTCAGTATTAATTGTGATGTGCCTGTTTGACACTTTCTGTGTTTCTCGGTCAATGTAGATTTCCTTGCTTGGTGTGAAGGTTGTTTGGGATCCTCAAGCTGTGCAGAATGTGTCATAGCAGCAACATGGCATTTCACAAGATACAGGTAATGTGGGTGCTCCTAGTCTGATGGCTGCTTGGACCATAAACACATATCCATTCGATTACTCTAGGTAACTACTCTGGGTTTGTTTTTAAGTTGATTGATTTATTTCTTTTGTACCTTAATCCTAATGCTCTCTTGGAAGAAAAAAAGGTGAAACACGTGCTGAGTGTTAAAGCACATTCTTAATTTAACAACTGGTATATAATTGTGGAGCTGTCACACTCCTCCCTCAGGACATTTGCCTCAATGAGCACTTCATAAATTATTCAGTTTTTTTTATAAACTGTGTACAGCATCCCCACTCTGTTCTAAACAATTGAACTGTTTTAGGGACCTTCTTCATTTCCATTATTCATTCTATCCCATTAAGTAAATGATCCACAGCTGGAGCCCAGACTGAATAATTTAAACATACACTACAAGTTTTTTGAGCCGTGTCACTGCCACTGAGGCAGCAGCAGCAAAATATTATCATTGCCTTCAGCTTAACAGTTGTAAACTGCCAGCAGTAACAACACGTCTCACCAAATATCATTGGCTGGCTGCACTTAGTATAAACTTGACCAATGTGCCAAGCTACAGTTCAATACCAAGAGTCAAAGCAGAAATAAATTCATTTGCCATTGATCCAAATTTTGATCCAAGACATTTAGAAAAAGTCTGCTCTTATTGAGAAAAGGCTTAATTAGTGGAGAAGTAGAATTCTTTAATGCTATGTCTCAACTACAGCAGTACTTCTCCAGAAAAACAAATAGCTTCCCTATGAGGAAAGTGATCAGCGCCCCCTTTCCATTTTTATTTTAGGACAGAAGGTACTAAAATTGCTGGATCCTTAATTCTAATCTCTGGAATAGCAGATGTAATGGATCTATGCCTGTCATTGCCCTTGACTTCTAACACAGTTAGGTGATATCTCCACAAGATGAGCCTTCCTGTAGGTAGAGACTCATCTTAATAGGTTCAATGCAGTCTTAATGGTTCAAAAATCTTTTTAAATTATTAAGTTCATTTGTCAGGAACTTAGAGGACAAACAAATCCCCAGTTATGGATAATATTTTTTTAAAGGTGACCAGTGAATCATCTAAGAGTGAGGTGGGTCACAGTATGGGATCTAGAGGGGATCAAATCCGGAATCCATCTGTCTTAAGATATCTTATTTAAATAGCTCCCAAGCTATGTCCTAAAGCCAGAAAGAGCAATTTGACTGGAGGTAGAAAGAAACAAAAGAGAGACAGGAAAGAACTGGTGCTGAGTTAATAATAGTTCACAGATTTCAAAACAACATCAGTATCGCTGTGCAAGCAGCAGCCATTTTACAGAAGCTCTATCTATCTATCTATCTATCTATCTATCTGTCTGTCTGTCTGTCTGTCTGTCTGTCTGTCTGTCTGTCTGTCTGTCTGTCTGTCTGTCTGTCCCTATTTTGTCCAGTTGATGTTGGTCACAAAAGCTAGAACCTTGGTCAACAGTATTGAGTACAAAACAGGAATCAAACTTGGACAGGATACCATTCCATTGTAGCGTTTACTTATATACACACATACGCTCACTTATGTTGGAACAGATTAGAGTCATCTACGAAGTTAACATAAATGACTTTGAATGTGGGAGGAAAACCAAAGTAGCAAGAAGAAAAGTCACATATACAAGAGTGAACATGCGACCTGACCCAAGATTTCCACCTGGCCTCTGGGAGCTGTGGAGAAGCAGTGCTAACAAATGCATCACCGTTTTGCTTTAGGGACATACAACTACCACGTGATTCTAGGGTTTTATGTATACACTGTAATCTTTGCAACATCCTTTGTATTCATCTATCCATTTCCTTAACCCTCATATCCAGGACAGGGTCAAAGAACATCTGCCTATCTTTATTTTATAACAGCAGGTCAACCTATTGGGTAATAGATAATACCCTACTGATAACAAATGAGGCCAATTAGCCTAAATGTGTCATGTGTGTCTGGCCCCCAAGAGTAAATCTTAGAAGTTTACTTCAACCAACACTAATGCCACACCAATGGATCGATTAGGAGTAGACTATAGCAAAATATGAATCTTTTGCCTTGGTTTTGGGTTCTGAAACCAGTTGGATGGTCATCACATTTACAGATTTATGGTCCCTAGAACTAAAGGTTCTCCTGGCCAATTTTACTTTGTCTAGTTTATCAGGTTCATCTGCTGAAACAGTAATAGTAGAAATGAGAAGTGAAGAAAATCAGAGAAAGAGAGAGGTTGATTCAGCCAGGGAAGGGATGTCCTTGGTATCTGATCTTAGTCGTAAAATTGTGTGACTTGGGCTGTTAAAGGGAAATCCCTTTTATACTATGGACCTCAAAGCTTAGAGCTTATGGGATAATGCTCAGTTTAAGGTGTGTGGACAGCATCAACTGAAGGCCAAACTTGCCTCACAACCAATAAGTGACAAAAACATTTCATTAAGGAAACTGAGTGGAAACCCTACAGGGTTGATAAATTTTCTTCTTAGAACAAGAGATTTTTCCTTCTGCGCTGATGGATTTTTCATGGATGCTTTAAATCATGGGGAATTTGGTTTCACTTTTATTTTCATCCAATATTTTATTATTATTATTATGAGTAAAGTTATATTACTTTAACATTTTATTTTTGAATTTAGAGCTATGTTATTTAGAATTTTGTGTAAGTCACCATTTTGTGGTGCAGAGACTTGTTGCTCTGGGCACATCCCAAAAGTTGCGTCATTGTGACATTATCCTTGGCAATGACATTTAAGTCAGCGCTATGCTGAAGACTGGGTTCTAGATTTTGGATTCTTCAAAATATTAACTGGCTAAGGTTTAGGCTTAGGTGCGCACCTCATTTTCTTTCATGTTTCACCCTTAGTTTTTTCAACAACAATTTTTCCATTTCCAAAAATGCTCTTTCTTGGCATAACACAAAGGATATTATCATCCTTTGTTGTCATGGCCTTTTAAATGAATGTTTTGGCTCAGGAGTGTATGGAAATGAGTAGCTCCTACAGATTTTTGTGTACTTATATAAGTTTAAAATGTAACCCTCAAAGCCCAGATAAGCTTTAAAATGGTCATGTGATAGCAAAGTTAGATGATGAACATCTGTTTCAAAGAATGAACAGAAGAAGAGAGTGAGACTAGCACTTGGGAGGCAAGGAAATGGAAAATTCATGGAGAAAACCAATTAGCGATCCCACCCCATTCATACAGGAAGTGTACACCTGCAGAAAGTTTTAAAGAAAGTCCCTAATTTATATTATAACTAGCAGAATACCCGCGCTTCGCAGTGGAGAAGTACTGTGTTAAAGAAGTTATGAAAAAGAAAAGGAAAAATTTAAAAAATAACATAACTTGATTGTTAATGTAATTGTTTTGTCATTGATATGAGTGTTGTTGTCATATCTATATCTATATATATATATATATATATCTATATATCTATAT
>JANRMT010062854.1:114246258-114269514 GCA_026402145.1 Polypterus bichir lapradei | reverse complement strand
TCGCTCGCTTCTAATTGTTTCGCTGCCTTCTTAATTATATAATGCATGTTTTCTAAAGCGCGTTTTGTAGCTCTTCCTGGCTTTCTACGTAATGCGTGATTACGTGAGAGGCGTGATGATGTCATACGAAACTCCGCCCCTCCAGCTGAACTCCATTACAGTAAATGGACAAAAACAACTTCCAGTTATGACCATTATGCGTAGAATTTCGAAATGAAACCTGCCCACCTTTTGTAAGGAAGCTGTAAGGAATGAGCCTGCCAAATTTCAGCCTTCTACCTACACGGGAAGTTGGAGAATTAGTGATGAGTCAGTCAGTCAGTCAGTCAGTCAGTCAGTCAGTGAGTGAGTCAGTGAGGGCTTTGCCGTTTATTAGTATAGATTATCTTAAGGTGTACTGCCACAGGATTGTTTTCTGCCTGTTTGATGATGGTTTATGAATAAATTGAGAAGGACAGAGGAATAACATAACGTAAAATAAGTAATATGATATTTATAATTTGTTACGAACACTCACCTATTCTGTTTCTCTTCTCAGTACTCACATGTAGCACTTGGTGTCAGTGCTCTAATGCCGAGTTGTTTCCCTGACTATGGAAAGTCATCTATGATAAAGGAGCACTGGAATCATCATGTAGGAGGCTCTTTTCATCAGGTTGGCCGGCCCAGCACTGAAAACAGCCAATAGGAGGGAGGCGATTTGATATATCTATTCTTGCATTTTGCTTTGCAGCTTGTACTTTTATTATGTAGCCATGTAAATCTGTGAAGAGGGTTACTTGTATTTTGTTTTGTGCATTGTGTTTATCCAATTTTTTGACACCCATTGCAGGCCCGACCTACCTGGAAGGGGGTCTCTCTCTGAATTGTCTTACCGAAGATTTCTTTCATTTTCTTCCCTAAAAGGGTATTTTTTGGAGTTTTTGTTTTCTATTTAGGGAGTCAAGGCTAGGGACTGTCAAAAACAGAGCCTGTTAAAGCCCATTGCAGCACTCCTTGTGTGATTTTGGGCTTTAGAAAAACAAGCTGTTGTTTTTGTTGTTGAATATAAAGACCTAAAGCTTCAAATATTTGCCTCCAACAGAAGCATCAGTAAAGTCTTATGGGCTTAGCATTGATGCTGAGGCAATGGGTTTATATACAGATGTCCTGTAGCACTCAAATATCTGTCATGACTGTGTTAGCTTGCTGTGCTCTACCCTAGTCTGACCTACTTGTCAAATAATACTGAGCTGCATCTCTGTGTCTTCAACAGTGCATACTATCAGAAGCAAATTGTGTTGGTGGACTGCTGAGGTGGAAGTCATTCTGGTACCTTAGGCTCTGCTTTATCAGTAGAGCTAAATATGCATTGAACTTGCACAGAGATCTAGCCTTCTTTAAATAATTGAAACTCCCGCTGAAAATGAAGGAAAATTAAATGGCTAAAATAGCCCTTACTGATGCAAAATCATAATTTGGGACTAAGGTTTGCAGCTTTGAGTATTTAGGTTATAACATATGTGTCCCTCACAGTAATTTTATGCATTTTTATCCTGCATCTCTTTTGTCTCTTTGTATGTATTAACCTTACTGAATTAAAACAAAATGCTTATTTCCAGGTCAGCCCAAAACATTAGCAACAAAAACAACACAGAACACCATAGACACATGGAATAAGTTACCAAAGAATATGATAGACAGTGGGAGTCTGGAGACCTTTAGAAAACTCAGCCTAATTTGGAGACACTGGGTGACTAGTGTTGGCAGGCTTTGTTGCACTGGATGGCCTGTTTTTGTCAAAACACTTCTAATATTTTTCACACACTTGCAAGTAGGGGTCGTTGTATGGAACTATCAAAGGTTATTCCATGCCAGGCCAGGGGGTGGCAGGGTGCACTAAACCTTCTCCTGTTATCTCTACAGACTAGCCGCGGGAAAACCTATCTGATTCAATGCTGACGATGCCCAGAAGAACGTCACTTCCAGCGCAAACAAAGGCTGACGTCAGAAGGACATCACTTCCAGTTCCCTACATCACTTCCAGTCTGATCCCTTAAAGCGGCCATCTTTTCCAACCCTTTTCAGTTCTGTTTTGGACTCAGTATTATCAACAGCTCTGTGCTATTTTCGAAAAAACATTTGCAGCCAGGAATATTATATGGGTGGCTGTCCCAAACCTTTTTACGTGTGTCAAGTCTGTTCCTTTTTACAGTGGTGTAGTCGGCAGGATGATGACCTCTTGGAGAGACCGGAAGTCAAACCTAAACCTAGGCTCGATACACACTACCAGTCCACAACCAAAGAAATATCAGATGGGTAAGTACCGCTCTCGAGTTGCCGTCAGTCGGGTGTCAGTCGTGGCGTGTCGGGGAAAGCTTGAGTATGCTTCGACCCATCACCCTGTTAAAGGTTAAAAATAGAACCGGGACCCACAGGATAGAGCTAGGTGCGTCAGGGGACGCATTGAGGACTTATTATGGGCTTCCGAGTGTGGGGACTGCCTATAAATATCCTACGAAGGGCAAGCCTTTTAATAAAGGTGGGAGAAGCCCAGGCTGGCAGGTGAAAAACATAATAGTCTGGATATTCAAACCTGCTAAGGCAGCAAGAAAACAGGCCATGGCTTTATGGGCTAAGGTGGTTGATTGGCTACAACCCTATGAAAGATCCAGCCATCAAATAGCGAAGCAGGTGGCCTGCGCTTTATTGCTCTGCAGCCTGCCTAAAATATTGCCCAGCCGGCCTAGGGATATATTAATATTGTCTCGTTAGCCGAGGCAATAGAACACCTCAGGTCAGAAACCGGTTTGGGAGTATCAGAACGGGACTCATGTGAACCCGGACATACTACAGAGTCTCAAGAGGTGCGTCGGCATGCTCCACAATGCAACGAAGGGGTCTGTGGAGTGATATGGGGGGGGCGGTGTGTGCTCGCTAATCCTCTGGCCTTTTCGCATAAGGGAGAAGTGCTAGGTAATGGGATTAAAGTTATACAGTATCCTTGTTTGATTCTGGCAGTAACATTTCCATTGTTGCTTGCTATTTAGTGTTACCTCGACAGTCGCTCAAGACTAAGACCCGCATTACCTGTTTTCACGGGGATGTCCGGTATTATAGATCCGCCAACTGCTACATATGTCAGGACAGCGTAGTGGAAAAGTTGATGGTGGTGGTGATGCATAATCTTCCATTCCCCATGATACTAGGCAGAGATTGGGCAGACATTAATATCTGTAACACAGTCGCTTCTTCCCCCTGATCACTAGGTCTAGTCACGGACACTGAATCAGCGCCCTCAACTTCCTCCATGCCGTGTGTACAGCCAGCTGGGGAGCGTAGTTGGCCCAACTGGTGATGATGGGGAAACATCCGGGACGTCTCAGCCTGATACATCATCAACAAGCGTTGAGTCGACTCGGGATTAAACCCCGCCCCTTGAGGTTGAATCCGATCCTCTCACATGCCTACAGTTTCAATTCAGGCAGACCCCGGCTTCATTTAAAAGGGAGCAGTGGAACAACAACTCCATTAAGTTTGCAAAGAATGCAGTCATTCTGATAGACGGCCAACGCACCTTACATTCGATGCCACAGGGTCCTCACTTTGTGTTAAATAATGACCTGTTGTACCAGGTGGCAGAACATGAGGGAAAGATGAGGTCACTGTTGTTAGTACCACGGACTTACCGGCGACAAGTCTGTGAACTAGCACATACCCATCTTCTGGGAGCCCATTTGGGACCCGAAAAAACACTAGAACGAATTAAGCTCAGATTCTTTTGGCCCAGAATTAACAAGGAGGTCTGCCGATTTTGCACATCCTGCCCAGAGTGTCAATTGAGGCAAATTCCTAGGAGGGACTGTGCTCCTCTAGTTCCCTTACCCTTAATAGATATCTCTTTCAAGTGTATTGGGGTCGACGTGGTGGGAACTCTAGAACCCTCAGCCAGGAGTCATAAATATATTATGGTCCTGGTAGATTATGCTACCCAGTTTCCGGAAGCTGTTCTGCTGCGCTCAACTACTACAAAAGCTATCGCATGGGAATTAGTTGAGGTCTTTGCGCGAGTAGGCATCCCTAAAGAAATCCTGACGGATCAAGGGATGCCTTTCACCTCACAGACGTTCAGGGAAACTGCCAAGCTACTTCAAATAAAGCATTTAAAGACCTTGGTATATAATCCTCAAACCGATGGTCTTGTAAAGAGGTTCAGTCAAACTCTCAAACAGATGTTCCGTAAGGTAGTCAAAAAGGACGGAAGGAACTGGGATCAGCTCCTCATCCTCGTCCTTGTTGCATATTGGGAAGTCCCACAAGCCTCCACAGGGTTCTCACCTTTTGAATTGCTATATGGACGGCAACCCCGGGGCATATTAGACATTTTAAAAGAAGGCTGGGAGGAAGAGGCCCTCCCTTCAACAAATATATTGGAGTATATCGCGCAGTTACACAATAGATTTGAGAAGATTAGACCTGTATTGATAATTGTGGTACGTCTCTTCGGGAGTTCCACCCGGGAGATCGAGTCATGGTTTTAGTTCCTACCTCACATTCCAAATTACTGGCTCATTGGCAGGGCCCCTATGAAATTAAGGACAGAAAGTGGATGGTCGATTATTTGGTGAAACAACCATATCCTCGACCCAGCGAGCGGATTTATCATATCAATTTGCTGAAACTGTGGAAGGACTCCTCCAGACAGCCCCGCTCTCCAATCGCTCATAAATTATACCTTAGATTTCAGAGATAATTTGACTCACCAACAATGACAGGAGCTCGAAGCAGTTAACCTGTCTGTCCCTGAGGTAGTCAGTGAAAATCCAGGTTGCTCATGACATTGTGACGAAACCTGGAGTTATAGTCCGAGAACGCCCGTACAGAATTCCCGAGGCAAAAAAAGCTGAAGTGGAGCGGGAGATCAGACAAATGCTAGATAGATAGATAGATAGATAGATAGATAGATAGATACTTTATTAATCCCAAGGGGAAATTCAAATAATCCAGCAGCAGTATACTGATACAAAAAAAAAACAATATTAAATTAAAGAGTAATAAAAATGCATGTAAAAACAGACAATAACTTTGAATGTTAGCATTTACTCCCCCGGGTGGAATTGAAGAGTGGCATAGTGTGAGGGAGGAACGATCTCCTCAGTCTGACAGTGGAGCAAGACAGTGACAAAATTCTGTCACTGAAGCTACTCCTGTGCCTGGAGATGATACTGTTAAGTGGATGCAGTGGATTCTCCATGATTGACAGGAGTTTGCTTAGTGCCCGTCGCTCTGCTACAGATGTTAAACTGTCCAGCTTTATTCCTACAATAGAGCCTGCCTTCTTAACAAGTTTGTCCAGGCGTGAGACGTCCTTCTTCTTTATGCTGCCTCCCCAGCACACAACCGCATAGAAGAGGGCACTCGCCACAACCGTCTGGTAGAACATCTGCAGCATCTTATTGCAGATGTTGAAGGACGCCAACCTTCTAAGAAAGTATAGTCGGCTCTGACCTTTCTTACACAGAGCATCAGTATTGGCAGTCCAGTCCAATTTGTCATCCAGTTGCACTCCCAGGAATTTATAGGTCTGTACCCTCTGCACACAGTCTCTTCTGATGATCATGGGGTCCATGAGGGGCCTGGGCCTCCTAAAATCCACCACTAGTTCCTTGGTCTTGCTGGTGTTCAGGTGTGAGTGGTTTGTGTCACACCATTTAACAAAGTCTTTGATTAGCTTCCTGTACTCCTCCTCCTGCCCACTCCTGGTGCAGCCCACAATAGCAGTGTCATCAGCGAACTTTTGCATGTGGCAGGACTCCAAATCCTATTGAAAGTCTGATGTATATAGGCTGAACAGGACCGGAGAAAGTACGGTACCCTGCGGTGCTCCTGTGTTGCTGACCACAATGTCAGGCCTACAGTTCCCAAGACGCACATACTGAGGTCTGTCTGTAAGACAGTCCACGATCCATGCCACCAGGTGTGAATCTACTCCCATCTCAGTCAGCTTGTCCCTAAGGAGCAAAGGTTGGATGGTGTTGAAGGCGCTAGAGAAGTCCAAAAACATAATTCTTACAGCACCACTGCCTCTGTCCAGGTGGGAGAGGGATCGGTGTAGCACATAGATGATGGCATCCTCCGCTCCCACCTTCTCCTGGTATGCGAACTGCAGAGGGTTGAGGGCGTGGCAGACCTGTGGCCTCAGGTGGTGAAGCAGCAGCCTCTCCATAGTCTTCATCACATGTGACGTCAGAGCAACAGGCCGGAAGTCATTCAGCTCACTAGGACATGATACCTTTGGGACTGGGTTGATACAAGATGTTTTCCAAAGCCTTGAGACTCTCCCCTGTTCCAGGCTCAGGTTGAAGATGCGCTGTAGAGGAATCTCCAGTTCCAACGCACAGGCCTTCACCTGGACCTAGGTGTGATTAATGAAAGTTATAGTCCCTGGTCCAGTCCGGTCATCATGGTCAGTAAGCCCAATAGAAGTTGGAGGTTCTGCAATGACTTCCGTCGGCTTAACCAAGTCTCCCAATTCAATGCTTATCCAATGCCACGAGTGGACGACCTCCTCGAGCAGCTAGGAAACACCAAATTCTTGACTACTTTAGTTATGACTAAGGGGTACTGGGAGGTTCCCTTAATGGACTCTGCTAAGGAATAGACAGCGTTTAGCACCCTTAGAGGGCACTGGCAGTATCATGTTCTCCCATTTGGATTACATGGGGCACCTGCAACCTTCCAACATCTGATGGACAAAGTACTCTGTCCTGATAATTCATATAGTGCTGCCTACTTGGTATTCCAACACCTGGGAGGAACACATGCAGCAGGCTGGAGCTGTATTGCGGTCACTGGCAAAAGCTGGGCTTCATATTAAACAGATAAAGTGTTACTTTGGGTTGGTAGAAGCCAAATATTTAGGCTACCTAGTGGGCTGGAGTATGGTGAGACCACAGTGTCCTAAAATAGATGCCATTTTAAATTGGCCCCGTCCGATAAACAAGAGGCAGGTTCAGGCCTTTCTCGGCTTAGCGGGTTACTATCGCTGGTTTGTACCCCAGTTTTCCAAGAGAGCATCACCCTTGACAAACCTAACAAAGAAGAGGAGACCTAATCACGTGGTATGGGATGAAACATCAGAGGCTGCATTCAGTGACCTGAAAATGGCCCTCACGTAAGCTCTTATATTGAAGGCACCTGACTTTTCTATGCCTTTTATTCTCTAGACGGACACTTTGGACACAGGTCTTGGAGCTGTGCTGAGCCAAAGTGTCGATGGAGTTGAACACCCCATTATGTACCTGAGACAGAAACTGTTTGATTGTAAAACTTTGGCTATTAAATGGGTAATTACTCAGCTGAAATATGCCTCTTGAGGCATGAATTCACTCTTGTGATGGACCATGCCCCATTACAGTGGATGGCCTTGCACAAGGCGTTCAATCCACGCGTCACGAGGTGGTTTTTGGATCTCCAGCCATATAGGAATTCGGTTGTTTATCGCCGTGGTGTACTGCAAGCCAATGCTGATGCCCTTTCTCGATGCCATGACTTCTCGGACTGGTTCGCCTGACCTAACGGGTCACACACGTGCGAGTAGGGGGACAATGTATGGACCAAGCAAAGGTAATTCCATGCCAGGCCAGGGGGTGGTGGGGTGCACTAAACCTTTTCCTGTTATCTCTACAGACCAGCCACGGGAAAACCTTCCAGTTCCCCTACATCACTTCCGGTCTGATCCCTTAAAGCTGCCATATTTTCCAACCCTCGTCAGTTCTGTTTTGGACTCAGTATTGTCAACAGCTCTGTGCTATTTTCAAAAAAACATTTGCAGCCAGGAATATTATATGGGTGGCTTCCCCAAAACCTTTTACGTGTTGTCACGCTTGGGTCACAGATTTGCACAGAGACACAGAACGTCGTAGAAACAAGGAAGGATTTTTATTCAAACACTGCAAACAAACATTGTCTCTTCAAACTTGCTCCTTGACAGAGATAACAGTTTCGTCTATCAATTAAAGGGTAGCGTGCGTATCTTCTTCTTCAAGAGAATACGCGTCAGGAGCAGTCTGAGAGAGAGAGAAAGCAAAACAAATCAATACCAAAACTGACTTTTTAAATAAGCGGAGTACCGCGTGAGTTTCGCGTTATAGCGCAAGTGAGAAGGGTAAGGAGCAATGTGAGGGTAGTCTATGTTTCAGGGGTTGGGGATTTCCCGGGGGCATCTGTATCCTCTTGGGTGCGATCAGCACTCCAGCTCACAGTGTGTAGAGTCTTGTTCCTTTTTACATATTGTAATGCGGTGGCCTCCAAACCAAGAATCATACAAGTCCTGAAAACAGTGTAGCAAATGTTTTTGCTTTATATACATAAATAATTTTCATTCATTAAAGAAAATATCAGACTCAGAGCAACTGTTACAGTTCAGCCAAGCTCATTGCACCAGCTTCCATTTATTTCGTATGTAATGTTTACATTGTTATGTATTAAGTTCCCTTGTTTCTTCGTTTCTGTTTTCTTTTATCTTTCATGTAAAATATTTTTCTCTGATATTACTCCATATAATTGTTTAATGAACAAATATTATGATTTGACGTGTGAATGGATGTCGTCTTCTGTCCCTTGTATTTTGTGAGGGGTATGCCAACAGGTGGGACCACTCTGACATCATCACTCCTGTGCCTCTCTCTGGTTATTTAGGTCAAAGCTGAAAAGCTCAAATGTGATGCTTTGTAGTTCATTTGGAGTTTCTGTAAATATTTTTTTTTTTTGTTGAATTTTCTGGCTTTCATTTTTTTCTGCACAGTTTACTGAATTTCTGGATTCTGTATTGGGACAGGTTCACTCCGAATTGTCTTTGGGTGACTTCTTACCAGTTCTTTTTGAGCCTTTATAGCTTTTTTGCTATTCTGAAAAAAAAATTAATTTATTTATAGTATAAAGGCTTCATTTGTGTTAACCTTTTGAACGCCTCCTTTCGTATTATGGTTCTGACTCCATTTCAGAACAGCAACAACCAGAATAATTGCTCACACAATGTCAAAATACTGCATAATGAAAGCCAATGAGCCATAAACCCACTCCTACCACTGTTCCGGCTTAACTGTTATTTTGCTTCAGATGTCGGGACACCCATCTTTGGTTTATCTCAATGTTTGTCCTTTTCCTGCTGCAGTACACACTTTTGGTGCTTTAAAAGGACCTCTAGAAAAGGTATGAAAAATAGGAGGTCTGTTATGGATCTGATACCCCGAATTAACACTTTAGACACAACTGAAATCCTGCAAATCAAAATAATGTTGGGCCGAGAATTAAAATGTTGAAAATAGGTTATGTTATTATAAACTATTTAGTGGCAATTATAGGCTTTCAAGAAAATATTGTAGCTGCTGGCTGACAGCTCTTCCCAGGTTAGACAGGACTAGGTTCTTAAGTCGCAAGGAAGCATGCACTTTGACAAGCCTCAAGAAGACTAGAAAAAAGAGGCAGAAACCTTCAAAGAAAAATTATAAATAGGAGCCCATGCAGACTTCAGTGCTTGCATTGGTCTACATTATGCTAAAGAGTTTGACGGTGAACAATACAAAGTGATGGAGATTGCTCATAACTTGAATTCTGATTTCTTATGTTGCAGTGAAATGCTGTATTACCACTAAAATGGCAAGCTTCCGCCTTCTGTACTGTTAAATAACTAGAGATGCATTGTCTGTTTGTGGCAGGATGGTAAGACGGAATTTACAGTACGCAATTAAATAAATACTCTTGATGATCTAGCCATTTTAGCACTGCACATACAACATTTATGTGTCTCATGAAAATTGCCTGCTCTGTGTGATGCTAGTCAGAAGTACAAAGTACTCTGGCTTTTGTTGGCAGACTGCATATCCATTGTTACTCATACAAGACCTCCTCACTGCTAACGTTGTCTTCTTCTTTCCCCTCACTGCCGAGAAGCCACTCAAGAAAGGCAATTAACCCTGCTCCTTTTAGTACCACCATCATAAAAACCTGGAAAGAGGTGTCACTTTTGGCCTGAGCAACCCATGAGATGGAGCTCTGCTAAGTATTTCAAATCCCCGCTGGAAGGGCATGCACCTACGAGTGCTATCATCTTCTGGTGAGTAAAAGGGATAATTTCTTTGCTGTCCTAATTGTCATTCCTGCATCCAGCCACACCATATATGATGTGATTCATCTTCTTAAGATATGCTTATCCTGCGTCACAGCTGGATGGAGGTGGTACCCAGCCGGGACGCCTGAGAAGACAGGAGGAGGGCTGGTGCCTCCTCCAGACCTCGAGGGGGCGACCGCCCTGGTGGCCTCGGGTAAAGAGCTGGGAAGCTCGACCCTGTAGAGACCCGGGGTTACCGCCAGGTGGACCCCAATACCTGGAAGACCCTAGACCTCAGCACTTCTGCCACACCAGGAAGTGCTGGGGGGAAGAGAAAATAGGGACACCTGGAGTGCTTCTGGAGAGACAGCTGGCACTTCCGCCACACTGGGGCGTGTCGGTGGGAGATTGCCGGGAACACACCTGGAGCACATCCGGGTGCTTATTTAAAGGGGCCGCCTCCCTCCAGTGGAAGTCAAGAGTCGGGTGGAAGAGTGACAAGGTCTAGAGGAGGCGGTCCAAAGAAAATAGTGAAGAAAAGAGAGAAGAGAAGAAGAAAGAGAAGGTATTGGATTCGCCTGGACTGAGGGGTATTGGGGGTTGGTGAGCAGTATTGTAAAAAGAAATGGAAAATAAACGTGTATTTGTGGGTGACATTAACGTGTCTGCCTGTCTGTGTCCGGGGCAATGTTCACACCTGATAGCTTTCTCCATGGGTAATTTGTTGTGTATTCCATAGCATCAGTGCAAGATATCTGTATTCATCCAGCAATGGATTACCACACAGACCTCTAGCTTTTTTGAATATCCTGCCTCTAGGAATAACTTGTGGAATAACCCCAAAGATTAATGTTGTATGCCTTAAAACAAATAAAAAATATTTTAATAGCAATTGGGAGATGAAATATAATTCACGAAGTAAGCAAAGCTCAAAAATGTTTCTTATCTGTCATTGCTGCCAATTCATAAAAGAAAGATGCAGTCAGCATACTACTGCACAAGTTCTGAAATGAAGAAGACTTTAACTAATACAGACACTCTCAAAGTTTTAAGATTTCTATCCAATCTTGTATAGTCAGGAAATACATGACCTTTGACCTTTATATCTCCAATACTGTGACACCATAGATCACGACATCCGTTTGCCCTGCATAGCAATGTGAGTACTAACTGTTCACAATCTATTTCCAAAATGGTGTCACTTCAAAAACGTGGTGATAAGGCGTTATATACTTTAACAATTTTAAAGACTGCCTTTAGCAGAAAATATTAATTCTACATTTTCAAAAACCCCCAGAAGACACAAAGAACATGAAATAAATGCTAAATGAATCCATAAAATATTAAAGAATAAACTGAACATAACAAATTTTACACAAAGTTCAATTACTGCTCTGAGCATTCTAATTGTAGAGTGATGGAGCCAGGAGATTCATTTTGATGAGGAGACTGCAGTACCCATGCAGACATGGTGGGAATGTGCAAATGCCACATAGAGAGTAACCAGGCTCTGATTTGTTCCCAATCTCCTAACATTAACCACTGTAAAATTCTGCTGCTAAACAAAGAACATGTATTATATTTTTTTAAAATGTGAAGGCTGGTTCAAAGTAAATGAGGAAAATTCAACAACAACAATATTTATTTATATAGCACATTTTCATACAAACGATGTAGCTCAAAGTGCTTTACAATGTGAAGAAGGAGAAAAAAAAAGACAAAATATAAGAATAAAATTAGGAAACATAGAATAAAAGAATAAAAGCCCCTTCCAGGCATTCTACCTAACATAAATGATTTCAATCAGTCCTCAAATTTAAGTGTGATGTGAATGTTGGAGAAAATAAAGTTGGATGGACCTAGATTATCAAGCCACCATGTCTACGATGGGTACTCAGAAGTGCTAAGAGAAGCTAGTTATGCACAACGTTTAGGGAAAATGAGTATCATTTAAAGAATGGTTTTAAAAGAATCAGAGTGAACATGGAGTTAGACTCATGTAGAAGTACCAGACTAGCTCATCACCTACTGCTTAGGGCTAAGTGATGTCACTTGTCCAAAAGTGAAAATGACACTCAGGACACTATTAGGAGAATTAAAAATAAAGGATTGGCAGCAGTCAGAATATATGACAGCTGGAACTGCAAGTATGATCATTAATTTATATGTTCCATATTTTATAAGTCATTGCAGACCTCTGTCTGTGATTAATTTTGTGTCATTTAGTCACAAAATGCATTTGGTTTCTAAAACATTGCTTTGTTAATGTTCTTTTGCTACTGTCCTACTTTGTTGCTGTGTATGTGTAATATCCAGCACTTTTGATAATTGTTAAAATATCTTTAAAGGATAAGATTGATTTGGTTTCTTAAAAGGAAGCAGCCTTTAGAAAGTAAGAATACTTCGAATACTTCATTGTTACTCTAAGATTAAAATGACCAGACAGTTTACCTTCTGAAAGTAAAGAGAACAGGAGAAGCTCACTCTGCTTACTACATACCAGATCAGAACCAGTATAAACTGACTCTGGCCTCTACATGCAAGTTGTAAACATGCAATGAGAATAACAGGTTTGATCTAGCCTGGGTGCTGCAGTGGAGGGCTGGGCTAAAGAACTTTTCAAGAGCATAAGTCATGCCTAAACAGGATTGGTGGATTTGACTGGTACAGTATAGGGTTGTCTGTACACTACAACATCCAATTGATCCAAAAGGCACATCAAGGAAGCACAAGACCAGCACAAATTCAGGCTAATAGAGAAACTCATAGACTCTGTCATTCCATTTATCTGGGTCTCTGTATTACTATATCTTTCCATCCACAGACCTTACCAGTTCAGAGACCAATCATCTAACTAAGATGAAGAGCCACATGACAATTGAGGTATACTGCATGATTAACTTTTAGTAGAATGGACTGCTGTCTATTAAGTTTGTATTGGTATTATTTTGAGATACTTATTACATTGCTTCTGTTTTGGACACATTTAATAACCTTAGGTTACATCTCTCTATTATTTAAAAAATTCTTGGGAAGAGACGAGACTTTTTCATGTACCGCGAGACGAGACATTGTGCCAAGAGATTTAACCACGCCCGGGGCCGGAAATAAAAGACAAAGAGTAGATGAAAAAGTAGAACGTTGTAAAGAATTCAAAACCGTTGGCGCTATACACATGCAGAGCAGATTAGAGATAATGGAAGTACAAATATTCAAAAGTCTCAAAAAAATTACAGTAAAGGTCAAATTAACGCAAACAAACGGAAATCATTACTTGGTGAAATAACGGAACAGTGAAAAGAGATTGAATATATTATTCAGATTTAAATTTTAAGTCAGAGACTTGTAGATTGTCTAATTTGTGTTGCCATCAGGGAAAAGTACTGTTTCTTCCCAATGAAGAGGTGTATCTGCGAGAATTAAAAGATTTGTTGTTTGGCGAAAGTGAAATCCACATAAGCTGTCACGCTTGGGTCACAGAGTTGCACATATACACAGGAGATTTTAGAGACAGAAACGTTATTCAAACACTTCTAACAAATATAAGTCTCTTTCAGGAGTGAATCAAGCTCTGTGTGTAGTCAGAGAGTACAGTTTCATCTTCAATTAAAAGAATAGAAAATCTTCCTCTTCATAGGGGCGCACCTTGGGAGTGGGACACCAACAGGAGCAAAGGATGTCTGGGGGAGAAGAGAGACAAGGTAGTGAGACAAAAGGACAGCTGCTGTACAGGCTTTTAAATGTTTGAAGTGCTGCGCGAGATGCAGATTACAAAGGATGGCAGCAGCAGCTGATTGAGCAAAGAGGAGGTAAAAAAAAAAAAAAACAATGTTTCCCATTGTATCACCATGTAAGAGGGGGTTTCAGAAGACTGACTGCGTCTCCTTGGGGTGCGTCAAGCCCTCCTCTTCACAACATGAGGGGCAGAGACGCAAAGTGGCGTAGCTCTGGCCTTCTGGCAAACGAAGCGAGCAGGAGGCGAAGTCCCCTTGTAACTTTAAAGAACAAACATGTAAACCTTTTTTCTGGCTTGTTATTGTTTGTAACTGACTGTTGAGTGTATGAGAATTGTATTGGTGATTTGGGAGACTCTGTTCAGGCCTATGTCATAAATAGTCTGTGAGTAAGAAAAAGGTCACCATAGGACCTTTACCCCTAAAAACCTGTTGTAAGCCAGCACCACCTCATAACTTGCATATTGATGTTTCATGGGCATAGGGAGCTGGTGTTTATCCTAACAGCACTGGACACTAGTCTAATATAGGATACACTGGCACACAAGAACAGTATTTAGGTAATTATGACCATTGGCCTACTGAGTCCTTTTAACTTCAGGTTTTAAATTGTAGACAACAAACATTATGATACCTCAGGCCTAATTTAAATTAAATATTCAGCATTTATTACTGTTTATTAGCTTTCCTGTGACAATGGTGAAGACCTATACAAGGTTGCCATATTCCACTGGCACTTTATTGCCCAATCACAATTAAAATTCCACCCAATCTTATAAACTCCCACCCAATAATGGTTAGCATCCTCTCCTACAGTCTAGTTGCAAATTAGTTTTAGACTGAGGTTGTCTTTCTGCACCTTCTTTCTACATTTTTTATATTCTTCCAAATTTGACATATTTACAAGATGTAGTCTGGAAATAATAAAGCAAAAATGTTTTCTATACTACAGTCGTCCTTCCACTATGTCTCTTTTTAAACGGAGTGTTGAATCATTCGTAATTGGCTGATACCTGCTGCAACTCCTAATTTTACAGGTAGTACTAGATGTGACTGAAAGGCAATTGGCGGAGTGAACTGTAACTATTTGTGAAATTGACAGGTTTTAAACTTTAAATAAAGGAGGTTGTGTGATAGCTTCTAAGCTAAAATAACAAATAACATTTTAAGTCATTAAAAAATCACTTCCTTTAGCTGTTTTCTTACTGTGTAGACTGAGGAAATTCTGTTTCCAAGATAAGCTTTCCTTCAGTCAGTTTACCTGTTTCTTTTTTCAGCTTGTTTTCCATTGTCACAGCTTACAGTACACAATTTACTGAAATTTTAGTATTAGATAGATAGATAGATAGATAGATAGATAGTATCAACAAAGTAACAAAGTAACAGGCACATAATGGCACTATAAGGAACTGAAAGTTCAATCAGCCATCAACTGGAGTAAATATGCCCTGAGGAGCGTGCAGGCTTCCATCTTTAGGATTGCTCATCTCCCAAATGAGACGCCTCCTTCTGGAAGCACCCTGCTCTAATAGGTCATGGAAAGGAGGGGGTGGGGTCAGTTGCCCTCATTGGGCATCTTCTTAGAGTTGAGGGTTGAAAAAGAGACCAGACCGCTGGCCATCTGGTGTCCAAGGTGGTAGTGCTTACCTCTGACGAGCCCAGAAAGTGACCCTCTAACATGCATGTGTGACGATAGATAGATAGATAGATAGATAGTCCAAAAGGAAATTGCATGGTTAAAGCAGACAAAAAAGGCAAATTTACATATAAGAATTAAAATAATCATAAGTATACTAACAAGGTGCAAACACGCACAAAACAAGAATTATCTATAAGTAAATTAAATGTAGGTAACAAGTTTTTGTTGTAAAGTGATTAGGATTGCATTTGATTATCAGTTACAATTTCACAGTACAGGATGTCAGTCATTGGCAGAGTATATTAGCACAGTATAATGCACATAGCTTCATTGTGTCTGCTAGACCAGTTAAGTACCATTCAGTAAGCAGGGAAAAATAGCACCTTGACCGAGGGACAACTCATTATAGAGCCCGATGGCTGAAGGTAAAAATAACCTCACATAGCCTCCTTTGAGCAATGCAGTTGTCTCAGTCTGTTACTGATTGTGCTTCACTGTTTAGCCAGGGGCTGAAGGTCATTGTCCAGGACAGTAAGCAGCTTCCTGAATAACCTCTGTTCTACCACTTCTACCAGTGAGTCCATCCTGACTCCTAATATTGAACTAGCCTTTCTAATCATTTTGTTTAGTCATTTTGTTGCATCAAATGCATAAATGCAATTTACCAAGCACACTGCAGCAAAGAAAACTACACTGCAGACTGGTAGAAAACATGTAAGAATGGCCTGCATACACTGAACGATCACAACCTCCTTAGAAAATAGTGGCAACTCTGACCCTTGTTGTAAACAGCCTCTGTGTTGGTGCTCCAGTCAAGCCTGTCATTCAGATGCACTCCAAGGTACTTGTATGCCTTCACCACCTCCACATCTTTCCTGCCAATTTGGTCTGGGGGCCGAGTCAGTTTCTATTACTAAGCATTAAGGAGAAATGGGCTTAGCAATTCTTAACAGGTCATAAGGATTATAAATTTATACAGGTTTACAATTTATTGTCATGTTTTCAGAGTATTGTGAAATTCCTATTTGGATATATAAATCAAAATGCAATGCAAGCAGCCATGATTAGTGAATATAACAACCTTACCTTTAGTAAAATACTTTCATTTAGTACGCAAACAATTTATCCAAGAATTTATGCAATTTTACTTAATATTAACTAATTTTGACATTACCATGCTAATGTTACATGTCATGATTGGGAATCACTGTTCACAATTAAACATCATGTTACACAAATGGAGGATGCAAAGGGGGTCAGGAGTTTATAAAGAGCCACATTGGGAATGTTCAGTCAGTAAGAATAAACAGTCAGTGGGATCCAGCATGTGTGTGTTGTCGTCAACCAAAAGGAATGCAGAAGTCCAAATGAAATAATGAGGTTCCAACCAGGTCACTCCATTTACTGAAATATTAATGTTGAACAAAAATAACAGCCATTGGCTGCTTTGAAAAGATTCTGAAGAGCTATCAGATTTCAGGATGGAACTCTGTCTGGCGGGTTGATCATACTCAACTGAGACTCATCCTTCCAGGAGCGCCCTGCTCTTATAGTCCATGGAATGGAAGGGGCACAATCATAAGGTGACTTCTTGGATTTGTTGGGGGAAAAATAGACAAGATCATTAATCACAGTAGTTCTTAACATTGACAAGCCCGGAAAATGACCCTCTAGCATGCATGCTTATAGTGTAAGCCAGTCAGCCAGTCATTTTCTAACCCGATTATTCCTAAACAGTACTCTAGTGGGTGTTGGAGCCTATCCCAGCTACCATAGTGCACAAGGCAGCAATAAACCCTGGACAGAGTGCACACATACGTCAACCACACATGAGGGCTAATTTAGTATTGCCAATGATCCTAACCTGCTTGTCATTAGACTGTGGAGAAAATCAGAGCACCTGGAGAAAACCAACACAGACATTGGGAGAGCATGCAAACTCCATGCAAGGAAGGCCCGGATGCGACCCAGGTCTCCATACTGTGAGGCAGGGGCAGTACAACTGTGCCAGTCTATAGTGTAAGTATAAAATATTATTTCTTCCACTTCATGAAGGTATGCAAAAAAATGGTTAATGGTAAATGACATCTATTAACTCAGCCGTAAGTTTCTTACAAACCGCCATGGCTCCAGGCTTATTAAGCAACTCGCTGAAGGTCTCATAGTAAGTCGGTGATGGGAATTGAATTGAAAAGCTTACAATTTACTGACCATCACCTTACTAGCAATTTTAAAGTCACTGCAGAATGCATAGGGTAAAAGTATTTTATGGAAGTCACTATTTCTTTACTATTTAAATTTTATTACATTGTCTGCCACTGCCAGTCTAAATTGTAATAAGGGAAGGAAAACAGACAACATTTTCTTTACCTATACAAGGCAAGTACTTTGTATTCCTGAACTCTTCTTCATAACCTGCAAACATATGCCTCAGAACATGCTTCAAGATTTTGCCTCAAGAAATAAAATAAACAGGATCCTTGCCTGTTTTATATTTTATGGCATGTTTTTCCAACTGTGTAAGCGTTTCTGTTTCCAGTCTGCAGCTTATGAAATTGAGATTTAATGGTGAACAGCTCAGACAAAGAAGAAAACAGATGTTCATAGAGCTTCCTAGGTTTCAAAAATAATAGAAAGATATAGGCTGGTCTGACAGTCACTCAGTTCAGTGGCCGTAGGCAATTGGCCTTCTCTACAGACTTTTCCAATGAAACTATTATAAGAGCAACAGGAAAGGCAGCAATTTCCTCTTCACCCAGCAGCATATGTGAATAGAAAGGTGGTGACCCAGTCCTATCATCAGCCCCAACCTCTTAGCTTTGTTGTGGGTGCAACACCTGGGATCAAGTATGGCTCTATATGTCAAAAAATAATTTTTACTCTAGAGATACAAAGATAAGTTTGCTTCATGTTTCAGCAAAATATCAAGTAAAAAATAAGTGTGGTGATTTTTATGTGGCCTTGTACCATTCTTCACCAGACAATAACTTCTGAGAGGAATTATGTTGGCAAGTGTGGTTAAAAGCCAATAAATTATTCTTAAGAGTTTGAAATAAACACTAAAATCCACTGTAAGCAGCCAAGGTACAATAAAGCTTTTGTACAAGGTGGTAGGACATCCTTGGGTGGTCTACTACTTCAGAAGTCAATGCTTACGTTGTTAACTTGTTTCTGCAATAAGCTGTTAGAGGAGAAACATCAACTTCTGCATACACAGTAACATAAACCAAACGTTTAATGCAATATATCTTTCACTGAAGTAGTTTTAAATGGTTCATTTTTATTTTTACTTGTGTTATTTAAACTTTTCTCATTAATTTTCAAATTGCTAAACTGGATGATGAATCCTTACAGGATTGCAGTGTAACATTAATAACAAGGAGAAAGTAACTTCTAAAAAGGATGTGAGCATCAGACTGGGTTTTTGATAAGTGACAATCGTCCTCATGGTAAGTGGATGATGATATAGTCATCTCAGGGTGCAAATTGCGAGAGTAAGGTCAGTTTTCACTCCATTTCTTATGAATGAAAATGAAAAAATTCTTAAGACATGATCCACTCTCTGACAATACTGTGTCCTCTCTTCAGCACCAAGGAAAAATTTCCTTCATCCTCTGCCTGACTTCTTTCAAAAACTCTGTTCTCCTTCTAACTGATACCTCCAACAAAAGTAAAAAGCAATGGAATGGATGCACAGCACCCAGCGACCATTTTAATCATGTAGACAGTTAACCCACCTGTCTTTAGACTAGCAGCCATGTATGGCAGGATGATGGACATGGCCGCTAGTCATTTTGTATAGAATGTGGATGTTGCTGCCATCACTCTTTTTTGTATGTTACACATTTCTTCTTTGTGTTTACAAAGGCCAATCAGTTTCAATTCTTGTATACCTTCTGTTTCAAATGACCAAAAACTCCATTAATTCAGCCATTTTGCTTAAATATCTTCCTTCTATATGTCACATTTTTGATATCCTATTATATATAAACTACCTGCGTGTGGTCTTCAGGACAAAAAAACAACCCGAAGACTCCCTAGCAGTTTTACTATATTTGTGAACTTGAAGAGGCATCAGCTAACTCTTAAGAATTACCCAGTGCAGAGGATGTGGACCCACCTTGTGCTTGCTGCTACACTGGCCTTCGTAGCGAGACACTGGCGATACCATATCTTAGCTGTATTGCTGCCATATGAGTTCTATTAACTTTTGTCTCGAGAAAATACCTTGTAATCAGAATATAAGTTTAATGTCACTGTGCTCTGTGCAAATATTTTAAATCTGATTCTTCTCACATGTACAGCCAAGGCCAGATTTAGCACACAGGGCCTCATCATTTAGAACTGCTAGGCAAGCATTAGAAGACAAGAAAGGGACAACTACGAAAATGGGCACTGTACTATTTCAGTGTGTAAGAGTCAGCATGAAATTGAATTCTCTCTTTTGCCTTGTTTGGAATGGCATGATTTACTTAAGTAAGGGCTTACACATTGAGAAAGAATATAAAACCTTGGAACATTGCCCGGCACACCTTTGAAGCCAGTGGACGAATGGGTGATAACATCATCTGATCCTGAAAATCCTTCCAGCACTGTGACGAAAATGGCAGACTGTATACATCGAGATCCCACTTCTAATTTTCTCTTATGTGATTTCTTACCGCCATATCACTATGGGAGGGATATTGCCTCGTTATAATATATCTGTTTAGGTTCAGGTTACTTAAAATGAAAAAAAACTTATTCCAACCAGGGAGCTACTGCCCCCTAGAGGAAAACATACCACCAGATAGACAATGTTTATAGTAAAAACTTCAAGCCTTGCCCTCTGTTGCTGAGGTGCTTTACTTGTTGTTGTTGTTGAGCCGTGGCTTTTGCTTCGTTTAGACATTGTGTCTCTTCATTGGTATAATTATCACGACATTGTTGTTGCCCAGCAGCATTTGCTACACACAGGTCTTTTGTGGTGAAGTGAACTCAAGAAAGAAGAGAGAGAGAGAGGTTGGGAGCATGCGCTGATACAATATATTGCTGCACCCACCACACAACGATCCACCCTGATTGGGACTTGAGTGCAGCCGTGCAACGCGTGATGCCTCAGCACCACACTGGAACAGTACATGTAAGTGCCAAAAATATGCAAAAGTGCATGCACACTCCATCTAGCGGCTGTGGTTGAGCATGAGTGGAGTGGACTGCTCCACACACACACACAAACACACATACACACACAGGTCTTTCATTTATATATGTTGAATAGAATTTATAAATTTATAAAATGAAAATGATGACAGCTTTATATTTTGTTATTTGCTTTCTAGATGTTGAAAGTATTGTTCAAAATTTGTGTGCTTTAAACTTTACGCTTTTAAATTCTTAAATTTTATAGTTATACTTTTACAAAAAAAAAAATTTTAATAATCTGTGAATGCTGTTAAAGTTAAAAGAAGCGTTTTGCGTGCAAGATTTTATATATAGCTTAATAAATTGGTACTATAAACACCGACATTGTATATAGTGTCTTTTAAAGCGAGCCTGATTGTAAAACACACACTTTACAACAAGCTACCACAAGTAGAATTTGTACAATTACGATTATCATGGAAGCAGACAAGAGGAAAATAACATGGGAATGTTTATCAGCACACTTTACTACCTCTTGAGATTTGCAGCTGAGTACAGTAGATTGCTGCTAGAAATGCACATCTGAAGAACAGGCAAATAAGAAAATGTACTTTTTTGAAAGTTGGACCATTTTTAGTTTTAGTTTAATTGCTAAATCAAAGAGACAGTCATTACATTTTAGGTAATTAAATCTTTTTGTAACACAAAAAGTCACAACCAGAATAAAATGTAATTATAAGTATTAGTACTGTACATACAACTTGTCTTTTACAATATCTTGTAGTTAAATGCTAGTCTGTCTGCGTTCACATTACCCTTTTTCTCAAATGCTAAAACACATTTCACAAACGTTTCCTCCATGTTCCCCAATGTCTAAACACAACACCCTTTTCTAAAGCTACATAAACACAACCACACCTTCTCACTTCAAAACTCAAACTTTCACACCAAAAGAGCAGCTCGAAGCTTTCAAAAATGTAAACACTATACACATCATTACACACTACAGCAAAACAATTGAAAACACAATGCTCAATTTGTGAGAAGGTTATTTGTTTCATAACTGCCAATGCATATTTTTAGAAACTTTACAGTAACGGATCTTCTTAGATCTCTGCAGAGGATTAGGCATTTAGATTTGTGAGTTTCATATGAAGAGTATAAATCTATAGAAAATTCTGCATGTACACTACTGTAACACAACTCAATACAAAAACAGAATCTATTGCACACAACAGTACTCTTGAAAACATGATCAGGGTGTGAAGTTTTTTTATTTACTTTATTCACACCACACACACACCACAATCACTGTGCGGCATCATGTTGCTGAGCTGCATCGGGCCACATCACCTCATCCACATCGCAGGCTATATTGTCTCTTACCAGGCACCGCGGGAAAAACGCCCTGGAATGGCGAATCCATCCTTGGAAGGCCTCCACTGGGATGTCAACACAGGCCAGCTCCATTGCCCTTAGGAGGTTCTCTCTAGTGTATGGTTGTCTGTCATAAACCTTCCATCTCCACGATGAGAAGAACTCCTCTATACGGTTCAGGAAAGGGGAGTAGGGTGGCAGACAGACGTTTAAAAAGTGGTTACTGTTGGTGGTGAACCACGCTCTGATTTGGTTTGTTCTGTGGAAGCGGACATTGTCCCAAATGATCACATAAATGTGATGTGCAGGCCCAGGATGGTGTTGTTGGCGGTCCAGGAGGATGTCTTTTAGCTCCTCTAGGAAGGTGAGGAGACGTTGGGTGTTGTAAGACCCAAGGACAGCATGCCGGTGGACAAGCCCCTCCGAACCCATGGCCGCACAAAGAGTAATATTACCCCTCCGTTGGCCAGGAACCTCAGTGATGGCTCTTTGGCCAATGATGTTACGGCCTCTTTGCCTTCGTTTCTGCAGGTTGAAGCCAGCCTCATCCAGGAAGAGGTACTCATGGGGTCTGGCCATCGCATCCAACTGTAATATCCTCTGTGAAAATGTGAAAGTGCACAGGTGTTCAGAACAACAGTCAATCAGGTAGCACAGTATTGTCCAGAAGTAATGTAGGCCACTGAGCAACACAGCATGTCCACTAACTGTACTGTGAACATGGATGTATACTTACTTGCACATACTCGTAATGTAGGTCTTTGTGTCGCGCAGAGTTGCGCTCAAAGGGAACCCTATAGACCTGTTTCATCCGCATCTTTTGGCGCCGGAGAACTCGGTCTATTGTGGCCAAGCTGACATCATCAATGCTCTCAAAGTTGACATTATCGGCAATGACTTTGTCTCTGATCTCCCGGAGTCTGATGAGGTTGTTCTCACGAACCATATCCACAATGAGGGTTTCTTGTGCCGCTGTAAATATGGCAACCCTCCCACCTCTATGTGGCATTCTTTCAACTCTAAAGAAAGAAACATGTGTTGTCAATTGACATGTTTTACAATAACAACTAATTTGAAACCAATAGACTACAGTCACAGGCTTGTAAAACTGTATTGTGACAAAGAAAGCAATAGAGTACAATACCTGTTGTGTTGTCTGAATGCTCTGATAATGGTGGCCACGGTGAACCTACTCAGGTTTGGACGGACTCTTAGTTCTGCTTCAGCCATTGTCATGCCATGGACAATGACATGGTCAATGACTGTTGCTCGCATCTCGTCCGTAATGATGG
>JANRMT010062854.1:114235637-114246248 GCA_026402145.1 Polypterus bichir lapradei | reverse complement strand
ATTGTGTTTGTTTGGAATCTTCAGCAAACTGTGCACTCTGAACTTGCTTTTATACATGTGGTCACAGCATTAGCAACAAGTGTCTTCAATTTTGAGTTGTTGTGTGTAATGAATGACGCCAGGTGTGTTCATTGTGTTCAAATATTGTTGACTGTGGCAAGCATTTTGCATCACATGAGCTTTCATTTGAGAATATGAGCAGAGTTCTTTTGCAACTTGTGTTTTAGCAAGGAAAAATGTGTTTAGATTTATGAGAACGGAGGATTGTGTTTTGTGAATTGGGTCTTCATGTGAAATGTGTTTATGATATTGGAAAATGATGGCTAGATTTAGTAAATGTGTTTAGACAACTGGTCATTTGGTTTAGAGGATTGGCTTTTGTGTTTTAGCATTTGAGAAAAACTGTAAAAACCTCAATTCCCATTTTTTGCTTAGATTAGATTTGCCTGTCTTGATGGTTGACATTCATAAGTACAAATGACCTGTATCTAACTATAAGGTCAACACATCTTTCTTCATGCGAACATTGATACTTTGTACATCTGCATCACCAGTTTAAAAAACATTTATTTGTTAGATGACTCATTGTATTAAAACCAACAAAATGTACATGCTAGTAGCTAGTGTATGTATTTTGCTCTGGAGGATGGCAAACAGTTCATCAGCTGAACACGATTAGGCCGAGTAGGAGAAGGAGGTTAGCCAGGAAGCCACACAGCTAGCTTTTCCTGTTTTCGCAGTTATTGCTGGCATCGCTGCATCTAGAGATGTATGGGTACAAGAAAGGAGCCAGAAATGGTGGGACTGTGACTGTTGTAACACCGATAGCTTTCCTCCATTGTTGTTTTGGCACACTGCTGGCTCTGGCTGATTATGGCAGTGTTCAGCCCATGTACATAGACAAAAAAACACATGAATTTCAACCTGACCATTCTCAGTCATGTCACATGGCAGCAAATTGGAAATGTTTCCAATCAAGGACCACATATGAAAGTAGCTCAAATCTGGTTTGAAAAGGTCACATTTCTGTGTCCACAAAGCCCTGGAAACATCAGATTTGTGTCACATTAAGGCAAAAAAATTGAATTTACGTCACTTCAGCCTGGTAATGTGAACATAGCCCAAGCTGGTTTGTGGTGGCTGAAATGGCCTTTACAGACAGCAGATTTCAACTGAAAGGGATGGAAAGATGGCATTGATTGATATTATATTGTTAATTATTGGTTGTGGTGAATTGCAACTCATATTTCCTACACCAAAAATGTCTGAATAAAGTACTCATTGGAGAGGTAAAACCTGGATTTAGGTTTCAAGCTAAAATTATTGGCTGCAATGAGCAATAATGGAAAACAGCGTATAGCGATTTGTCAATAAATAATAGTACCCTGTGATATCCAAAAGACTAAAGGCTTGGCAGAGAGACTAGTCAGCAAACCCCCTTCTGCCTACCTTGGTTGGCAAACAGTTTTCCTTCCATGACCCTCTGTGGCAGACATCAATAAAGGCTTGGTATTTGGCTATCTTCCTCTTATATGCTTCCTCTATCCTGTCTTTCCAGAGGACAATTAGTTTCAACATAATCACCAGTCTAGCTGACTTGGACCGCAGCACTATGTCTGTCCTATTCTGTGACTACATGAACTGGGAACTTGAGCTGCCTTTCTAGGTCGACACTCATCTGACAGTTAGTAGTCATGCTGGGAAGATCTGCTGGAGCTTGACTTTACATCTGAGACCTCGCCACTGCCTTCACAAATCTTACCTTGTTGCCCATCAGTTCTTACATGCAGAGATAGCTGGTCATAGTGCCAGTGATAGTGTCCTTCCCCCATGATTTTAGGACAGCTTCTAAGACTGTGCTCAAGAGTCCCCTTCTCTTTGTACAAACTGCAAGAGGGTGTCTTGGCCTTTTTCTAGAATTGCAGGTATGTGGAACTGGGTAAAACATCACGGGCATATCGAACAAGGAACTTAATGCACTGGGGTTCTGCATGCAACAGGTCCAGCCATGTGATGTTATGCTGGACTGTCTGGTCTCACCTTGTCCATGCTCCCTGCCTCACATTCCACCTGCCTTGCTGGCACAGACTTCTTCTACTCCCAGTCTCACTTCCTATTGAACCATATGCTGCCTCTCTTTCACCTTGGATTTATAGCAGAGCTTGGGGGACAACCCCAGTCCCACTTGTCTGATGGTCACCCTGCCTACTTGCCTTTGCCTGTTCCACAGCATCCTTAGTCTTCCACATCCTTCCTGTCTTCACCTCATTGATGGCTGGAGAAACCTTGGGGTCACTGGACATTCCCTGTATTGCAGCACTTTTCTTGAACTGGTAATCATATGTTTGTCTGTGATGTAGCTAAAAGGGAGATTTAGCCTGTTTTACTTCCAGTACAGGGCTATGCTACATGGTGATCTAGGGAGTTCCAACCTCAACAAGAACTTAGCTAATTGTCTTTTCCAGTCCTTCCACAGCTGACATTGAAAAGTCATAAACAAGTAATGGCCACACAATGTCATCCAAGCCTTCAACCTGCCTGGAAGCCCTGATTTGTCTACTGTGGTCAACCATCACTGGAGTTCCTCCATGGGGATTCTGTATATTTAATTATTCTATATCTTTAATCTTTAATCACAGACTTCTTCATCAGACATATGGAGGTCCCTTACACTGTGAACAGGCACCAGTCGAACTCTTTACCACCTCTAAGCACAATGGACCTAGATGTCTTGGGTTTGGAAGTCTTCTTTGCCCACACCGTGAACCACACCAGTCCATTCAAAATCCATTTACATTTTGGAGACACCTTAGTTGTGGCTGTCAGGTCATGAATACTGTGATTGGTGGTTGTTGGATTCTATTTCAGCTGATCTTGCCACCATGTTCATTACTAGGGAGAAGAGAACAACCAAGACAGTACATACTTTAATAATAACCTTCTCTGATCAGCTGAGTGACTACACCTATATGTTCTAAGCAACCTGGAAAATGGGAGATGTTCCCTACCTGAGCAGAGGTGTTAATATAAGCATTCCTGAAGAGAAACTCAGTAAGATGCCAGGCAAGGACACTGAAGAATTTCTTTCCCTCTATGTTCAGCAGTGAGATGACTCTGGACTGCTATATGTTCTTAGAGTTCTTTTCTTTTGGAATCCAGACAATTTCTGCATATCTCCATTGCTGGGCTACATTCCCCTCCTCCATATAGCCTTGAGGATCTTCCACAGTCTTTGCAGCAATCTAGGGCAGCTCTTGTACACCTTGTAAGGAGCACCACTGGGTTTGTGTGCTGATATTGAGCTTGTCATTCTTATAATGTTGGATATCTATTGCCTGGTGGGTGCTCAGACACCAAATCAGTGATCATTGGTGGTGAATGGATCAATGTTCTGCACTTACTCAGGTCCTGAGTAAGTGGCTCTATGGTTCTTTGCATAGGGTACAGGTGTATTCTCTCAGCCACTAGACATACGTATTATGTTGTATAATGGCAATCGACATGAACTTAAGCTTCTTATCAGCATCTTCACTTGATGCCTCAAGAATCCTGTCCACATCCTTGCCGAACCAAAGCCCTCCCTTTTCTAATTGACTTAGCACTTGTCAGTGCTCTGACGTCATACTTGGGCTTAGACACTGGGTTGCGTGGATGTACTTGGTACTGTGGGTAGCCTCCAGGCCTGGTTTCTCCAGTATCTCACTATGGGTTTCCCCTGTGTGCTGCTTTCCTCACTCCTTGCTCAAGCACTTCATCTTAGGCTGACATATTTTAAGGCCATGTTGGTTCTTATAAATTTTGCCATACAAGCATTCTTTACTCTTTGCTTAGCATGGGTTGTCATTGTTGGGACCATCCGGCTGGTGTTCTCATCCTTCCCCTCTTTGTGGGGGTATTTATTTTTTGGAACTGACGTAGCAATATCTGGTATACAGTATGCTGTCTCTGAGATATCTCAATAAAAACTGAGCTCTCCCATCAAATTTGAGAAGAAAAATAAGTATGACAAAATTTCAACAAAATTGATCCACTGGGACCCGAGTTGTTTCATGCAGACAGATGGTCAGACAAACACAACTATGATTAAGACTGTAGGCGCTTTTTGTATTATATGCAAATGCATGTAAAACAAGGACTCTTTAGCATGTTTTCAAAGTGGTGAAGTAGCAGATTGCTGAGCAGCATATATTAAGAGGAGACTTATTGACACATTTTATGACAAATACTATATTTCATAACTAACTAAAACATATTTTTAAACTTAGTCATTTTTGGAATAGCAGTAATGCACTCAGTCCTTCATTAAAAAGCTCCTGATTTTCTAATGGCAGTTTTACTCTGTCACACACGTGTGAATAGGAGGAAGCTGTATGGACCAAGTTAGAGTAATTCCACGCCAGGCCATGGGGTGGCGGCGTGCGTTAAACCTTCTTCTGTTGACTCTGCAGACCAGAAACTGGAAAATCTGCCTGATTCCACTCTGAAGATATAACTTCCAATTCCGGCGCCCAGAAGCACGTCTCTTCTGGTTCCGTTATGTCACTTCCAGTCCTGGGGCCTCATGTATAAATAGTGCGTACACACAGAAATGTTGCGTATGAACTTTTCCGCGTTCAAATCGTGATGTATAAAACCTAAACTTGGCGTAAAGCTACACACATTTCCATGGTACCTCATACCCTATTGTACGCAAGTTCTCCGCTCGGTTTTGCAGACTGACGACACCTAGCGTCAAAGCAGTGCTACTGTTCCTGTTTGGTTTATCTTTCTTTTTCAGATGCAAATCCCTGACGCGGCTTTATAAATACACTGAAATTAACCACATATTGTTTATTAGTTTAAGGCATCTGATTATAATTAACCTGTAACAATATAATGGTCCACAGAATGGTCAAACTATTCTAAATACCACAGCTGCTTTAGCGTTGTTACTCTCACTGCACGTTCTTCTTTCAGCTGCTCCCTTTAGGGGTTGCCACAGCGGATCATCTTTTTCCATTTTACTCTCACTGCACCACTCGGAGCAGCTGATCGGAAAGAGAATTATCGGTATACAGCATCAAGCACACGCTGCCTCAGCCTGTTTCCTATTTGAACTGTTGCTCACACGGCAAATGCTTCAAAACCTTTCCTGTATGGACCTCGCGGTTCAGAAACAGTTTAATCCTAAAAGCTCTAAACCCACTCTATCAGTCCATCAAGTGATCCTTGTAGAACTGTTTGTACTTATAAGTACAATTACCTCACTGTAAACTTGCGATACAGTTATAATATTGCACAACCTGAGCCACTTTATAAAGCGCGTATTTACATATGATGACATTATCATTTTTAAGATGAAATGCAGCAAAATATGTTTATTATATTATACAGATAAAACTTTAACTTCATTTAAATGATCTATATTGTTAATAATTAAAGGACATGGTGTTGCTACGCTTGCAAGGATCTGGTGCTCCGTTCACGGATTGTTCCTGCCTCGCACTGTATGTTTCACTGGGACTGGCATGAAGGATAGAATAATTAAACATGTACTATGAAGATATTTCAATGTTCCTTAAAAGTTTTGAAGAATCGGCGTTATAAGCTTACAGATGGCTTAACGTCTATTACAGAGCTGATTGTGTGGATATTGGGTATTTGGAGAAAGAAAAAGAAGGACAGGAATTGGAGGTTAGTACGTTTGAAAGAGACGTACTGCTGCAATTATTTCATCGAAGGTCACGCACAATCACTGCGCCACCATGTTCCCATGTTTAATAACATGCTTTAACTCCTATCATCATGAAAATTATATCACGTACACATCTCAGTATTTTAGTTATTCAGAAAGCTGTAATATCACGATGTAATGGATTCTGTGTCCTGTTGGAGGAAGAGAAAGCCGGTTTAAGAAGCAAGTAGTGATTCACACACACAGAGCACATAGAGGATCAAATACAAAACAAAGCATTTAACGTGCTACTTTAGTTATGATGGGATTTGAGACACTAGTAAATAAATGATTTTAAGATGAAGTTTATGATCTACTTTAATGACAAAATAAACTAAGTGATTAAAGTGGAAATATCGAGATTAAAGTTGACATTTCGTGCTTTTTTCCCAATGTGTGCCTATTTTTTTTGCTCTGTACCCTAATGAGCTTTCATATGAAACTCAGGCGGTGGGCTACGACTCGCCTTTTCACAGCGACTTTTATATGTGACAATTTCTTTTTTATTTCAGGCACTGTGCGACTTTGTGAACTTGAGCTTTCGAGTTTCTCCGACACGCTATGTCAGTCGATCAACTTCTTTTTGTTGTTTATACCACTGTTTAAACCAACAAATAGTATGTTTTTCTTTGCCTCCACTTGGTATTCGCTGAAATTCTATTTTCCACCGTGCTTTTCCCATTGTCTTTTCACAGAACGCTGAGCTTAAGGGCTATTTATATTGATTTGCATATTCAAAGAGGCGTAATTCTGGGAGGAGTTGGGGTGGGGCAGCAGGCGGGTGCACGACTGTTACTTTTCACACTGACTGGGATTTATGTAGCGGAAGAACGTGGAAGTGGGTGAACGCACAGATTTATGCTTCTGGAATTTTCTGTGCTTAAGCAGATTTCACTTTTGTGCTTACGTCATGTTATAGTGTGAATTTTACATACGCCGTTATGCATGAGGCCCCTGGTCTTTAAAGCCGCCATGTTTCCAACAATAGAAAAGTTAAGTTTGGAACTTGACCAGTAAACATGAGTGCTCTTTTTTCAAATACCCATTTGCAGCCAGAGACAATATATTGGTGGCTGCCCCAAACCTTCTTTTTGTGTTGAGGCTGATTATTTTCACAACTCAAAAGTGGTTCTGCTTCTTCTGAGGGTGATAATACAGTCTAAGTGAGGAGAGGTTACTCTTGTCATGGTTTGTAATATATTCCGTAAGGATGGTAGTGGTTCTTACAAGGGCAGGACAACATTCTGTATAGTGAGGAGATGTGAAACTTGTAAGGAAGGCATTTAACCTTGTCTGCTATAACACACTGTGGACCCCCAGAGGTTTATTTTTTTCCAGGAATGTTGCACTTTATTCGTTAAACTCTTCTCTGTCATTGACTAGTCATATCTCAATTGTAATGGTAATTTGACTTTATATTGTTATGATTTGTTACATTAATGATTCAAATGCATTCTGTATTACTGTCTATGTAGTATAGTTTGCTTATTTATGCATAGAAAAAGGTTTTATGGTTTAATGTTTTACCGGTAGTGCATTATAGGTGTGAATATGCATAAGTGCTTTAAGTTTGTACACAGTGTGCTGTAAAAAAAATAAATGAAATTTACTTCCCTGTCTCATTTAGACCTTGTGTGGTATTTTAGCAGAAACAATGCTCCACATTTGTTACCATTAAAAATGGTCAAACATTTTGATGCTTGAGTGAAAACACTGTCCAAGCCCACACAATAAGTAGTCACTACCAGACTTTTGTAAAACCCAGAGATCAGAAAACTGTCTTTTTGAAATTACCCCATGTCTTGGAAAGAAACCCCCAAGGATGTGTGTTTCCATAGATTACATGAATCCAGAATCTTGGATGACAGGAGTAGCGTGCCATTGCCCTTTATACTTCCTGGTAGATGAAATCAAAATGTTTTATTTCCTAATGTTACATGATGCCAACAGCTCTGCATCGCTATCAGTAATATGGCCTTTGAATGACAAAATGACAATGACCACAATGCATAAAACTGTGTCAAAGAATAATAAAGTAATATTCATAATAATTCCATTATGAATACAAAAGGAAAAATAGACCACAAAACCTCACAAAGTCATTACAACATGTGGACTGACGTGTGTATACATTTGTTATACCAGTTTTTATTGCTGACAACAGCATGGTGGTGCCCCTGGAAAATAGTTCATGAAATGGTGGTGCATCTCTGAAAAGCCCAAACAAAATGGCAATGTAGTGGCAACGCTAAAATAACATTAAAAACAATCAACTAACAATTTAGGGTAGCATGGTGGCGCATTGGGAGCACTGTTGCCTCCCTGTAAGGAGACCGAGGTTTATGTCCTGGGTCCTCCCTGCACGGAGTTTTGATGTTATCCCTCTGTCAGAGTGATTTCCAAAGTCATGCAGGTTGGGTGTACTGGCCCTATTGTGTGCTAGGTGTGTGCATGTGTGTGCCCTATGATGGACTGGCGCCCTGTCACTGGCACCCTATGCTAGCTGTGATATGATCCAGCAGACCCCTGATACCCTTTTTTAGGATAAAGCGGGTTAGGAAATGACTGACTGAATAACAATTTAATCACAATTTATCATCCAGATACAGAAAGAAAACACAGAACTGAATTCTTTAAAACAAACAAATCATAACACAAAGCTACTGGAATCCCAGTAAAAGTCTGCATGATTCATTCTTAAAGCCCAGCATTAGATTGGTGAACTAAAGAAAGCAGGCAAACTTTTGTCATACTTATATAGGATTAAACTGACCAGTGAAGTGGAATAAAACAAATTAAAATCCTTTGTCGACTGTTCCTTGTGCATTCATTGCCGTGGTGACACAGATATTATTCAGCCATAGCCTTCTTCAATATTTTTTGCATTGCCACGTCGTGATGATATATCATTAATCATAGTCGTCAACAGAATGTTCACAGTGCGTGTAAACCAAAGAATTGACATTGTAAAAAATATTGTCTGTAGTTGTTTGATTAGTTGTCTCCTCCTGATGTGTTTTGTACATTTTTATAGAGATATACTACCTTTGCTGAATCGTTCTTCTTCATAAGCACCATTTAAATCTTGCAAAATCCCTACAAATTCCAAGTGCAGACAGTTTCAGCCATTTCCTGCATTATTTTCTAAGCTCATGATCTGCAGTCATACAAAACCCTTGTTTGTGGGGCCCCTTAACAAAAAGAGAAGCCAAGAATTTTTTTTTGTTCCTAAATATTTACAATAACAAAAGGAAGGTTTTGTTAACAGTGAAGAAATAAATATTCTTTGCACCATAGTTACATTGTATTTTTGAAAATAAAAATATGACAAAATAAATAAGGGAGTCAAATTTATTGCATCGTATAAAGGTTCCATATGCCAGGCAGCTAAACAATTCTCACACAACCTCTTGATGTTTTATTAACTTTCAAAAAGACACAATTCTTTTCTGGAGGTCTTTGTTTTGCAGGCAATAAAATTACAGGCAAGTTAATTTTTTTATATTGTAGATTGTGTAATTTGTCCATTCATCCATTATCCAACCCGCTATATCCTAACTACAGGGTGACGGGGGTCTGATGGAGCTAATCCCAGCCAGCACAGGGCACAAGGTAGGAAACAAACCCAGGGCAGGGCGCCAGCCCACTGCAGGGCACACACACACACACACCAGGGACAATTTAGAATTGTCAATGCACCTAACCTGCATGTCTTTGGACTGTGGGAGGAAACCAGAGCACCCGGAGGAAACCCACGCAGACACAGGGAGAATATACAAACTCCACGCAGGGAGGACGCAGGAAGCGAACCCGGGTATCCTAACTGCGAGGGAGCAGCGCTACCCACTGCACCACCATGCCGCCAGTGTGTAATTTATAAAGATTCTAAATGACATTGGGTACATTTCTGTATTTGAAGTGTCAAACTAAACAATCAATAGACACCATAGCAGTCATTCTGAAATAAAAAATAAGTACTTTGAGCATGGGAAATAATAAAATATATAGTTTGTCATGAATGCACGCTGGATGGTCACCTTCCAGGCTCACTTAAGGTATGTGATACCACCCCGGGATGACAGGGGGTGCTATAGCTATTAGTCTTGTCTCCTTTTTCCCTCACTGCACTGAGAAACCACCCCTTGAGTGCAATGGAGCCATAGAAGCCTTGCCGCTTCTTGTGTGGTTGATATAAAAGGGAGACATCCCTGGAAGGTAGGGTCTCATTTGGACCAGAGAACCCAACTGTTAGAAGCAACTCCAGACCTGTAATAGCAGAGAACATCACAAGAGGGAGATTATAGGCCATTGCCTGTATTATCTCAATAGCACCATCATACACTTGTTAAGTTCATTTTTGTTTATTTGGTTTTTTTTTTTGTTTTATTTAACAGGTGTAATAAGGATGAATGGAGTTACAAAAAGGTTTAGGTATGACCACCCTGTAAACTTTAAAGACTGGAGTCAAAAACAGAACTCACTAACAGGTTGAGAAACTGTTCTATAAATATGGCTGAACAGAGGAAGAGGTGGAGTCTGGGAGGCCAGAACAGAAACTGATATGACAGGAAGAGTGGTTCTGAGTACCGGATATGATGTTATCAAAGAGTGCCAGAAGTGACATCAACAGGCGCTGAACTGGTGGTAATGTCACTGGGAGGCAGATTCTTCAGTGGGACAAAAGGAGAAAGGATCAGGTGACAGTGCCAACCCCTGGTCCGACTAAGAAATAGCACTATTTGAGTCTGTAAACTGTCTCCTATGCGCACATGTGTGACACAGAGTTTGCCCGGTTGGCACCCTAACTATTTTGGTACTCTCTCTGCTTTCTCAATCGCCCCCCCTACAAGTTATTATTATTATTATTATTATTATTATTATTATTATTATTATTATTA
>JANRMT010062854.1:114205074-114235627 GCA_026402145.1 Polypterus bichir lapradei | reverse complement strand
TATTATTATTATTATTATTATTATTATTATTATTATTATTATTATTACTACTACCTGTATTCCCCCATTTCTCTAAGTAGATGGTTTTGCTTTTAATCTCAATACCTCTTCAGAGCAGCAGTGGAATCACAGAGCAGCAGCGTCTCCCACAGGCATGTAGCCCTTCACAAACACCCGAGTAAGTTCAACTGAAGTAAAGCCAACAGCTGACCAGGTGAAATAACCAGCAGTGAGAAATCAAAGTCGATTGCTCAGCAGGTGGTGGAAACTTAAAACAGATGGTCTCTTAGTGATTCAGCTAAACGCAGAAAGCGCCAAAGCACCAAAGTTACTGCAAAAACGGAGAAGATGATATCAGCGCTAAACGTAAGTTCTATCCGCTCTCTGCCCGTTGAGGGTACATTTATGTGTTGTGTGTCCTGCCGCATTTACAGTTCAGGTTTTCCGGCCGACAGTGTAGACAGCTTCCCCTGCCAAAAGTGTTTAGTTAATTTAGAGTTGGTCGGGAAAATACGCAAATTGGAGGACCGTGTTAGGAACCTGATAGCAATTAGGCAAACTGAAAATTGGATCGACACGGTTTGTTTAAACTATTTGGTTACTTCTGATTCGGTTTCAGTCTCTCCAGGTCTCACTGTAGTCAGTGTGCGGCCAAAGTCAGCTGCACTAATTCAGCCACATAGTGAGTGGGTAACAGTATGACAGGAGGCTAAGAAGCCAAAATTTAGTCCCTCGGCACCCAGGTCACAAATTCGGACCCAGAACAGATTCTCAGCACTCTGCAGCGTGCCTGTGGAAACTGAGAATAACAAAGTGCTCATAATTGCATTCATAGTGTGGAATGCTAGAATTTCAAACTATGTTAAACCAGCAGTTAATGTTAAATGTCTCGCAGGGGCCAAGATTTGTGACATAGAGGCTGCATTGGACCGTGTCGCCGACGATGAGGTATCTACATTATTGCTGCATGTCACCACTAATGATATTTATTTACAGCAATCTGAGGTATTAAAGAGGAACTTCATCTCTCTGTGCACCAAAGCTAAAAGAAAATGTCAGAATTTAGTTGTATCTGGCCCCTTACCAAAATTATATACAGGGGATGTGATTAGATGCAGATTGCATTCCCTTCACTGCTGGCTAGAAACCTGGTTTGCAAAAAAGCATAGTGTTTGTGAACAATTGGGATGATTCTTGGGTGAGGCCTGGATTTTTCAAAAGAGATGGTCTTCATCCTAACTGGAGGGGATCCTATGTATTATCCCAAAATACGGCAGCAAAACTGCCTGGCTGACTGATTAGAGCACCATCTAGGCCACAGTCATGTGATCTTAAATCACAGGCTGTTGTTTATCCCACCTGTTACTATTCTAAAGCTGTTACCCATAATCTCTGTTGTGGGGCATTCTGTAAATTTAGTCTTGATGCAAACCTTAAATTACTTGATAACCAAAAAATAAGGTTTATAATTAGACCAAGGGATAAAACCAGACCCTCCACCAGGGGCATCTATAATAGAAATTTACTTCAAGTTAAAACAAAAAATATATCACCAGTTCAGAAAGAAGCATGCAGTTTTAAATACTGCTTATTGAACATTCGCTCTCTTGGCAGTAAAGCTATTTTGGAAAATGATATTATATTAAGTACAAAATCTGATCTGTGTCTTCTCTCTGAAACCTGGCTTAATAAATGTGATACTGTTCCCCTAGCTGAGGCGTCACCAGATGGATACTCATTCCTTCCTAAGTCTAGAGATTCTCGTCGAGGAGGAGGCCTTGGAATAATTCATTGTAACAAAATGCAAATCACGTCTAAAAATTGAGGCGACTTTACATCCTTTGAGGCATTCATTTTAAATATTAAAACAGATTCCAACACAATTATAGTGCTAGTCTACAGACCACCAGGGCCATATTCATTGTTTATGACTGAATTTAGCAACCTTTTATCTGATTTGGCTATAAATTATGATCACGTAGTACTGATGGGGGATTTTAATGTACACATTGATGTGGAAACTGACACTTAACAAATGTTTTACTTATTTGTTAAATTCAGTAGGACTTTGTCAGATTGTCAAAGGTCCAACTCATAATCATAACCACACATTAGATTTAATTATAACTTACAAAGTTGAAGTTAAAAATTTAAATATTACTCCATTAAATGAAGTTACTTCCGATCACTACTTAATTACATTTGATTTAGTCCTGCCCTTGCCAACGCACTCACAGATTAAAACAAAGACAGTGCGACATCTAGATTGTAATTCTGCTTCAAAAATTATAGATACTTTGAGTAAGTCGAGTGTAATTGTGGAAAACCATTTAGCTCAGTTAACATCAAATGTGAACATGGAAAACAATTTAGATCAGCTAACATTACATTATAATATGACCTTGAGAGATGCTCTGGATGCAGTGGCTCCTCTTAAAACAAAAGTGATCAAAGCACATAGAAACTCTCCCTGGTTTAATGAAAACACTCAAGCTCTTAAATTAGAGTGTCGAAAACTGGAGTGCAGATGTAGAACAACAATGCTACATGTCTTTCAAATTGCATGGACAGAGAGTGTTAAAAAAATATAAAAAACCTCTCTTTAAAGCTCGCTCAGAATACTATTCTACAATAATAGATAGCAATAATAAAAATCCTTGGGTACTGTTTAGAACAGTTGCTAAATTAACAAATAGGAATTCAAATCTATAGATCTACAGATCTACTAGCAGTACAGACTTTATGAACGTCTTCAATGAGAAAATTAAAAATATAAGATCCCAGATCTGAGCATCACAGTACATACTGCATACTAGCTTAGCAGACCCTGCCTCACATTGCATTCAGCACTTTAGTAATTTTAATCCTGTAACTGAGCAGGAAGTCTTAACTTTAATTTCTAAAATTAAACCCACTACTTGTTCCCTAGATCCAGTGCCAACAAAACTAGTAAAGAGTGCAATAGATGTTCTTGCAGCACCTATTCTGAACATTGTGAATAGTTCATTATTGCATAGCACAGTACCTGATGCACTAAAAGTGTCAGTCATTAAACCATTACTTAAAAAATCAGACCTAGACCCACACATACTTAATAATGTATACAATAATTATAGGCCTATTTCAAATTTACCCTTTCTCTCTAAAATACTAGAAAAAGTAGTCGCCAATCAGCTTCAGTCACACCTTACGCATTACAATTTATTTGAGAAACTCCAGTCTGGTTTCCTCACTGGTTATAGTACAGAAACGGCACTAACACGGGTTGTAAACGACATTCTGATATCCTCTGATGAAGGAAACTGCACTGTAATTATGTTGTTAGACTTAAGTTCATCCTTCAAATGTAAACTTAAAACACATCTGTTTAAAATGGCTTTTTCTTTATGATTACAGTGGTTTGTTTGGTTTTAATTTTTATATTTTCAGATATTTTTAGTTGTTTATAATTGTCTTTTATTTATTTACTAGCAAAATATCCGCGAAGTAGTGTGTTAAAGAAGTAATGAAAAAGAAAAGGAAACATTTTAATAATAACGCAACATGATTGACAATGTAATTGTGTTGTCATTGTCATGAGTGTTGCTGGCATATATATATATATATATATATATATATATATATATATATATATATATATATATATATATACATACATACATATATACACACACACATATAAACATATATATACACACACATATATATACATATACAGTACATATATATATTTACATATACATATATACATATATACATATACATACATACAGTATATACACATATACAAATATATACATATATACACATATACATACATACAGTATATACACATATACAAATATATATATATATATATATACACAAATACATATATACATATATATACACATACACACATATATATATACATATATACATATATATACGGTGGAAACCATACCCCCAAACACAGACAGACTGACACCAGGATGTCCAAAGCACACTCCTTTATTTTTCCACTGCACCACAATGTCTTCTTTCACCAAATCTCTTTCCTTTCTTCTTCTTCTTCTTTCTTTCTCTTTCTCTCTCTCTCTCTCGACCTCCTTCCTCCTCCTCACAAACTTCGTCTCCTTCCTCCCAACTCTGGCTCGTCTGCTAGAAGGAGGCGGCCCCTTTTATCATGGGCCGGGTGAGCCCCAGGTGCTCCCCTTGACGTCACTTCCTGGTGTGGCGGAAGTGTCAGGAAAGCACCTGGAAGCACTCCGGGTCTTCTTGGAATTATTTCCGCGAGCACTTCCTGGTGTGGCGGAAGTGCTGCCATCCAGGATTCCCTTACTGTCCGGGCGCCCCCTGGCGGTGGCCACGTCCTCTCAGAAATGTCCCAGGTCTCTCCTTGTGGCCCCCAGATAGGCCCGGGTGGCTGCCCTCTCGTGGCCGAGGAGTAATACTGTCCATGTTGGGGACTATCCAGGTGTCCTGGCCGGGCAGTGTCCCCGGACATCTGTGACAATACGTATATATATACATATACATATATATATACATAGGCTGTGTAATTAATTAATCTTGATTAATCGAATGTAATCACACATGAAAATTTGCCCCAAATCGCAAATGTTTTTTTTTAATTTAAAAGGGTTTTAGTGGGCGACAGAATCAAATAATAGATATTGTGAACTCTGAAAAAAAAAATGCATTTAAACTGCATTTCAATTCAAAACAGAAACAAAAATATGATCCCTGGCTAAAATTGGGCAGACTTAAAAATAAAGTGGTACTTTAAGTACATTTTCAGAACGGTATTGTCTTTAAATAATAACAAAAATTTTAACATAAAGTGTAGTTTTTCTTCTTAAAAAAATAAGGCAGAAACATAAAAAGTAATTTGACCAGCTTCACCTTTATACTCTGAGTAACCTTAGCCAAAATTATTTTGTACATTAGGCTAAAACAGTGTGATCATTGAAATTTTGTGATTAGATGTAATTAGAATTACTAACGGTCACGGAAGTCCAATGATCCCCTGTAAGAGCCACAAAGTCCGCTTTCTGTAATGCATCTAATTTTGCTTGCTTTTCAGTGTTATAAAGCTGTTAAATTTTACTTGAAATAGTCTTTCGGCACGGCAGTTGGAAAGTTGGATCTCTTGATGCTAACTGTAGCACATTTTCTAACCCCCTATCTTCCACCACTGTTAGTGGTCTACAGTCCAAAGCAATCTATTTTGCGAGAGAATTTGTAAGTTTGACCGATGTTGACTTACTAATTTTGGTCCTGAAGCCAGTCATTTCATGAGGTTTAGGCTGCCGACACCTTTTGTTGGTACTCGAAATCGTACTGCTAGTGCTAACAGCATACACAGTTTCTGTGCTCGCTGTAACATGTTTTGCATTTAGATGGTACCGTAAGGTTGAAGTGCCTCGGTGGTATGCAAATTCATTTTTGCACAGTTTGTACAAAACCACGCTTTTATCAAGGCTTCCTTCGGGTAGTCTTTTGAAATGAAATTTGCCTCCGATCAGTCCTAGCAACGCGCTTTCTTCCGACTCTTACATTTTTGTAGCTCTGATGTGTGCATCAATGTAATCGATGTACCAGGAAATCATGCATTGACAAATGTTCCCCTTTGCTTGGAATGCAAAGTGTGATTAAATGCATTATTTTTTTAAAGCGTTATGGAGTACATGCATCGAAACTTCTCAGCTGTGCTTGTACTAAGAAAAGAAAACATTTTAAAAATAACGTAACATGATTGTCAATGTAATAGTTTTGTGACCATTATGAGTGTTGCTGTCATCAAGGATTTGATTATCATTATTTCTTTCAATCAGGTTCGTATTTGGAGGATGTGTTGTGTTCAAGTTATATTCCGTGTTTGTCAACCGTTGTAAAGATAACAGGTTTCATTCATCGAAGTGTTCACCACCCAAATCGGTACTCGTGAATGTAAGATGTTCAACAGGCATTCCCGGTATTAAGTTGTGGAAATTACCTGCGAATATTTAGCGGTAGCGTGTGTATGAACTTAATTTAATCTTTTCCAGTCCTGCAAAGTCAGTTGACGTGAGCCGCTCGGAATACATGCATCGAAGCTTCTCAGCTGTGCTCGTGCGATCTCGCGATGTCCACGGCTTTATTTAATGTTAGCTAAGATCCGGCACTTAAAAGTTTCTTGCTACAGCAATTTTAACTCCGTTACAAAGTGATCCAAAGTCTCGTTTATACCTCGTGTCTTCTAGTTAAACTTGTATCTCGCGAATACCATATTCGTCGTAGGCATGACAAACGGCAGCGGGAGTGTGTCTATAAACTTAATTTAAACTTACGGTTCACACCGTGCTTTGTTTCCGCAGTAGCTGCACTTATGAATATGCTTGTATGCATCACTTGCTTCCTAATCTTTTGCTGCCTACTCAATTGTGAAATGGCGTTTTTTGTTCAGCGCTCTTTGGAGCTCTTCCTTGTTCTCTACGTACTTACGTAGGAGGCGTGATGACCCGACACGCAACTCCGCCTCCCACGGCCATCGAGCTCAGTCCATTACAGTATATGGACAAAAATACGTTCCAGTTATGACCATTACGTGTAGAATTTCGAAATGAAACCTGCCCAACTTTTGTAAGTAAGCTGTAAGGAATGAGCCTGCCAAATTTCAGCCTTCTACCTACACGGGAAGTTGGAGAATTAGTGATGAGTGAGTCAGTCAGTCAGCGAGTGAGTGAGTGAGTCAGTGAGGGCTTTGCCTTTTATTAGTATAGATGTATTTATTTATTGTATGTTTGGTGTCCTTGAGTTCTCAGAAAGGTGCCTTGTATAAATAAAATGTATTATTATTATTATTATTAAGTGCAGCATTTGACTTCATTGACCATTCTATTTTACTGCACTGTCTAGAAAAAGATGTTGGGCTTACAGGCACTGTGCTTGCTTAGTTTAGTTCTTATTTATCAAGTTGATTCCAATATGTACAGAAATGTGCTGACAGTACTCCATCATTATACACAGAAGTGAGATATGGTGTCTCGCAGGGCTCAGTACTGGGACCTTTACTATTTTCACTTTACATGCTTCCACTGGGATCTATCATTAGGAAACATAATGTTAATTTTCACTCGTATGCAGATGACACCCAGTTATACCTTTCATTTAGATCGAATGAAGTTTCCCAGATGTTGTCTTTAATTAGTTGTGTAAGTGAATTAAAGGAGTGGATGGATGAGAACTACTTGTCTTTAAACACAGATAAAACAGAGATGCTAATTGTTGGAGGGAATGACGCTGATCACAACAATATTTTGTCATCATTTAACTCAATTGGAATCACCATTAATTTTACTGAATCAACCCGCAATCTAGGACTTATCTTTGACTCTAGCATGTCATTTAAAGCACATATTACAAAGTTGTCCAAATCATGTTTCTTCCATCTAAAAATGTTGGGACGTTAAGGCGCTTTCTAAATAAACAGGATTCTGATAAAGTAATTCATGCATTTATTTCTAGTAGGATTGACTACTGCAATGCGGTGTTCACTGGATGTTCAAACTGTTCTCCAGTTAATCCAAAATGCTGGTGCAAGAATTTTTACAAGAACAAGAAAATACGAACACATAACTCCAGTTCTTAAATCCTTACACTGGCTCCCGGTTAAGTTTAGGGCAGATTTCAAAATCCTCCTTTTAACTTTTAAAGCATTAAATGGCCAAGGTCTGGCTTACTTGTCTGAACTTATCATGACTTACAAATAAGAGCGCACATTAAGATCTGCTTATGATTCCAAGGATTAATAAAATAACAGTGGGAGGTCGAGCTTTTAGTTACAGAGCCCCTAAACTGTGGAATGGTCTGCCTGCTACTATAAGAGATGCCCCTTCGGTCTCAGCTTTTAAATCCCAGCTGAAGACTCACTACTTCAGTTTAGCATATCCTGACTAGAGCTGCTGATTAACTGTACAGACTGCATGCATCTCTGTTGTTAGTCATCATTAGGCTCTGAGAGACTGCTTTGGAACCTCTGACTGGGATATCCTGCAGGGGTCACATAGTGAGAATATTGAAGAGGCTGTTGACTGCACAACTGATTACATCAACTTCTGTATGGACATTGTAGTTCCAGTAAGAACAGTACGCTGCTATGCTAACAACAAGCCATGGATTACAAGTGACATCAAGGGCCTTTTGAACCAGAAGAAAAGGGCTTTTAAAGGCGGTGATCAGCATCAGCTCAAGCGCGTGCAGAAGGAACTCCAGTCCAGCTCAGGGCAGCGAAGGAGCAGTACAGGAGAAAGCTGGAGCAAAAGTTGCAGAATAACAGCATGAAGGAAGTGTGGGATGGAAGGAAGATCATCACTGGCTGCAGCTCGATGCGGGGTGCCACCATCAAGAGAGACGTGGAGAGAGCAAACCAAATGAAAAACTTCTTTAACAGGTTTGACCACCCTAACCCGCTCTCACCTCAGAGTACTGCATCCTCCAACCATCCTTCTGCTGATACCAGCATAGTAGAGACATCTCCATCCACAATTACAGCAGTGCAGGTGAGCAGAGAGCTGAGGAGACTTCGTGCCAGCAAAGCAACGGGTCCAGATGGAGTATCGCCACAACTGCTGAAGGCCTGTGCGCTGGAACTGGGGAGTCCTCTACAGCGCATCTTCAACCTGAGCCTGGAACAGGGGAGAGTCCCAAAGCTTTGGAAAACTTCTTGCATCGCCCCAGTCCCAAAGGTACCATGTCCTAGTGAGCTAAACGACTTCCGGCCTGTTGCTCTGACGTCACATGTGATGAAGACCATGGAGCGGCTGCTGCTTCACCACCTGAGGCCACAGGTCTGCCACGCCCTCGATCCTCTGCAGTTCGTATACCAGGAGAAGGTGGGAGAGGAGGATGCCATCATCTATATGCTACACCGATCCCTCTCCCACTTGGACAGAGGCAGTGGTGCTGTAAGAATTATGTTTTTGGACTTCTCTAGCGCATTCAGTACCATCCAACCTCTGCTCCTTAGGGACAAGCTGACAGAGATGGGAGTAGATTCACACCTGGTGGCATATCGTGGACTTTCTTACAGACAGACCTCAGTATGTGCATCTCGGGAACTGCAGGTCTGACATTGTGGTCAGCAACACAGGTGCACCGTAAGGGACTGTACTTTCTCCAGTCCTGTTCAGCCTATATACATCAGACTTCCAATATGACTCGGAGTCCTGCCATGTGCAAAAGTTCGCTGATGACACTGCTATTGTGGGCTGCATTAGGAGTGGGCAGGAGTAGGAGTATAGAAAGCTAATCAAAGACTTTGTTAAATGGTGTGACACAAACCACTTACACCTGAACACCAGCAAGACCAAGGAACTAGTGGTGGATTTTAGGAGGCCCAGGCCCCTCATGGACCCCATGATCATCAGAGGAGACTGTGTACAGAGGGTGCAAACCTATAAATACTTGGGAGTGCAACTGGATAATAAATTGGACTGGACTGCCAATACTTATGCTCTGTGTAAGAAAGGTCAGAGCCGACTATACTTACTTAGAAGGTTGGCGTCCTTCAACATCTGCAATAAGATGCTGCAGATGTTCTACCAGACGGTTGTGGCGAGTGCCCTCTTCTACGCGGTGGTGTGCTGGGGAGGCAGCATAAAAATGAAGGATGCCTCACACCTGGACAAACTTGTTAGGAAGGCAGGCTCTATTGTAGGAATAAAGCTGGACAGTTTAACATCTGTGGCAGAGTGACGGGCGCTAAGCAAGCTCCTATCAATCATGGAGAATCCACTGCATCCACTGAACAGTGTCATCTCCAGGCAGAGGAGTAGCTTCAGTGACAGACTGCTGTCACTGTCCTGCTCCACTGACAGACTGAGGAGATCGTTCCTCCCCCACACTATGCGACTCTTCAATTCCACCCGGTGGGGTAAATGCTAACATCATTTAAAGTTATTGTCTGTTTTTACATGCATTTTTATTACTCTCCAATTTAATTTTTTTTTTTGTATCAGTATACTGCTGCTGGATTATGTGAATTTCCCCTTGGGATTAATAAAGTATCTATCTATCTATCTATCTATCTATCTATCTATCTATCTATCTATCTATCTATCTATCTATCTATCTATCTATCTATCTATCTATTAGCACTAAAACATAAGTAACATGATAGTTATAATTGGATACTAACCCTCACCTATTCTGTTTCTCTTCTCGGTACTCAAATGTGGCACTTGGTGCCATGGTCCACCTGCCAAGTTGTTTTGCCTGCCTAAGGTAAAGTCATCCCTGATGGAGGATCACAGGAATTGTGGGGTAGAGGGGTCCTTTCATCGGATTGGTTGACCCAGTGCTGTTTCAGCTTTGGAATGGCCGAAAAGGGAAGGCAGCTTGATGACTGAGGTCTCCAGGACTCTAAACAAATCCAAATCATACTGTATTATGTGATATCATCTACTGTTAAATTCTGCTCCGTACTTGTAAAATTTTGAGGATTTGTTCTGTTCTGTGTATTGTATTGTATTGACCCCCTTCTTTTTGACACCCACTGCACACCCAACCTACCTGGGAAGGGGTCTCTTTTTGAACTACCTTTCCCAAGGTTTCTTCCATTTTTTCCCTACAAGGGTTTTTTTGGGAGTTTTCCTTGTCTTCTTAGAGAGTGAAGACTGGGAGGCTGTCAAGAGGTAGGGCCTATTAAAGCCCGTTGTGGCACTTCTTGTGTGATTTTGGGCTATACAAAAATAAATTGTACTAGCCAACCCACGGCGTAACATATGCCACATAATTATTTATCGATATGTGAACACTTCCTGAAAGACACAGTTGTCCATATGGGGAGGATTTGAGGATACAACTGTCAGTGAATGAAAAGATTCAGGTTTTGGCAGATACAGGCATATCTTTTTGAAAGTTTGGCCCTGTGCCTTATTAATTGTCATTGCAAACGTCAATCTAACAGGAAATTGTCTGCCTGTAAAAGTAAAAGGCAAATTTGAATCTGATGGGGTCAGGGAAATCCGGGGAATAAGGACAGTTTGTGAGGTTGCAGATGTGATAGTCTTACACTCCAGTACATTGCGGTGATTGCTGGTAACAGAAAGTCTAGTGCCATTACAGAGACGGATCTCCTCAACCATGTATAAATCCATTCAACACAAACATTTGTCTGCAGCCTCGCTGATATGACGTCACCTTCCCACTATCCTCTTACTGAAAAACATTTACAAACGCATTTTACAACGGAATTTCAATGCAACATTTGCTCAAAAACCTTCACGCTCCAGAAATATCTTAAAGCACATTTAAACACACACTCCACTGAACAAACGCATTCCACACAGGTCTTTCAATGCATTATATGTTCAAAAACGTTCCGAGTGCAGAGATATCTCAACGCACATTTAAAATTACACTCCACTGAACGAATTATGCCAGCAATGCTTCAAAACAACTCGTGCTTTCAAGAAGCACTTACAAACTCATTCCAATTCCTTTCAGTGTCAACTCACAAACCCCATGCACAGTCATCGCATTTAGTTTTACGCTGCTTTCAAGAAGATACCGCCATTCCCGTCCAAGAACATAACACTGGCCTACCTAGCGCAGTATGTACTTCTTGCAATGCTCTTCATTGGCCATCAGAGGAGTTGGCGGGCCTGGCCCTGTCGTGCGTATCCCATGGTATTCCATGGTCTTACAGTTGGCGGGCAGGGCTCTGTTAGTTGGCGGGCGTGGCTCTCTGTCTTGCATGCGTCTTGCATGCTCTTAGTGAATGGCGGGCGGGGCTCTGTCGTGCATTCCCCATGACGCGGGAGGAGGGTTAGAGTGGGCGGTTGGGGCTCTGTCATGCGTACCCCATGGTTGGGCGACTTGGTCGATTATTTATATAGAAAAGCAGCCGGAATTGAAAAGAACAATGAAAAGTCAATGGTAGTGGTTACAGTTGGCGGGCGGAGCTCTGTTGTGCGTATCCCATGACGTGGGAGGAGGGTTAGAGTTGGCGGGCGGGGCTCTGTCGAGCGTATCCCATGGTCTTAGAGTTGGCGGGCGGGGCTCTGTGAGTTGGCGGGCCTGGCCCTGTCGTGCGTATCCCATAGTATCCCATTGTCTTACAGTTGACGGGTGGGGCTCTGTTAGAGTTGGCGGGCGGGGTTCTGTGAGTTGGCGGGCGTGGCTCTCTATCTTGCGTGTGCTCTCTGTCTTGCGTGCGTCTTGTGTGCCCTTAGTGAATTATATATATATAGATTGTATTGTAATACCTTTGTACACACTACAACTGTACCACCAACATACACTAAGGCCATAACCATATCTTGACCTTCATTTCTTTTCAGTACTCATAAGCTATCATTAACATATTTACTATCATTTGAAGAAAGTTAGAACTCTGTTAGGTCTTAGGGCTGGAATCATACGATGTGTAGCCAGCAGTGGAGGTTTTCCAATAGAGAACACAAATGAAATTCCCCCCTCTCATGTGAAAATAAGAAGTCAAAATGGTGTATTTCTCATTACACAATTATATGTCAAGAGTTTGAATCCTGTGCCTGGTTGCTGGCTTTGTGGACTTTGCATGTTCTCTCCACGTTTGTGTGATTTTTCCTCTAGGACCACTAGTGGTCCTTGCACATACCAAAGTTGTATATCTTTGGTTATTTGGAAATAGTACCTTAAGTCCCACATGGAGTTTTTGATTGCTCTGCCCCTGCAATGTTTTTGGTAAAGACTCAAGATCTTCGTGACCCTAAACTGGATTATGCTGGGCAGAGAATGTTATCATATATTTGTTACACAGTAAAGTATATTACAATACTCAGTGGGAGTTTTAGGCAAACATTAGTTTTGCCTTCTGTGGTACTGGATGCTTTCTGCTGTCTGAGAGTTTGATATGCACATAAGGCTCACACAGCTGGAAATACTGCGGTACACATCATGAAATGTTTTTCCTATTATAACATATGTGGACATTTCAAATTTTAATTTAAACAGTATCTATAGATAAAGGTGATATAATATAACTAACATCTTGCTACCTTTACATATTTTAGTCCATTGCATCATTTAAATGCTGTAAACCTAATGCTAATTGCACATGTGGAAGTAGTAAGTTACCCCTACACTAATCCCTACCTCAAATACTTAAAAGTAAAATCAGGTGCAGCAGATGATTAGAACATCATTAGAGAGGGTCTTAGAGGAACCTGTTTCATTTAAACCTCAAACATTTGGTTTGTTTTGCTCTTAGTTGTTAAAGTGTGTGGTGTCTCTATGTTTAGATTGAAAGAGCTTTCTGTGGCCTTCCGAAAGAAGGTTACAGATGCCTACTAATCTTGGAAGAGATTTAAAAAGATCTCCAAACAATTTGGAGATCAACCAATCCACTGTTGTGAAGATCGTCTACAGGCAGAGAAGAATTCAAACAACTGCCAACTTGTCCAGGCCAGATCACCCCAGCAAGTCCAGACTAAGAGTAGGACACCAGATGTTGAAAGAAGTTTTTAAGAACCCCAGAATTTCATCATGGGATCTACAGGTAGCACTTGGCACTGTTGGTGTCAACATACATGAGTCTACCATTAGAAAGAGACTGCACAAACTAGATCTACACAGGAAGTGTGCTACAAGGAAACTTTTACTGTCCAGTAAGAACATCAGGATAAGTATAAATTTGGCCTTTTAACATCCATGCAAACTCCATTTAAAGATTAAGACTTTTGGCAGAGGTGATAAAATTTTATTTGTAATTGGCAAAATGAAGTCATTAGATCCTACATTTTTGACAGTCTTCAGAAATGACACATTCTAATCAAAGCGTTCATAAGTTTAGAAAATTTATGCTAGAATTTTAAAGAGCTTGTACATGGGAGACAGCATTGGCACAATATTTAAACGCCTTCTCTTTTACTCCCTCTGCCAAATGGTTCACTTCAGTTGTCTGTCCACCTGGACCCGTCTCTTCCTGCCACATGACCTCTTAAGCTATGCCATCATGTCCCAGTTCACTTGAGAACTTGCATCTGAGAAGATTTCTCCACAATTTGTTGTTTGCATTTTATTTTTTTCTCATTCAGTTATACAGGTCACCAAGGTGGTGCCCCAACTCTTTATCAATTTCAGTTTCATCTTTTACAGCAGCACACTTTGTTGATATATTATTATTCCTATTGGTGTTGTAAGACAAATTGTGCATTATTTAAAAATATAAATTCTAAATGGTAATTATATCTTTATTACTACAATTATTACAGAATATAGATGTATCAAAATTAACCATATACAGCCCCAAAATAGATGGATGCATGGACAGAGATTTGTTAGATAACAGAAAAATTAGCATTTTATTTGATTTTCTTTAAAAATATTTACAAAAGTAGGCAGCAATATTTGCAGGCAGGAATTCTTCCTGGTTCCTAAAAAGTGGATACATGTTATTTTTTTAGCATCTGACTGGTCTTATTCTTTCAAAGTTGCATTACCTTCTAGAGGACTAGTGAGAAATATTCCCTAAATATTCAAAAGATTCCTAAAACCTGAGTCAATCTAGTATAATTTTGAAGACCTTTAGATACTGTCACACGCATGTGCTTAGTGGGCACCCAAAGGATCCAAGTTAGTGTGAAATAATAAAAGATATGCGATTGGAATGGAGTGGTAAGCCCTTTTCTCTTCTTTAATAGAACAACAGAAGATTAACTATTCTTTTCTGCCCCAGTCCCACTTGGCACCATCTTTTCCGGCTCATCATAAAAACGCCACTTCTGACCCACCTTTGATGATGTCATTTCCGGGCACCCATGATGATGTCAATTCTGGTCCACCTTCGATGACATCACTTTCTGGCCAGCCATGATGACATCACATCCGGTCCACCTTTGATGGCATCACTTCCGCCCTGTCATGATGATGTCATATCCCGTCTGCCCTTAACTTCCTTCCTGTCGCCATTATTTAAATAACACCACCTATCTGTTTTGCTATGTCGAATGTTTTTTCAAAGTTTTTACCTAAATTCAGTCCTTTTTGATTAATCTGAATGCCGGACATTATACGGCAAAGCTTCCCCTAATATTTTTCTTCGTTTTTGCATCTTTATTTCATCACAACACATATGAAACACAGATGAGTATTATTATGATACAATAATGAGGAAGAGACTAGGAAGGACATTTGTGGTAAGGTAAGAGCTGTTGGCTTACTATTTGACCTTGCAATATCAATAATTAGAAATATTTACTCCTTTTAGTACATTTTAACTTCAATTTTGACCAGAACAGTTTACCATGATTCATTTAAGATCATGGTCTTCACATATTAATTGTGTAGTAGTTTAGTTATTGTTTTGTATTGTTAAACTTTTTGAGCTAGTAACATTCCTCTGTCTATTCTTTTTAGTGCTTCTTCTCACATGAGAAAATCTCTAGGCACAGTTTGGTAGACACCACTGTAAATGGCATTGGCTCTTATGATTAGAGAGTTGGCTTTGGCTTATTTTTTCAAAGGATTTAGTCTGTAAGTTTTAAAAACAAGAAGTGAACAAACTTTTGGTAAGACAGTTTTTGCAGAAGCCACTGCAAACAAAAACAGACCCAAGAAACTAATGTTCACGGGGGCACCTGTCATCCCACAGCTTCTGTCACCTCCAGGCTGTCACAAGAAGCAACTGGTGCTGTTCCTGCTTGGCTCATACTGTCAGCTCTCCTCCAGGTGGCTGTCTTTCAGGATGCTGCAGACTTTGCCAAAAGCCCGCTGCTGAAGATATTATACCAGAGTTTCTCTCGGATGAACAAGACATTATTAAATTCTATTAAACACCGGCTGTCTCATTGAGAGCACTTACTGTTCTATGGGGCTAACATTGTGGTTGTTGTTTTTGCGACCAAGTGAAGTAAAATGTTTCTTCCCTGTATTGCCTTCCCGTGCTGAGTTTAAAATAAAGTGTGTTTTCAAGCAAAGATAGGACTTGTCATATGTCTTTTGTGCACCACAGATCTCTCTGTTGCGGCAATGTACAAAAAGGTAGATGAAAGAAATAATGACAGAAAGATTAAATAAATATGTGGAAAAAACAAACTAAATTAGTTAAAACAATTAAGAAGATAATCTGGAAAAAATGAATATTTCACTAAATGCATTTGATAATTGGTTAAAAGCAAAATAACCTAATCTTATACCATTAGAAAAACTGTGTAGCATACAGTAAATTTAATGCTTGTTTGACTAGAAGAACTAATTGAATATAGAAAATGGGAATCTGGAGGGATGAAAGGGAGAGGGAAGAAATATATTGATGATACGGTATACGTGAGTTCAGCATGGCTGTAAGGATGAGAAAGGTCTCTTAAGATAAAGGAATGAGAGCTAAATTTAAAACAGGCAACTGGAGAAATGGAGTTATGTGCCCTTGCTAAAAAGGAGATTTCCCCATTTCATTTCATCTCTGAAATGGAAAACCATATCCTATCCATGGGGGTCTGCTATAGTGCTGGACACTACCCTTTGCCTCTGCTTTCCTACACTGTCTTCCTCAGACCTCACCACCTTATTGTAGCGTTCTCAATGATCAGCTGGAACAATAACTTTATTGAAACACAAAGCGCAGTGTGAAGCCACACAGAAAAACGTAGAACCACCTGGCAACTTCTTGACCTCCAGACTCACCGCCAGGACCCCTGCTGGCTGTTCAATAATCCAACAATTATGTTGCTAGCTGATACTTATTTGGCAGTAGCTGTAGGATAGGAGAGGTCATAATAAAGAAACATTCCTGTATGCCTGAGCTTGAACATTGCTTCTTTAGCCAGAGATCTTATAGGATCTTATGAATCTCTGTTATGCACCCTAGACATGATTTTGTGGAGTATTTTTTATTTTGCATTAAAAATTCACATTGTTATTTTGTATTGTTTTAATGTCATCGTCATCATGGCACCTTTTTAAGATAGTTTTGGATTACTGGCCATTTTTTTTAACCAATGGATGGACTTCCAAAGCTATATAGGATGGCATTACAGTACTCCTGGCATCCAAGTTTTAAATAAACATTAATTCTACACAATTTATGTGTTTATCAAAGTTATTTAGAACACTTTATCTCTGTTATCCTTGGGCTCATTTAAAACATAAGATTAAAAATGTATTTTTGGCCTTCACTACAAACTACATGGGGTGAGTAACATATTAAAAAATATTATTTTTTTGGGTAGAGTTTCCCTTTGAGCTTTGAGGTTCAGCAGTGTAAACCTTTTAATAAGGACATCCCCCAGGAAAACATAAAATTACAGAAACACAACCCAGAAAAGTTTAAATAATTAATGAGGTTTTAGGAACAAATTAGATAATATAAAACAAAAAAGTACAAAGAAAACACCAAATAAACAAAAAAGATAAGCACAAAATTCAAAATACACAATCTAAGGCAGGTGTTCTCAATCACGGTTCTGGAGGGCCGCAGTGGCTTCAGGTTCTCCTTCCAACTGGCTTCTTAATTAGAACTCAGTCCATGCTGATAATGAAAGTTAGTTAGTATTTAACTATATGCCTTGTTAGTGCTTTCATTCATCCATGAAAAATTGTAATTGTGCTTCTTACCTGAGAGCATTATCCATGTGTTTTGTGGAGTAGAACAGAATTAAACATAATGCTCCTTCCAATTCCCCTCTAATTTATTTCTAAACATTTTTTTTAACACAGACACTTTTAATGGTGAATATGCACAGATTTAAAAGGAAGCATGTTGGCTGGAGAGCTGCTGGTTTATTGGTTATCTGCATTTTATTATTAACTAATGTCTGATTAACAAAACAGGCAACAATTAAAATTTTAAATACAGCTGCTAAAACTAAAATAGCCAATTAAGTGTTTTGAATTGTAACAGGCAAAATAACTAAAATTAAGCCCAAAAATGTATTGCTTTAGTAGTAAATACATGGGCTCTAATTTAAAAATTGGTTGAAGTGGAAACCTGCAGCCACTTCGGCTCTCCAGGACTGTAATTGAGGACCTCTAATCTACAATGTAATTAAATTTGTCTTGATGAATGAAAGTGCTGACAAGCCATATAGTTAAATATCAAGTTGCATTATCAGAAAGGACTGAGGTAAAACTGGGAAACTGGCTGGAATTAAAACCTGTAGCCACTGTGGCCCTCCAGGATCGTGATTGAGGACCCCTGATCTAAGGTCATGTACTCTAACATCTAAGAAAATTAGAGCAAAAAAAGTCAGGAAACAACAAGCTCAAGAAAAAATAATAAACTTTCAGAAACCTAAGTTTTGAACATTACTTTCAAGAACAAGAAATCCATAATTGAAACGTCTAAGCCAAATTAAGGTAATTAAAAGCTAAGGTCATAAACGCAAAGATCAGCCACAAAGACACAAGGGACATAAAGCAATGCCTCAGCAAAGAACTGCGTCTGAGGTCTTCTCTTTTATTTGCCCTCAGGTGAATGCACTATGATTGGCAGCTGCACCAAAGTGTCAGAATTGGAACCATCTTATTAGGTATAGGGGCTTGTTAGGGAACAGCATGGGGTGAGTTTACAATGTTGTACATTTTCCTGCAGTTAAAGAACACACCAATATGTACAGTGGTGCATTTTAGTGCATCTACATGCAAATATTTAAAGTTGATCTGCACTACTCTGCTGTGATATAAAAGGGAATTCCTTTGTTTCCCAGACACCAAAATTATATAATTTATTTAACTTTATCTTTTACTCACAACCTATGCTATTGTCATGACTTTTCTTTTAAATATTGTACAGGTTTCTGGCATGAATCCAACATTAACATTTGTCCCAAGCATCTGAAAATGTTCTGCTTATTGTAGTCATGCCATCTGATGTCGGGTTTTGGCTCATCCCCTAACTAAAAGCAACTCTGGAGCACCGGCAAGCTTAACATTGGACAAAAAGCAGCTCTCAAATGCTAATAAAAAGGTGATAGGCTTGTAAAGGCTTGGAAATCATTATTGATCACATTTATAAACTCAAAGGTAGTATCATAAAGGCATATTTTCATTTGCTCAAAGTAAAAATTACCCTCCCATGAAGAACTTGTTAGCAGGGCCCACTGAGGTTTACTGCACTGTATCAACAGCAGACAGGCAGCGAGACAAACAGAGACAGAGAGCAGACTAATGGTTCCTGATTAAAGACCCACAAAGAAAGACGATTTGTCAGTTACTTCAGATTACTATTTGACACGATTTATCAGAAGTGAAGCTTTTGCAGAAGTGTTCTGCTTCCTTTGGCGCCTGTCAAATGTGACCGATAAGAGAAAAGTCTTTTTTTTCACAACTTGCAGAAATTTGATGATTTTGAGCCCTAGGCAAGATCCTTCCAAATTATCAATTCATTGCTTGCTGGTTTCCTTTCTTGAATTTTTTGTTTTTCTTTAGCACATGTTAGGTTATTTATGATAAAGTGTAAAATTTTCCATGAAGGGTTGTAACATTAGTGGAAACTGGGCTCCTGCTTTTATCCCTAATGGCTGTTGCATGGCGGGGTGGTGTAAATCAAATCAGGGTTGGAGAGTGCCAGTACTGAAATAGTAAATATAAAAGCGTCACTTGGCTGCATACAATAGATTTAATTCAATTTTCATGAAAGTCCAGAGCATGCTGCTGAATTTTTAATTACGCTGGCACTTTTTATACATAGATGCTTGCTAAGACTAAACACAGCTGTTGAAGACTTAACAATTTTCAGTAGCAGTCCTAGCACAAACAGATCCTTTGATGGCAGACTTTTTTTTTATTACCACCGTTGAGAAAATGGTGATTATTCTGTACTGTGGTAGGCTTTCCATCAATTATTTGCAAGGACTGTTGGATAAACACTTTTGTTCTAAATTGTTTTGGGAATAAGATGAATATGTCCACAAAGACAAAAGAAGTCTGTGATATTTATTTGGCATATGCCACATTGTGTTAAACTGACACAAATCAGATAAAGTAATCTAATATGATAATCACTGCCCCACTTTGATCTATTAGTAGAGCCAAGAGAAGTCTTTTGCCTGTTGTCATGGCAACTGTTCACATGCTATCTACTTGATAGTATACACATGGCAACCAGCTGGAGATTTTAACCAGTATACTGTTAAAAATAAAATCTTTATACTTATTTTTGCCGTGTCTGGATGATGAAGCCAAACCTTTAAAACATTTTCTAGTAGTGGCCAGTGCTTTGAATATGATGCCAGAACATTCAAGAATGATTGAGACTGCATGAAAAATGTCTAGAATAAGTTTGAGGTTTCTTGGCTTATCAATTATTGTGCATGCCATTGTGGGGTACTCACAGTATTCGTCAAGAACTCGAGAATGAAAAGAATTGAATAAACAGATGACAGAATTATGCTGCACTATGGCTGGAATGTGTGCAAGGTCAGTAGTCATGCCAAGCATGAATATGACAACTGAGAAATGGCTACTGCCCTTCAGTGATTAAAGGAGGAATAAAACATGGAATTAAACAGTGTATAAAATGAAACAAAGACAAATAACCTGTTGCCCCTTGAGCTTTTCTGTGATGTACAAACAGATAGATGAATGGTGACTACTAGTGAGCACTAGACAGGAAACCAGCAACAATGACTGTTTAATTTTCACCTCTCCTCATTATCCATTGGTGAAGAGACCTGTCTTTAATTCAAAAGCTCATTCCCTTGTGAGCCACTCTGATTTTCAGAAAGTATTTACTTAAAAAGATTTTAGGAAAACATGCATATGTTTTGCACTTTGTGAGATAATCACTGGATGTCTTGACATGTGGATTATGCAACACAAGTATCATGAGCTTTTTTTCCCACAGATATTTTATACCGTTTGCTGTTGTCCAGTGTGGGTCTCCATAGATGCCCATTTTATCAGAAGCTTCATTATACTTGGGCTCCATGAAAATACAAGATTAAAAATATTTTCTGACCATCACTACAAAGTATATGGGGTAAGTAACATATTAAAAAATTCACTTTTGACTAGAGTTTCCCTTTATGTTTTGAGGTTTAGCAGTATAAAAATTTTATAACCACCAGGAAAACATGCAATACACAACAGAAAAAGTCTTACATTTCACTAAGTAATCACACCTGAAGTGCATTAGTAAATAATTAATGAATTTAGGATCAAATTAGATGACATGAAACAAAAAAGATAAACGTTACGAAAACTAGGAAAAGAACTAGAAATGAACAAAAAAAACCAGCAAGAAACTAAAAACTCAGAAATTAGCATTATATTCAAAATACATAATCTAAGAACAAAACTTTAACAAATAAGAAAATTAGAACAAAAGAAAAAGTAGAAATCCACATTCTAAAGATGTAAACAAAAGAACAAGTGAGAAGAAAAAGACCAAATTTAAGAAACCTAAATTCAGAAATTGAATATCAAGAACAAGTAATCCGTAACTGTAAAGTTGAATCCAGATTAAAATAATTATAAGCCAAGACTTTGAACACAAAGTTCAACCCCAAAGAAGCTTTACATTGGGAAATGGACATAAAGCAATGTCTCAGCAAAGAACTAAGGCTGAGGTCTTCTCTTTTATTTGCACTCAAGTGACTGCACTATGATTAGCAGCTGCGCCTCAGGGTCAGAATTCGAGCCACCACAGGGGGAATGTAATAACAATACCTTTAATATAAAAAAAAACAATGGATGGAGCTGGGATATAGCATTAGTAATGGCACATCAAACAGCGACACCTGTTAAAACTGAATAAAAATTCCTTCAACACAGTAAGATCATGACATTCTTTTGTGCCCCTGGTCTGCAGGTCGAATTGGGAGGTAAAGAGTTATGAAGAGCAGAGAGGAAAAAGGAAAGTATTACAACTTAATTTGTCTCACAGAGCTGAGGGAAAACCAATATTGTTGCACTGATAAAAAGACAATTTGCAAATGTATTCTTCTCCTTTATTGCCAGTCCTCACACCTCAGGTCAGTGTGTAAAATGTTAATTTAGTGTTATGTTCGATAACATAGGAATCTTTACCACCTTCACCATTATTATACTGTGGGCTTGTCAATGTAGAACTCAAAACTGCAGATTCATAATGCCAAACTGATAGACAACCAATATGCTAGACTCCATCTATCTTTAATTAAGATTCTCAATATGCTTCCTGTCTCTCTGGAGAAGTGATACTTAATCAGCAAGTCTACACCCTTCAGCATATTTGATTCTAATTAGTGCTCAGAAGGAAGCTGCAATGTTGAAAATTTTCTAGTAAAAAAACATTTTCTTCATGGGTAAGTTTGCAGAGTAGGCCACTATCTTAAAGCTTTTGTATATCACAAAATGTCCTTTTAATTATTCTGTATTGGTGTGACTAACAGACTTAAAGTAGGAAGCGAACGTGGGATAGTGTAGGCCAACAGTATGGAAAAATACTGGTGGCAAGTCAGAAAGATCTAGATTGTAGGCGGGCAAAGAAACAGAAATACAAAGAAAAGATGTCTATAGTTATACTTAGACTCCTCAATAGCATTCTTGATCCAGGTATAACTTAATCATAGGGTAAAATAGCAGATATTGTGGGACATTGCTTAGGCTTCTCTTAACAGAGGCTCTATCATACTTTATGGAGAGAAAGCTGTAGGCAACGAGGCTTAAAATGATCCTGAAATCAACTTGGGGTCGGGAATTAATGAGTTCTTCTCAGAGTTTGGTTATTACTGATAATGTTCTGATGTCTGCGCTGGGCTGGCGCCCTTCCCGGGGTTTGTCTCCTGTGTTGCGCACTGTGTTGGCTGGGATTGGCTCCAGCAGACCCCCGTTACCCTGTAGTTGGATAATGGATGGATGGATGTTCTGATGTACATTTGTTGGTACTGTATAGAAAATATGTAAACATGGGGCCCCTTGGATGGAAAAATATTCTACACCTGCAACCATAAATCATAATCAAAATATAGGACATATAAAAGAATATTGCAAAGGTGGAGAGAATAAAGCGGGATAACATCCTCCCAGGTATAATTCTATCCAGTAAATTTACCAAGTCTATACCATTTTCTTGCTCATTTCTATCTGATTAATTAGTTTCCCAAGAGCATTTGAAATGATCCCAGTTGAATGTTGTCTGGGTGCTTTGTGAAGACCAGCTTATTCAAATCTTATATTTGGATGACTTTGACTTTGTACCCCTCTAGTCTTCCATTAGATATGTATAGTCACACTTATCCAATCTGTTGTCAAACAACTGTTATTTTTGTAGCTCATCTCCTCTAGATTGCTATGCTATGCTTCCTTGAGCTCTGCTCTAAAGTCTATTGCTTATTAACTCACAGGTATTGTCCCTGAGCTGCTGTTCTTTTCTCCTTTTGTCCTTGTGACCTCATTTCCACTTCCTCCAACAAAACTCCGTCCCTTCAGCCTTGCTCTATAAAAACTAAGAAGCCATTGAGCAGATTTTTAAAGATATGCTGCCATATTATGCAATCTTTTGTGTTTTTTCTTTTGAATTCCTAGTTACCACCATCATTAAATGGGACTGCCATCCTGGTACCTCAAATCTTTGTTCTAATCCTCTTCTTTGGGTTCTAAAGTATACATGCAGTATTTATTTCTGTAAGTTGCCTTGGACAAAGGTGGCTATTTTCCAAATAAACATAAATAAATCAATGAATAATAATAATAATAGTAGCGATGGTGTACTCCTCCAGGTGGAATGTTATACTCTCTATGTTTCTTTTCAGGTACTTTATTTTCTCCTACATTCCAAATATTCAGTTTAGTTTTGAGTCTGAATTGGCCCCATGCAGATGCTTGTGTGAGTTTGACCACAATGGACTGCTGTCTTCTCCATGTTTCATTTCCACCTTGTAGACAATACTGACAAGATAGCCACCAGCTTCCTGCAATACTTAAATGCATAATCAGGATGGGTATTATAATAATAACAAAAAGAAAAAAAAAATGACAAAGTTTTAAAATAGGCTATTTGTCCATGCTTTTGCCTATAGCAGTTAGAGTTGTCAAGATCCCTTTTTAACAAATGTTTGTAGGACACAAAATGCCAATGGACAAAAAGTGAGGCCGTGAGATGAATAATCAATGAGGGGAAAGGTAAATATGTAGGAAATGATGGGCAAAGCTCAGGAAACCTAAGTCAGTCAAACAATAATGATCGTCAAAGTCCAATGCGCAACTTTGAAGTTGAGGTCAAAAGAACAATACCTTAAATTCTTTAGCCTCAACCAAACAAAAACAAACAAGAAAACAAAAAAAAAAACATTAATCAGATTTGTTTTTTGATTTAGGAAAGAATCCCAAACAAGAACATAAGTAAATGTGTGCCACCATCTTTTATAGAGGTAGAGCTATGACATCTTGGATCAGGCATTAAATGTCTAGCAAAATAGTGGCATGCTGACATCACCATAGTAATGCTTAAATAAAAAAAAAAACTATAATATGTTGGTATCTAAAGATCAGTATTTTGCATTTGTGACTTTTGACCCAAACATTGTTTTCTTGACTAAGTCCTTTCTCATCTTCAGGCCCAACAAAACTTTACTAAATCTTTAGCTTGCTGTTAAAATGCTCCAAGTACTGAACAGAGAGTAATGATCAAATGTGTGAATGTCCATATACTCCTAAATGCTGGTACAAAAGTTTGAAATAAGTTCCTACAAAAACAAAACACTAAAGTCTTCCTGTACTGTGTCTTGAAGTGCTTTTGAAGAGCACGTTAAAAACTCCCACTGAATTCCATAAGACCCTCCTGTTGTTGTGATGGCTGTTCCACTGTTTTGATTATCCATTGTAATGGACAGCATGCAGAGACTGTCATCTTGGCTGGGATTGAACAAGGACCTTTACCCAGCCAGGAGGCCCATACAATGGAAAGACTGAGCAAAATGAGCAAAAGCTCGCCAGCAGGAGTGAAAAGAGAGAAGAAAAAAGGAGAAGAACTGTGTTGGTTTATGTCACTTTTGATATATTTTACAAGGTATTGGGTGTGAATAAACCCTTTACTTATACCATAATTGGTGTCTGTGAGGTTGTGTCCTTGGTTAGGAGTGCTGCAACGCCCCTTGATGGTCACACCATATCTTCATAATTGTCAGTCTACCAATTGTTCTTTAATACTATAATTGTCTTTTTAATGTTACATTTTTTATTACTATTTTCATTTGTTTTCATTTGTTTCTGACTGCTTGTTTATGACACAACATGTAACCAAGCATTCCATTTTATTTTACTATATACTGTATGAAAATAAACTAAAAACTTTCTAGTCTTCCATTCAGGGTTGGTTCCTGCCTTGTTGCCAGGGCTAAGGCTCCCTATGGTGTTACACTGGATAAGCAATAAAAAATGGATGGATGGATGGACTAAACTAAACCCTTCTGGTGTCTATGTTTCAAGATTCAAAGAGTTCAGGTTCAGAGTATTAGCTGTTTTCATTCATTGGATGGTTTTTGTTAAAAATGCAAGTTATGAAAAAAGAATAAACAAATGAATGAGAGATAATTGACAAAGAGCATCTTTATGGTCTGTAAGTGTCAAGACAAGAGCAACTCCTAAATATAAAGAATTGTTTCTAGCCTGTCTTTGTTGTACTTTTGAAGAATAATGATGTTGCCATAGTTATAAGTCATGGCTAACATACAGGATGATTCAAAGAAAAAATTAAACACTTTCTAAACTATCAGTCAGGGCCTGTTCACAATATTACATTGTCATTTAAAAATGCAAACATTAGTCTCTGTTTTCACCTTTCATCCACACTACCTTGGTATTTTTAACCTCCAAAAATGGAGGCTTTTGAAAATGGTCTCTGGAGTATCTGAAAAAACAGCTTTAGCATTGCAATGTGTACAGGCAATAATGCAGATTTTTGAAAATGCAGATTCTAACCGCATTCTGATTGGTTTGTGTTTATTATGTGGGCATTCCCTGATCGAATCCAGCTCAAAATAATGGCTCATTCTATGAGTGCTTACCCTTCACAAACATAGCAGGCATAAACGAGTTGCTTTTCGTGGTGCTTGTTTGTCTGTTTACCTGTATGCATCTAAATTGCATTTTATATGCTCTGAATGCTACATAAAGGCAAATCATTTACTGATTGCTGCAGTTTTGTAATAAATCCCTGGACCGGAGGCATTACCTCCCCTTGGAATTTATGTGGTGATGCGTGCATGCCTAGTCTATGTAAACATCTATGTCATATGAGTTTTTGGTCATTTTAGTGTGGACAGAGATACTTCCGTAATGATGTGAAAAGGCTAGTATAGATGTAGATAAGTTTTGTTTAAAAATGCCATTTTTAAATGAAAACATGGTACTGTTGATGTAATCTATATACAGTATCATATAAACCAAACTGTACTATTACTTTTAAGGAAATGAAGTTGATGTTAATTGTTAATAGTGATGGGTGATGGGCACTCGAGAAACTGAGTGAGGAGTCTGAGTGTCTGGGCTTGCGAGTGTCCTGGATAAAAACCAAGATCTAGGCATTTAATGACCTCTTGGGCACAGCCATCAGCAGTGTGTCTGTTTGTGGAGAGAGCATTGACCTTGTTGAGAGGTTTACTTACCTTGGCAGTGACATTCAGGTCTCTGGTGACTCTTCCTATGAAGTCAGTAGATGGATTGGGAGAGCATGGGGGGGGTGGGGGGTCATGAGGTCGCTGGAAAGGGGTGTGTGGCGCTCCCGTTATCTATGCAAAAGGACGAAGGTTCAAGTCCTGGTGCTTCCTGTCTTGCTAGATGGTTGTGAGACATGGACATTATCCAGTGACCTGAGACGAAGACTGGACTCCTTTGGGACTGTGTCTCTCCGGAAAATGGGTACCGTTGGTTTGACTTCGTGTCAATTGAGCGGATACTCATGGAGTCCCGGATGAGGCACATTACCTGCATTGTGAGGGAGTGTCAGTTACGGCACTACAGCCATGTGGCGCGTTTCTCCGAGGGTGATCTGGCTCATAAGATCCTCATTGTTGGGGACCCAAGAAGCTGGACTAGGCCAAGGGGTCACCCACGTGACACCTGGCTGCAGCAGATGGAGGGTCATTTCTGGATGGTAGGACTGGACTGCGTGTCATGAGTATAATAATTATTTTCACTATTTAGTTGAAAATCCTATACAGTCAATGACTGCCTGAGGTCTGGAACCCATGGCCATCTCCAAGTGCTGGGTTTCCACCCTAGCGATACTTTGCCAGATCTTTTTCTGTAGCTATCTTCAGTTGCTGCTTGTTAATTGGACTTTCGGCCATCAGTTTTGTCTTCAACAAGTGAAATGTATGTCCAATTGGGTTGAGGTCAATTGATTGACTTGGCCATTGAAGAATATTCCACTTCTTTGCTTTGAAATGCACTTGATATGCTTTTGCAGTATGTTCTGGCTCATTGTCCATCTGTACTGTGAGGCATCATCCTATCAGTTCTGCAACATTTGGGTGAATCTCAGCAGATAGTATAACCCTGTACACTTCAGAAATAATCCAGCCTCTTCTGCCAGAAGTCATATTATCAATAAACACAAGTGACTGACTTCCATTCGCTGCCATGCATGATTGTACCAGAAAACTGCCTCTGCCATGTTTCACAGATGATGTGGTATTTATCGGATCATGAGCCGTTTTCTTGCTTTTCCATACTCTGCTCTTTCCAGCATTCTGGTATATATTGATCTCAGACCTTATTGTGTTGCTGAGTTCACCAGCGTGTTCCTTCTTTTTTAAGAATACATCAAATGGTTGATTTGACCACTCCTCATGTTTCTATCTCTCTAAAGGGTTTGTTCTGTTTTCTCAGCCTAATGATGGATTGTTTTTATTTACACAGACAGTTCTTTGGACCTGATATTGAGAGATCACAGTGACAGTTTCCAAATGCAAATTCCACACTTAGAATGGATTCCAGACCTTTTACCTGCTTAAATAATGAGGGAACTACTCCTACCTGGCTATGGAGCAGCTTGTTAGCCAAATGTCCAAATACTTTTCAGCCCCTGAAAATAGAGGTACCATGTACTGTATTAAAATGTCCGTCATTCCTAAATGGCTCACACAATATTTTTGGTAAACCCCATAAATTAAAGCTGAAAGTCTACATTTCAATCACAAAACAACTGCTTAATTTCAAATCCATTGTGATGGTGTAGAGAGCCACAATTATGTAAATTGTGTCACTGTCCAAATACGTATGGACTTGACTGTAAATAGAAGCATTCTAATGTGTTTATTCATGTTGCTATGTTGAATATTTATATTTTAGACCAAGGCAACTTAAAACAATTCAGTAAGATAGTTTACAATTTATATTCTGTTAAAGTTGGGGCACAATCGTGGTTACCTGCACAGGGTAAGAGGAGGAACCAGCAAACTTGGGATTTAAAGTCCAATGCATTAGCAGCTCAGCACAGAACCTTCCTTGAGCCATCCAGATTAAACCATAGTGTACAAATGCCTAGTTGAGACCCACATTCTTTATGGCTAGGCTATATTTACAACAAAAGTTTTATTTAACACAAGTTACATAATGCTATTTTGAGTTTCATACTTCTCACTATTACTAGCCCAAGTTTGTTACTTTTTGTTTATTGATCCAAAGCAAAGATCCTGGGTATGTGAGCCGCCATCTTTAATAGGAGGGACAAGAAGATTCATTATGTTAATACAACCCCAATTCCAATGAAGTTGGGACGTTGTGTAAAACGTAAATAAAAACAGAATACAATGATTTGCAAATACTTTTCAACCTATATGCAATTGAATACACTACAAAGACAAGATATCGAATGTTCAAACTGATAAACTTTATTGTTGTTTTGCAAATCTTCACTCATTTTGAATTTGATGCCTGCAACACGTTCCAAAAAAGCTGGGACAGGGGCGTGTTTACCACTGTGTTATATCACCTTTCCTTTTAACAACACTCAATAAGCATTTGGGAACTGAGGACACTAATTGTTGAAGCTGTGTAGGTGGAATTCTTTCCCATTCTTGCTTGATGTACAACTTCAGTTGCTCAACAGTCCGGGGTCTCCGTTGTCGTATTTTGCGCTTCATAATGCACCACACATTTTCAATGGGAGATAGGTCTGGACTGCAGGCAGGCCAGTCTAGTACCCGCACTCTTTTACTACAAAGCCACGCTGTTGTAACACATGCAGAATGTGGCTTCACATTGTCCTGCTGAAATAAGCAGGGATGTCCCTGAAAAAGATGTTGCTTGGATGGCAGCATATGTTGCTCCAAAACCTGTATGTACCTTTCAGCATTAATGGTGCCTTCACAGATGTGCAAGTTACCCATGCCATGGGCACTAACACACCCCCATACCATCACAGATGCTGGCTTTTAAACTTTGCGCTGATAACAATCCAGATGGTCCTTTTCCTCTTTGGCCCAGCGGACACGACGTCCATGATTTCCAAAAACAATTTGAAATGTGGACTCGTCAGACCACAACACACTTTTCCACTTTGCGTCAGTCCATCTCAGATGAGCTCAGGCCCAGAGAAGCCAGTGGCGTTTCTAGGTGTTGTTGATATATGGCTTTTGCTTTGCATGGTAGAGTTTTAACTTGCACTTGTAGATGTAGCGACGAACTGTGTTAACTGACAATGGTTTTCTGAAGTATTCCTGAGCCCATGTGGTAATACCCTTTACAGAATGATGTCGGTTTTTAATGCAGTGCCGCCTGAGGGATCGAAGGTCACGGCCATCCAGTGTTGGTATTTGGCCTTGCCGCTTACGTGCAGAGATTTCTCCAGATTCTCTGAATCTTTTGATGATATTATGGACAGTAGATGATGAAATCCCTAGATTCCTTGCAATTGTACGTTGAGAAACGTTCTTAAACTGCTGGACTATTTGCCCACGCAGTTGTTCACAAAGTGGTGAACCTCACCCCACCCTTGTTTGTGAAAAACTGAGCCTTTTGGGGATGATCCTTTTATACCCAATCATGACAAACACCTGTTTCCAATTAACCTGTTCACCTGTGAAATGTTCAAAACAGGTGTTTTTGAACATTCCTCAACTTTCCCAGTTTTTTGCTGTCCCTGTCCCAGCTTTTTTGGAACGTGTTGCAGGCATCAAATTCAAAATGAGTGAAGATTTGCAAAACAACAATAAAGTTTATCAGTTTGAACATTAGATATATTGTCTTCATAGTGTATTCAATTGAATATAGGTTGAAAAGGATTTGCAAATCATTGTATTCTGTTTTTATTTACGTTTTACTCAACGTCCCAACTTCATTGGAATTGGGGTTGTAAACAATATGGTTGTGACCATGGAAAAACAATATATAATGCCATCACCATAATAATGTTCACATTTTAAAAAGAACAGAAATAACAAAAATAATAACAAAAACATGGACAAAATAAGAACCACGACATAACTAAGCCAAGTTTACATCATTGCTGTTTGAATATATTCAAAAAATTAGGAGACAGATCATATGCTCACTTACTTACCCACCTATTGCCTATGTTAAATTCTGAAGTGATGGAACTGAGAGGAATAAAACAAGACATTATTATTATTATTATTATTATTATTATTATTATTATTATTATTATTATTATTATTATTATTAT
>JANRMT010062854.1:114195053-114205064 GCA_026402145.1 Polypterus bichir lapradei | reverse complement strand
ATTATTATTATTATTATTATTATTATTATTATTATTATTATTATTATAGGGTAAACCCTGTGGGAGCCTCTGGATCTCAATGCCTTCCCTGCTTTGGTATTGAATGGTTGCTCTTTTAGCAGTGTTGGTAACTTCACAGAGCAAAAATTATTCAAAAATTATTCAGTCATCTAACAGAAAGTTAAGATATGAGTCTTATCTCAGCAGGCCTATTCTTTGAAATACACATTCTCCTGTGCAGCAAATCACAAAGGTGCCAATTATAAAACTGAGGAAGAAGAAGGGAGAGTGAGAGCAAACATGCTTTCCCCCTCCAGCACTAGTAATGTAATGTGTGCACATAGCATGCTGTTTCTTTAGGCAAACATCCCTTAGTTTATTTTCCAGGAACTTATTTTCCTGCTTGGCAGTCACAAAAAGATGGATATTTGTATTACCCCATAACATAATAATCTTGCCTTTACAATGATTATTTTTACAGCAGGTTGTATAAGAAGAACAGTTGATCTTACTAATGAGGAATAAAAAGAGGCTATCTGGTCTTATATCCTATGCCAGACATGGCTCACAAAAAATCTTGGAATTTACAATATGACTGGAGTGCAGGCAAAAATAGTTTTTAACTGATGAAGACCCACACCAAAATAATATTCATAGTTCTTCTCTGGCAGATAGAATAATGCCTGCAGAACTCTTGTACTATAAAGCAACAAGTGGACTGAGACAAAGATGATGCAAAGAAGTCTCTAAAAAACGATTGCCTAAAGGTTCGCAAGCTGGGCTAGATGGACTAGAATGTTTTCAGTAGGCCAAAACCCAGAAACCTGTCTTAAAGTAGAAGGCTAGCCCCCAAATTAACTACTGCATCCCAGCACAAAACCAGACTAACAGCCAAAATTGCCACAGTGTTGGGTTCAACTATGTTTGAGGTTTGGGGTGCAGTGGCTCCCCCTTGTGATTACAATAGCTAAATGGAAGTGTATGAGGTTACAAACTTCTGTTGTTTTCTTCAAATTTTCTATAAGGAATGTTAATTATAATTTAAGACATGTGTGGTATTTTCATTCTAAGTTTAATATTCTTGTAGAGGAGCTCTTCTTCCCTGACTTAGCTCCTATCTTCAAGCATGAAAGTACAAGTGAAATTTGTTTTCATTGGCATGAAATTTTATGGATTACATTCTGAATAGCATGACCAATTGCTTTTTGCTGGATATTCGTTACAGACACAGAAACACAAAGAGCTTGTCTGTACTGTCAGATTGTAACAATGACAAATCAGTGACATCTCCATTCTGAGCCAGAATTTCTGATTTTCAGTGATAGGCGCACACAAACAAGGCACAGACATAAGCCAACTTATCAATAATTCACTATGCTGTGAAATTCAGAGTTACTGCAGCACACAACTGGCTCTTAATACAACTCACAAACAAAAGGGAGCATTTTAATGTTTTGAGAAGATTACCTTCTTTATTACTCTTTGGGATAACCACAGATTATTTCATTGTTGTATTTTTCAGAATTCTGCACTGTGATAGGTATAATTGCAGCTGTTCATAGATCTTGACAGATTACTATTTTTCTTTCTGCAAATTTTATTATGTGACTTTAGTATATTGTGGGATCTGACACCCTCAGTGAAAAGCATTTCTCTCCTTAACTCATTAGGTTTTTCAAAATATTTAAAGGAACTGAACAGCCTAATTTATACTACTGGTTATATTCTAACATTGTCAAGGTAATGTTTTGACCTATCAAAGTTATGAAGACAGAAAAAATACTAGGAGATGACTTTTTCTATGATGAGCTTTTTTAAGTTAAGCTCATTATGGCAAGGAAACTGGTAAGAAACCTCATCTTTGGGAAAGATTGATATTGTAGTTTATTAATTCATCATGTATGCCACCAACTATCACTTCCGAAATCTTTTAGTGGTGAGTTTCTTTTTATTTTGCAAAATGTAGATATACAGTCATGGCCGAAATTATCAGCACCCCTTGAATTTTCCCAGAAAATGCACCATTTCTCCCAAAAAAGTGTTGCAATTACAAATGTTTTGGTATACACATGTTTATTTCCTTTATGTGCATTGGAACAACACAAAAAAGAAAGAAGAAAAAAAGAAGAAAGAAAGAAGAAAAAAAGCCAAATCTGACATCATTTCACACAAAACTCAAAAACTGGGCTGGACAAAATTATTGGTACCCTCAACTTAATATTTGGTTGCACACCCTTTGGAAAAAATAACTGAAATCAAGCACTTCCTATAACCATCAACAAGCCTGTTATGCCTCTCAACTGGAATATCCGACCACTCTTCTTTTGCAAACTGCTCAAGGTCTCTCTGATTTGAAGAGCGCCTTCTCCCAACAGCAATTTTGAGATCTCTCCAGAAGTGTTCAATCGGATTTAGATCCGGACTCATTGCTGGCCACTTCAGAACTCTCCAGCGCTTTGTCTTCAACCATTTCTTTGTGCTTTTAGAGGTATGTTTGGGGTCATTGTCCTGCTGGAACACCCATGACCTCTGACGCAGACCCAGCTTTCTGACACTGGGCCCTACATTGCGCCCCAATATCTTTTGGTAGTCTTCAGATTTCATGATGCCTTGCACACAGTCAAGGCATCCAGCGCCAGAGGCAGCAAAACATCCCAAAAACATCTTAGAACCTCCACCATGTTTGACTGTAGGTAGTGTTCTTTTCTTCGTAGGCCTCATTCCATTTTCTGTAAACAGTAGAATGATGAGCTTTACCAAAAAGCTCTACCTTGGTCTCCTCTGTCCACAAGGCATTCGCCCAGAAGGATTTTGGTTTCCTCAAGTACATTTTGGTAAACTCCAGTCTGGCTTTTTTATGTTTCTGTATCAGGAGTGGGGTCCTTCTGGCTCTCCTGCCATATCGTTTCATTTCGTTCAGATGTCGACAGATAATTCAAGCTGACACTGTTGCACACTGAGTCTGCAGAACAACTTGAATATGTTTTGAAGTTGATTGGGGCTGTTTATTCATGATTCGGACTATCCTTCGTTGCAGTCTTTTATCAATTTTTCTCTTCCGTCCACGTCCAGGGAGATTAGCTACAGTGCCATGTGTTGTGAACTTCTTGATTATGTTGCTCACAGTGGACAAAGGAACATGAAGATCTCTGGAGATAGACTTGTAGCCTTGAGATTGTTGATATTTTTCTGCAATTTTTGTTCTCAAGTCCTCAGACAATTCTCTGCTCTTCTTTCTGTTCTCCATGCTTAGTGTGGCACACTCAGACACACAACAGAAAGGCTTAGTCAACTTTTGTCCATTTTAACTGGCTTCAGGTGTGATTGCTATATTGCCAGTACCTGTTCCTTGCCACAGGTGAGTTCAAACGAGCATCATATGCTTGAAATAAAACGATTTACCCACAATTTTGAAAAGGTGCCAATAATTTTGTCCGAACCATTTTTGGAGTTCTGTGTGACATGATGTCAGAATTGGCTTTTTTTCTCTGTTTTTTTGTGTTGTTCCAATGCACATAAAGGAAATAATCATGTGTATACCAAAACATTTGTAATTGCAACAATTTTCTGGGAGAAATGGTACATTTTCTTGGAAAATTCCAGGGGTGCCGATAATTTCGGCCATGACTGTATCTTCTGAGGTCATGCCTGACCTAAGAGTTATGCTTATTCTTATATCCCAGATCTTATTGATGTTGCTAGAAACTACTGTAAGTCATCCTACCATCCTATCCACTAAACCTAGACATCATACAAACCACTCCAGGAATTTACATAGAATTCCAACAGAATAAAGAGACCATAAAAACCAAAACAACATACAGAAATGTTCACTGTAGTCACTGAACAGTCAGAAAATTTGGAAAGTCACACCAAGCATGAAAATTCTACATTCTACACAAAATAATAATGAGCTAAAAGACAGTGAGAAAGAAACAAAGGAACCAAGAAATGAATATTTTTTAACAGCGTATATCCCTGAACTGTCTCAAGAAGATGGAAATTAGTCAGGACCTGATGTGACATTATTTTCAACTTCCTTCCATGCAAAATATCTGTGTACCATTCTTACACTCACTTCATCTAGTTTAGTGCTGTAGTGGCTGGCACTTCTCCTGACAGCATCAGATGCAAAGCAGGAACAGTCCCCAAACTTATGCACAAACCCACATAGGGCCATATTTAGAACTGCAAGTCAAGATAAAATACATGTCATTAGGGATGGAGAAGGAAAACCTGAACACCAAATGAGGATAAAAAATACCTGCATGGTATACAACCAGAAATTGGGCGCTGGAGGTGTAAGATAGAAATACTGGCCATTACACTACTGCACATTGCTGCAAAATATCTTCAGGTCTCTCAGATTGTTTAACAAAAGAAATATCTGTTTAGCAAAAAAATATGGGCAATATATAATGGCTAAGGCACTGGTCCTTACATCAATAGGTTCCTGATCCGATGTCCATCAATATCACCCTCTGTAAACCTGATCAAGTTATTGATCCTGCTTGTTAAAAAAACATCAGTAAACATTTGCCATACCCTGACCTTGGAAGTTGTCTAAGATAAAGGCATCGACTGCAGGTATAATAATAATAATCCACTGGCAATGTGACATTAAAAGACTTTATAAATAACCACCGCTAATTTTAAGGAGTGTGCTAATTCTGCTGTATGCTCTGTGATTAGCTACCACTTCCATTACATAAATCTGTTTCTGTTACTAACAGCATTTTTTGGCCAAACGGGAAAGAGCTCTTTGGAAGGACATTCTAATTTGGCTCAAAACTGTTACCAGCATAATTGGTTCGTGCAGAAATATAATCATTTATGGAGGAAATATCAATGTTATGATAGCAGTTGCAATCCATCCTGTAACAAATGAAACGACACAAGAGCCAAGATAGATATCTTTGTTCCTGGCAAACGCAAGGTAAAAAAGCTGCCAAAAGCCTATACAATTTTTATAATCTTGTTGTCCAAAAACTACAAATGAATAATATTTTGCCTTTTTTGTTTATTTCTGCCACAAACGTTTTGCAGTAGACTACTGTTTTGAGAATATTGTTTTCTGGCTTTATACTTGATGTTTTGTGTTTTCTGCATTATTGTTTTGTTGTTCATGTTTAGACACCATTTTGTGATGTTTTGAACGTGGGCACAATCTTATTGTTTACTGATGTCATGGTGGTTGCTGCTGACGTTACCCGTGTGATGCCTTAATTTCTGCGAATGTAAAACCTGGCTTTGTGGTTCAGTTCGTATCCTCTTATTTTAATATTCATGATGCCTTTGACATAATTAGAGAACCTTTTTGTTAGTACTGTACTGTCAAGGACACTTTAGCTTATGGGCTTAGACTTGTAACTTTTGTTAAATATTTTGAGTTTTTGGTGACGTTCAGACAGGGTTCCTCCACTGATTGAGGTTCTGTTCTCTGTTTTATGTCCTTTTTGTGTAATTTATTCATGTTATTGTTACATTTCTTAATTATCTGCTTTGTTTTTTATGCCTGTGTTATGTGCCTTGTGTTTTGTGGGTGACCACCTGCCCATCATCATCAGGGATTTCCCTCAGCCTTATAAAGGCAAGGGTTTTCCACAGCTCCTGGTGGTTCATCTAAATCCGCTACAGAGTTGGTGAGTTTACTTGTGTTTTTGCTGTCCTTATATTTTCTAATCTCTCAGGATCTGTTGACCGTCTCACTGGGGTTTGATGATAAATCCCACCCAGTCTGCATTTTTGAAAGTGTTTTGGAACTCCAGGTATATAACAATGACAATGTTAATTAAAAAAAGTTTTAAGAATAGCATTGGAATGCAACCAGAATTAATGGGATGAACAATAGAAGAGTCATTTAAATAAGCAAGTGATCTGAACCAGAAGACTAATAGAAAGAGCCTCAGACACAAATCATAACCTAAAACCCATAATTGAAATACAAAAGCAAACTTCTTTGTCAAAGGGGTTTGTCAGAATCTGTAAGGTCCTGTTGCATTGATCTTGTATACCATCTTGTCAATTACATAATTTGCATACCTTCTGACACTTCTTACTGTGGCAACCAAAGACTTGAAATGGCTGCTGCAACTCAAAATGGTGGCAACAAGAAGTAAACAAAAATAACAACAACTCATTTCACAATAAACAATAAACACATTACAATGAATACAAGTTAACCAGAAGGAATGAGTCAGAAATAAGAATCATGCGGTACATGTTGACAACTACAACGTTTGAATAAACAGCACATTTGTCCTATTTTAAAATATGCAGTATGTGTATTTAATATACATTTAGTGGTAATGCCACCATAGTCCTGATATCTGTTGCTATGGATTTTGTGTGTCCATATCCTTTTTTTCTGAAAAAGAAACTGCATTTCTTTCACATGTAACATTCACACTTGGTTTTAAACGAGTATGAACTGTTTGTTATGATTTTGGTAATGAAAGCTGAAACCCTCAAAAACAAATAGATAATAGCTTATTTGGTTTACTGACTAATTACTTAAAGTCGAAACCAAGTAATTAAAGAAATAGACTAAGAAGTGAAAACACTATAAATATAAGGGCTGTAGTGTATTAGCCAATTTTGTAGGTGTGTTTTTGTCTTGTTTCAGTATTTTAGGTATGGTGACTTAATTTATGACCTAAGTTTTCACTTTAAGTGTTTTTTAGGAGTAATGGGCTTGTTCCTGTCTTACGTATTCTTTTTTTGTTTTAATTTACTTGCCAGCATTTTGTTCACACATCTTCATATTCCTGTTCATGTTATCTCTGGACCTGGTTCAGTAAGTTCACTAGCATTTCCATTTTAAGTATGGCACCATGCAGCAGGTTTAGTATCCCTTGGTGGATGCTCTTAAAAAACCAAAATTCATACCGATAGTTAGCTTCTTTTCCAGGTAGGCTCTAGCATTAGGTTTCTTGCTGGCTCTCATTTCAGTTCTACTTTGTGGCCCTTGTATTTGTCATTGTCTTTTGGTTTTCTTTGCTTTGATCTATTATCTACCTGGATTTGATCTTTGGCCTGTTTTTTGACCTCCTGTATCATCCCCTGGTCATTCATTCTGTTCACAATAATTCTTGGGTGCATTAGGTGTTCTTAACAACAGCTAAGCAATACAAAAGCTAAGAAAAAAAAATAATATAATAAACAAAAAAGACCAAGTAATACAAAAGTCCAAAATGCAAAATAGGCCAGGCAATGGAAAAGGCCAAGTCATACAAAATCAAAGAATTGCAAGCTAACCTTAACTAATAAAATCCAAAATATTTATAGAAGTGAGAAAAGGGAAGCCATAGTCAACAAAGACTATGAAATGTGCCACAGATTTGCCTGAAGCCTATAAAACCCCTAAATTGGAATTCAAATAGGAGTGCAATAACAGCACCACACTGTAATGAACATGGAGTTCCAAAGCACAAAGAGAGTCCTGCAATTTTCCAAAATGCCCACTAGAGTGGGATTATCATCAAATCCTGGCTAGCTATAAGAGCAAACACAGGACCAATATAAAATAAAAGGGTTATTCTCACAAATGCTCTGATGCACAAAAGAACACTCTGTGGAGCACAAAAAGCAAAAGAAAAACACAAAGGCAAACCAAAATGAACAATACAAAATCCAGAAATGTCAAAAACAGAGGGTAAAGTCAAAAATCCCAAATTCACAAAAACACAGTAGAAGCACAAGTAAACTAACTGACTCTGTAATGCATCTGAATGACCCACCAGGAGCTGTTGGAAAGCCTTGCCTTCACTGGGCTAACAACATTCCCTTGCAGTGATGAGATCACCCACAAGACACTGGACACATAACACAGACATATAAAACGAAGCATATAATTAACAAAAGTAATATTAACATAAATAAATACCATAAAAATGAACAAAAAGTGCATGAAAGAGGGAATTAAATGCCAGCCAGGGCAAGAACCTGGCTGAAATATAGGTTATTTTGCACCCTAGGCCAAGCTTATTAGTGTGCAAACTGACTGTTCGGTAGCTGTGTGCAATCCCCCTGTTATAATCTACACCAAGGTGAATGCCTTATTCGCATTAGTGGTGGCACCAGCCCTGCACACGCCTTGGATTCAACATAAAGTTGGAAAGGCAGGAAGAGAAGAAAAAAAGACACTCAAGAACCAAGAAATGGTATTAAAAAAGTTGATAATCAATGAAGGATAATCAGATATTTAAGGAGATAAATTAACACAAACAATTTAATTAATGAAAGTAACAAAACTTTTTTTCACACCATGATATATTCAGGGCTGGTTCATGCGTAATACCCAGGACTGGCAGGACAGTCTCCTTCTCCCCAAGGTCCTGTAAGTTGGATCAAAAAATAGATGAATTGGCTGATGGTGGGTTGATTGATTGATTCATGCTGTTTTAATATAAAAGGCTAACAGTTTCTGCTGAACTTCCTTGAGCTGATGTTGTTCATAGCATAGGTGGCCTCTACCCCCAAAACCCCATATAACAATTACACCAGAATATTTTTTAGAGGTAATGCTCGTAAACATATTCTTATCAAGAGACAATAAGTCCAAAAGGCAAAACAGAAACGTTTTGCCTTAAAAAGAGAAGTGGGCTTGAGCACCAAGTATGGTATGTACTGTGTATTTGATTTAATACCCTCAGACTAAAACCTTCAGCAGACTTGGACTGCCTACATGTAGGTAAGTCTTTGTTCTTCCAGCCAAGGCGTGTTGGAGGTGAGGATATGACCCGGGCCTGTAACTGAAAGCTGAGCAATAATCAAAACAAGCTCTGTCCCACCTAAAAAAAGAAGACAAAATGCAAACAGTATGTTTCATATCTCAAAGGTCAAAGATCATGACTTTTACTGAAACACAGCCTGCTATTTTTTGGTTGTGTCACACACGTGGGGACTTAGCCAACGAATGAGTAAAGAATAAAATGTAGGCAGAAAGAAAGGAAAAAGCATCTAAGGGACTCAGGTCAAACTATTCCCTTCCTACTAATTTCTCAGGATTCACTGAAACATTGATCTTGTCAGAAGAGAATATTGTCCTTAGGGATATTTGAAGAGAGGCTAGTTATTGTGATGAAGTTCCCTTTTCTTCAACACAAGCTATAATAACATTTTGGACTTTTCATTATGCATTCAAATCAAATTTTAATAATTTCATTATCAGTACATACCACATGCAGTGTTAACATGAAGGCAGAGGTACATGACTTGATAACATTTACTGTATGTACTAGTGGTTCCTCAAGTCATCAGTCAATCCTTATTTTATAAAATTCAGCACAAGATGTGATATACCTTATTAATCCCCAAGGGGAAATTGTCTTTTTTCATGCCCTTTGGTGGTTAGAGCACAGGGTCACCTATTGTACAGCACCTTGGTGCAATTTTCAGGTTAAGGGCCTTGCTGAAGAGCCCAACAGAGTAGGCTGCCTTCTGGTAGTGACAGCATTTGAACTGGCAACCTTCCAGTTACCAATGCAGATCCTTAGCTACAGAGCCACCAGTCTACCTTATGACAGGTAAACAAAAGTGCAATTACAAGTAACAAATACTGTAAAAGTACAAGATAATTCAGTTCATGATAAACCGTAACTTTCCATAATCTTTTTTAGCAAAGATGAACATTGTAGTAGACAGATTACTTCAAGAATTCTTAAAGTAAAAAGTTTAATTTTAGTGTTAATGATAAGCTTCTGGGGCCATTCGACTTGTTTATAGTAGTTAATATACCGGGATCAGGAAGGCTAACTGTATTAGAGGACTGGCCTTGAACTCAGAAAATAGAGTAGCTGAAAAGAGGACAATGACAAAATTAGAGGGGTAATGACACCCATCTGCTCCACAACTCATTGTCCTGAAGCATTAAGAGTCATTGGAATATTCAATTATGCTAGGACGTTCTCCTTGAATTCTTTTATCCAAATGCATGCATACTGCCATCTATCTATCTATCTATCTATCTATCTATCTATCTATCTATCTATCTATCTATCTATCTATCTA
>JANRMT010062854.1:114183205-114195043 GCA_026402145.1 Polypterus bichir lapradei | reverse complement strand
CTATCTATCTATCTATCTATCTATCTATCTATCTATCTATCTATCTAAAACAGGCTAATGACAACACATAAGATATTTGCAGCAGACGGGCGCAGATGATAGGGCAGTGTCCTTAAAAATATATAGAGGGAAGGACCTCTGTGTCTATGTCTCAGGTACCCTTTGGAATGAACAAAAATTGTTAAATATTTAAACTCTTTCCATTTATGTCATACTTTCTAGCTCCAATTGCTCCACTGTTTAATTAAATTTAATATTTTGTGGAAATTACTGACATTTTCTTTTTTCTGCATGATCTTAAAGCTATTTACTTTGTGATATTTGAGCCTCAGAGATTTTAGCCTTTTTCCTTGTGACAGCTGGCTCATGTGACACTGCTAAGCTTGACAAAACAGCCAGACATCCTGTAAGTGGAAAAATGATGTGCGGTTCTACTTGCAGGCACTTCAGAAGCCGTCTGTCATCCTATACACAGTCATGGGAGATCCTGCTGCTGCTGAGAGGAGGTTGCCCTCGACTCCTGACAAAAACACTGAAGAGGACTCACATGTTGAGATGCTGTGGGCAGGCGGCACTCTGTCTGCAGGCCCCTTCTTTTATTGTTGTTACATTCGCAGGATTGTTTACATTTTCCTATCAGTGCAAGACAGAGAGAGAATGATACAAATGGGATATAAAAAACATTTGCTCTCGAATCCAGTATAGAAGATTGTAAAGACCAAGGGCGCCTTGTGAACTGGCAATGAAAGAAGTATGGAATGGGGGGAACCACTGAATGGACAGCTTTGGGAAGCAAGCTTCAAAAGATCACATCCATCATATGGCTGTCTCTTGCACTGTCATGGAGTCGACTTTCAGCGGGCCAACATCCCAAGCATTACTGCTGGTCTCCACTTCCCAGGTTTTCATTTCTGTATCATTTTTCTCTAGTCTTTTAATTCCTACACATTTTTAGTAACTCTTTTCTTCTCTTTTTGTTGTTTTTTAAAGCCCCCGCAGAAAGAACTTTTTTGGCTCAATTCCCTGGGAAGGTTATGACATAGCTAAATTCTTGTGTCGCCTCGCCCCGGCATCTCCTGTGATTGACATTGAGTGAGTAAAACCAATATTGATGCCCAGCTTGTCTGTGGCTAAGGTCACTGGCAAACTAAACACTTCAAAGGAGATCAGATGTCGTTGTGGGAGCTTTGAGGTATAGGGTGAGCTATTGCTGGGATGCTGGCCTTGCTTTACTCTGATTGTTTCCATTGAGTGCTTTGTTGTTTTATCGGAACCTTCGGCCCTCTGATGGAATGGATCACAATATGAACTCTATCTAGCAGGAAAAACACATAAAAAAGTCCAAGCAGAGCCTCTTTGATCTGCCTAGCACAAAACGGACTGCAGGTTAGCAGCCAGATGGGATCTCATCTGATTGACAAAGGTGTTTATGAAAGATACAGAAACACATCCCAGATGGGATCTCATCTGATTGACAAAGGTGTTTATGAAAGATGTTTTTCTTTGCAGCAGCTTATTACATCCAGATTGTGATATTTTGAAGAATTAGAAATAAAACAAGTAAACACACTTATGGGATTTTCCTTATTTGGGGCCCATTTTCAGACAGAAATGGAATTTAAAAAGTGTGCCAGAATATTGTTCTTGGTTCTAAAGATCAGGTAATGCACATCAATAAAAGCATTTGAAACATTAAGGGTGGGCAACACAGAGTCATTTAGCGTAACGTCGCCCCCTGGCTGCAAGCTGACAGCCACTCTAAAAGAGATCAGTAAAAAATTGAGATGAGTCAGACCATATAAACATAGAAAATAAGTTTAGTGAGGGATTCTCACCCAGATACTTTACAATAAGTAGGCTGAGGAAAAGGTAGGCTGTCTTTTTATTGTAGCTAACACTCCTTATTAGACATATATAAATGAAAGACCTGTGTGTGTGTGTATGGAGCAGTCTGCTCTGCTCACGCTCAGCCACAACCACTAGATGGCACATGCATGAACTTTTAATTTTTTTCGCTGCTTGTATACACCTCACTACAAAACACCACCACGCAGCAACGACGTGCTAATGACACAAATGAAGAGACACAATGTCAAAAGGAAGCAAATGCCACATTTAACATCGTGTAAGTGAATCACCTCAGAAACAGAAGGCAAGGCTTGAAGTTTGAACTAAAACATTCTCTATCTAAAGGTATTTTCTCGAGACAAAGATTAATAGGACTCATATGCCAGTGACTCGGCTAAGATATAATATTGCCAATGTCTTCTTACGAAAGTCAGTTTGGCAGAAAGCACAGGTGGGTCCACATCCTTTGCACTGGCTAATTCTTAAGAGTTCGCTGACTCCTGTCCAAGTTCACGGATATAGTAAAACTGCTAGGGAGTCTTTGGGTTGTTTTTTGTTCCAAAGACCACATGTAGCTAGTTATTAATATTCTACAAGTCACAGAGAAAGTAAAGTCATTGCAAGTGGTCTTAGATGCCATGAAATATGGTTCTATAAAACATAATAGTGAGGTGCTGCAGCAAGGCAATAACCTACACTTAATTCATGCTGCTGTGTAATACTGGCTACTGGAGGCACATGACAGTAACCATGTATCATTAATGGACAAGGACTTCCTGTGTGACCACTGTGACTGTCCGGGTTAGCTCTACTCTCCCATGTCATGTCTGGGAGCCTCTTCAACTCGGAATCGTCAATAGTCATGATCCAAAATGAACTGGGCAAATGAGGCAACATTAGTAAGGGGTCTCCTCCTCGAACTGCCACCTTATCGTGGTGGAGGGGTTTGCGTGTCCATATGATCCTAGGAGCTCTGTTGTCCGGAGCTTTATGCCCCTGGTAGGGTCAACCAAGGTAAACTGGTCCTAGGTGAGGGATGACACAAAGAGCGGTTCAACCAAACCTCCTATGAAGAACAAAAACCTTGGATGACATTTTCCCTCGCCTGGACACGGGTCACCGGGGCCCCCCTCTGGAGCCAGGCCTATAGTTGGAGCTCAATGGTGAGTGTCTGGTGGCCAGGCCTTCACCCATGGGGCTCGGCCAGGCACAGCCCGAAGAGGCAACGTGGGTCCCCCTTCCCATGGGCTCACCACCTGTAGGAGGGGCCAAGGAGGTCAGGTGCAGTGTGAGTTGGGTGGTGGCCGAAGGTGGGGACCTTGGCGGTCCGATCCTTGGCTACAGAAGCTGGCTCTTGGGATGTGAAATGTCACGTCTCTGAAGGGGAAGGAGCCTGAGCTAGTGCGCGAGGTCAAGAGGTTCTGGCTAGATATAGTTGGGCTCAACTCGATGCACAGCTTGGACTCTGGAACCAATCTCCTTCAGAGGGGCTGGACTCTCTACCACTCTGGAGTTGCCCCTGGTGAGAGGCACCGAGTGGGTGTAGGCATGCTTATTGCCCCCCGACTTGGAGCCTGTTCAATTTGGTTTACCCCGGTGGACAAAAGAGTGGCCTCCCTCCGCCTTCGATTAGGGGGACGGGTCCTAACTGTTGTTTGTGCGTATGCGCAGAACAGCAATTTTGAATACCCACCCTTTTTGGAATCCCTGGAGGGGGTGCTAGAGGGCATACCTTCTGGGGACTCCCTCGTACTGCTGGGAGACTTCAATGCTCACGTGGGCAATGATAGTGAAACCTGGAAGGGCATGATTGGGAGGAATGGCCCCCCCGATCTGAACCCGAGCTGTGTTTGGTTATTGGACTTGTCCATAATGAACACCATGTTCAAGCATAGGGGTGTTCATATGTGCACTTGGCACCAGGACACCCTAGGCCTCAGTTCGATGATCGACTTTGTGGTTGTGTCGTCGAACTTGCGGCCACATGTCTTGGACACTCGGGTGAAGAGAGGGGCGGAGCTGTCATCTGATCACCACCTGGTGGTGAGTAGGCTTCGATGGTGGGGGAGGATGCCAGTCAGGCCTGGTAGGCCCAAACGTGTTGTGAGGGTCTGCTGGGAACATCTGGCAGAGTCCCCTGTCAGGAGTAGCTTCAACTCACACTTCCTGCAGAACTTCAACCACGTCCCGAGGGAGGTGGGGGACATTGAGCCCAAATGGACAATGTTCAGTGCCTCTATTGTTGAGGCGACTGACCGGAGCTGTGGCCGTAAGGTAGTCAGTGCCTGTTGTGGCGGCAATCCCTAATCCCGTTCGTGGACACAAGGGGTGAGGGATGCCGTCAAGCTGAAGAAGGAGTCCTACCGGACCCTTTTGTGCTGTGGGACTCTAGAAGCAGCTAATAGGTACCTGCAGGCCAAGCGGAATGTGGCTTCGGTAGTTGCTGAGGCAAAAACTCAACCGTGGGAGGAGTTTGGGGAGGCCATGGAGAACGACTTTTGGACAACTTCGAGGAGATTCTGGTCCACCATCCGGCGTCTCAGGAGGGGGAAGCAGTACAGTGTCAACACTGTATATGGTGGGAATGGTGCACTGCTGACCTCGACTCAGGATGTTGTGGGTCAGTGGGGGGAGTACTTTGAAGACCTCCTCAATCCCACTAACATGCCTTCCAATGAGGAAGCAGAGCCTGGGGACTCGGAGGTAGGCTCCCCCATCTCTGGGACTGAGGTCACCGAGGTGGTCAAAAAACTCTTTGGTGGCAGGGCCCTGGGGGTGGATGAGATACGCCCGGAGTTACTCAAGGCTCTGGATGTTGTAGGACTGTTTTGGTTGACACGTCTCTGCAACATCGCATGGACATCAGGGACAGTGCCTCTGGATTGGCAGACCGGGGTGGTGGTCCCCCTCTTTAAGAAGGGGGACCGGAGGGTGTGTTCCAACTACAAAGGGATCACAGTCCTCAACCTCCCTGGAAAAGTCTGTTCAGGGGTTCTGGAGAGAAGGGTCCGTTGGATAGTCAAACCTCAGATTCAGGAGGAACAGTGTGGTTTTTGTCCTGGTCGCGGAACAGTGGACCAGCTCTACACCTTTAGCAGGGTCCTGGAGGGTGCGTGGGAGTTTGCCCAACCAGTCTACATGTGTTTTGTGGACTTGGAAAAGGCGTTTGACCGTGTCCCTCGGGGAATCCTGTGGGGGGTGCTCCGGGAGTATGGGGTACCGGACCCCCTGATAAGGGCTGTTCGGTCCTTGTACAACCAGTATCAGAGCTTGGTCCGCATTGCCGGCAATAAGTCAAACCCATTTCCAGTGAGAGTTGGACTCCGTCAGGGCTGCCCTTTGTCACCGATTCTGTTTTCTGTTTTTATGGATAGAATTTCTAGGCGCAGCCAGGGTGTTGAGGGGGTCCGGTTTGGTGGATTCAGGATTGGGTCACTGCTTTTTGCAGATGATGTTGTCCTGTTTGCTTCATCAGGCCGTGATCTTCAGCTCTCTCTGAATCGGTTCGCAGCTGAGCGTGAAGTGGCTGGAATGGGAATCAGCACCTCCAAATCCGAGACCATAGTCCTCAGCCGGAAAAGGGTGGAGTGCCCTCTCAGGGTTGGGAGTGAGATCCTGCCCCAAGTAGAGGAGTTCAAGTATCTCGGGGTCTTGTTCACGAGTGAAGGAAGAATGGAGCGTGAGATCGACAGGCAGCTTCCGCAGTGATGTGGGTTCTACATCGGTCTGTCGTGGTGAAAAAGGAGCTGAGCCATAAGGCAAAGCTCTCAATTTACCAGTCGATCTATGTTCCTACCCTCACCTATGGTCATGAGCTATGGGTAGTGACCGAAAGAACGAGATTGTGAATATAAGTGGCTGAAATGAGTGTCCTCTGCAGGGTGTCTGGGCTTTCCCTTAAAGATAGGGTGAGAAGCTCAGTCATCCAGGAAGGGCTCAGAGTAGAGCCGCTGCTCCTCCGCATCGAGAGGAGTCGGATGAGGTGGCTTGGGCATCTGATCAGGATGCTTCCTGGACGCCTCCCTGGTGAGGTGTTCCGGGCACGTCCAACCAGGAGGACGCCCCGAGGAAGACCCAGGACACGCTGGAGGGACTATGTCTCCTGGCTGGCCTGGGATCGCCTCGGGATTCCCGAGGAAGAGCTATAAGAAGTGGCCGGGGAGAGTGAAGTCTGGGCATCCCTGCTCAAGCTGCTGCCCCCGCGACCTGACCTCAGATAAGCGGAAAAAGATGAATGGATGGATGGATGGAAAGTAAGGGGTTGTTGCAAAAGGTATCAAGCGTTTTTATTAATGTGCAGTGATTCAGATCAAAGTCTTCAATAAATAAATAATCCATTAAACAAGGGAATGTGGAGGTTAAAAACAAGAGAATAAATAATTCTTTAAAACGAGGTTGAAAATCCGGGGTAGTAAAACCATGTTCTTAAAACACAATCCAAGCTACAGTGTATCCCCTCTAAAATCCAGCGTCTCCCTGGCTTACCCTTCTCAGCATGAGGAGATGTCAACCAACAGGCTCAGATAACCCTTAATCCTGGTCCGTGTTCCCAGCGCTAGTCCTTTGACATTCCACGGGGCATCACTCTGAGCCTGCTCCTACTCCTACCACCATACCCTCGACGTCTGCAGGAGCCCTCACAGAGGAAATGGTTGCTCCACCTCAGTAGGATGCTCAACATGAGCGACCTACAGTCCCCTCTTGAGTGCCAGCCACATGCTCCTTCCCTTTCACTTCACTTTCCTGTCCACCTGCTTTCTCTGTGTCTTTCACTGGCTCTTATCAGTTCCTGAACCTTTTCTCTCAGTCCTTTTCTTTAACTTTTATTCCTTTTTCTAGATCCTCCAATTTCATTCTCTGTTCATAACCCGTTCAGGCTCCTCTTTATATGGTCTGATTGGGCAAAGGAGTGATATGCCACTGCTTCCGAGGTGTGAATGAGGAACCTGATTAATCTGCTTGCCTTTGCACATGTAATCACCCCAATCACACTTACGCCCAATTGGAGCCCGTACTTCCCAGGACATGATTATTTATTTAAAAACTGCACTGCGATACTGACATCTCATCACAACCACATCCAGACAGTTAGCCCCTGCTAAAGCTTCCTTATATATATAAAATCAGTTTCAATGTCCTCTGAGTAAACAACTACACCAACCAGCTCGTTCTGCCCTCACTACTATGAAAGTTCATAGAATAAACGGAACTGAACTTCAATAGTGTAACTTTTTGTTTGTTCTTCAATCAAGAGTATTGTTAAAATAATAAGAACAATATATCAGAAAGGGTTGGGATGGCCCATTTAATGTTCGAGAATGTAAAGAAGAAAAAATGAAAGAAAACAACACAATCGATGAATATTGCTTTGCAGCCCAAATATTTTAGCTCCTGAGATGAGGTCCAACCTCAATGATAGCTAGTTCTCTAATGAATGCTGACTTTGCATCAGCAGTTAGCATACTCCTTAAATAGGGCCGCAGGCGGGGCAACTGACATTCCTCCAGAAGTGACATCAGGGTTCTTCCTGTGGAATTCCTCCATTTTATGACAGGAAACAGAAGAGAGTCTAGTGATGGTGTCACCTTTTAAATCATCCCTCCTTGTTTCCCTGAGAATAACCAGTGAGACGAACCCCATGTTCATGTGCGTGACAGCATATGGACCATTTTATAGATCTATGCTTCATCATCAGATTCAATTGTTCCTCTGTGTGATTATCTATGGAAATAATGTAACGCTCTACTGTTAGATCGATGATATAAAAACCTAACAGTGTCTATGGACTCAAAGGATTTTTTTTTTTAAAGTACTTTATTGGACCAAAAAAAATAACAAGAACAAACATCAATATATTAAAAGTACACATACAACAAAAAGTATATATAACCAATACAAAGAAATGAAAAGTAGAAAAGAAATAGCAAATATTCAATCCCTATTAACCCCGTGTAACCCCGCACACAATTATCATATAAATATTTTATATTTTATCATCTCCTCCCCAGTGCCCTCGTCATTTATGTTCATAATAAATAAAACTAAGACCCAGTCAGCCCCAATTCCCAGTGTTGTTCACAAAGTATCACTTGCTACAAATAACTTCAATTTTTACAATTTTTTTGACGAGTTATAAATTGATTTTCAGTTCTCCCTCCTCTAAAGCACACAGTACCCCTTTAGTACACCACACATCCTCAAAAATGTCAATTTTGTGCATTAGTTTATAGTAAGCAAATTCCAGTTTGATTCTCAAATGAATATTCAGCCTAAACAGTAAGTGGATGTCCACAGGTCCTTTCCCACATTGTTTATTTTTCCTACTTTTTAAAATTGCTAGTTTTGCTTCACCCAGCAAAAAGTTCACCAACTGTGTCCTGTGCTTGTTGTTCTTATTATAAGCGCCACCATAAATAAACATCATAATATTAAAATCTGATCTTAGTTTCCTATACAAATCAGTTAAAAACTTGAAAAAACCTCCTAATCTTACGCATGATGCAAACAGATGAAAAACAGTTTCCCTTTGTCCACAAAAATCACATCTGTCATCCTCTGTAAGTTTGATTCTTTTTAAAAAAGGATCTATTACCCTTCTGCAGTTCTTGGGTGCTTCTGAAGTAAGTGTTTTATTGTGTTTTGTGCAAGTAAAACACTTGATTATTGGGTTAAAATTACCCAAGCAAGAAATTATATTAGATAACTGCACTGAGAGTACCTTTAGTAAGCTCAAACCTTTTACATCACCTTTGAAACATTTATTCAATTTCAAAAACTTTTGTCACATCAACAGCTACTGTGGTGGGTTACTGTACTGGGCCTTGCACCATTAATTGACTTAACTATTATTTTATGACTTCTTGGTTGCAAGAAGCTATAATCTATGAACATTGTGTACACATCATAGAGCACACCGATATTTCTACATATCATGTCAATAAAGACTTACCAATTAGACTAAGTTTTGGGATATGCAAAGAAAACACAGGGAAAATCCTAAAACCAAACATGGAGATCAGGCTGGGTTTTAAACACATTCTCCTTGAGTCTTAAAATACAACATTGACTACTGCCTTACTCCTTCTTCAACTAACCTGAAATACAGCTTCAGGGATTATAAGAGGGTTAAAAAATCTATGAACAGAATGCCCAGTGTTGAACTCCATATATTATTTTTTGAGTTTATGCTATTCAGTTCCTGTAAAACCTTAAGAAAGAGCAACCACCAGTTTAGTTTCACATAACAAGTGCTGTCATCTCATATTTCATGTATTTCATCATTTGAGATTTCCTACATTTGTGCTTCATGAATTGCCTAGTCTGATCATATACAAGTCTCTTTGAAGAATGCTGTTTTATGAAACATTATTCTTTTCCTCTCAATATGGGTATCTAGTACTTCAGTATTAAATCCTAGTATAAAAAATTGTCAGCACAATCGATTTTTCAAACACTTTATGAAATATTGGCTTTGATTTGTGAGAGCTATACTAGAACATTAGAACAGCGTTAATGAGAAGAGGCAGTTCATGCCAACGTGTTAAACTCTATTAACTTAAATTGAGATTTGAGAGCCTTTAAAGTTCTACTATCTATCTACCAAACTGCTTAGTAACTTATTTAGTTTAACTATGCTTGTCATTGTGACTTTGTTGCTTTGTTGCAAAATCTATTCTTATCCAGTTTCCTTCTGTGTCCCTGTGTTGTAGTTGAGAAAATCATTTTATTGTGTAAAGTATTCTGCAAAGAAGCTAACAGGACTGCTGTATTTAGAGCTGCCAATGTCACAATGGTGACACTTATTAGTGTGTTTTTTATTAGGTATATGAGAAAGTCTTCAATACCAAGCAGGCCTGAAACTGTTTTGCCTAAAGCATAAAACAAGTCTGATTGTATCAGGAATACACTTCATCTAAATATTCAGCCCAAATTTTGAGTCAATTCATTCAAAGATAATTGCCCACCAACGGTGACAGAATTTTCCTTTGGCTAAGATGAGAAGCTTGCTAGTTTCTAATGGAAACCCAGGATACTTGTGAGGATATTTAATTCCTTTTATGTTGCATAGGTTCCTTAGGTAACAGGATGTTGAGCACCTTAAATGACCAAAAACAGTTTAAAAAATCCATGTATTCCTACAGAGACTCTAATAATTTGCATGAAGCAGTTCCATCTATCTAAGCCTTAAGAGAAGCCTGAAAAAGTTAATTTAGTTTAGCATTTTAACAGCCAGCAGAAGCCTTAATTTCCCTTCTCTCTCTGGAGACTAAAAAGCATAGTGTCGCAGTGGCTATCACTCTTAGGGACTGGGCTTGAATCCCATCTCGGTCACTGATTGCATGGAGTTTGTATGTTCTCTTAGGGTTCTGCATGGGTTGTTTTCCTACTTCCCAAAGACATACAAGTTAGGAAGGCTAATAAGATTGTAGGTTATATGACTATGTGTAGAGTGCAAGTCAAAGAAGGTTTTACTTAAGTTATAAAACTTACTAATGAAGTCTGGAATACAGTGTACAATTTTGGTCTCTATATTACAAAAAAGACATAACAACACTGGAACAAATCCAGAGAAAAGAAACTAGGCTGATTCGAGAAGTGAAAGGTATGAGCTATGTGGAATGATTGGAAGGAGTTGAACAGGATACATGACTGTAGTGTTTGAAATTCTAAAAGGATGTAATACAGTAGATCATGGCTGCTACTTTAAAATGAATTCTTCAACAAGAACACAGGGACACAGAAGGAAACTTGTTTAGGGCAGCTATTGTGTTAGCAAGCTTATCGTCACACAAAGAATCATAGTACTTTAGTGACCTTTAAATCTCAACTCAATTATACTTGAATATTATTGAACGTGTTGGGCTGGATAGCCTGTTCCCATCAAAATTATTCTAATGTTTTGATTTGTGACTATAAAATGGCCCGGAGTAAACCAGTGGGGCTGTATCCGTAGACAGATAGATAGATAGACATAACTTGCAGTATACGTGTGGTTTGTAATAGATTGGTGCCATTTTAAGGTTTGCTCCTGGTGCTCCTGGGATGGGTGATGTGCATCTGCATCCCTGAACTCCATTAAGCAATGAAAATTATTCAGGTAGGAAGGACAACCTCCAACCATGCAATTGCTATTTAATCTAGTGTGTCCTCCATCATCTTGTCTATGAATCCTCAGTCACCGTCTCTACAGACTCACGGAGTCCCAAGGTGAGAGCTGACAGCCTCATTTCTTGTAAAGCTGTTTATCTTTGTCCATGGGGGCATCAGCCAATTTAGGCATTATTACATCTAACTTCAAAGTCTGTATTCAACTGTTTAACTTTCCATGATCCCTCGAACATTATCTGCTACACTTAAATGCTGCTGGTATAGTAACTAAAAGGACAGATTGAACTGAGCCTAATATGCCAGTTTACCTTACCTTTTATATAATCAGGTGTAAGGAGTTTGATTTGGTGAAACACATTCAAATAAAACAATAACAGATAAGGTATCACTCAAATGAAGAGCTGGGGCACCAGCCAGTGATCCTGGCATATTGCAAAATAATACGCACAAATAAAAAAAATTGGCAAGAAAATAGAACCATCTTTGCAGACGCTAGTCCATGGACCAGACTAGCTTCTTCAGAAAGTGGTGACCATTATATCTGTTCTGCCTCAGAAAGGGAGGTGCTTGATGCAGAAGTGGGTGTGTCTTCAGTTGTCGTCAAGTCTTGGATACCCTAGTCTGCAAATAAAAATGGAAAATGTGTAAATGACAGGGGTGGTATTACATTTGATGCACAAGACCTAAGACTGCCCCTTACTCAAATGTATCTGACAACACCAATATAAAGCCCACAAACAATCAAATGAATAAAAAGGGATATTCATCAAATTCCACCAACATGAAAAGCAGAACAGTTTTACTATATTATGACAGATAGATAGATAGATAGATAGATAGATAGATAGATAGATAGATAGATAGATAGATAGATAGATAGAT
>JANRMT010062854.1:114125994-114183195 GCA_026402145.1 Polypterus bichir lapradei | reverse complement strand
GATAGATAGATAGATAGATAGATAGATAGATAGATAGATAGATAGATTTTCTGGCTTTGAAAAGGATCAAAATTAAATACAAATATAAAACACAAAACAGTTGATCCCTTAAGTATTCACTTCCTTCAAGTCAGTATTTAGTAGCCTTTGGCAGCGATTACAACCTTCAGACTCTGTGTGTACAGGATTCTACCAGCTTTGTGCATCTGGACACTGCTATTTTCCCTCATTCTTCTTTGCAAAAATGCATAAGTTCTGTCATGTTGCATGTGGATTGTGACTGAAGATCTGTTTTCAAGTCCAGATTCAAATTCTCAGTTGGACTGGGAGCTGTGCCTGTATATATCAAGCATCTCAGACTAGGAAAATTGTCCTAACTGGCTTAAAAATCTCAGAATCAACCAAATTGGTTCCTACTCTTAGGTACAGGATTAAAAGCATTTTATCAATTTTCCTAATTTAGGAAACTACTTCTAATTTCACCACGTTTTAGGAGACCTTGTAAGCTGTCCTAACTCAATAGGACAAGAATGAACTTTTAAAAGATATTGATTTGACAGGGATGGAATAATATTCATTGTTCAATTTCTCCATCTGCGCAGAAAAACAATGCAATGTCAGTACCAGCTCTAGGTAAAGGCCAAGTAAGCACCAGCCTTGGGTTGCCATGACTCAAAGTGCCAAAACTCATCCAACTATCTCCCACACCCCTCCACCACAGAAGGGGAATCTGTCTGTCAATATCACAATCATATCGATCTCCAACAGGGACCCACTCTTCGATGTAATTTATGAATTGTGGGTGCTTGCAACCAACACTGCTTAGGGGTGCCATATACCCTTGAGCTGGCCCTGGTCACAAATAACCATTTTTCAAATTCTGCACCAAACTTTGAACACCCTTTCAAAGCATGAGGTAATTTTCATATCTGTACATTGCAGTTCTCCACGTGAGGTAATATTGAAGCAAGCTACATTCATGCAAATTGATAAGTGGGGATCATGGAGTGAGACACAGCACATGGTACTGAAAGATGATTGGGAACACTGGAAAAGTGAATATGACTTCAGTAACAGCACAGCCTAGGAACAACAGGGTAGAGATATTTCTGAAAATATGACTGTTGATCATTTATTGTTGAATAAATGTGTCCATTATTGGGCTTAACTTTCATTTAGTGTGTGTGTCTCAGTCTGCCCATCTTGGTGCTCATTACAATATTTTTCTTGATATTGTCAAGTGGCAAGAATTACATTTAGCTTAGCGCAATCTTCTACGTTACTATGTTTTCTTCTTCTTCTTCTACTACTACTTTGAATATTATTATTATTATTATTATTATTATCTTTGTGGTGAAGCCTTAGTGTTAGTATCAGAAAACTATAAAGAGTCATCATTAGTGCCATTTGCGGCTCAGGATGCCATTAAATCGTACGAGTTCATCCTCAAATGTGAACTTCTATTCCTTGCTGGGAGTGTCTTACTCTGAGATAGGACAAATGCTTATCCTCGTCAGACTTTTAGTGCAATTCTTAGCAGTAATTCTGAGACTTCTGATAAATACACATGATAAGACTCAGCTATTCCTAGACATTAACATTGTTTTTTTTTGTTTTTTTTTTTGTTTTGGCTTTTCTCTCTTTGTCTTTCTCTCAGGTGGAGATTGAATTCTTGTTTTGTTAGGTATTGTTTTTTGTGTGTTTTTTTATTCCGCTGGTGTTCTTTCTAGATTGATTGCAAAGTAATTTGTTGTATAATTTGTACATTTGATAAATTGTAAATGTGTAAGTTTGTTATATTGGAAATTTCATCTCCTTGATTGTAAATTATGTTACTTCCTTGAAGTACAATTAATAAAAAAACACAATAAACAATGAAATGGAAACATTTCCATGGAACTGAATACCTTTTTATGGGCACTGCAATGAGAATATAATACTGTGTAAAATGGTTGGGGTCTTCTCTGAGAACCCCAGTAAGTAGCAGTGATGCTAATAAGTAGAGCATCAGAGCACTTGTTGAACACTCCAAAGAGCAGGAGAGACCCCTCTGCTCTCTGACACTCTTTTCCTGGGGCTCACCATCCTGACTGCCTGTCTCCACTCTTCAGTGTACTAACTCCTTCTGCAAGTCTGCCATCTCCTTCATTTCCTTTGCCCTCTAACCTCCAATCTCTCTCTCATTTTCCCTATATCCTTCCTGCTCAGAGTTTTTTTTATTCTACTAGGGATGGAGAGGTGCAAGTGCTGATTACAGACCTTGGAGCCTAATGAGGCAATCGACAGAATCTAACATGTCTGCGCATAAATGCATGATCATCTCCCCATCGGACTCTCCGCCTTGCTACTGTGCATCCCCACATACCCTCTGAGCCTGAGTGCCCTTACAGTTTAAGCAATCCAGAGTTGGATTACATAGTTTTGACAATGTTATGTTTTGGTGTGTTTGATTTTCTATAAGCTTTAATAATAACATTAAAAGCATTTGCAAATATCCAGGATGGGATCTGAAAGCCTTTCAGATTAATATGTGATTAATTTAATTTCTTATATTCACTTACAAAACTGAACTATTCAGATACAACATTGCAGGATTATTTGTTTTAATTACATTAATAATATTTTTTAAGAATTCTTAAAAATTTTAAATCCAGTAGGTAAAGATCAGTCCTAACAATCTGCAGGGAATCATTCACTTGTTTCATTGACCAGATTAAGAATAATCTGAGAGTTCCTGATGTGCCCACACACACATTCCTGCCTGCCTCATTGATATTATTTAATGGAAATGCTCATGATGGAGATTGGTTTGGGATATTCCCATTATTCTTAAGTCCTTTCTGGAATCTCAGTAGTATCAGCTCAGTGTATCACAAACACCATTAGTGCCAATTAGTAAAATGGTTCTCAATAGTTTCATGTATTGTAGTGAGGTCAACTTGTGAATTGCAGTTGTAACCTGTGGATAAACATCAACATAAATAAGGTACCCATAGGAAAGCATGAAATCTGGCTCTACTTTTGATAATTTAGCTCATTTGGACTCACTTTTCTCTGAGGAATCTTTAAACAGCAGATGACACATTCAGGAGCAGGAGTCGGGAGCCAGAAATCTTCATAATCAAGTCAATGACGTGTATGTGAAGTCTGCTTAAGCCTCTGGGTAAATTGTACCATTGAATTAAATTTAAATTCTTTTTGAATTTCCCTATACTACTGAAAAAATCAAACATTATTCATTTTCTTGTGGTGGGAAGACTCGCTGGTTAATAAGTTAGTGGTTCTAGTCCATCTTTTCAAAAACTCAAATGAAAAAGTATTTGTAATACATCCTGAATAAGCAGCAGTGCCATCTACTGCAAATATCTCATGTCTAATGTACAATTAAATGAACCCCATTAAGAAAATTTAAAAATGTTTTGTGAGATAGACAAGATAATAGCATGCCGAAACCAATGTTCCCATTTTCTGGTGGGCAGCAATAGACCGTGTTATGTATTAGGAAGTCTATGAAATGGGCTACAGACTTGTGCAACATGGCTACAAAATCCTTGCTGAACCCTAGGAGCATAGAAACGGACGACTGACACACAGGGTTAGCTGTGAGCTCTCAGCAGCTGAGCTTTATTTACAAGCCTCTAGACATTTGATCGATGAGCCAAGCAGAACATCTGGAGACCAGCTTGCCCCATAAATCACAGACAGTGGAGAGCAGAGGCTCTAATGAGGCTGACAAGATGAACAAAGAAGTTCACTCAAATCAGCAGCGAGGCCGCAGGAAGAAGGAGGCCAATGCTGATTGTGAAAGACCCAGGGGGGAGGCTAGGAAGGAAGCTGCTGGACACTTTCACTTGAGTGTCAGAATCACACGGCCACTTTAACCTCCTGAAACTGACCTGCTCTACTACTACCCTGGACAGCCTTCAATGCATTTAGAGCCTGAGTGCTTCTTGTCTGCCTGGATGTACTTATAAACAATGTAACTTTAACAGCCCCAAAATTATATGCATACTGTATCATTTGGCACTTGATTAGGGACTTTCCAGCAGGACTGACTCTTCTTCCTACGCTGTACCCGGATAAAGATTGCTTGATGACTACAGGGAGCTAAGCTATGGAAAAACTGAAATGACTGCAAATCTTTGCAACATTCTGGCCCACTGGCTCATAAGCCCTTTGTATTACAGGTACAGTGTATTGTACAAAACATCATTCAGTCCATTAATGGAAAACTATTTCCAATACAGTCAATAAACATAATTAGGCATGAAAAAAATTGATTAATTAGTTATTGAACAAGCATTTTATTTACACATTATAAACTATTATTAGACATTCATTTACCCTAGAAGAAGATCTTCCATTAGTGTAGGACACACACCCTCCATGAGCATACCTGCATGTCCATGAGCATGGCTTTATTACTCTATTCCCATTTAGCATCTCCTTGACAATTCACCTTTAATTAATATTCTAAGTATCTTCCAAAGGATTAATGCCCCATCCAGGATTAGTTTCTGCCTTTTACTAGATGCTGCACAGATTAGGCTAAAGCCCATTGTGACCCTGAATAACATTACATGGGTTTTTAAAGTTAATATTCATAAAATAATTTAAATTATAATGCAAGAAGGTGACACTTTAATACTACTCATTCACAGCCTTGTCACTTTGTAAGTGGATTCTGCATATTCCCCTCAAGTCTGGGTGAAAGTTCAGTAAATTCTAAAATTTTGTTTTTCATCTCAAAAACATGACAACTCTAAATGGGGATAATTTGACTGAGTGTGCTATGGATTGGCTCCTCATCCAAGGGCTGGTTCTCTGTTTATTTCTGATTCTTGCCATCATAATATTTTATAAATTAATAAGGTAATTCTGGAAAATGAATTAATGAAGAAACCATTCAAAGCTGTCAGTCTAGGTAGTCTACATTCAATAAGGCCAGCCCTTAAAACAGAAGTAGTCTCACCACTTTTCTTCAGCTATCTGTGGTAATCTTTAACCAAATATATATAAAGGAACACTTTGAAAACACATCAGAAGATCTCAATGGTAAAAAAAAGTCATGCTGGGTATCTATACTGATATGGACTGGGTAATGTGTTAGGAACGAAAGGATGCTACATCATTTGATGGAAATGAAATTATCAACCTACAGAGGGCTGAATTCAAAGACACCCCGAAAATCAAAGTGAAAAAAATGATGCGGCAGGCTAGTCCATTTTGCCGAAATTTCATTGCAGCAACTCCAAATCGTACTCAGTAGTTTGTATGGCCCTCACGTGCTTGTATGCATGCCTGACAACAGTCTGAGGTGCAACCTGGTGGCGTCAGATGGACCAAAACATAATGTCCCAGAGGTATTCTATTGGATTTAGGTCAGGTGAGCGTGGAGGCCAGTCAATTTCTTCATCCTCCTGTAACTGCCTGCATACTCTTGCCAGACTGTCACTGGCCCACCACCAAACCAGTCATGCTGAACGAAGTTACAGGCAGCATAACGTTTTCTACACGGCTTCTCCAGACCCTTTCACATCTGTCACATGTGCTCAGGGTGAACCTGCTCTCATCTGTGAAAAGCACAGGGTGCGAATGGTGGACCTGCCAATTCTGGTATTCTATGGCAAATGCCAATCGAGGCAGTGAGCACAGGGACCACTAGAGGATGTTAGGCCCTCAGGCCACCCTCATGAAGTCTGTTTCTGATTGTTTGGTCAGAGACATTCACGCCATTGGCTTGCTGGAGCTCATTCTGTAGGGCTCTGGCAGTGCTCATCCTGTTCTTCCTTGCCCAAAGGAGCAGATACCAGTCCTGCTGATGGGTTAAGGATCTTCTACGGCCCTGTCCAGCTCTCCTAGAGTAACTGCCTGTCTCCTGGAATCTCCTCTATGCCCTTGAGACTGTGCTGGGAGACACAGCAAACCTTCTGGCAATGGTACATATTGATGAGCCATCCAGGAGAAGTTGGACTTCCCGTGCAACCTCTGTAGGGTCCAAGTATTGCCTCATGCTACCAGTGAAATAACAGTCAGAAAAGACAAGGAGGTGAAAATGTCAGTAGCTTCCACCTGTTAAACGATTCCTATTTTGGGGGTTGTCTCATTGTTGCCCCTCTAGTGCACCTGTTGGTAATTTCATTAACACCAAAGCAGCTGAAACTGATTAACAACCCCTTCTGCTACTTAACTGACCAGGTCAATAGCCCAGAAGTTTCATTGACTTGATGCTATACTCTGCTGTACTCTGATTAAAAAATGTTTCTTTTATTTTTTGAGCAGTATATACTGTATATATATATATATATATATATTATTTACAGGGAAAATTATGTTTTTTTGCAAATATTTCTGACAACACTTTCAAACAGAGGCTACCTTAGTGCGAAATTGTACAATGATTTTCACCCCTATATGTAAGTTACTTTTTCATGATAGGCACTATGGGCCGGTTTCCCGTACGGGGATTAAGCCTAGTCGTAGACTAAATGTCATTTTAAACCTGGATTTATTGAAGTAGCTTTCTCACACATGGATTACAATAGTCTCAGACTTGCACTAGTCTTGACTTAAACAATTGGATTTCTAGAAGTAGAATTAGACCTAATCCAGATCTAAATTAAGTCTTAAATTAAACCTGGTCAGAAGCAGGTTTAACCTCAGATTAAAAACTGCTTGCCTCAAGGCTCACGTCCACAGTAGCAAAAAATGGATTACCTTGACTATTTCAATGACAGTAAGAGACCACCACCAAGACCAGAAAGAAGGTTGCTAAAAGACATGAGCAACCCACTAAATGATTTTGATGATTTACATTTTCTTGACCGTTTCCGTATGTCAAAGGAAAATGCAACAGAAATAATTGGTTTGCTGCAGCCCAAGCTTTCAGGTGACTTAGTCAGAGGCACCCCTATTTCTCCTTCCTTACAAATATTAATTACCTTAAGGTTTTTGGCATGTGGAACCTTCCATCGGGAAACTGGGGATTTGTGTGGTGTAGGTGAATCAACAGTGTGCAAAATAGTACACAAAGTCTGCAGTGCTATATGTGAACTGAAAAAGGATTTCATCAAGTTCCCAAATGCTGCTGAACAGGCCACCTGCAAGGTAGATTTCTATGAATATGGGAACTTCCCTGGAGTCATTGGTTGTATCGATGGCTGCCACATTCCCATCAAGTGTCCCTCTACAGCAGATGCTGAGGAATTCAGAAATCGTAAAAACTGGTTTTCAATAAATGTACAAGGAGTGTGCACTCCCACTATGCAGTTCTCCAATATTGTTGCACGCTGGAAAGGTTCAACTCATGACTCAAGGATTTTCCAAAACTCCTCTTTATATACTCAGTTTGAAGCAAGACAACACTCTGGAATTCTACTTGGTGACAGTGGGTATGCGCAGACAAACTTCTTGTTCACCCCTTATCTCCATCCAGTCAGACCAGAGCAACAGCGCTATAACCAAGCTCACATTCTCACCAGAGGGCTAATAGAGCGCATGTTTGGTGTATGGAGGAATCGTTTCCAGTGTCTCCGAAATACACTGCGGTTTGAACCTAGGAGGTGCTGCATGGTTATTATTGCAACAGCAGTGCTTCATAATTTTCTTAAACGATGCGGCTGCCCAGACCCTGATATTGAAGATGATGATGACCAACATGTCCCCATCCCTGAGCTAGCCAATGACAGAAATGGACTTGCTTACAGAGATGCTTTTGCTTTGCAGCACTTCTCATAAATGTGCCTTGAATGATACATAAATGATTGGCATAGACAGGTAAAAAATTTCAGGAAATTTTTTTTATTTAACTGAGGTTTGGTTCCAAAGACAATTGACACTGCTGCTGCTTCATCTCTCTCTCTTTCATAGACAACTCAAGATGAAGAATTTTCATTTTGACTTCATGTTCTTCTTTTAAATATTTTAATTTACATTCATGGAACTCTATGGCAAGTTTCTCATGAATGGTCATCCTTTTCCCTCTTGACCTGCTGCCTGGATTAGAGACTGCTGGATGCTGACTAATGCTACCGCAGGAGACTGGTTGCTGCTGCATGTTGGTGCTGGCTGCTGATGGATTCATTTGAGCCTCTTGACTGTTCCCTGCGCCCCCCAAGTCCTGGGTGAAGATCAGGTCATCTTTGTATGGAAGAAAAAATCTAGTATTACATTTGACTTCAACAATAAAGGTCATTACGTCATTTTTGTTACAAGACATGACTTGCATTTAATTACTGTATGTTGGATGGGATAACACATGTTACTGTAAATGAGACATGTCCTATCAAATGAGTCTTTGAAAGATTCCTCACCTGAACTGTCCAAATGGTCATCATCTGGAATACCTTCCAGGGGTTGCTGACTTTCAATAATCCCAGCCAACAAGTCCCCCAACTCCTCTGTGCCTGGTGGAACTGGAAGTCCCCCACCTGTCTTGAAACGCTCTTGACGCGTAGCAGCAGTTGTTTTTTTCAGGTTTATTTTTATGTTTTTCCACAGGACCATTACAAGATAATATACACTCTGAAGTTGGAGTTCTACATAATATTGTTTTCTCTTTACATTTCATTAATGAAAACATTTATAATTTACTGATTTGTAAGAATGGGGCAACAATAAATCATACCTGAACTTGTTGGAGTGTCCGTTTGGTTACTTTTTCATTTGAGTTGAATTCATTCAATATGGAAATCCATGCTTTCTTCTTCTTGTTTTCTGTACCTGAATCATGCTGTTTGTTTTCAATTACAGGATAGTTTGATACAATTTGTTTAAAAAGGGTCTTCTCAAATTCACTGAAGTTTTTTGAGCGTTTTCTTTTGTCTTTATCCATTTTTTGGTTAAGTGTAATGACTCCTGTTCCACACACTCCTTAAGACTAATGAATTACAAGTATTCCATACCAGGTTTTTATAGCAACCTCTCCTTAGCCACATGTGCATGCCATTAATCTAATCGGGTTTCCAAAAGATGATCTCACTTGTCCTTGATTACCTTAATCTGAGACTCTGTAGTCTAGAACTAGTTAATCCAAACTTAAGCAACATCTCAGAAAGTCAGTTGTTTAGTGTGGATTAATTTAAGTAGAATTAGCCTAGTCCTGGTTTATTTTAAGCCCTTAACGGGAAACTGGGCCATTATAAGCCATTTATGTTCTTTTTTGTAATTAGTGAAGAACAAATGCTGCTGAACAATACCTTAGCCTATTAACTTTGTGTCATTGGCACACCTTGCAATGCTTACCGTGGGCACCTCAACATTGATAGGCTGCACACTTACAGGGCTACACTTATTCACCGTTCCTTCCGCTTCACCCAGTTCTCCACCACTGTTCAGGGCTATACAAAGACATCCCCTTATGTCCATGCAGGACCTGGGTTAGGTAGTAAAGTGACCCCTAACCCCTAGGTGACTGCTAATGTCAGTGAACATGAGGTTGTTTCATTGAGGAAAAAACAACTTATTTCACCTTAACCTGTGTGTTCATTTTGCATAGATACCAGACAAACCCAACGCTAAGAGCTAAATAAATGAAATCATACAACCTGAACAATTTAATTCAAATATCTCCACAGTAAGCTCTGTGTCAAGTAGTTTTCCTTGAGCAGTTACAGAATCTCCTGTGTATTCTTCCTAAGCCAGATGAGTTTACTTGTGATTTTTGGGATGACGGAAAAAAATGTCTGTCATATTCTCTCTTTTATGTAGTGCCTCAATGAGGCGAGTCTACTGGAAAAGTACTAGTAAAATGGAATGTTACAGCGAACCATGTTTCTAACATAAGCAAAAGCAGCATCATGCTAAAATTGGACAACTGATGACCTGTCAATGGTGTTGTCACTTGTCATTGAGACCACTCAATGATTATTTTGTCTTAGCACAAAGCTCATACAGTCTATAATCATGACACTAAACAAACATTTGCATAACTCCCATCAGCCATCAAATGAAACACAAATTACAATATTAGCCTTTCCATTATGAGCTCTACCTTCTTGTTTACATATTTTATTCACATCATAAATAATTAATACTATATTTCTAATTTCTAATTAGAATATTATGAGTCTTATTTCCACAAAAATGTAAAAGCATTATTTATACCAGTTTTCACTTTTATGTATTAATTTTTCAGCTTCAGCAATGATATAAAACCTTAACTATTTGCCTGGTCTTACTAAGTCTTACAAAGCACAAATGGCATTTTACTTACTGCTACTTTACCAAACGCTTGGATTGTGTTACATAGCAAGAAGTGGCTAATTTGTGTGCTAAAGCACACCCTTAAAAACCCAATTGTAAAGTTTTAACATATTTTAATTCATGGCATTATGTTGCGGTACATAGCTAAGTGCAGCAGTGTACAAATGATGGGTCACATTGATATTTCCACTCCTGACCTCATGGATGAGTTTTTTCTTCCTTTCAAGGCTGGAGTTTTTTTTTATCCTAAATAACTTGTCTTCACCAAATCATTTGCTTCTGTTCCTTGGCTCAATTATAGAAAAAAGCGATGCTCCCCAAAACTGCTCGTCTACTTTTGCTTTGATTTTTAATTATAACAAAATGCTTAAGGAAATTTTTCCTGTTTTGCCTGTACAGACATGGACAAAATTTGTTGGAACCCTTACATCTCAATGGGGAAGGTGTTGTATGCATCCTTAAAAAGTGGTTAAAGGAAAACCAATTGTCCCACTGTATATCTATATGCCCTTGATATGTCATTGAGTAAAGTAAAGCAAGTGTGAAAAACAGTGAAAAAGTATACAACGATATTCTAAAATGGCCTGGAAACATTTGTTGGTACCCCAAGAAATGCCCATAAATAATTGGATTAGAGTGACTTTTCAAACTAGCTGTTTTCTCTAATCACACATGTCTCCAATTGTGCAATAAGTCATTCGGTCTATTTAAATGGAGTAAAGTAGTTACTCTGCTGTTTGGTATCATTGTTTGTCATGAATACATGAACCAAAGAAAGCAAAGGACAAAGCTGTCTGAGGAGATCGGAAAGGAAATTATAGACAAGAATGTTAAAGACAAAGGTTATAAATCCATCTCCAAGCAGCAGGATGTTCCTGTGACAACAGTTTCAAATATTATTAAGAAGTGTAAGGTCCACGGGACTGTAGCCAACCGCCTTGAATACGGCCACAAACGGAAAATCAAACCAGAGAATGGGCAGAAGGATAGTGAGAATGTTAGGCAAAAAGCCAAGTACAACTTCTAAAGAGATACAAACTGAAGTCCAAGGTTAAGGTCCATCAGTGTCTGATTGCACCATCTGTCGCTTTTTGAGTGACAGTGGGCTCAGTGGAAGAAGACCAAGGAGGACTCTACTTTTGAAAGCATAAAAAAATAGACTGAATGGAATTTGCTAAAATGCTTATTGACAAGCCGTAGTGCTTCCAGGAGAATTGTCTTTGGACAGATGACACAAAACGAGAGCTTTTTGGCAAATCACATCAGCTCTATGTCCACAGATGAAGAAATTAAGATTCCAAAGAAAAGAACATCATACTTTCTGTGAAACATGGAGGAGGCTTGGTTATGTTTTGGAGCTCCTTTGCTGAATCTGGCAGGGCGTGCCTTGAATCTGTACAGGGAACAATGAAATCTCAAGACTATAAAGACATTCCAGAGGGAAATGTACTGTTTCTGACCAAGAAAGCTCTGTTTCAGTTACAGGTCATGGAGCCTCCAACAGGATAATGACCCGAAACACACAGCTAAAAGCACCCAAGAATGACTAAGGGCACAACATTGGCCTTCCTTCTATGAGCCCTGATTTGAATTTTCCTCAACATCTATGGAAAGAACTGAAATATGCAGTCTGGAGAAGGTCCCCTTCAAATCTGACACAGCTGGAGCAGTTTGTTCAAGAAGATGGGGCCAAACTACCTGTTGACAGGCGTAGAAGTCTCATTGAGAGCTCCAGGAATTATTTGTTTGCAGTAATGGCCTTTAAAGGTGTTGCAGCAAAATATTAGCTTATGGGTCCCATTATTTTTGTCTGTGCCATTTTCATCCATCCATCCATCCATTATCCAATTCGCTATATCCTAACTACAGTGTCATGGGGGTCTGCTGGAGCCAATCCCAGCCAACACAGGGCACAAGGCAGGAAACAAACCCCGGGCAGGGTACCAGCCCACTGCAGGGCACACACACACACACACCAAACACACACTAGGGACAATTTAGAATCACCAATGCACCTAACCTGCATGTCTTTGGACTGTGGGAGGAAACCGGAGCGCCCGGAGGAAACCCACGCAGACACTGGGAGAACATGCAAACTCCACGCAGGGAGGACCCGGGAAGTGAACTAGTGTCTTCTAATTGTGAGGCAGCAGCGCTACCCACTGTGCCACCATGCCGTCCCATTTTCATTTGTGTTATTACTTGAAATATTCCGTTGAATCAAAACTCTAAAGCAAAGTCTGATTTGTATGGAATATGGAATAATCAATGATGGGTGGCAATTACTTTTGTCAAGTTATTTCAGAAATAATTGTGGGTTCTGACCAAGGTTACATTACAGTGTGCAAAACAGAAACATAGTGATAATGTAGTCAAGTGATACATGTTATAACATTAAGATCTGCATGTCATGCCAGGAGCTTACACCTCATAAACGGTAGGCTTCTGTTCTTTAGATGTTAAGCTTTGATAAAGAGAAAGCTTCCTTACTGCAGATGAACAAGCAACTGTTGACAGTTCATATAAACCCTTGCACAGATTCTTGGGTGCACCACAAGTACCCAGCTTCTTTCAATCATAAAGGCAAAAGGGGAAAAAGGGGCCCACCAGCCAGAGATTTTAAAGAGCACATGACAGATCCCCAGATGATTTCTTCACACATTTTACTGGCTAACAGCATTCCCTCTGAGCCTTGTATTAAATGGCCCGACTCCTGGTCAATGGCCTTTAGCACCGTTTTTGGTGCTTGTGGGCAGAGTGAAAGTCTTATTGTTGGCAAGTTCACTACATGCTGTTGAACCATTTTTACATAGTCAAAAGAAATCTCCTCCTGTGCTTTGCTTTCTTAACTCAGATCGATAATGACAAATTCAAGAATTCCAAACCTTCAGCTGTATTCTGTACTGATCCACCTTTTAGGAAAATATTGCTGCTCAGCAAGTGCGACGAATGACCTTTATTCTTGGCCCAGCAAGCTGCAGGAAATCAAAGAAAATCAAATAACATAGTGCTTTCTTTCCTATTTGGCTTTCACAAGAAAAGCTGTCAAAATATCTTCTTTATAAATAGGATCAAATACGTCTCACGGGGCCCAAGAGTAAAATGAGGCACAATATCAAATTAAAAACTGCAGGTAGAAGCATTCCAGTGGCTAGTGCAGTCCCTTCAGGACAGAGGACTACTAGAAAGAGACATTAAGATGATTATCATTATCAGCCTGCTCTGATTTGCCTTATGTATTGATTGTCTTTGTTGATGTGTGCTGTTGTCATTTGTCTACCAAGGCAACTTAGTTACTTTAGATAATGAAGACAAGACATTTAGAGATAAGAGAAAACAGAAGTTTCAGGGTGTTCTGCTTGCTAATCTTGGCACTGCAGAGCGTCGACATGTTGCATGTTGATTACCACTGTCCTCTGTGTATAATAATTTTAATGATACATTTTTCATACAGTGCCTTTCCCATGCTTCCCATGTGGCAATACTGACTCTATGAACCTACAAATGAAATATGCCCCTTCTCTTCATGGACAGTTTCCTCAGACCACTACTGGGAGGCACACTGTTTGAGAGGGCACTGCTACTTCTGTTCCAGTATAATTGAGGAGTTGCCATATATTCAGTACTCATCAAGTAACAGCTTCTGTTCTTATTTTCCTCAGCTTTTTGTGATGTTCCTGCCAATCCAGAATGTATTACAGGATTAGTTCAAAGAGTAGCCAAATAGTACTGGAGCTGCAATAAATAATAGAATGACAATACTTAACAGGTAATGATCAGGATCATCCGCAGTTAAACTATTTTTTGAGCATTTGGGGTACTTTTTTGTTTTAGAAATTGAATATTATTTGTTTATCAGGTGGGCAGCACGGTGGCGCAGTGGTAGCGCTGCTGCCTCGCAGTAAGGAGACCCGTGTTCGCTTCCTGGGTCCTCCCTGCGTGGAGTTTGCATGTTCTCCCCGTGTCTGCATGGGTTTCCTCTGGGTGCTCTGGTTTCCACCCACAGTCCAAAGACATGCAGGTTAGGTGGATTGGCAATCATAAATTGTCCCTAGTGTGTGCTGTGTGTGTGTGCGCCCTGCTGTAGGCTGGTGCCCTGCCCAGGGTTTGTTTCCTGCCTTGCACCCTTTGTTGGCTGGGATTGGCTCCAGCAGACACCCGTGACCCTGTAGTTAGGATATAGTGGGTTGGATAATGGATGGATGGATGTTTATCAGGAGGAGGGTGGCTAGTGCTGTTCACTCATGGATAAACTGTCCTGGGTTCAAATCTTATGGTCTGTCACTGTCTGTGCACAGCTTTCATATTCTCTCGATATCTTTTTTCTTCCAGGTACTAGGGAATTACTTCCACATTCCCAAATATGTTCATGTCAGTTTGATTATGAATTCTAAATTGTATCCATGACAGTGTGGACATGGGTGTTAGTAGAACTACAATGGGCTACTATTTTCTGCCTTGTGCCCAGTGCTGCCAGGATAGACACTGTACCCCCCAACACCTTGCCACCCTGAATCAGACTAAGCAGGTTTGATAACCTCGTGTAATGTTTATCTTCTTTTTTGTTGCTTTGCTAATGAGGTCACTCTGTATTTGCATCCCTCTGTTTTTGGATGTCTTCCTATTACAGTACTGGCATTGTTCATTCTTCAATTTTTAATGTAATGAACATCTTATTTAAGGGTGAGAAGTTGTTCATGCTTCTTATTTGTACTTTAATTCAAAACTACTACTATGCCCAGAAATCTTTAAGCTGCAAACAACCAAACTGATTGCTTGTTCAAAGAGAAGAATGTGTTTACACAGTTTTTTGGATGCATTATTGCAATATGATTGTTTTGTGTGTTTATAGGGGAGCTCAGCTGTGCTTTAGGTTTAAATATGACTATCACCAATGTCCTCTGTGGTACACAAACCTGGGTTCTAGAGGTTGCTGTGTCCATCCCATAGAGGAGCTGAAAACAATCGTTATAGGCAAATGAGCTAAAGCAAAACTCCTTTAGACAGAGGAACATTACAGGTTTTTGACAGTGAAAGAATGATGTCACGTACAGACTTGTGTACTTTCATACTACACCTTCTCAAACCTAAGCCTAGTTGCGTGTTTCAACATAAATGTTTCTCACTTCCCTTATCTTTTTATCAGTCTTGAATAGTGTTAATTGTCGAAATTCACCAAAGCATTTTTTGCAGTGAATATGCTGTGTTCACAGAGTACTTCTTCAGAAAGGCTCAGGCAAACATTTTTTTCCAGGTGGCCCATGATATTTTGCAAGACCAGCATGAAATCACAGAGCTCTAGCAGCCACGTGCAGAAGTTTCAAACATGTCTACTGTAAGATAATTGCTGACTTGGTCATTACTGTGTCACAAGCACACATGAACCCCTTCGATTGCCATATGTTGGTTGTCGGTGAACTTAAAAAGGTCAACTTGTTTGAGAAACTCTGGCATATTTCCTCTGATCACTGTGCCCCAGCAACACAGCACTGCATGGCTAATTATACACATGTTCAGCCATGTGTTCAGCAGCAAACTCAAAACAAACCATTAAGGAGCCCACCTTCTCCCCCCCCCCCCCCCATCAGAAAACACAAGACACTCTTGATGGGATAGGAAAGTGTGAATCATCAGCACAGATACAGGGGAAACAAAAAGGATGTCCCAGCTGTGCCCAGAGCTGTGACTTCAAACAATACAATGAGCTAGTCCCACACCGCCACTTCTGGGCATGGCTAATGTGTGCCATCAAGATTGGCACTCTTTCAGTGCGATGATCTATATTTTATTTACATATTGCTAGTTTGTGGCTATTTGTTGTATTTAATTTGTAATATTTGTTCTGTCTGCATGTTTTGTTGTTTGAGGCATGGTGGTGCAATGGTTAGCACTGCTGCCTTACAGCTTAGATTACATATCTGAGTAGAGTAATCGGTCCAGAATTGTTGGCAGACTTTTTCATAGCCCCCAGGGACACTTAAAAGACCATTGCATCATTATAATCCACTTTAAACTGGGTCAGTTCCTCCTTCTCCATTGGCTTCAATGCATTTCATAGAGTTCGGCGACATTCACAAATATTTCTGTGATATTGGCGAACCTGAGGTGAAACTAAATCAGTGGAGTTTGTTCATTATTAGTCTTGTACCATCATATTGGTACATCATGTTGGTACATATTGAGTCACTTTGTAACTCTTATGTAACTGGCTGAGAGTTCATAAGCAGCAATGCTGGTAATGGTTCAATAGCTGGAATCAACATTCATAGATAAGCAGATATCTCTTGTCTTTCATTCCCAGTATCAGCAAACAGAATGTCTGTATATTGGAAGAATGGGTCTTATTGAATAATTAAATGTTTGAACGAGCCAGTGAATGTGACTAAAAGGGTGTTAGGGAAAAGTACCAGGGATCAAGTGAAAGCAAGTGAAATATATCTTGGGAAAGTTAAAATAAATGAGATTTCTATTGTGCTGTCAAAAGCAGGAAAAGCATTAGGCTAAGGAGAAGATGCTGCATCACACATCTGTAGATGTGGACAAGGTGTTTGATAGAGTCCAGAAAATAATGAGGCAGGCATTGAGAATGTCAGGTGTGAATGAATGTTTCTGTCTCCAGTGATGCATTTTCATAACAGCACTCAAACAGTAATGAGGAGATAATTCAAGATTGGAAAAGTGTTAGGGTGAAGGGAAGACCAACTACGCGTCTTAAGTTTGACTGTATTTTGCCATGTCATGTGTAGTGCTTGTAAACTTTTAGCAAAAATGTCCACAGTTTGTAACTGTACATATATAGCCTCTGTTTTAATGTTTTGATTAGTCACAATTAAGTTTTCATAGAAATACTTTGGTTTGAAAATGGTCTATGTAAGCTTTGTAAAACTGAACTTGTTTGATCTATCTTGCAGTTGAGGTTTTCTTCACGTGTAACCAAACTGCAAAATCTGATCAAAGACATCTGAAGTCACAGATAATTTGCTTTTAATATCCATTCACCAAGAATTCTACTGTTAATTTTATTGGTTAGAATTTTATCTTTATTGCATTCATTTTCATATCTGACTCTTTACAACATGAATCATGTGGATCAGTTTGCCTTTTCATCTTCTAAACTAAGTGTACTAGCACAATATCATCCACCTTACACAAGATTTAATATTCTTCTCTCCTGCCTTTTATTTCCTCATTTAAATCTTGATAAATCTATTTAGAGTGCTACTGCAAGTCTTTTGGATAAATATGAAGATAATACAAACCCCAGTGTGACTCAATTTTTTACAGTAAACTATTCTGATATATCACCTGCAGTTGCAGCAATTAATCTTTGCTTTACATGAACTTTCTGTTAACAAAAAGACAGTAACATTCTGGAACTTGTCCACATTTCAAAATGGTGTAGCACATAATCAAAATAAATTTTATTCCATAACAAAATGTACAAAACCCTCAAAAAATCATACCAAATAGGATTTTGTAGGTGAAACCATTTTTTCATAAATACTGCATACCAATCTGACTTTGTTAATTGATTAAATATTAAAATAATTAACTAAGGACCCATACAGATACAAAGGTTTATACAAGGCATGTTGCAAAATTTTTTAATCCTATGGGCAGTTGACCATGTTGAATTTTCATGTTTTCCTTGTATTTGTATCAACTACAATTGATAACAATTTGAAGTGCCTTGAGCATGGGAAAGGTGCTATATAAATAAAATGTATTATTATTTTATTATAACTATAGGGTGGTCCAGATCTAATTATGCAATTTTCATTACATTACAGTTTATTACATAGAAAATCGCCCGAAAAATCCCGGAACATCGAGAAGTGTACGAACTGACGACATGAAGAATCGTCTTTGCGCCGAACTGGAATTGTCCCTGCATAAATCAAAGTCATCCAGACGATCTGGATCTGCATAATTAGATCTGGACCACCATGTATACTCCGGGTACACCAGTTTACATCACTCATCCCCACAAATGTGCTTGTTAACTGTCAATTTGTAATTTACTTGGTGCGGATGTGTGCATGAGAGACCCCTACCATAATCCCAGGAAACATGCTGACCCCTCAAAATTCTGGATTGAATTAAGCAAGTATGAGGGGTGGTATTTTTGGTGTTAAATTCTGCTGGGGTCACATTAGAATTTTCCTATTGGTGTGTAAACGTCTCTAAAGTAAACATTTACTTATCAAACTAATAATATCTGCCCCCTTTATGGTAATGATTACCAAAACATGCATGTTCTCACACCTTTCACCTTATGAAAAATGAATTCAACAATGGGATGTTAGTGTCTGGTTTGTCTTGTCAGATTATTGTGATACCCTCTGGATCATTATCATCTAACAACATATAGAGTCAAGGGATAAATGAGCTGAAGATTACTTAACAAAAGTTTGGGGACCAACCTGGCCACCCCATCTGATGCCAAACTCCAAAAAAGGGAACTAGAATAGGTATTTGGTGACAAAAGAACAGAACACAGATGCAAAAACCGCCTAGGTAGCCTACTCGGCTTCTCAGTCTTGATGCTGATGCTGGTCAGCATCAGGGACATCTGACATGCAGGAAAGCTTGACCGGAAAGCAATTTATAAAGTTTGACCAAAAGTGTTGTGGAAGTGTTGTGGGCAGGGCTTAGTTTCCCACATTGGGTGTTTTTTGTCCCCGTGGAGTGTAAATGAGATAATAAAGATAGCAACAGTGCTCCCTTCCCACCCTGGAGTAGTACTGCAAGCATCAGCAAGATCCAATGGGTGATGCTCAGATGCCCATGTGTGACAATAGCCATATACAATTAAACACACAGCCAACTACTCTTCAGGAAAATGTACTGAAATGGCAACAGCTAAATATGAAAATTCAAGGCTTGGAGCTGAAAGAGGACAAACCACAATAAATCTGAAAGAATGCATAGAAATGACACACACTGCATAATTTGTGCTTCACACTGTGAGTCCTGCAGCAGCAGTCTTTATTCTAATATAATCTTGAAAGTTCAGGATGGACATGTGTACACACATAAGGGTACAGAGAACACTGCAGGCCTAATTGGACATTCCTTCAGCCATAAACTGACTTGCAGTACAGTACCTAGCCTGATGACAATTTCACACATTTCAAAAAAGCAAGATCTTTCTGGACAAATAGTTACTTTGAGCATATGATAGAAAATAGGAGAGAAATGCTGAAGAAGACAAAGTTGAGGGGTGTTATAAACTTGTTTAATATTAGGTTAAATTACTAAGGAAAACGTATTGTTTTTTTAGCACGGCATTTGATGGGACTGTGCCACAATGGCCCTTAATGCAGAAATGCCACTGTGTTTGAGAATGATGTGTGTTATGATCTGTATGTTTATTTAATTTTCCTTAAATTTCCTTGAGGTTATATGTAAAACATTATATGTCACGTATAGAGTTTTGACATCTAAGAAAGTCAAATCCAACATTTGTTTCTTGTTTGAAGGTTGTTAAATTATTTTTGCATCTTTTACTGCATTTGGTTTTTTCATGGGTGTTGCCATTTTGTAGATTTTTTGCCATGATCTGGTGACCTGTTGTTAGGGAATGTGATCTTTGAAGTGTGACCTGGGATTTACTGGTGTGACAGTATAAAGGACAGCGTAATGCACTTCCGTGACATCAGAGATTATTCAAAAACCTGAGAGTTAGCAAGTGTGTTCCTCTGTTTGAGTTTAGTGTTCTAATCTTAGAGTTTGACTTTAGACAATAAAAGTTGGGTTCTGTTTGGGGTTAAATGAAAGCTAGGATGGATTTCTGGTTTAGGCCTACTTTTTTGCTTAAAAACGCAGATTTTCGTTTTTTGTCCACACTACGCCAGTGTTTTCAACACAATAGTTCTGAAGGTGCTCTTAAAAGATGGATACTTTTAGCATTTCATTGTGGTGAGACAAAAATGAAGATTTCTGAAAACAATGTCTGAATAATTCTCTGGTTTGTTTGTGCTTATTATATGGGTCTTTCCTGACTGGACCCTGCTTGTTACATTGTCTAATTCGTCACCCTTCACACACATACATATACATATATATATAATAGATAGCACTTTTCTCACTACTCAAAGGGCTCAGCAATTGCAGGTTAAGTGTCTTGCTCAAGGGCCCAACAGAGCAGAGTCCCTTTTGCTATTTACAGGATTTGAACCGGCAACCTTCCGAATGTCAGTGCAGATACCTAGCCTCAGAGCCACCACTCTGCCCAAGAACAATGAAGAGAAAAGATAGATACATACATTTATTTATTTATTTACTTTCTTACTCGCTTGAGTTAGTTTTAGTAACGTTGTTTGGTACAAAATGCCGTGGACTGCTTCAAATCAGTCCTCTCACAAATGAACAAAGAGCTGATCACCTTTTTTTTTTTAAGTGTACCGTTAACATTTGCAGTGATTTTATTTAATGATAAGACTTCCATCTCCAGTTCTGAAAACTGTTACTTTCAGTTGTGAACAGCACATTAACGTGACATGGTGCAATTCTCTGCAACTCCTTTAAGATTTTTTCTTTTTTATATGCTGTGAATCAGAGTCCTGTGCATGCTGATAGTTCTGCACATAAAGTACAAGAGATTTTAATTTTCACAGCATTGTGAATTTTTCACTATTTTGTCCCTTCAAGGAGTTTTCCACTGATGAACACATGTCCAGTGTAGGCATCTTTTTTAGCTTTTCATCATTTTCTTTTGTTATGTTTACTGTTGAGCTTAACATCTTTTTAACTGGTTGAACTGCCTATACAAGTTACATCATTGCTGGTAATCAATCCCAATACTTTCTTTGTATTATCTTGCAGGCTATGTCTTTCATAGATTTCATTTAAACATTTGCCACAGACACAGCGGGTAGTGCTGCTGCCTCGCAGTGAGGAGACCTGAGTTCACTCCCCGGGTCCTCCCTGCGTGTTTGCATGTCCTCCCTGTGTCTGCGTGTGTTTCCTCCGGGCGCTCCGGTTTCCTCCCACAGTCCATACACATGCAGGTTAGGTGCATTGGCGATCCTCAATTGTCCCTAGTGTGTGCTTGGTGTGTGTGTGTGTGTGTGTGTGCCCTGCTGTGGGCTGGCGCCCTGCCCGGGGATTTATTCCTGCCTTGCGCCCTGTGCTGGCTGGGATTGGCTCCAGCAGACCCCTGTGACCCTGTGTTAGGATATAACAGGTTGGAAGATGACTGACTGACTGACTGGCATTTGCCACAAAGTGATTTGATCTACAGTCATCTTAAGGATATATCTATCAGTTCCTTACACTTGTCCTCCATTTAGATTGAATGAGAATAAAATCAATTTAGTTTTACACGGTTTTGTCAGCACATATCCTTTTGTATAACTGTGTGTAATGAACATCAAAAACACGGTGTGTATAATATCTAGACTGTTAGCCTGTATCAAATCCAACAAAAGTCTCTTGTTGGTTTCTTAATCCTAACTAACCTTCTTCCTTGCCACCCTTATGCCATGAACTTGGGAGTTCCTCCAAACTAAATCCCACAATCTGTTGCAATAAGTTCCACAAGAGCAAGCCTTCAGCTTGTATGACAAAAGTGCAAAGGAAAAATCTTTAAAAAATAAAATGCTCTGTATCACAAGGAGCCCAAAAATTCTAGGAAGAGTTGAATTAGCAGAATAGGCAATCCACTAGTGAACAAGTCCCAAAAACATAAATCCGGGTCAAGAAACACAACAAAGACATCAAAAAAATGTAGGGAATCAACATAAAAATAAAAAAATAATCACAGAGAACCAGATACCCAGAGCATACAATGAACCCCCAAGAACTGTGTGTTCCCTCAGCCATTATAGTCAAGCTCTTGAAGGGGATGGACAGGTGCTCTTTTGAAACTACTCGCAAAATGTATGCAACATAGTAGAACAAGCATAGACACATAGAGATTAAATAAATTACACAAAATTACACAATTAAAAATTGAATTACACAAAACTAATAAAAACACAGAATAATGCAAATAATTAATCAAAGTAGCAATGAAAAACAAATGAATCAAACTTGAGCAAAAAAGACATAAATGAAGGAATTTGAAGCCTGGCTAAAACAATTCACCTTAGCTATGAAGTCTCCACACAACATCAGTTTATCTTGTTGTCGTGTGACATTAATTAGGTGTAGTAACTGAAGATAGAATCCTTCAATTTCCTGCTCTTCTGCTTGTGCTGTTGGAGCCTTGACCTGTCACTAGGCAACCACAATCACATCTTTTTCACACAACACATAATGCCTTGTAACATGCCTGCTTTTTATCAAAAGTACTTTATCTATGTATTTTTCTTATTGTTCGGTTGTTCATAAAGTCATCCACAATGAAAGAAAATTGTATAATGGGGAGAAACTGGCATTTCAGCCATTGGAAGTAAATAAAAGGCAGTGCAAGCAACATCAGCTTGCACTTGTTTACTATGGTAGGTCCACTAGAATCAAAGGATGTTAAGACATAGCCAAATATGGAAAAGCTTAATATACTGAGTGGACAACAGACAAAAAATTGAAGAACCAAACATGAACATCACAAAACAAGCAAATGATAAAACATGAGGCCCTTACAAATGTTTGTAAATGACTTGGCCATAAGAAAAAAATGAAGAACAGAATATAATGTAGCAGACCAGTGCCGCTAAGATTCACATCATCGAAGAGATGGTGATTTATTTATTTTTTTAGTGGAGATTCCAGGGACACACCCAGCCTTGTTCCGACCCTCACACACTCACAAACAGAGACAAAAAGCCACCAGAAATAAAACAGCATATAAAGAAAGTATTAAAAATAATAAATGAAAACAACAATCCCACCCCATTTCCCCTTATGGCAATTATACATTAAATACAACAAACCACAAACCACACAGAGTAAAGTCCATGAAAAAACAGCAACAGATGTAACGTAAAGATGAAGGTAAATACTACAGCGATGTTGTAGGAGAATGTAAAGACAGTCCTACCGGTAGTTCCTGAAATGGTGAAGACAGGTGGGCGGATCAAGAGCGCTCCTTTCTTCGCAGGATGGCCATAAATCCACATACAGTCCTCACGTAACAGGCAGACAGCAGACAATCCAGACCCCAATCAAGAAACAATCCAGGACAAAAATGAGAAAGCACAGGTATCAGACAAGAACTTCAGACACAAATCACAAAATGCTTTTTTTTCTTGGTCTCACCGGCCTCCTTTTAAACACCATGCTGGCCTCCTTGTACCCAACAGCCCCTGTACCCTCAGAAGAAGACCAATCAGAGCCACTGCAGAGACTGCTGGGAGTTGCAGTTTCAAGCCCCAGAAGCACCGCTACAATAAGAAAGTTGAAATAAAAACTGATTATACGGTAAAGCACTGATAAAATAAGATTATATTGCATGTAAATGAGGGGTACACATTATTTTGAGAGCAGTTGCTTCTACACATGCACATTGTCAAAATTTAGCCATCAACATTCCATCACACTTAAAGTCATGTGTAAAAAATCTCTTACACCACCAGTTATTCATTATTATGTACTCGAGAACACCAGAGGAAACTTAGAGTAAGTGCATCTAGCACTGAAGCCAGGAAAGTACTTCTTTACGAAAAGAGTTGTGGGAGTCTGGAACAAACTACTTAGTCATGTAGTTAAAGCAGAAACCCTGAATGCCTTTAAATGGTATCTGGGTGAGATATTGGGACAACTTAGCTATTAGCTAAAATAACAAGCTTGATGAATCAAAAGGTCTTATGGTGGCTACCATGGCTGAGAGGACATCCGAGTGACTTCAAAGTGGGAGGAGTTTTGCAGCACTTGGTAGGTGTATCCATTTAATTCAATTTAATTAAATTAAACTCAGTTTGCAAGTACTCTATAAAATAGTTTAAAATAAATTTTTTAAAAAAGGGCAAAATTGACACAAAAATAATGCTGAAATATAAATGGGGAAACGTTATGCAATACACACACAACTAGCCCAGTCCCTAGAATGAAAAACAACATTTCTATAGCACATTTTCATTCAAAGGATGTAGCTGAAAGTCCTTTACAAGATCAAAGAAATTCTTACAAGCAAAGAATAACATCTTAAAATTAGACAACAATATTAATGAATAAATAACATACAAAAATAAATAATACACACTTACATTAGGTTGGGAGCATGGATTAATACAGGACCTGAGCGCAGCCATTCAACGAGTGACACCTCAGCACCACATTAGTTTGAGTGGAATAGAACAGTGTGAGTTTGCCAGTCCTGTCACTAACTACCAAGTTTTCCCTGCATGCTGAAGGACCTGTTTGCAGGAGTCAAATCACTTCTGGCATTTACGGGACTCGAACAGGCAAACTAGCCCCCACTGGGCATTCTACCTAACATAAATGTTCTTAAGTCATTCCTTATTGTTTTTTAGGTTTCATTCTGGAGGACAGGGCACCCCAAAATATAGGAAGGAACAAGATTAATTAAGGCTTTATATACCACTAGAGAACCCGCGGCGTAGCATACGCCGCCTATTTATTTATTGATGTGTGAACTGATGCAGGAATTTGTATAACATTGAAAGAAGTGTTGTTTTCATGAAATACATTTGAGGCGATGGCCATGATAGGCAAATGAACAGTCAACGTGGCTCACAGCTGCGGGAGGGGCTCTGTCGTGCAAACCCCATGGTTGGGGGACTTGGTTGATTATATATATAGAAAAGCAGCCGGAACCAAAAAGAACAATGAAAGTCAACGTGGCTCAGAGGTGCATGTGGACTGTAGCACAGACGAAAGCGACTGAGGCTGTGTTTGGTGAGTTGTTGCGTGCGGGCACATGAGCAGGCAGTGCGCATGTCTTGAGAGCAACGGTGGACAAGGGAGGATGGTTACAGTTGGCGGGCGGGGCTCTGTCGTGCGTATCCCATAGTCTTACAGTTGGCGGGCGGGGCTCTGTTAGAGTTGGCGGGCGGGGCTCTGTGAGTTGGTGGGCGTGGCTCTCTGTCTTGCGTGCGTCTTGCGTGCCCTTAATGAATTATATATATAGATAGATTAGCAGTATTTTCAAGTCAATTCTAAATGACAAAGATAAACAATGTAATGACACTAAAACTGGTGAGATATGCTCAGATTTTCTTTTTCTGATTAAAAGTCTTTCTGCTGCATTCTGAACTAATTGCAACCAATTGATGTCTTTCCTAGTTAGTCCAACTAGTCCTAGTTAGAACTAGTTGTAGTTGTATATTGTGGAGTCATCAGCTAATTCCAAAGAATTTCCCTGGGCAGGGGATGTGGACCCAAGGAAGTGGAGGTATTATTTTTTTTTAAATGATTACTTCTTTTTGAATTTCGTGTTGTGGTGAAATTACTATTGACTTTTGACTGACTGTTGTGATCGGCACTCATTGCCGGCTGAGGCCAAGTTCATTTAATGCAAATAATTTATTCAATGCTGACATTCTATTCAATACATGCACACGTATAATTCATTTGCTCATACAGAGTTCTTTCTATATGAATACATACATTGATGCACAACACAAAATGCAACATGAATAATGCGCACCAACCAGTAGTAAGCTAGGGCTAAGAACATATACAGAATATTATCTGATTGATACGGAGGCTCTGGACATACTTACCAACACAGTCAAACTCTCACATAAAGGAATATATTTTACTTATTTTAACTTAACAGGCAACATTTGAGTTTGGCTCAATAGCGTCCTCTAGAGACAACAACGTATGTATGTGGAATCGGGTTGATACAGAGGTGCTGGACATACTTCTTTTTCCAATAAAACTGATGTATAAAGAAATAGATTATCCATACTTTTGTATATACAGGAAGGTTTTTAAGTCCAGATTAAAAATGTCTTAATTAAACAGTATTTTGAAAGGTGTCATTACATAGTTAAATAATGACAGCTGATAAAAACTGGCAAATTGCAGGACTTCTGTTTTACGTCTCCATTTTTAAAGCACAGTGTCACTGGGGCATTGGGATCTAAATTCACACCACAGGGTAAGCGCCCCCTGCTGGCCTCACCTAGACCTCCTCCAACAGCAACCCAAGCTTTTCCTAGATGTTCTCCCATCTGAGTACTGACCGGGCCCAACTTCAGGTGGATTACCTCTTCTGAAATGCATGTGCTTTGCTAGTGATTGATGATAGTAGATTCTTTCAGAATTACAATGCCTTCATGTACAGGGCATAAGTCACTAAATAGTTTGAAGAGCAGGTCAGAGAAGTAATCCATTTACCATAGTCATTCCACTCAACCCATTTGAACACCTATGAAAACCTCTCCTAGATGGTTTAAAGGACAATTTTCAAGTATAAGCATGTTAGGTATCGTTTTAGACTATTTCAAGGCTACTGATTGTGAATATGATGATATTTTTGATTGTTTGTGCCTTTACTAGGGATCTAGACCATGTCAAGAGTGTTCGCTTGGGATACAGCTTAATGGCTCTGGTAATAGCAGTTACCTGTCAAACCAGCGATTGGTACTGTGTGCTAATGCCTTCTCTCTTCCTCACTCTGCAGAGTAGAAGATTGACAGCCATTCCACCTTTGATGTCAATTCCAGTGTCTGTTCTCCTGGACCCACACCTTACTGCCTGGATCCCATATAGCCACCTTTGTGTCAATTCACTATATGAACCCTGTCTGAAAAGACGCCTGCTTTATCTTTGTTTAAAGATTCTGGCATTTTTGATTTATTTTCATTGTAATGGACGTGCTACCAAACCTTTCTCTGTTTCTGCTTCTTTTTTAACACTCTCAATGGACTTATGTCAGAGAATAAAAAAATTGATACATTTCTATTACAATCACATTGCATCCATAATGACTAACATGGTACAACACCCTACTACTATTACAATTGAGAATATTTACACTTTAATTATCATGAAATGAATCATTACTTGAACACTCCAAATCATGGTAGTTTACGCTAATTCTGACTTTTTTACATTTTTAATTAAAACTAGGGGGCTTTGCCCCCTGTTTGCTTCGCTCGCCTACCCCCTATTTCCGGGCGATGTTATGCACCAGTTGCGTTGTGAAGAGGGGGGCTAAGGAGATGTGGTTGCTCCTCCGAAACCCTCTCTTAAACGTTGATACAATGGGAAACAAATACATTTTTTTACCTCCTCTTTGCTGGATCAGCTGCTGGCTTGCTGCTGCTGTTGCTTCTGCCGTACTGTGAGATCTGCATGTCACGCAGCGTTTCGAACATTTAAATGCCTGTACAGCAGCTGTCCTTTTTTCTCACTGCCTTGTCTCGCAGGACATTAAAGTGTCTCTGAGAAAATCACATCTCGTCTCCTTCCAAGCCTTCCAAGATTTTTTTTTTATAATAGAGAGATAATCTTTAGGCTTTCAGTCATAATTTCAAGGCCCCAATCTTAAGTGTCTTTGCATATACAGTATGTGGTGATTATTCTTAAAGTTTATGGTCTTTCTGATACCTTCCAGGCTGATTGCATAAATGAATTACAGGGTTCCTGATCTCCCAGTTAGAGGAAGACTTAAATTTACCGAGATCCCCTGTAAGTCTTCTGCATCTTTATCTTTAAATGGACAATATGACAGTAGTTTTCCTAGCTAAGGGTCATGTGCTACCATCTAATGGTTTAGCACAATCTGGCTCATAACTAAGCCTCGACGGCCTCATTCACACTTTGGTGCTTTCAGGTCAGTTACGGGTTCAAGCCCCCCGAGTGCCTGTCTTCTCACAATGCCATGCTGATGTGCATTCACATTGGTCCTGTGGGTTTTCCTTTCTTTTTTTGTTATGTTCCCTGCCCCTGTCCTGTGTTAATGTATTGAAATTTGTACCACGGGGATTCGTTCAGACACTATTTCATTATCGGTGTTAGAATGTTCGTATCACTAACTTGTCAGTTATAGTTGTTGAAGTGTAGTTGAATAGCTACAGCGTGACTGAGGCTTCCTCACACCTCAGAGTTTTGTCAAGGTGCTCCAGTTTTCTCCCATATTCAAAGATGTGCATGTTAGGTTAGCTGTAATTATTAATTAGGATTCAGAGGTGGAGTTTGGTTGTATTGAACTGGTGTCCTGTCAGGTGTTGAGTTCTGTCTTGCCTCAAATGCTATTAGGATATGCTAAGGCTCCCCTCAGCTATGTTATGAAAAAGGCAGGTTTGGGAAGTGAATTAATGAATGTTACTGTAAAGTGTGACGATGTACTGAATAAAAGATTTTCTTTTTGTGGTACACATCTTTCACAAAGTTTACACAAAAATTGTGGAGCTATTTCTGTCCTTTAAGTACTTTCACAAGATACTGTACATGTGTTAACAAGGAGAACATACAGTAGTTTTACTCAGAAGGTTTAAAGAATAAAAAGCCACGGTGCCTGTTAAAATGGAAATTTTGTGCTTTAGTATTTGTTCAAGTACACTATGGGATAATTTAGAACTTTTTTATTTACTTTCCCCAAAATCACATGATGTATATATATTAATAGAAATTATGGCACATTTTTATAAGGGGCAAATTAACGCATGTCTAACACAACCACAATCAAAGGAGTTGATCACAATGGGCTGCCATATTGTTTTTTTTTATGTAACTGATCAACATTTAATACAACTGACTGAAAATGTAATGCAAACATTAAATTTCAAACCCAATCCACTAGGGAAATTCAAATTTGAAAAGGCTATGTGCCAATTTATATTAAAAAGGCCCTAGCATTGTAAAAGAAACAAATCCTTTTAATCATTGCATTACATTTTCTTTCATGTTTCTTCAACATGTAGAATTTGCCAAGCCCCCTAATGTGATTTGTCATGCTGCTTTAATCCTAGAGTGCAGCTTTGGCCATGTGTCTTTAACAGTCGCGCCAATGAATAGAGTTTTATTATAGAGCGGCTGCAACTGCTAAAAATATCAAAAGCGTCCACAGCCCCACTACTGCAAAGCATTTACACACACTTGGGCAAGCCAACTACTTTGTCAGCGATTTGTTAAAATACCAGAATGCTTGGCCAAGGATTGCCATGGCATGCAAACACGTTTTCCACACTCCTTTGACTTTAATTTCTTGTAGGAATGAACTTTATTTAGTAAACATTACTTTTTTTTTATTTTTAATATTAGTGACTTTGTTAATCACTCACATCCTAATGTTCTTATTAGGAAAAAAACTGAAATCTTAGTTCTTAGAAAAATTTTAAATAATAAGGGTATTAGAAATAAATTTGATCCCTTAGCATTAAAAGTCTAGTTGGAAGTAATGAATTTAAGTATAATCATGGGCTCTGACCTAAACTTCAAATCACGTTAACCAGATTACTAGGACTGTGGTTTTCTATTTAAGGAACATTGCAAAAGTTAGTCCTCTTATAACACTGCAAGATGCCGAGAAATTAATTCATGCTTTTATTTTTACTCGGCTAGATTACTGTAATGCACTCCACACTGGTCTACTTAAGAAATACATCAACAATTTGCAGTTAGTTCAGAATGCAGCAGCCATAAACATAACCAGAAAAAGAAAACCTGAGCACATCTCAGCAGTCTTAGAATATTTATATTGGTTACCTGTGTCATTTAGAATTGACTTTAAAATGCTACTAATGGTGTGTAAAGCCTTTAATAATCTTGCCCATTCTTACATTTTGGAGTGCCCGTCCCTGTACATTCCATATCGTAACCTTAGATCTTCTAATAGCAGTCGGTTTAATGAGCCAAACATAAAAGAAGTGGTGAGGCGGCCTTTTGGTTTTATGCAACAATAATCTGGAATAATTCACTAATTGAGATATACCAGGCTAACACCAGTTTTTTAATTTGGCTTTACTGTAGCTACATTTTAGTTATACACTTAATGAACTACATATGCATAGATTTATAATATTCTTCAATGAATCTGCAGTCTTTATTAATCTTTGCGTTTCTCTGTTTTGTTTGTGTTCTGTGTTCTTCTGTGGTGGCATTCTGTGCCACCAACATCTGACCAAAGTCCTGCGCATAAGCCTGTGATGTTTGAATGGAAGCTGATACCCCAACTTCCCACAAGACACCCTGCATCGAATCCTCTAACGTGAAGCCTAAAGTAAACCCAATAGTGAACAACTACAGTACATTTATGTTAGGTAGAATGTACATTTTGGCTTGGAACCCCTGCAGATTTTGTTTTTTTTCTTCAGCTTATCTGGAGTTTTTTTTTTTTTCATTTATTCTGTCTATACTGGCCACCTGACCTTATCATCGGACTCATATTTAGAGATTTAAAAACCAATTCTCTTTTAAAGGACTCTACTCTTAATTATACAGTGATCCCTCGCTATATCGCGCTTCGACTTTCGCAGATTCACTCCATCGCGGATTTTATATGTAAGCATATCTAAATATATATCATGGACTTTTCACTGGTTCGCGGATTTCTGCAGACAAAGGGTCTTTTAATTTATAGTATATGCTTCCTCAGTTGGTTTGCCCAGCTGATTTCATAAAAGGGACGTATTAAGTATTAAATAAAACTCCTCAATGATATACGATATGCTTCCCGCGCGGTGCTTCACATACTTAAAAGCCTGAACAGCACCCATTGATTTTTGATTGTTTGCTTTTCTCTCTCTCTCTCTCTCTCTCTCTCTCTCTGACATTCTTTGCTTCTGATGGGCACTCCTTTGAAGGGGAAGATATGTTTGCATTCTTTTAATTGTGAGACGGAACTGTCATCTCTGTCTTGTCATGGAGCACAGTTTAAACTTTTGAAAAAGTGTTTGTTTGCAGTATTTTAAAGTCACTGTCTCTACAACCTCCTGTGTTTCTGTGCAAATCTGTGACCCAAGCGTGACAATATAAAATTAACACTATATACGTGTGGTTTTTACTTCGCGGATTTTCACCTTTTGTGGGGGGTTCTGGAACGCAACCCCCACGATCGAGGAGGGATCACTGTATATCTGTCTTATATAAGTGCGTATTATTACCCTTTGTATACTATTTATTCATTATTATTCTTTCTAAATTTAATTTGTTTTTCTTTGCATGTTACTACTTCTTTCACGTGTTGTAAAGCATTTTCAGCTACGTCCTTTGTATAAAAATATGTTTTAGAAGTAAATGTTGTTGTGGTTGTTAATTTTTATTATGTTAAATCTGCTTATTCTAATGAAGGATCACTGGTTGCTTGAGTTAATTGTTTCCGTTTCTGCATTAAGGGCCAATAGGGAACAGCCCCACCAGATGTTGTGAAAAATAAATAATGCACTTGTCTCTGCAATTTAACTTATTATTAAAATGTTTTTTTAACAATCCATAGCTTTGTCCATCCATCCATCCATTATCCAACCCGCTATATCCTAACTACAGGGTCACGGGGGTCTGCCGGAGCCGATCCCAGCCAACACAGGGCACAAGACAGGAAAGAAACCCCGGGCAGTTTGCCAGCCCACTGCAGTCCATAGCTTTGTTCTCTTATGTAAATAGGGGGCTTTGCCCCCTCCTCGCTTTGCTCACCAACCCCTATGCCTGCGCTATGCGCTAGCCTGTTTTCGTTTCTGTCACTCGCGTATGGGGATGTGGATGTACAATTTAAACAGATTTTTATTTTTGTGGGAATTGTTACATATGCATAATACAACTATTTTACATTACAGCGAGTAATTAACCATATTAGAAAAGAGTAAAACGTAATAATTTGAAAGTAAATTATGTTTCATGTTGCTTTAGAGCTATTTGTTGCCTAATACAATTTAATTCTGTTTCACTTTGAAATTAACACGCAAATACTTTTTAAACTTAAACTTTTACTGCAAAACTTCAGTAAAAACAAATTTTTTAATTACGTTTTTGTCAATATCGCATTGAATTTTGATTCTTTGTTTGGACTTTCGCCATTAACACGCAACATATAACTGCCCATGATTGAATTTCATTTCTTTCTCTCTATTAAATAAAACGACTTTTTCAAATGTTTGGCTCTGAGATTTGTTAATTGTCTTTGCAAAAGCTATTCTAATGGGCAAACTGTTAATGTTTTAATATGAATGGCATATCAAGAACTCCTTTGTTGTGTAATGTTATCCACGAATGATGTACTACATTACCTTTCTTGGATACATCCTTCCTTCTACAGTAATTTATGAGGTGGTAGGCCGGATGGTGTTAACAGTTGCTGATATTCTTCGGGATATTGTAAGTTGATGTTTTCATCTTCCACATGATCACCACTGACATAGTCTATTGATACGTATTTAACCAATTTGCCGTGTAACTGATCGACATTTTTGGCGTTAATTCATTTGACTTTATCGTTCCTCGGTGCTAGGATTGCCCATGTACTCATTTTTTCTGTTGATAGCCCTTCATGATGAAATTCATCAATAAGATTTGGACATAATGCGTCTTCTTTAATTGGTAACTTAAAGTCAGGAAAACTTTAAAATGTATAAGAGCTGAGAGAGCAGGAACTGTGTCTGACAAAAGCATTCACACAAATGAGTGGTGAGAGTACCGTGTGCATGGGTGGATATGGTTGAGAGGAGGGTATGACTTGAAAAAATCTCATGGCCAAAGTCTCATGTCACAGGACATGAAAAAATCTTCCAAAAAGTCTCGTCTCATCGCAGGATTTTTTTTATATAATAGAGAGGTTTTTTCAATCATATGCTCATTATATCTCCCACCAGATGTTGTGCAAAATAAATAATACACTTCTCTCCGTAATTTAACTTATTATTAAAATGATTTTTTTAACAATCCATAGCTTTCTTCTATTAAGTCATTTTTTCAATACACTCGTATTTTCTATCATATGCTCCTTGTAATTACCTATCTAGAGAACTGCTGCTTCTTGTATTATATGAAATTGTCTTCATGCTGAGTGCTGTAAGCTTGTTTCTGGTTGAAGGGCTGGACCAGTTGACCCTGTAGTGTCCTCTGTACCATTGAATGTGTGCCCATTTTAACCACACCCCCATGTGTGTTTTATATTTGGGGCTTGAAAGTTATTTCCAGTAGTAAAATAAGGACCACCTGTTGTTATTATTATTTTTTTTAATTGTGTTTTTGCATTTCCAGTTCAAGCTTTTCCCAGTCAACGCTGTGCAGCACAAGCCATCAGACAGGTACGAAAATTCTAACACTATTTCCTCTATTATTGGTAGCCACAGTAATTTGAAAAACGTGAAATAAATTTCAGGAATTCATTGTTCACAGGACATTATGCTGTATTCTCATTTTCAGCCATAGCTAAGGAGGACTGCATTAAATATGAAAAAGCCCCAAGGGAGCCTTCTTGTGCTCCTTTCACTTTGCAGTAAAGAAGCCAGCAGAAAAATTATTCTGTTTTAAAGTTCAGAGTTCTGGTGCAGGAAGAGCAGGTATGTGGAACATTTTTTCTTTAATTGTGCATGTGACAGTCTCACAGGGACATGATTTTGGCCTCTGTCTTATTTGGAACTAAGATTGTTTTTCAGTCATATGATTTAGAGTGTGAAGGCCTGCTTCAATATACAAACTATCTGAGCTGAAAGAATTTAAAGTGATGGCTGTGTAGTTGCTGTAGCCAGGCAACAACAAGTGAGAGGTGCATGAAGAGGCATGAAAGTAAAAGTTTTATTTACTCAATTTGATTGCTTGGACTTAATGTGAATTCGTAAACTCTTTAGTACAACAGCAAGGTTGGAAAGCAAGACTCAGGCAAACTCCTCACATTGGTCATGGTAGAGATTTAAACACTGAGTGAAAAGGAAATAAGCATGAGATCATGGAGAACATACAAAATCCATTTAATTTTACTCTGCAGCATGATGCCAAGAGGTGCAGGCCCATGAGCCTAGCTAACCTGTGTCATACATATGTGCCTGGGGATCACCTTCAAGGCTCAAGGAATGTAAATGACAGCACCCCGAACTGAGAGGAGGTGCTGTTGCTTTCTCTTCCACCAGCTCTGAGAAGAACCCCAGTGAAGGTATGTGGCTACGCCCATTTAGTCCAGAGAAGGTAAAGGTAGTGGACTTTCGCCAATAACACGCAACATATAACTGCCCATAATTGAATTTCATTTCTTTCTCTCTATTAAATAAAACGACTTTTTCAAATGTTTGGCTCTGAGATTTGTTAATTGTCTTTGCAAAAGCTATTCTAACAGGAAACTGTTAATCTTTTAATATGAATGGCATATCAAGAACTCCTTTGTTGTGTAATGTTATCCGCGGAAGATGTACTACATTACCTTTCTTGGATACATCCTTCCTTCTACAGTAATTTATGAGGTGGTAGGCCGGATGGTGTTAACAGTTGCTGATATTCTTCGGGATATTGTAAGTTGATGTTTTCATCTTCCGCATGATCACCACCAACATAGTCTATTGATATTGTACCAATACCTTTTCCAGCCAGAACAAAATAAAAATAGGCATGTTCAGGGGGCGGTATCTCATTCTGGACAAGATCTGATGGTGGTAGAAGCTCCTGCGCAACCTGAAACTGAAAGTTAAGCAAACATTGTTAGCCTGGATTGGCTGAATGTTTGTTCTTGGCTTTTGTGCACAAACATTTTTGTTTTCTTTAAATTACACAGGGTTGTCCGACTGTCTTCTCAACAATTATTGTGGGCTCCACGTGTCCTTCAGGTCTTGATACCTCCAAATGGACTTCAAGAAGGAAATGCACAGCTGTTTCCACTTTCAAGGAAAACAAGTAGATAATTTGGTCTAAATGTTTCTTGGTAGAGCATTCTACCTCAGATAACCCTAAACTAGAAAAAAGCAGGTACATAAAATGGAAGAATGAATACATAGACTCATATTTTCAGACAGTAGTGTTTGCATACAGGAAAAAGAAAGTTTATGAGCACATTTTGGATGAATTGCCACAGATTTGCTTGTGATCCTTCTGTGCGCTCGAATTTAACCGTGCTGGCTTAACTCTCTTATATTACCAAAGAGAACAAATTCCTCTCCAATCAATTTAAAAATGGACATGAATGCATTTATGATTGAGCCTACAGAGTAAGTGTCATGGGATAAAAAACAGGGCTGTTCAGAAAATGAAATCTTTTGATCAGTGTGCAACCAAAGTGGACTGCTACATCTAACATGAAAGACTATATTGAGTGAGATGATCTCTGAACCAAATGTTCTGACGTGATTTGTCATTTTAACTCTCTTCCTCATAATGATACTATTACGTCTGTAAAATATTAGACTCTCCGTCCATTCCCTGGTGACACATATACAACTGATTTACAGAGAAATTCCATGGCTTTGCGAGAGGCTACATACAGACATTTGGTTGCAGTATCAGGTGACCTCATCCTTGATCATTTTTCCTGAAGGTCAGGATTGTGCCACTTTGGAAGTCTGCAATGAAAATTTGTTTCTGTTACCCCTCTTATTTATGATTTATTTTTCTATATACATGTCACTTTTTCTTTTACTAACGTTCTGCTTTGATCAGAAAACAAAGGAAGTGATTCATACATCTGTCTAGAAGTGGAGGTTTTATTTGTATGTAGACAGGAGAAATTAGCATTGGATCTTAAATCTCACTCATTCAGTCATGTCACCACACAATGGCTTCTCTTCTTTATAACACAGTTTTTGGCATGTCAGGATCATTAGATAATTATATAGTTTTCTGTGATACTCTCATGAAATCTCTTTCAGATGTCTGAAAGTATTGTAAACATCTGTATTCAAGATTTCTTAAGCATCACTTCTGTTAGAGTGCCTAGAAAGTAATATCTATGTTGCTTCACTGTTCACATGTCACAAATGGCAGCTAATGTTTTTCTCTGTCTAAACTCCCTTTCTGTTCATTGTGCTTCTTGACAGTTTCTCAGTTTGTGTTGTATCAATGTTCCCTCCTTCATTATATATACTATCAATCTGTCTTTTCACTCTGACACTATTTCTGCTATCCTGAACCTTACAGGAGGCTCCTGGTTCCCAAACATTCACTTCACCCTCCTGCAGATGGCACAGATGATCAACTGCTCTAGCAAGGACAGCAGAGGGAGCAGTGGATTACTAGATGAAGTCATTGTGAATGAACAAAATGAGGGTCAAAACCAGGAAATCAGTTCTAATGTGCACTAAGCCAAATCAATAAAACAAAGTCAAAGCCAAACAAGTTAGAAAGTATAGGCACGGCATGACATTCAGGTGCATTCGAGGACTGTAGCCCTCAATGGTCTGAATTCAGTAAGTTCATTCTAGAATTTTCTCAATCCATTTCAGGGCTGTGGGGGCCAGAGGCTATCCCACGGGAACTGGGCAAAAGGCTGAAAAACAGGCCTGGGCAAGATTCTAGTCCATCACAAGGACTACTTTCACTCACACACATGCATAAACACACACACTCCATATTCATATAGAGTGACAATTTGAAAATTTCAATTAACATTGTAGATGCCCTAGGGGACAAGTGGGTGTCCTGCCCAGGACAGAGGTGAATTCCCTACTCGGTCAGGATGCCATAATGGAGGATGGAATTGGGGGCAATGCCCAGCCAGGATGCCTTATGATTCCTATCCTGATTGGGATGCCCAAAGACATCAGGAACCAGCAGGGGAACAATTGATCCCCTGCCATTTCAGATGGCAGTGTCTCTCATATAGGGTCACAGTCTGGATACCTGCAGGGTTGCACAGGAGTTGGAGTCCAGAAGTGCAGTCCTGTAGGATTCCCTGGGAGACAGTAGAGGGTGCTGGCGAGGGAACATCTCCGTGGCTTTCTTGCAGCCTGAAAGTGCTTCCAAGTGGCCACATAACATCACCGGAAGTACTCCAGGGTTCACCTTAAAGGTAGCCTGCTTCCATAGCTCTAGGAGTCACAGTTACAAGGAAGTGGGCAACACTCAGCTAGAGGATGGAAGGATGAAGTTTCATTGGTTTATCATGTTTATAATTGTATTTGTGGCTTGTAATTGGGATGGGAGTTGGAGAAGTGCTTGGGAAAGCAATAAAAATCCTTTATTATATCCTGTCAATGGGTGGTGCTTTACTGTGTCTGTGGTTTGAGGCTCTCTGGCACCTCCTTGTAGTTACTAAATAAAACAAACAAACAAATAAATAAAACCTTTATGTAATTCCTTCTGTACTTGAGCATGTTTGGCCATAGTATCTTTCATGAAATGGGACTTGTAATGCTGCTTGGTTATGACAAATGTAAGAGAATAACAGAAGTGAAAGACATATTTTATTACAGTCACTGACCATTTTATATTATATATTTTGCATTTTATACTTTTATGGTTAGGAAAACTAGTTAACTTACTTGTTACAACTTAAACCATCCAGACAAATAAAATGCTGGTGCATTACACTCTTCTGTTTGTGCTCAAACTACTAGGAAGATTTCATAAAGCAGAAACAAGTTGCTGATTTATAGGCTTTCCCATGCACGCCCTTCTCGACTTACCATTGGAGAATTGCTGACCATCACACATACAAGCAGCCAGTGACAGCGACTTCCTACCCCTGCATTTATAATTTGCAGCTAACAGAGATGAAAAAGAGAAAAATATACAAGATTGTGTAACCAATGTCAAGGTAAAACTGAAACAGTAAAGTAATTTGTAGTTGAAGTCACTTAGAACTTTTCCCTGTTTAAAGTTCTTTTCAATGGGAGATTTGGTAATTTTAAAAATGTGCACAGTATGACCTGTTCAAGATATCTCAACAAAAATTGAACTGTTTTGACAAATTTCCTTGAAGAATAAATGTGCCATATTTCAACAAAATTGGCTTGTGGGGACTGACGAACAGTCAGATAAACATGGGCTATTGCAATAGGTGCTTTTCGCATCATATATGAATGCACCTAAAAACAGGTCAAGATATTTGTAAACCAGAGTTCTTCATAAAGCACACTCAGTAAAGGTTTAGATGAGTATCTGTAATCTACTTAAACAATTCAGTTGAGATAATGAGTTCATTTGATGCAACTTTGGTGGGCCAGAGCTTAGCAACCAGGACCTGCATCCTAGCAACCATTACTCAGAATGATGTCACCCATAGAAAATTTTAAAATGATGTCATAGGAATAAGTAAGGAATAAGAGGACCACAAAGTTAGGAGAGCAGACAAAGTAAAGTAAAGTTAACCTCATAGAATAACAAATAGCACGCAGTCAAGTGGGAGAATATTACATGAGCTTAAGGGGTCAGAAGATGTAAAATAACTATAGCAGTTCTTTAATCCAATTTTTTTGGCATAAATCTTTTTAGTGTTACCATTTAAGTTCAATTATTTAATTTTAATAAAAAAGTTAAGCAGATTTAGTAATCTAAAGTCAAATTTTAATAATGAGGCCAGTGTAATGCAAGTCCTGTTAGATGTTAGACTTTTTAGACGATGATTTGGAGGAGCCAGTCTTCTATGAAGGATACATGGAGGAGAAGGAGATGCCAGTGGATCCAACACCTCAAGCTCAGGTTCTCTGAACTGGAGGAGGAGTTGGCTGGCCTGCGTTGTAGAAAAGAATTGGTGGACCTGTCCCAGGTGCCCTTTACAGAGATAGTGTGCTCCCCTAAGGTGGTGGTGGAGGAGATTCCAAACAACACAAGAAGAGATTTTTGAGCCACGGTCACAAGGTGCAGGCTGAAGGGTGCACACTACCTGGGGGCATCAACTCCAGAATTAGAAATGTCAAACCATTTTCAGGTCCTGATGGAGCTGGACAGCGTCTCTGAAGATTCTAAGGCCACCTCAGTTTTCAGTTCCCAGATAGTGAGAGGTCTTGATAGTTAGAGACTCAGTCATTAGGGGGATTGAAGTGATGGTTTGCTCCAGAGACAAACAGTCTCCCATAGTGTGTTGCCTTCCAGGTGGGAAACCTCCCAGATGAATGGTTGATAGGCTCTTGGCCAGAGCGGGAGTGGATCCACTTGTCATTGTCCATGTTGAAACAAATGGCATACTTAAGGGTAGTCTGTCAGTTCTGTGATCCAAATTTAAAGAGTTAGGTGCCAGACTGAGGAGCAGAACTGACCAGGTAGTCTTCTCCAATGTTCTGCCTATGCCACGTGCCACTCCAGGTAAGACTGAGGAAATCAGAAGGCTTAACACGTGACTCAGATCTTGGTGTAGGGTAGAAGGGTATAGGTTTATGGGGCATTGGGACTCCGTTCGAAAACAAATGGGACCTGTAAAGTAAAATGAGTAACAAATTAAAAATTGCTTCCATTTATGCTAGAAGTATCAAAAATAAAACAAGTAAGTTAGAGTTGTACGTAGATGAGCATAATTATGATATACTGTAGCAATAACAGAAACCTGGTTAAATAATATAGATGGAGATGAGTATAACATAGAGGGATACACATTTTTTAGGAAGGATAGACAGAACAGAAAAGGAGGCAGGGTTGTCATTTATGTCAAACAGAATTTAAACACAAGTCCTATTTAGTTGGATGATGAGCCCCACCTTAGTGAGGATATGTGGTCAGCGTTAGGAAAAGAAGCCTAATTTTAAGAGTGTGTTTTATATCGCCCCAAGCAGACAGTAATTTCAATGCATATCTTTTTAGTAATATTATAAAGGCAAGTTTACAAGGTGATATTATAGTCATTGGGGACTTTAACTATCCGAATATTAAATAAGGTTAAACTTGCAAATAACGATTTTTAGAAGTAATCAGTGACTGTTTTTAAACACAGTGTTAAAGCACCAACACAGGGTGACGCCTGTCTGGATTTAGTATTTTGTAATAATCAAGATAGAATTGAGGTTGTAGAGGTGATTGAACCATTAGGGTCAAGTCAATGTTTCGGAAGAGTGTTGATGTTAAGACTAAAACTGTTAAGTTTAACTTTCATAGGGGAAAATTTTGAGCAAATGAGGCAAAGTCTAAAAAGAATAGACTGGGATAAGCTTTCAAGTGGGAAAACAGCCAAGGAGCAGTGGAACAGGTTTAAAAATGTTTTACATGTAATGCAGGACAGATACCTACCTAAATTTGGAATTACTAGGAAATTTCTATATTATATATATATAAAAATTATATATAAAAATCTCTGGGTTAATCAGTGGGTTAATAAAGAGTTGATAAAGAAGCTGCAAAGGAAAAAACAGCTTAGTCATTTAAGACTAATAACTACAATGTGAATATTAGGATGTATGAGAACATGAAAGCAACCATTAAGAGGAATATTAGGGAGCCTAAAAGGCAGTTAGAGAGGAATGTAGCAGATAAGGCAAAAGATAACCCAAATAGATTCTTTCAGTATTTTAGTAGTAAAAGAACAGTCAAGGAGGAGGTGAAGTGAATCAGGAAGAGTAAAGGGGAATTTAAAAATATAGTGAAATAGCAAATGCACTAAACTTGCATTTTTCTGAGATCTTCACATGTGAGGAAGTACATATCCTCCCAGTGGCAAATGGGGCTACTAAGGAAACAGTATACTGAGGAATTTAGATTGGAGAGAGAGAAGTACTGCTGAGATTAAATAGGCTGGAATAATAATATTTACCCTTGATTTCTTAAAGAAGTTAGCATGTACATATATAGACTTTGATGCATGTTTTTAGGAAGTTACTGTGCACTGGGGAATTGGCTGGAAAATGGCAAATATTATGCCATTTTTTAAAAATGGTGACAGTGCATATTGAAGCAACTGTAGGCAAGTAAGCTTAACATGCATCACAGGTAAAATAATGGAAGGAATTATCAAGGGTAAGATTGAGCAACACATGGCAAGAACAGGAGTTTTACTTAACAGTCAGCATGGATTCAAAAGAGGGAGGTCCTGTTTAACCAACATGCAGGAATTTAGTGAAGAAGCAACAAAAGGATACAATCAGAGTGGAGTATGTGATATTATTTATCTTGACTTTCAGAAAACATTTGATAAGGTGCCACATGAGAGGTTGGTCATGAAACTAAAAGAATGAGGAGTTTAGGGTGATGTTTGTAGAATTCCCTCTGACACAGGAAGCGGATGGTTATGGTGAGAGGAACCTGATCAGAATTGACTGACATTAAGAGTGGTATTACATGGGGGTCAGTGCTAGGGCCGCTGCTGTTTTTAATATATATAATTGATTTGGATAGAAGTACAAATAACAAGCTGGTTATATTTGCAGAAGATATCAGCTACTGTAGGTGGAGTGGCAGATAATCAAGAATTAATTTAAATCATTACAGAAGGGCTTGAACAACATATAGGCTTAGATAAATTTGTGGAAGATGAAATGTAATGTAAGTAAATGTAAAGTATTACATACAGGAAGTAAAAATGTTTGAATACACAATGGGAGGTCTGAAAATCAAAAGTACACCTTATGATAAGGATTTAGGAGTAATAGTGGGCTTAACACTATCAACTTCCAGACAGTGTTCAGAAGCCATTAAGAAGGCTAACAGAATGTCAGGTCATACAGCACGATGTGTGGAGTACAAGTCTAGGGAGGTTCTGCTCAAGCTTTATAACGCATTGGTGAGGCCTCATCTGGAGTACTGTATGCAGGTTTGGTCTCCAGGCTACAAAAAGGACATAGCAGTGTTAGAAAAAGTCTAGAGAAGAGCAGCTAGGGTGATTCTAGGGATATAAGGGATGAATTGTAAGGAAAGATTAAAAGAGCTGAGCCTTTTCACTTTAAACAAAAAAAGATTAAGAGGTGACATGACTGGAGCGTTTAAAATTATAAAGGGAATTAGTACAGTGGATGACCATTTTAAAATGAGTTCAACAAGAACACAGGCAAATATTTGGAAACTCATTTATGGTAAATTTCACACAAACATTAGGGAGCTTTTCTTTACACAGAGACACTTGGAATAAGCTATCAAGTAGTGTGGTAGACAATAGGACTTTAGGGACTTTCAAAACTCGACTTGATGTTATTTTTAAAGAATTAAGTGGATAGGACTGGAGAGCTTTGTTTGTCTGAATGGCCTATTCTTGTCTAGATTATTCTAATAAAAACAGTGTATGTTTTGTGTGTAATTTATGTGTAATCTACTCATAACAAGTTTCCAACTGTGTCCCTGGGTTCTTGTTGAGTAATTTATTTTAGGGTAAAAGCTGGGATCCACTTAAACATTAAACATTAAAATTAATGTTTAATTCATAAATTTCATGTAACCTTTTAATTTCCATTTGCATAAACACTTTCAGGGTGTAAGAAATAGATGATGCATGTATTTAAACTGAATTTGTTGGTGATTACGGTCATTTGAGGAGAGTGAGAAATTTAAAAAAAATGTATTCTAGAATTCTGCGGTGGGCTGGCACCCTGACCAAGGTTTGTTTCCTGCCTTGTGCCCTGTGTTGGCTGGGATTGGCTCCAGCAGACCCCTGTGACCCTGTAGTTAGGATATAGAGGGTTGGATAATGGATGGATGGATCGGATGGATATTCTAGAATTAAAGTGGGAGAAGATGGTAGGTTACATTTCCAAAGTGAATGTAATATTAAAAGCTTGCAGGTGAGCCGTACCCTGAACAGAATGCAGACCAGAGGCAGGCTTTGAATGGGGAGAAATGGAACAAAGGAAATCAAAAATGGTGTAGGAGAGAAATTGCAGAACTCTTTGACCTCAAGTGGAAAAGGAAGATAAAGAAAGTGCGAATGAAGAATCTGGGCTGTAGTGACTAGAACATTTTGAGACCTGTGCCATTTAACCTGTCTCCAAACATGCTGAGGCCTGGACAGTCCCAGGATGTAGAGGAGACGGAGCATCCATCTTTTTGGAGAGCCACATTGGTGTCTAATAACCAATGCCAGTGCTAGGTTATTTTTTGCCCAAAGCCAAACGTATTAGTGTGCCAACTGACTGTTCAGTAGCTAACGCATGCGTTTTTCCCCCCTTTACTATGCGAATGCCTAATTTGCCTTAATGGTGGCGCCGGCCCTGCTCACAGCCCAAATCATTATGTCCTAAAGGAATATCATAAAAGGGAAGCAAAGTTAGGGAAGTATAAATTCAATTACAGTGAGGTGAAGGTGAAGGATAGAGAGAGAGAGCAGTGGTACATCAGATTATATTTAATAGGAAGCCAAGAAAGCAGGTTAATAGGAAGGTCAATCCAAATCCAGACTGGACCTGTCATGAATTAATATAAAGTGCTTGACAGACAGTTTTTTCAGACCAGTATTTAGACAGAAGGGTAGAGATGGAGCATAGTGGTGACAAAATCATAAGTAACAATATTCATCCTAATTCATAAGCATAATACAGAGGGAGAGAACACACTTCAGAACATGGCAGCAGAACAGAGACAACAATGCTGAGACATCTTAAAGAACTTGTCAAGGAGACAGATATTGTACTGTTGAAAGGCATTTTGAGGCAGTAGAAGGGGAAAGAAAGCAGATTTGGACCAAATAACTTTATAGCCAGTCAATAATTCATAGAAACTAAATATGTTAGTTATATAGATGTGAAATAGCATTACCTAGAAAAAGTGTAATTTTGCTGGCTTACTAATAGATTTTCTGGTTAACATTGGGTGTACTAGTAAGGGTAATCAGGTCCAGTTTTACATAGGATGGCAACAACAGGTTCAAGAGTGACACAAAAGTTAAGGGGACATTCTTGCCTTGCATCTTTATAGATACAAAAAGGGTAGGAGATATACAGATTAGTAAATATAAATTTGGAGGGATAGTGATAAACAATGTTGTTCATATTTATAACCTCTATAACAAATCTCATAAGTCATAAGGTCAAATATCTTGTATTTAGTTGTCAAAAAAGAATTAAATTTAAGTGATAATGTGAAGTTTTTCAAAAATTCTATGTAGAATTAAAGAAAACATGCTCATTAATTTCAATGGCTTCGTTGGTAAGGAGCCCTGACTTGGTTTAATAGCGGAGATAGAAGCAAACAAGTTGCATCTTTGAAGTCTAAGTGCCGAAAACTCTCTAGATTTAGCTCCAGGCACATAATATTGCATCTGTGTGCAACAGACCTACCACTCCACAGGAGCTTAATTCAGACTGTTTAATAGATTAATAATTCATGCCTAGGGCTCACCACACAGGGGCATAAGCTGTCTAAAGATGAAAGTTGCAATTTAAATTTGGAAAACTTGTGTCATCTGAAACATTCCAAACCATAGGCAAACCAAAAATCAAAGTGATATACTGTGCAGTTTATAACCATCTTGATATAAATTGAATCACCAAAGTAAACAAATGAAGTCTATAGAATAATTAATTCATATATGAGTTTGAATCAATGAACAGAATTAATCTGAAGTCTTTGAACTTTGTTTATCCAGATTTGATAATAATGAGAACTGATATGGAGTTAGAAAAGGAACAGAGCAGAATTCATTCTTTCTACTGTCTTCATCGTCAAGCAGCAAAATCTTTAAGCCTCATCAGAGCCTGAGTGAGGTATTTTAAAATACAGGTTGCTTTGCATTTGCATGATTATTCTACACATTATTTTTAACTTGCAGTGGAACTGTGACCTACAAAGTAGTGCTCGGTTTGGTCAAAAACCTGGATTCAGGTAGAAATGTGATATTTATTTTTATTTTCAACAGAAGTGTTCAAAAACTGAGACCCTGAAAATCTAAGGTTAATGCTTAGGTTGATAGGTGAGTGAACATGGAGCAATAAGTAAATAAATGAATACATAGATATAACAATGTTCTAACATGATGCTGCAGTCCAACTCCAGCAGCTGAGCATACACCAGGAATCACTCTCAAGGGTCCTATCCATAAACCAATCCACACTAAAGCACCAATAAACAAACCCAAACTAATAACCCCCACCAACATTTCCCAGCCCAGCATGTAGCACCCACTGACTCTACATCTGCAATAAGCAAGCAGCTTAGAAGCACTATCTATAATCAAGTAAAAAACTGGGAACAGTACAACAAGATAACATAAGCCGTGGCTGGACGCTGCACAGATGGGGCATAAAAGTTACATTGTACCATCGGCCTCACAGCACAGAGAATGCCCACAGAACCCTAACGAAGACAGAAGCAAAATGAGGCAAACCTCCCAAAATACAGTTGTTGTCCTTTGGCAGCATCTATGACACAGATAAAGAGAGAGCTTTTGTCTTAGCTGACAGCAGCGGTACACCAGGATGGACAAATATACACTGGAGAATCCAAACTGGAATTAGTGCTATTCTGTGTAGAAGGGATGTTGCAATCACATATGCAATTAGGTGGAAAAGCAGCATCCACTGTGTGCATAGAAATACACATACAGTTTTAGAACTTTAGATATGTAGGACATTGGATTGGAGCATCGGTGCCGGCCTGATGCAGAAAGGCACTTTGAAAAACATCCACAGGAACTATATCTTCCAGTAGACAGGCAGGATTAAAAGATCAAAAAAGAGCTGCAAACACCAGAAGAGAAATAGAAGTTGCAGTGTGTAATGGGAGAAAGAAAACACTGATCATTATATTTAAAATAGCCATCCCCCACGGCTTCGCCCGTATAGTAGTGAAAAAGGACAAACTATAAAAATCAATAAATAAAAACGTATCGCTAGCTAAGCGGAGGCAAGTTACACCCCAAAACGTCAGAGGTAGACCGACTCCCCACTCCTGATGTCACGTTCCTCCTCCCTTCGGCCCACAGCCTCTGTCTCAAATTAGTACAAATATATCGCTCCTGCAAGCAAACTATGATTCTTGGTGCGGTGAGAGAAGTCGCAAAATCAACTAGAATGTTCAAGCAAATTCCAGAAGAAAACCCTCTCAAAATCCTTTAAGTAGTTCTCTCGTTTGCTAGCTAAGCGGATGTAAGATACGCCTCGAGGCTGGCACGTGAGTAAGGAGGGCCCCGCCCCCCTCCCCTCTGCTCGCTGCTTGTCTCTTGGATTCACGCAAGTAAATCGGTACCACGAGTGAAGTATGATACTTAGCGTGATGAGAAAGGTCGTAAAATCAAACAGAAAAAACCCAACTGAAATCCGTTAAATAGTTCTCTCGTGAAAAGTGGACGGACATACAGATAGACAGATGTTGGATTTTATATATATATAGAGATGTACCGGTGACTTAGAAATTGTTAGGTCATTAAAAATTCCATTTCCTGATATGTGAGGAAATGTGAGACAAAATAATATTAGTATTGAACAAATGGATGCAGTCTGACTTCATAAGCTCTTTTCATCACAGACATCATTGCCTTCCCAGTATGAGCTTCTGCTGTGGGCTGAAGTTTTGGAAGAAACTAATTCACTGGCCTTTAAAGGATACATGAAGAAATTGTTAGGTTACGTGTTGAATTGAGGAGGGAAAGATTCAACTTCCTATGCATTAGTCTGCTTGAATGTGATTGTTATGATGTATCACCATATGCAACAATGCCCCAAAATCTGATGTGATCTTATATTTCACCTCTTTTTTGTAATACAAGGAGGCATTCTTGAAAACTATGCTGTACTGACCCCCTCTCATATTAGACCTGCCAGTATCTTCATCCAATGTCAGCTTAATGCAGAGAACTTGACCTGATACCATAGCATATGATCTACTGGCAGAAGGCATTACTAGAACGTTCAATGAAAATGATTTAATTTAAGAATTTTTGTTGGTCAATAGTAGTAGATATGTGTAAAATATAGGTACAAAGTGGCAGCATACATCGATATCTTACCCTAGTTTATGACCATCCATACCAAGGGTCCCATGGCCCTCCATTGGCCCAAAGAGGGGTATGCTTTATTATTTTGTTAAGTTTATTTTCTACTTTGATTCCTCTGTGTTATTTTATTAACCTAAATCTATTTTTAAAATATAAAAAGAACAAAGATGAAATATTGGGATCTGTAGAAGACACTTAATCTCAAGGTTTTTCTAGAACAAAAACAAAAGACCATAAGGTTGCAAAAGTAGCTTCCTCAGCCTGGGAAAGAAGCTTCAAGGGACATAGATGCATCATGCCTGGATGTTGGTTCACTACTAAATGCTGACTTCCTGTCTCTAGTGGTCTTAAATTTTGATTGGAGCAGAAAAAACAGGACCTCTGATGAGGTGTGATACTTCCTCACAATTTACTTTTTCTGTTCTAAGAGAATAATGGGAAAGTCAGTTAACTCCAGTGTCACTACAATCCTCTTTCTCATCATTCCTACCTGTATAGAGTCTCCAAGACACTCCCTGGACACGTGTGTCTGATAAATATAGGATTTATAGAATTATTATTGTTATGTGTACTGAATGTGCTAAACAATATGCATCTTGGCCAACTTAGTGTTATTCTGGGTAGAAGGGATGTTACAATCACATATGCAATTAGGTGGAAAAGCAAAATCCACTGTGTACATAGAAATACACGTGCAGTTCTAGAATTCTGTTACAGTCCTTTTATCAAGTTCATAAATCTCCTCATTGTAATAATATCCTCATTAGAGCATTACAACATTAGAACAGTCTTGACAAGAACAGCCCTACAAAGCTCATCAGTCCTATCCAGTTAATTCTTCTAAAATAACATCAAGTCTAGTTTTGAACGTCAAACTGTCTACCACACAACTCAATATCTAATTTCATGTGTCTATGGTTCACTAGGTGACAATAAACTTCCTAATGTTTATTTTTAAAATTTACCCTTAACAAGTTTTCATCTGTGTCTCCGTGTTTTTGATTAACTAATTTTAAAATAACAGTTTCAATCCACTGAACTAATTCCCTTCATCATTTTAAACACTTTCAATCTTGTCACCTCTTAATCATCTTTTGATTAAACGGAAAAGGCTCAGCTCTTTAAATCTTTCCTCATAATTCATCCCCTATAACCCTGGAATTAGCTTAGTCGCTCTTCTCTGGACTTTTTCCAGCACTGCTATGTCTTTTTTGTAGCCTGGATTTCAGAACTGTACGCAGTACTCCAGATGAGGCCTCACCAGTGTGTTATAAACGTTTAGCATAACCTCCTTGGACTTGTACTCCACACATCGTACTGTATAACCTAACATTCTGTTAGCCTTCTTAATGGCTTCTGAACACTGTCTGGCAGTTGATAATGTCAAGTTCCTACAACTCCTAAATCCTTCTCATAAGTTGTAATTTCAGATTTCAAACCTCTAATTGTGTATTCAAATCTAGCATGTTTACTTCCAACATGTAATGCTTCACATTTCCTGACATTACATTTCATCTACCACAAATCAGTCCAAGCCAGTATGCTGTCCAAGTATCTCTGTAATGAATCAACAAATTCAAGACTTACAATTCTGCCAATCCATCTAGCTTAGTATCATGTTCAATACTAACCATCCCGTTACTTAGATTCCTTTCCAAATCATTTATATAGTGTATATTAAAAATAGCAGCGGCCCTAACACTGACCCCTGTGGAACACCACTCTTAACATTAGCCAGTTCTGATAAGGTTCCTCTCACCATAGCCCTCTGCTTCCTGTCTGAGCTAGTTCTACGGCCATCTACAAACATCATCCAGAACTCCCACTTCTTTTAGTTTGATGCCCAGCCCCTCATGTGGCACCTTATGAAATGTTTTCTAAAAGTCCAGACAAATAATATCACATGCACCACTCTGATTGTATATTATCTTGCTTCTTCATAGAATTCAAACATGTTGGTACAACATGACCTCCCACTTTTGAACCCATGCTTAGTAAAACTCCTGTTCTTGCTATGTATTGCTCAATCTTTTTCTTAATAATGCCTTCCATTAATTTACCTTATATAGCATTGTAATAATAACACTAAATGCTGCTGCTCATGAAATTGTAATGCCTAGTGGCAGCTACATACAAAGTGGAAAGAAAGAGACTACATCTTCAAGAAGCCTCTCCTCTAAAAAAGTGCACCTACCTCCTTGAGATGCAGTGGTTTCTTCTTGGTGCCAGAGTGTACAGATGACACCAGAAAAGTGATATATGGAATAATAGCTTATTTGAGTTGGTTTGTTTGAGTGGGTTTTAGGAGAGCTGGAGCAGGATTATTGCAGAGTCTGAAAAGTAAAAGGCACTAAGACATCGCTAAAACGATCCTTGAGTTGTCTCCCTCTGTCAGCTGAATATTACAATATGATAGACAATGATGACAAACTCATGCTAGCTCTGTCACTAAGCATGTGTCACTCACGAACATCTGAAAGCTTTGTATATATGAAAATAATGACCAAATAAACCTATATAAAATAGGGAGTGGCTTAATAACAGCGCATTGCAACTGTTTCTAAAATTATTAAAACACAATATGAACAGCGGCAGCTCTAACAGGAGTTCACTAATCAAAATGATTTATTTTTCAACCTTAGTTTAAATGCTCATACTGATGAGAAATGTCTGACATTGGCAGGTAGGTCAATTTAGTGCCCTGCAACTACAGACTTTGTCCTTCAATATAAAGTGTCTGCATGTAATTGCATCTTGTGATCCCAGTGCATGCTGTGATGGTATAAACTGTAATACCTGTAAAACTGTTGAGGTTAGGCCATTCACAACACCACATGTTAAAAATATCATTGAGCTTGAACCTCTTTTCTTATATATGATAACCTTAATTTAAAGTACCAACTGTCTCAAGATAAACATCGCTCTTTACTCTCTGTATTGCAGATCATCCCTTATTCAGTAACCATTTTGCAGCATACTCTGATTATTTCCCATGATGTTCACAGAGGCTTACAGGACATGATCTCATTCTAGGTTATCCAAAGGCATATTTGCATTTCCATCTCTTGTTGTTATAATTTCCCACATGACTAGAATAAACACTTTGAGACTATGGAGCCTCATAATACCCTAGATTTGAAAACTCTGTTTTTCAGTCTTGTGCCATCATCCTTTGATTTTTGTTGGACGTCAACTTACGTCTGATCCGCCTTTGGTACTGGAGACTTGCACATTTTTTATTCTTGTGGAAACACTGTTGTAACCCACTTGATCTTTTCCTTTAACTGTTTTTTTTTCTGTCTTGTCTTTTGCCTTCACAATCCTGAGCAGAAGCTGCAGAATATTCAGACAAATACTAATATAATATTCACATTTTTTGATATAGTGAGTATAGTAATTAACATAGCTCCAGTGTAAGCAGCATAATTAAGAATGTGATGTTAGCACACTCTTCATTTGAACTGATGACTTTCAGAGTAGGAGGTGGCGTATTATATTAATGAGCTGTGTGAAATCCTTTTTGTATTATTTTAAGTGGTAATTAGGAAATAATTTGTCTTGAGAAATACAGAACTGGCTGGACAAATTGCTATATTTTATATAAAGATGATTAAGAATGAATCAGTGTAATTCAACCCATTATATTGTTATGAATAATTGAAAACATCCATCCATCCATTATCCAACCCGCTATATCTTAACTACAGGGTCACGGGGGTCTGTTGGAGCCAATCCCAGCCAACACAGGGCGCAAGGCAGGAAACAAACCCCAGGCAGGGTGCCAGCCCACCACAGTAATTGAAAACATTTTAGTGATATTTCTAGAATTAAGTTGTGCTGCAGTGTTAAAATGAGACTTGCAGATACAGTTTATAGGTAGTATAGTATATAGTCTATAGGGACCTCATTTTACTTTGAAAAAAAAGGTTTGATTCAATATGTTTTGTATTTTAGCAGGTTAACTCCTTTGTTCAGTCTCTTGTTTCTCAGGTACTTTCAAATTTCTCCTGTTTTGGAACTTTTTCAACTAATTTGTGGCCTGACTTGTGCACTACCTTGATTTCATCCTTGCCTTCAGTTTTTGCTTTGTGCCTTCCACCACCATAACCTCTCGTCTATGCGTGAAAGCTTTAGATTCGTCAAAAATTTCGATCTCAGGTTTTCAGCGGATCTCGATGTTTTAGAGTCCTCTGATACCGAAAACATCAATATCTTGATAATAGGTGTATGTCGGTCTATGTGTGTGAGTTTGTGTGTCTATGTGTCACAGTTTCTTGAGGACGGTTAAGGATTTTGGCATCTCAAAAATAATTATTATTAATATTATTATTAAAAAGTAAAGCAAATAAATATAAGGGTATAACTGAATGTTTCTAGTGCCATTACCTCTTTATTCTCTAAGTGATGATAAGCTTAAGACATTTATTTATTAATAACTAGCCATGTGACCTGTCGAAGACAGCAAATAGAAAAAATGTAAAAATATTTGATATTTCTGCCCTATGTGTACCTTCAGTGCCTTTCCTCGTATCCTTGTGTGTCTGAACCATTCTTGCCCAGCACTCCCTTTTGAGTGCATTCTCTTAAAGCTTACTTCTCAAATTTTGTCATTTCAAGGTGCATTGGAACCTCGGTTCACGAACGTCTCGGTACACATACAACTCGGTTTACGACCAAAAAGTTTGCGAAACTTTTGCCTAGGTTCATGACCACACACTCGATATACGAACAAGCCAGTTTCCCTTTCGGTTTGTAAATGTTCAGTCTCTCCTTGTGCATTTCCTGTGCAGCGAGCAAGAGAGAGAGCGAGAGAGCGCGACACACACACACACACACACACACACACACACACACACACACGCTGTTGTAGTGTGCATCTTGAAGCAGGTGAAAGGGAATAGAGTTGTATACTAACTTAAACCATTTACCTTGTGAGAAGGCCTGATCTGTGGTGAATGCTGTAAAATGAGTGCCTGATGCATCTCATACAAACTGTTATGGAGATCAAAAACCATGTATATTGTGATAGACAGATGGGGGCCTTGTCTGGTCAGAGTCCCCTTCTAATGGAAGGACTGATGGAGAGGACATGTCCACAACAATACCTCCCCTGGAACACGAGAGGGCAATCCCCCTGGACTGCATCGGGGCCACAGGCTTGGAGCTTAGGAAGCTCAATCCTGCTGGGGCCTGGACACAATCAGATATTCTGCCAGATGAGGATCAAAGAACACCTGGAGGACTTCCGGGTGCACGATAAAGGAAGCCGCCTCACTCCGTTCAAGGAGCCAGAGTCGAGTGGAAGTTGGACAACGCTTGCGGGAGAGGAGTCGAGTTGGCAGAAGAGAGAGAAAGAAGAAAAAGAGAAGGACTGAGCTGCATTATGTGGTGTTTTGTGCACTCTGTCCTGGAAAGAAAAGAAAGAAAATAAATTGTGTGTTGTAGGCACTTGTGTGTTTCTCTGTGTCTGTCTGTGCAGGGGTTGACTTTCGCAATGTATATGCAAATACTCAGTTTATACACAGATTACATATATTTAAGAAGCATAAGCGATTGTGAATCAACTTCACCTGCTTCAGTGGAAATGAAAGTGACAACAAGTTTACTGGAGAGGCAACAGCAAGACAACGCCCAAAGAGGGAATAGTTTTGCAGGTGATGGCCAAAGACAATTGTTATCTCCTTATCCTTCTTGACTGATTCTTATCTAGTTTTATTTTTTGCTAGTGCCCTTGTTACTACTGGTAGCATGAGGCAATAACTGCAGCCGATTCAGGTTGCACAGGTAGTCCAGCTCCTCCAGGATGGCTAATCCATACGAGCTGTTGCAAGAAGGTTTGCTGTGTCTCCCAAGCTTTTCCCACCACAGCCACAAGTACAATTAAGCACAAGCTTCTTCATCTCTCTGCCATTGTTCACTACTTCCTCCCAACTCTGGCTCGTTGATGTGAGGCAGACAGCTCCTTTTATCTAATCCTCAGGAGTGTTTCTGGGGATATGAAGCTGCAACCCCTCTGGGTCAGGTTGGAGTCCATGCGGGCATCCAAGCCTCAGCTCACTATTATCTAGCATCCTGTGGGAGACAAAGCCTTGTGTAAGCTGTCTCCCCCTGTCCTTTTATCCATCTGGTGTCATGCAATGCATATAAATATAATATTGATCAATTCAAATTTTCCTACTGTTTAATGATTAAAATAAGGACTGCCTTATACTTTTAACTGTTATTTATTCTCCAGTATTATGCACTATTCTTAGCCAATTATGCATTGAAAGATGATGCAAGTTTCTTTCATGCTGAATTCCCTGTGAAGAATCTTTGCATGTGTCCTCCAAATATAATATTCAATATTCCACCGTCTATTGTAGTATGTAGTTTCGGCTGCAGGTAAGCATTCTTTACAAATTTTGGCCAACATCTTACAACGTATTTACACGTTAGCTGACGACTGCATAGTGAATACACTGTGCACATAATAGCTGTTATGACAGATAGAGGGTGCTATCGTCCTCTTGAACCCTCGGACAATATGTCAGACACCAGATAAAAGTCCAAAATAATGACTTTTTATTAATACAAAGTGCACAAAGTACCCTCCTCTCCACAATACTCATTAAATAAACAATAATACACAATCCACCACTCCCAGACGTGTTGCCACCTTTCCACCCAGCTCAGCTCAGCTCCTGGGATTTCCCACAGTCCTTTTATATTTGTTGACCCGGAAGTGTTTCTATCCCTCAGTCCATGTGATTCTTAACACTTCCGGGTCAGGTGAAAACTCCTTTTCTTCATCCCAGAAGTACGTCATTTCTTCTGTCCCTGTGATTAGGACGTACTTCCGGGTTATAGTGCACATAGCAATCCCTGGGCCTCCCTGCAGCGTCCCCTTGTGGTCCTCATGGTATCCAGCAGGGGTTGCAGTAAAACTCCAATGTCCATGAGGCCCTGCTGGAATTCGGGGCACCTCCATGTTGCAGGGAGGGCTCCCTCTGGCAGCCTGGGGGTTTTGGCCGGGATGAATGGCCGGCCATTTCCCACACTGTCAAGTTTCATAATTATCAGGGACTTGCCAACTGTTACTTTACCAGCCTTTCTGTATTATCTATGAATTTGGAAAAAGACTCCAACAAGTGGGCGATGACTTGTAAAATACAATACTGATAATGAGTAAATAGCCATCCAAATATCACACTCTATCACACATCCCTTTCCCCTTTCACTTCTGTGCTTAGTAAAGATACTATTTCCTAGTAATGGTTCTTATTTCAATTAAGTGATAATACAAAATTTAGATTCCAGATCTATTGGTTAGTGTTACACAACCTAAAGTGTGAATGCACTAGTACAGTATTAAATTCTTGATGTTTTACAGTGAATGGTACCTATATGAGAATTTCAAGGCCTTCTCCTAAACTGTGAAGTGAATATTTACATCTGCAATTCAACTCACAGTAACATTCTTCTTGATATGATTGTTTCCAAGAATGTGTTCTCAGAATGGATCATTAATATTGTATTTCTAAGTATGGTTAATGAGGTTGAAGAAAATTATACTTTTTTGCCCTGTGTTCTGCCTCTTTAAATATGGGGTAATGTATTGGCATACAGTATGACATTAATTACCCATTTGCCACTGTTAATGAGCAATCGATTACTCAGCATAATTCACAGACAATAAATACCAGGCCACAACAGGGCTAAATACAGATTAGTTAAACTTAGTCCTGATTGCCTTCTATTGTTCACTGCAACAACACTTATATCAGGTGATGATCTCCTGCTAGTATCATACAATGTTGTCTGGTCTTGACACTGGGCTATTATGGTACTCCCTCAGGTATACTGCATCTGACCCACAGGGAATTAAAATAAAAATTCAGAATGTTTGAAAAACAATGCAAAAAAAGAAGACCATTGCTTAATGTTGACCTGACATAATTAACTATTTAAAATGATAACAAATATTAGTGCATATTTAAATGGAGTAGAGATGGTGTTTCCTTGGATCCCAAGTAAGTGGTTTGAACCAGACATCATTAGACACACGGAAAGTGCTATGGATATTTGGATTGGCAGTAGCAGTGTTTGAGGTTGGCCTAGGAGGGTGTAAACCATGTATGATGGAGAGATGGAGGAAGAAACACTACATTACACAATAAATTAGATTACAAACACCAGAACACCAGTAAAGAAAAATGCCACCTGTATAATGCCAAAAAAACATAGAGAATGGAGATCTATCAACATGTCATATAGTAATACCCCCAAAGAACAGAAAAAGATATCTCAACACTGCCAGCAGAAATGCTAATTAATATTTATAAATGTTTATATTTTGCTCATTTACAAAAGTAAACAATATGATTCATGGTAATAAAGACTGCTACTCCAAAACAGGGAGACATGCAAGTTCAAGAATCCTTTAAACTACATCACAAAATGACTCAAGCGTTCAGTCCGCAAGGCAGAACTTATCCCGTGTGCACACACATGAGTAAAGATATGCTGATAATGCTGCAGGGCCAAAGAACCTACCCAAGCAACATTGAAAGAAGCTAGTGATGCCTGGCACAAAATAAAATTAGCATACTCCAAACAGAAAGAGTTTTTGGGTTTTTTTCTTAAGAAAATAAATTGCATTGAGTATATTATGGAAAACTGAACAATTCTGATTATCATGATTATCATGATTATGTTGAACCTACTGTAAGAAAATACAGATCAAATAAGATCAGTCTTTTGCTTTTCTGCCATCTCCGGGCCCCTATAACCTGGTACAACTGTGCCAACCTGAAACAGTGTCACAAGAATCAAAGGGTTTTCTGGATGAAGGGTCCTTTAAACCTCTGCATAGAGAGAGAATCTTTCTCACATAGCCCCAAACACCCGTAATGACCCAATTCAACTACTTCTACTGGTCCTTCACCCCAGAGCCTTCTGCCACTTTAAATTCCACTGCTCCAAGTCAGTCCCCCAGCTGCCTGTCCACCCAGCTTCTCAGCTCAGGCTGGGAATATGTGCAGCCTTCTATAGAGGTCTGGGTAACTCGTCAAGTGTCCTGAGTGAATACTGACATCATCTGACAAACCACATTTTAGTGTCTTGTTTATAGGTGTCTTCTATTACATTTCTCAAGCATCTGATAAAATTACATGGATTACCACCCCCAGTGAAGCCTTTAATTCTATACCAGAAAGATGACATGTGGCATCACTTCTGGAACATGCTTCTTTCTCTCCTTCAGGGCTTTGCTAAGCCCTGTCCCTGCCCCATGTCTCTCTTTCCTTCTTGCAATTCCTCTGACCCATTTATTCACCCATCACAAAGGAAACAGAAAATTGCTGTATAACTGCATGAAAAGAGGCTTTGGAAAGCTCTAAAATATTATTTAGGGCATTGTAAAATCTTAAAAGAAAAGATAAATAAAATAAACATTTCATTCATCTGCGCCCATGTACTCCGTAATTCTGCAGCTTGAAGGACTTAATATCAAAAGAGAACACAGACCTGCTTGGTTATTTATTTAATGTGTACAAAAATGGCTTCATTTTGGCCACAATCCAGTCCTGCTTGACTATTATAAACCATTTTATAGATTAATGTCATTCTAAATGTTGTGATATTTTAGCACTTATTTAATACTGTATGACAATGGGTGATGTTAGCTTGAAGGATGTGTTTGCACAACCCCTGTGTCAGTAACACTGTCATTTAGAACTGTATGTGTGGCATTATGCCAATGAATATTGTGACCTGTGGGGGCATTACAGAACCCCAAATCCCAGACACAACCACAGTGACACAAGTCCCAGGTTCAAATAAAAGTTTTATAACAAAATATTACCTTAACAAAAGCTTCTTTGTAATAAAAACCCTCTCCCAAGCACAATCACAATTTTCTTCTTCCTTCGTATACTCCTCTCAGGCGAGCCTTGTATATCTTCCACCTGACTCCAACTCACCAGGGAAAAAGCAGGATGGCTGCTTTTTTATTTTTTTGAAGCACTTCTCGGTCAAGTGGAAGTCCCGCAAAGCAGGGATCATGAATCGCACAGGTACCCCCTGGTGGTACCCATGAAACCGAACCAGGCTGCTCCACTGCACTACAATTCCCAGCATGCACTGTGGGTGTCCATATAGGTACCAAAGCACAGGGATGCTGCCACCTAGTGTACCCAGTTCTCTCTCTCTGCCATTCAATTGTATTGATCTCCTGACCAGACAAAGCTCCTTGCTTCAATCAGGCCAGGATGCCAAGATTGCAGTGGTGGCTGGTGAAAAAAATTTGGTTAGGGGCGTAGCTTTTGGGGGGACAAACTCATCTATTCTTATACTTATCTATTATATGGTGCCGTTCACATTTATCTCTCTATTATATAGTGCACATCTATCTATCTATCTATCTATCTATCTATCTATCTATCTATCTATCTATCTATCTA
>JANRMT010062854.1:114112295-114125984 GCA_026402145.1 Polypterus bichir lapradei | reverse complement strand
CTATCTATCTATCTATCTATCTATCTATCTATCTATCTATCTATCTAGTCATTTCACATGCTCTTGTGGTCTCGTCATAGTGCCAATGCACATCCTGGGCTATCCAGTGTCAGACCCATAGGACAAATCCTGGCTAAAATGTATTATACTGTTACCACCATGCTACCAAATCTGATGAGAGCTTTCTCATTTCTCCTGTGCTCCAAAACTTCAGTCTATGACATCCACAACCCCCTTATTCTTCCCACAACTTGCTCTATAGATGTGGAAATGAACAAATGCACCTTCCATCCAAATGTTATACTATAACTGTCTCTAAATTGCCCAATCCTCTGCCAACTTGCCCAGTTTCCCATTCTGTCAAAACCCACACCATAATGTTCGCACTCCCACCTCTTCCAATAACATGGACTTTTGTCTCCTATAACTCATCCACAGTGTAAGTTCAATCCAAATTTTATTCTGCCTCTGCTAATAGAGTACCTAGTCCTTGGCCATTTCCACTGTATTCCACAAATCCACATCATACAATCACTAGTCCCCTGATTTTTCTCAAATCTTGCATCCCAGTTTATCATTTACCACACCTATAGAGTCATTCCCACCCTAATTTTATTTTACATTTAGCCCCAGTCTGCCCAGTCCAATGCAAGTTTGCCAGGCTTACCTCATCTGGGCACAAATTCACATTGTACAATCCACAGACTCAATCTTAAAACATAATTTGTCCCCCAACCTGTCTTGTACTACACCTATAGGACAAGTCCAACCTAAATCTCATTCTGGCCATACGATCGAGGTATCTATAATTCCTTGAACATTTTGCCCTTTTTTCCTTAAGGTCTGAAAATTTCTCGGTTACCTTCTGATTAAATCAAGCCATTTCACTAAGCCTGCCAAAAGAATTAGTCACATACTATTGTCTAGGGCAGTGTTCCCAGCCTTTTTTCTGTAGTGGTACACCTTTTGTAACCAAAATTATCCCAAGGCACACCAATATTCTACTAAACACAAACATATTATATCTCATCTATTATTCTGTACAGGATGTGTTGATTTTTGGTTACCTCTTCATTGTGCTTTCTAATGCCAATCCTGTAGCCTTCATCTAGCTGTTCAGCTATACTATGCCTGTCAAAAATATTTAGCCTCATGCTATTGTCCAGATGACTGTGGCTATTTTCATGCCACTTGCATTTTTCAGAAAGATGTTTTAGATGTTGTTCCCCAGTTGGTTTTCCACAACATTTCGGTATCAACACTTTGAAACAGCAAACAGGGAAAGTAAAAACACATCACTTACACCACGCCAATTTAGCCAACTCCGTTTGTCAAGATGGAAAAAGTCCATGTGTGAGTTCCTCCTCGATCACTAGCCTGCTGCTGAATTCTTAAGTCAGGTTGCTCCAGTCCAAGCCGCTTTATTTTCTTTTTTTCTTTAAGTAAATGATTTATGAAGGGGTGTTTCATTAAAGAAATAACCACATTTTCTTTGATTTCTGAAGTTTCACTTGAAGTTGCCATCTCTGAAGTCGCACTCACTCATCTGTAGTTACGTAGTTAAAGGCGGGTGTGAAATGTGAACCATCGACTTGACATAGTGTGTTGAGAATTGTCCGATCACCTTACATATAAAAAATAAAACAATACTAATTTGCTGCCAATAAATGTGGGAGTGTGCAGGGAGCAGAGTGGTGCAAAAAAACTAAAAACCAATTAAAGGGCCACTTCAGGTCACCTGCTTACCAAAGTACGAAGAACTTACTGTACATAGACTCTCATTTGGCCGGCGTTCTTCACTCTGGAAATATAGGTAGACACACAGATTTTTTTTTTTTATTCACACAGAAATTAAACAAATAAAAGTCTGTGCAAATTACACATTTATTTCATGATTATTTCACAGTACCTAATTAATTTAAGTAGAGTTTTTAAAATACTTAGGGTGGTGGCGCCTCAGCACCCCACACTACAAACTGCCACTGTAACATTGTCTTCATATAGTTAGTATCTTCTGCTATCCTCCTCGTAAAGACATGAATTATTCTTTTATTTCCTCATCCTGGCCTTCCTGGCTGGACAATGCACTAGTACTCATCCCGGAGGGGATACCAGCCCATAGTTGCTGTTCATTGCAATATGTTGGCGTGACAGCGCTAGGCACATTTAACCCACAGAACATCTGACAGAATAAAACTCAACTGAACAAAAGGACAACAATCAGCTCCATGGATGGATTTAGGAACACAGTAACTCTTATCCAGTTATTAAAAATCTTCAAAAACAAACATCAGGATATGAAAATAATAAATCAAAAATCCTGCAGAATAAGCTTTCATTTATATGCTAACTGGTAGACACAGCCTGGTAAGAAGTTCTCTCTCTAGCTTTGTCACTCCCCATGGCCTGATAGTAAGCACTTGGACACCTTAATGATTGTGCACAGACATGAAATTCCTTTGACTTATGAAGCTGAAAATCGTTTTAAATCCAGATGGAGACAAAAGTGAAGTGAATGATGACAGCAGCCTTTTATTGCCTTATTTCATTCTCACATAAATGTACATTTGCAGCCTGAAGAAAAACCCCACTTGTGACCAAAATCCAAATAGGAACAAAAATCCCAGCAGAGTTGAGGCAATGGCTTTAAGGCAAGCCTTTTTTGACATCTTTGTTTGGTGATTGCAACCTTTATAGAGGAAAAGTGAATTGTAAACTAGATGTATTGCGATTGGGGCTGTCAGAAGTGAAAATGAACTGGAGGCAGGGATGGAGAGAGCATGAGAGTGAGAGCAGAAGTTCAAGCCTTCTGCTTTTAGTCTGATTTATGAGCAGCTGCAGTGTGTTCTGGCCTCCTGCCATGAACGTTATTGGTTTATGCTTTGAATAGCAGTGCCCCACAAAACAAGCTTAAGAAATGAATTGATGGATAAAGGTGTTATAAAACTCTGGTGATTATCAACTGCAATTTTCAATCTGTCTAATGGAATCTACAAAGCAAATCTGTGTAAGAATTGACAGGTCAGAAAAAGCGGCATAGAGCAGGAACTTGGCTCTACAAATCAACAGACAGAGGAAAGAAAAGAAAATATACCCTGCATTGATGATAAAAGTTATCATGGTGGTGTGGAAGAATAGCCATCCTAAATTAGCAGCATGCTCTTAGTTTGAGATGCCCTAGAAGAGTGAAACACATGAGGTGACCTTCACAGGCTTGAAAACTGTTTTTTCCTTAGAACATAAAGGGACAGGCATCAGACTATTCAAAAGAAAAGTTTGATCCTCACATGAGAGAAATGACAGTCACTGAGAGAAAATGTCCCAGTTCATAACAGTTTCTGGCTGCTAGAATTAGAGTACCAAAGTAGGAAGTATGGGACTATGTTGCCCTTTCTCTCTAACCAGGCAGCAAAGGTCCCAAATATGTAACTAAACTCTCAAAGGTGTAGGATTTGCATGGGACACTAAAGAGGGCAAAGGTAGACCCCACCATCGACTTCATGAATTGACTCTGGGAAAGAGTTTGAAGCCCCCTCACCCTTCCATTAGAGGTTTGTTAAATGTGGAGTTGGATGAAAGGTTGTATCAAGTGGTTGGGTGGTGGGAGACAGAGAGGCCATCAGTAGCAGAGAGAAATGTGATACAAGGGAGTCTTTGAGTGGTACATTGAAGGGGGATAGATAACCCCCCCCCCCCCAACCCAAAAGACAGTGATTTGAACTTGTAGAATTAGACACAGGGTCTCTATATGTTTTATCTTGTTCTTTGTACAACTCTCTTGATTATTTAATATATTTTTTTAAACATCTGGTCTTCTTGGGCAAGATCAGGGTTCAGGGACAGTACTAGAGTACCCAAAAGTGTGCTGTCCTTCTCAGTCTTTAGTAAGTGGTTTGCGTCCATTCAAAAGCAGCATTCCTTCTCAGAGCACATTTTAATAAAGACTCACAGTAAACTTTTGGCCTTTCCATTTACGGTCCATTTTTCTTCTTATGTTTAGATGGTCCCAGACAGTTGCTGTTATCTTATATTTCCATTTTCTGTGCACTCTGTGTTGTTGGTGAACTTAACCGTGTTCTCACATGCTTTCAGGTTAGTATCACAGAAAATGTTCATCTTTGCTGGTTTTGTATGCAGCTCATACATGTCGAGACATTTAGTATATTGTTAATCATAGCTTGCAAAACTAAGAGCATGCCCTTTCTGAACAGACACAGAGAGTGACAATACTCACATATTAATCCAGGTCTCATATTTGAAAGCAATGACATTTTTCATATACAGCTGGCTTGAAGTTACATCAGCAACAAGATAAAATGTCACATCTACTGGGTGACAGGGTCACGGCTGGCCTGAAGCATTTGTATCTCTTGCCAGTGCCAGTGTACCTCATATGAACAGCATCATTATTTCACAGTCAAAGCATAAGTCGGCTCAGAAACTGAATTTGAGTTCTTTAACTTTTACCTTGTAGAAGCTGTTACAACTGAACTTTTGAGATATTTAGTGTTTTTCTGTTCTGTACAATTTTCATTTTGGCTGGGTTCTTTTCACCTCATTGTTTTGGATGTGGTTGAGTTATTTGGTTATAGGTGCTATCCTCTTTCCCCATACAATGAAGTCCCAAACTGAAGCAGGCCCCCAAAGGTGGGCTTAGACTGAAAATGGCACCTGCTTGAAGTTACATATAGTTACTACACAGCTCTTATTTTTAACACTGCTGGATACGGGCCTGCATGTCCGCCTATTACAATACAGTTTGGTCAGTTTTGTAACCTTCAGGGAAGCAGAGGGTCTTGCTGAAGTTGAGTGCATTATTTTGTTTAATCTTCACATAAAAAGTCAAAAGGTTTTCTTAATTCTTTACTCTTTAATTTCTATCTTCACTCTCTTTTGGCTTCCATTATCTTTAAAAGTCTTCCTTTCTCTTTCAATATTTATTCTAAGCCATTTAAGGTGTTTGCTCCCTTGCAAATTCTTCTCTTGCTTTTCTTTGCCTTTTCATTCTTCAGCTCATAAACCCATTTGAACTTTATATAGTAAATGTAACTAATCACCAGTGTCATAATATCAACAAAGTGAGAACACCACTTTTCAACTTTCAGGCTTATGTTATACTAGCCGTGTAAGCCTGTGCTGTAAAAAGCTTGGGATCCTAGAAACTTGAAATCGTCAGAAAATAAACTGAAATGTAGAGATGTCAGGTAATTGAAAGGAACTACTCTGGGCATCTCTCTCGTAGGAGGATTCGATTTGCCGATGTGCTCGCCTCACTTGTGTATTAGCGGCAGGAGGAAAAGTAAAAGGGACACTGATATGCTAATATTAGTGGCTAATGTGGAAGACGAATGTTCTCTTCGTTCCCTTATACTAATTCATGTCTGAGAAGTAAGCTTTACAAAACCATGTAATAGCATGCTTTGTTTTAGCAAACAGAAAAATATTTGTGCAAAGGACTCAAGGTCTGAGCATTCCACACATGAGTCTGCCTTATCACGTTTTCCCTTAGCTTACATCTGAACGCCATAACAAAAGGAGCCAAGAAATCAAGTTTTACAAGGGACGTTAAAGGGGCTCAAGGATTGTGTATAATAAAGTGTTGACTGTTGCATTTCATAATGATATTAAATCACGCATTCTAGGGGTATAAAACTAGACCCCACCCAACAGACGGGGTTCAGAAGAGCCCTGACGCTGTCATGTATATTTGATTGTCTGCTTTTCTGAAACTCTTCTCACCGTGACTGAAAAATAAAGCTGCTTTATAACCGCACCTGCTGTCTGGTCTGAGTTTTCGTCCACAGTTTTGGCGCCCAACGTGGGGCAGGAGACGGCAGACGGCTCCTCGTGCAGGATCGTCCAGAGGACCGTGGTGGAGCCGATTCCGGCCGGGTCGGGTCCAGCTTCGGTAAATGTAGGATTGGCCTGTCTTGGGCGTTTCCTGCGTGGGGAGTCCCTGACCTCCTCTTAGCCGATACGAGGCACGACTTGACGGGCATTTCCAGGCAGGTGGATGGAGTCACGGTGAGTAGATCGGGGGATTCCTGTTAGTTGAGTTTGACTGGTGTGCTAGAAGTAATACGAATATAGAAAGAAAAAGAATAAAAGCATATGCAAAATAAAGAATAAGAGAGCATACTGTATCAGACCCATAGGAGGGTTCTAGGGACTCACGGAAGGTGACTTTGGGACCCTACGGAAAACGGCACAGTGTGAATGTTAGCTAGTCACCCCTGTGAAGTGTATTAGAAAGGGGCGAGTGGCACGCTCCTATAATAATTAGAGGAACGGGGGTGAAAGGGCGTATTTAGAGAATGTGTGTCTAAATAAACGGGAGGTCGAGTTTTTCATCTGCTGTCTAGTTATAGCTAAGGTGACGGAGACAATACCCTGGCAGATTGGCGCATACAAACCGTCTGATGAAGGGATCGGGGTAAAAACCTCCATATCCCGGACTCCACGGGGCGTATTGATGTAGGATTCTGCTGATGCGAATAAACGGACACGAAGTCACCTGAAGCTGTAATCCGGGAATAGGAGCGGACGGCGGGTGGAACGGGGTTTAATCGAGGGCTGAGTCATTTTCTGCTGATATCCTGCCGCTCACTATGGGAAAAACAAATAGCAAGCCAGTCAAACAGTCCCCCAAGAGTCCTAGAAACCTAACATTAGAAGGATTATTTTCGGGGGATTGCCGGGCTCCTGGTGCGCCGTCGGGATCAAAAGGCGCGTCTCCTAGAAAGCTCATTGAAAAGAAGACAGGATTACATTTTAAAAAGGCATGTAGAAAATGGAATAAGGACAGTGCAGGTAGATGGCCAGTGGAAGGAACTGGGAATATTAGTGAGATACAGGTGATTAGAAAAATACTGTACAGAAATACACAGGGTTGTTGTAATGGATGTCCTTATCGGATGGATATGTATGACAGATGGGAATTGGTTATTAAAGACCGTACGTTGGAAGCGGCACAGAAACGGAATGAGCTTTAAGTTGCTGAACTTAAGAATAGAAAGGAAAAGGAAGAGCTGCTTATAGCTTTACAGAAAGTGCAGGCTGATACAGGACCCCAGTCTGAAGGAAGGAGGAAAAGGAGTGATAAAAAAGACCCTTTATATCCTGTGCTTTCTTCCCCAGTACTTTACCCACAACCCCTTCCACTGCCTCTTTCACCCCTTACCCCAACGGCTCCTGTGGTTACCGATGCCCCAGCTACTGATGATTTCTTTGATGAATAATATCAGTGCGACCCCTCCTCACTTACACATCCGGATAATGAGACTGACGACCACTTGTTAGGGGCTATGGGAGGCTCTTCTAACTCACACAAAAAGCCCTCCATTTCACAACGTACTAGAAGCAAGACCCTCAGAGATAAGTTCCCTGAAAACCTTACCCCGTTTAAGTCCCCAAAACCTTTAGCACCCACATTTTCATGCCCTTTAATTGAGGTCCCTAACCCCCAACACGATCCCACACAACCCCCAGGAAACAAACCCACTAATGTAATGATACATTGTAACTGAAATATTCAAGAGCTGAAAGATGTAGTGTCCGAAGTGCCTGATCTTAAGGTAATCGGTGGGTTGAAGTTTGTGGAACAGGTGCAGCAATAGACAACATATATAAACCCAGTGCGGCTGAATGGACCCAGGTGCTACACAGAAAGATGGGCACTACTTGGGCTACTGTCAATCATGGGCTGCATTATGGAGAACAGTGGCAGTGGAATGAGGCATTGCCTCGTGGACAAAATAATGAGGGTCCTTTCCTTGCCCAATGGGAACCCGTGAAAACTGCAATAGCTGCAAAATATAAAAAGGGCACCGACTGGTACCTTATTTCAGCTGCCAAACAAAAGAAAGATGAGATGGTAGATGAATGGGCACACCGCATTCAGGACTTGATGACAAACCATTCTGGCTTAGACAGCCCAGACGACCGTGCCAAGGCAGCAGTTCCTCCTTTTGTGTCAGGACTAAGAAGTGATATTCAAAATAAAGTACGCACGTCCTGTATTTGGATGGGAAAGTGCCACTTTTGATGAAGTTTAAAGACACGCGGAGCATGCTGAACAACAGACTAAACAAAAAGAGTCAGACACTCAGACCAAGTTAATCATGGCACAAATGAATTATTATGCAGGTGGAGCTGCCTCAGGCAGGGGTCGAGGACGTGAAGGACGTGGATTTTTTCCGAGGACAGGGGCGAGGCCGGGGGAGAGGTCATGGATTTTTACTCCCTAATCTGAATTCTTCGACTGCTCAGCCGCCTCTCCCCTCAGATCAAGCACCTACACATCTTGCCTGTTACGATGGGACACTTCTGCCGCAATTACCCACATCAGCTTCCTCCCCCGCCTGTCTTACCTGAACCTGAGGATATTTCTTGGTCCTAGGAATTCACAGGGACCCCCAGCCATTCTCTTCAGTTGCCTTTGCTCACTCGCCATGCGGACTCAGATCTTTTATTGACTTTGCTGGTGAATGGCACTGAAACTGCTTTTCTAGTCTGCCTTGAAAGATACAGTGACTGTGCTTATTGCTTCTGGACAACTTCATGTTTTGCTGTTGTCTAAACCTCTTCGGGTTCAGCTTCATTTCCAGTGGTTCCATTTTGACACACCGGTTTTTGTCTTATCAGCTCTGCCCTGTTAATCTGTTAGGAAGGGATCTGATGACTAAGCTCTCCCTCTCTATTTCTCTAACCGAACGAGGGTTTTACTATTCTATTCCTAAACTCCTGTGCCAAACCACCCCCCACACTAAGCCCTCTTTTGCAGCATGGACCCTTAACAGTTCCTCCCACACCATTCTCCTTAAAGCCTAAACACTCTTTTCCTTCATGTCTTTTTTCCCCACTTGCAAGTCCCCAACACCCTCCACTGCACTGCCCAGTACTTCCCTGCTGAAGTGGACACACCTTGGTAAGAATCTTTTCTTTCTTCAGGTACGAGCCCAGAGACCCTTCATATCCCTTGCATTTGTTTCCTCATGCAAACACAGCTACTGCTGTCAGTGCACTTCACATATTCACAATGTTTCTTAGCCAAATCTAGCATCGTTCACTGAGTTGAAATTGGGGAATGGGTGGAACAATGTTTCGATAGGACGGACTGGCTGCACGTTGCTCCGGGTATTTTTGATACTTCAGATCATTTGATAACTAAAGTTGTGCTTCAAAATGATTTTTTAGTACATTGTGCATTGTGCCGTCCTTCCTTTTCTGCTTTTTCATTGCAAACCACCTCTCCCTCTTGGCTTGCCTCACTTCCCGATGCACTGTGGTCCCAGGGAAAAAATGATTATGGAAGGATAGCGCACTGTGAGCCACTGGTGATTTACCCAAAATCATCCTTCCGCCCGCATCTCGCCCAATATCCTCTGTCTCCATCAGCAGAGGCTGGCATCTCCGCCGTACATTCCGATCTCGTGAAACGTGGAGCAATCATTCAAATTAAATACTCTCCAGTCAACTCCCCCGTTTTACCTGTTTAAAAGGCTGACGGTTCATGGCATTTTGTTCAAGATCTTCGACAAGTTAATTCTGCAGTTTTTCCTAGGGCACCTATTGTTCCTAATCCTTCCACTATTCTTTCTACAATACCCTCGTCCACCCGTTATTTCTCTGTTATTGACCTTGCTAATGCTTATATTTCTATTCCCGTGCACCCCGACTCTCAATTCTGGTTTGCCTTTACTTTCCAAAACCGCCGTTGGACATGGACCGTTATGCCTCAGGGATATACTGTAGCCCTTGTGTATTGGATAAGCTCTTGCTCAAAATTTAGAAGGCCAGATAAAGACAGTGTATTGATACAGTATGTAGATGATATAATGTGTAGTACTACAGAAGAAGATTGTGCACGTGATACTCAGAAATTGTTATTATTTTTAGCAGAAAATGGCCATAAAGTTTCTAAAACAAAACTGCAGTTAATTCAAACAACTGTGAAATATTCAGGTCATGACATTTCTTGTGAAACAAGAGCTCTCTCTCTCTAGCGATCGCATAAACACCATTCAAAATCTTCCTAGACCTGTTACAAAGCAACAGGCTATGTCTGTATTAGGCATTATAGGATACTGCCGGTAATGGATTTTAAACGTCACTGAAAGAGCACAGCTTTTGCAAACTTTAGCAATCATCCCTGATCTCCCCCTTTCTGGTCAGGTGGCATGCAATGATCAAGCTGAGAAGGCTCTGTGTGACTTAAAAAAAAAAAAAAAAAAAAAAGTGCCCTACTGTTTGCGCATGCGTTGGGATTGTTGACTATCTCGTCCATTCACTCTGTTCGTGGACGAAAAGGGGGGATATATGAATGCAGTTCTTACACAATTCCATGGAGAAAAAACAAAGGCTTAGCCTATTTTTCGAAAAAAAATTGGATCCAGTGGCTGCGGGACTTCCAACCTGTCTCAGAGCTGTAAAAGCCACAACAGAGGCTGTGCTAGCCAGTACAGATATAGTGCTTATGAGCTCCCTAGTGGTAAAAGTGCCTCACGCTGTACACTCCATTTTAGTACAGGCTAAAACCTCACATCTCACTACTGCTAGGGCAATACACTACCAAAATGTACTCTGTACTTTGTCAAACGTTACCATAGAAAGGTGCTCCACCTTAAATCCAGCTACATTGCTTCCAACTGAAAATCAAGGGGAGCCTCACAACTGTCATGACAAAATAACTAAGGTTATAAAACCTAGACCAGACCTACAGGAAACACCCTTAGGAACAGGAGAGATAATTTTTGTGGATGGATGTTCTTTACGATTGGAAAATGGAACACCTTCAACCAGCTATGCAGTGGTCAAAGGTGACCACCTGCTGGAAACAAACCGAATTTCTTCAAGTTTGAGTGCACAGGCAGCTGAGTTGATAGCTCTCACCTGAGCTTGTCAGTTGTCAGAGGGAAAAATTGTAACTATCTATACTGATTCTAGATATGCTTTTGGAGTCTGCCATGATCATGTGGCATTATGGAAACTCAGGGGATTCAAGACCAGTACTGGCAAGCCCATTCAGCATCAAAAACTAATAGAATCCCTCTTAGAGGCCATAATGAAACCATCAAAGCTAGCGATCGTTAAATGTAAAGCTCACACAGGAAAACAGGATCCTGTCAGCAAAGGAAACAAATTAGCTGATCATCTTGCTAAACGGGCTGCGTATAATAACACACCAATCTCTTTATTCCAACAGAGAAATGACACTGATAATCAAATTATTTCTTTACATACTGCAACCACGGACACAGAGAAGAGAAAATAGTCCAAAGAAGGGTCCCTCTCTGATGGAGTCTGGACCCATAAGCAAACTAACAAACCTTTCCTTCCTAAAGCTTCTTTTCCAGGTATGGAAAAAATCGCCCATGGCCTAGACCATGCTGGAAAAGATGCCATGGTTCAAGATGTTGAAAAACATTGTGAAGCTGTAGGTTTCTCTACATATGCAGAACAGTTCTGCAGGTGCTGTGCATTATGTCAAAAATTTAATGTAGGAAAGGGCACCCAGGTAAGTCCCGCCGTTACACCTAACCCAATGAGTCCATTCGAACACCTTCAAATGGACTTCATTGAATTAACACCATCAAAGGGGTACCGACACTGTTTAGTAATTGTTGATGTGTTCTCCCAATGGGTGGAAGCTTTCCCTTCCAAACATGCAGATGCCAAAACTGTGGCAAAAGCTTTGATAAAGGAAATCATTCCTAGATGGGGCATACCGCAGAAATTACAAACTGATAATGGCACATACTTTGTAAATTCCGTTATAAATGAATTAACCACCTGGCTCCAGATAAATGTGCATCATTTTTGCAAATACCACCCCCAGAGTGGAGGTATTGTGGAACGATGCAATGGTACCTTACAATCTAAATTGGCTAAAATCTGTGAGCAAACAAATTTAACTTGGCCTGATGCTCTGCCTCTGGCCTTGATGGGATTAAGGGGAAGAACACATCAGCAGTTAGGGCTGTTGCCATTCAAAATTCTGACCGGACGGCCCATGCCAGTCGGCATGGTCATAGGTAATGTTACACTGCATACTGTGGACAATGATCTTCTTTCCAGTCTTACAGGTCTTTGAGCTTCTCTGAAGGAAGTCCACGAGCAGGTGAATCAGGCCTGGAGAACTAGTCCTCCATCAAAGGACTCCTCGATTCCGTTAGGAACCTGGATTCTGGTTAGAGATACTCGAAGGAAACATTGGCATCAACCTCGGTGGAGAGGACCGTTTCAAGTACTGCTGTCGACACCACACGCTGTTAAAGTTGAGGGACTGCCTGCTTGGATTCACATCTCACATTGCAAAAGATGGCACCCTTGATTGTGGTCCTACTATGTCTTTCCATCCCCTTGTCAGCTGCTCTGGTCACCTTGACTTTTCCTTTCGGAATCACCACATCAGTTCAGGTGGATTTCTGTTCTATTATTGACTGTGGGACTGATCGACAAATCCAGTGGACCTGACAAATATGTGTGTGTAACTGTTACAAACTCTGGATTCGGAAGTAACTGTGACAAGTGGGACTGGGTTTTTGCTAATACTGGAACTGATGACTGGGATTATCAACCCTATAAGGCCTAGAAGTATGGTCTGAAATATTGTTTTTCTATTATAAAAGGACATGCCCCTCATGAATGTGCCGATTACCATTGTAACCCTTTGATAATTACTCTGAAGAACCCTTCTTTACATGATTCAGGCACCTATATTTTAGGGGCATGTGTATCTGGAATAGATCCTCTAGGGAGATTTCACATTAAGGTTGAGAACCCTGTTACTAACACCTCCTATTTCCCCACACACACACCCCTCTCTCCTACCCCTGGTCCAAACCCGCCCCCTGTCAAGTCATGAATATTTCCACCTTTTCTTCCACTTTTTCGACTGAAACTGGGTATGGGGATCAGAACCGTTGGCTGCAATGGGTATTATATTCGGCTAGACAAGTGAATCAATCTGATTGCTATGCATGCGCTACAGCTAGGCCACATTTGGCCACTGTCCCTTTTCCTCTTTCTAACATATCTGATCCTACTGGCCTTCCTTGCCTACTTGCCCTTTTTATCTCTACCTCTATTACAATCAACAACGATTCTTAAATTTTACTAAGAAGCTGTTGAAGGTATCCATGAGCAATTTGATAAAACATCCCTCATGACCTGGCAAAATCGATTGGCTTTAGATATGCTCTTGGCTGAGAAAGGAGGCGTTTGTGCTATGTTTGGTGATGCATGCTGTACTTATATCCCTAATAATACAGCTCCTGATGGATCAATCACCCGTGCTTTAGCTGATTTGACTGCTCTCTCTAATAAACTAGCTACTAATTCTGGCATTTCTAATCCTTGGGACAAATAGTTTCTGTCCACTTTTGGGTCCTGGGGCCAATGGCTTAAGTCTGTTTTCATCTCTCTTACGGTTGTTTTAATCATTCTCCTGTTTGTAGCTTGCTGTATTGTTCCCTTGATAAGATACATTGTATCCAAGTATTTTACTGCCTCTATGGCAAAGGCTTACTTTTTACACGAAGAAAAAATGCTTCAGATCAGCACAACCACCCCACACTCCTCCGCCCACTCCACTCCATCCCCCTCTCCTACCCTTTCCTACTCAACTCTCCCTGATCAAATATTTTTGTTTGCTAAAAAAGGGGGGAATGTGGAAGACGAATGTTCTCT
>JANRMT010062854.1:114074542-114096566 GCA_026402145.1 Polypterus bichir lapradei | reverse complement strand
ATCTATCTATCTATCTATCTATCTATCTATCTATCTATCTATCTATCTATCTATAATGAAAATGTCCATTCAGGCCAAATGGTTTGTCAAGTCTTCTGCCCCTTAGTGTTTCCAACATAATATTAGCATTGAGACTTGAGTTGCAGAGCACTAAACTGGCACTTCCAATTGCACCTCTAGGGTACTGATAATACAAATTTATAGGCAAGGTCTGAAAAAATGTGAATTCTTAAACTACTATGCTTTTTCCCTTGTTAAAGTCATAGCTGCCTTTAACTTAATCTATTAACATTATATAACACTTCATGTTACTTGTTAGGCTGTTTGCTTAGCATTACTCAATTCAAGAACTTCAGTTTCTCCTCAGTGCTCACTCCCTAATGTCCTAGAATATGTCTAGTTTTGTTTGTCATTGTGCTGTTATGTCCATCTCGTAGTATGGATGCCAATCTGCAGAATATAATTCAAATTTATATGTGGTCTCGCCAATGTGTTACAGAGAATGAACTGGGCTCACATCAGAGCATTGTATTAGTCATTCTATTGCTTCAAAACACTCTGTTTATTGACAGTGAAACTTTCACTAGGACTCCAAAGTATATTTCTTAAAATCTCCTGTTTATTTCTGTCTCCACTGTTATGCCTATTGGAAGAGGGCAAGTACATTTTTGAAGGAACCAGAAGAGACCAAGTCATTAAGACAAGCTAAAGTTTAAGCTCAAAAACCAGTCCAAAGTTACACTAAAACCAAAACATAAAACAAAAATCATGGGCAGAAAAACAAAACACAGAAGTTGGCTATTTTAAAGTCAAAAATGAAGCAAAGCACACACCAACAGGAATGTATTTATCCAGTCTCAGATAGCAAAAAGCATATGGTGCTAAAATGTATATTGTTGACATAATGAAATCATACATCACGACCATCAGTCATCCAGTGGTAGCAACCACCCTAGCAACAATATACAAAGAATCCTAGAAAATGCTGGCTCCAGTGAAGAACAAAATGGTGTTGGAAAAGTAACAAAATATCCTTAACACTTTTAATAAGATTTCAGAATTAAAAATGAACATCAGGAATATGTTCATCAACCCCAAAATGTGTAATTGCACACATAAAGTCCAAATAAAGGCATGAAAAAATATGCCATGAAAGAATGGAAAACCAACTCATAACATTCATATTGTCTATGTATCATTTCCCCATTTTCAATCCAATTTACCCTTAATAGTGTATCTTTATTGTGAATACCTTCTGGTGGTATTTCAAAGGTGTACTACATAATAATAGTTGATCTATTTCTATATTTAGAAAGCTTCATTAGTACAAACTGTTACATTTGCAAAAGAGTTAAAGAGAATAAATGATGATTGGGAAACAAGGGTGCATGAATTATAGTGTCCAGAATTTTTTCTGATACTTTCAAAAACTTAATGACATATCCTAGTTGGAAAGCTAACCATCCATCCATTATGAGTCTAATTACTGAGTCATGGCAGTGCTGGAGCCATACCTTAAAGCATCAGGTTAGAACCCACCTAGTATGGGGGGACGGGTGCTTTACACACATATGCTAAAATCCATTCAAACACGGCCAAGTTAAAGTCACCATTCAACCTGACATGCAGATCTTTGTAAAATAAGAACAAAATGAAGCACCCATATTAAAAACACATAGGCAAGGAAAGCATTAACAACTACCCCCAGTCAAGTAATGGTCTGGGAAATGAGTCCAGGAATTTGGAGCTTTCAAGCCAATTAATTAAATAAAATTTATTTATTATTTAAACATTCTTAAAAGAAAATGACAGTAGTGTGTGAACATGGAAAGCAGTACTTTATCTTGTAACGTCTCATATAAGCATCACTTACTTCCAACATATGCTGATTTATTACACAAGTGGCAATTTCTTTCATATTACAAATAATTCATATCTTTTTAATGTTCTCATATTGTGCAGAATATTTTATGAAAATAAAGGCAACATCTATTTCTTAAAAATGGGCATTCTCATGGATTAAAATATAAGAACATAAGAAATTTGACAAACGAGATGATACCATTCAGTCCATCAAGCCTCTTTGCTTAGCTAATAGTTTAACTGTCCCAATATGTCATCCAGATACTTCTTAAAGGTTGTCAAGGTTTCTGCTTCAACTACATGTCTCAATATTTTTTCTAGATTCCCACAATGTTTTGAGTAAAGAAGTTCTTTCTAGCATCAGTTTTACATGCACTATCACTTAATTTCCACTGATGTCCTTGAGCACGTGATTCACCCTTGTGCTGAAAGAATTCTGCCAGACATGTATTTTCAATGCCCCTGAGAATGTTGAAGACCTTGATTAGGTCCCCACATAGTCTCCTCTGCTCAAGACCAAACAAGCTTAATTCTCTAAATCTGTCAAAGTGTGACATGTCTTTAAGTCCTGGTGCTGCAGTCTTCCTTATAATGTGGTGACCAGGACCTGCACATAGTACTCCAGATGCAGTCTCACTAGAGTGCTGTATAATCTGAGCATAATGTTATTTTATTTATATTCATGTTTTAATGATATAACGTAGCATTTTATTTGCATTTTTAATTGCTTCTGCATATTGATGTTGATAATAAACACCTCAAATTAAATAAATCCTTTACAGAAGTTGCTTCCCATAGGACAGTGTCTCCCATCTTTTATTTATAACTGACACTCCTTTTGCCCACTTTTGTGGCACTGGGTACTTTTCTATATTAGTGCTGATGCCTCATGGATAAAGTGTATTTGTCTTAAATCCCATAACTGGGTGCTTACTGTGTGGAATTTGTACATTTTCACCATGTCTACATGAATTTTTCTTTGGGTTTTAAACTTAATATTATTTCGACTGTTGCAAATGACAATTATATTTGGTGTGCAGTTTATGAAAATGGCCAACTGTGGATTTGTAAGGGGGCAGCACGGTGGCGCAGTGGGTAGCGCTGCTGCCTTGCAGTTAGGAGGCCCAGGTTCGCTTCCCGGGTCCTGCCTGCATGGAGTTTGCATGTTGTCTGTGTGGGTTTCCTCAGGGTGCTCTGGTTTCCTCCCACAGTCCAAAGACATGCAGGTTAGGTGCATTGGCGATCCTAAGTTGTCACTAGTGTGTGTGTGTGTGCACGCACCCTGCGTTTGGCTGGCGCCCTGCCCGGGGTTTGTTTCCTGCCTTTTGCCCTGTGTTGGCTGGGATTGGCTCCAGCAGACCCCCGTGACTCTGGGTTAGGATATAGCGGGTTGGATAATGGGTGGTGTGGGTTTTGGGGTGGGGGTGGATTTGTAAGGCATTTGTTTTTCAAACTAAACACTCTGATGAACTTATCCTCTGGGCCTACCACATTTTCTTCTGTCCTAATTAAATGCAGTACATCTACCTTTTTCTTTCAAGTCAGTAGTGGACACCTTTCTGTGAAATCTTCACTTTCTTACCATAACTTTCATTTCATAAAAATAACAATAGAATGATGTGTTTCTTTAGAAAAACTATTTCGTTTTGGCCATTATTGAGCCCAGAATTTAACTTTAGCAATGTCAGTACTTTGCAACTTAAAATATACAAGTTACTTATTTTATTGAGAACAATACCAGTCTTAACACAATTTCAAAAGTTTTCCTAATAAATGATTAAACACGATTAATTAAGGATGAGCTAAAAGAGTTTACCATTAGGACACTGAAGTGATGGCTGCTACAAATTAAGGCTTTGCAGTCATCTGTGAATAATACAGTAGTTTGTAATTCAGTCATTTCAAGTAGTAATATCAATACACAAATAATGTCTTTGCTATATTTTAAAATCAATTTAAAGGTACCTTTATAAGAAAGTATTAATTTATATTAAAAACATGACTATTTCTGGGTGATTCCAATCTTTTCAATGCTAGTGCATTTTATGACATTCTTAAAAATTCCATCAATTTGCATAACAAGATAGACCCAGGGATGGGCCACCCATTCACGTGAGGGAACAGCCACATACTCTCCACACCCACACTCACTTATAGATAATGGTATCTTCTAGTTCAGGCTTTGTGTAACTGGTTTTCCTGGGCAGTACCATTTTTTTGTTTTAGTATAAAATTGTATTATTTTTATTGTTTGAAAGCTTCTTTTTATAGTCTGTTGAAACACCCCCCCTTTCACCAAACGAAACAGCAAGAAGAGGAGAGCGTCAAGGATGTGGTAATCTGTCAAAAACAGAATGGCTGTCAGGCTTGCAATGATTAAGCATATTCAATGACTACTTTAACAAGTTCTAGCTAAAGCCGGAATTAGTGAAAGGCTACCATATGCTGACAATTTTTTAAATTATTTTCCTGCTACAGAAAACTACATCCCTTTGAGATGACAGATGAAAACAGAGTATCTGGAGAGAGACTCCCACAGTTACAGGGAGATGATGTAAGTGAGGACTGGAATGCAGCTGAAGCTGTGAGCCAGCATTGCTAACCATTGAGCTGCTGTTGCACGTATTCTTAAAAAATGTGTATCATTTAAATGGGCATTGTCATGCATGCATGCCAGACGGTTGCCTTCCAGGCTCACCTGGAAGGTATATGGTAGCATGCCGGGATGAGTGGGGGCACTATCACTAACAGTCTTGTCTACTTTTTCTCTCACGCCCTTCAGAAACTGCCCCTTGAGGGCAACAAGGCCAAGAATGCCCCATACCTTCTGGTCTTCCCAGTATAAAAGGGAGATGCTCAGAGAAGGTAGCATCTCATACTGAACCTGACCTCCATAGTGAAGACTCAAGAGAAAAAGGAAAAACAAAGAAAGTGTGACCCGGAGAGAGCACTGATTGCAAGGAATTGTCCTTAACAAACAGTGCTTTGTTTTTTCATTAATTTTCTTATTTTGTTGAAAATAAACTGGGTTTTGCCTGGTTAGCACCCCAAGCATTTGGCTTTTGCCCTGCTTCATCATTCGCCCTGCTACAGCATATACAATACATTATGACTGCAAAGATTTGTTCATTTTTTAATTAAAATAAATAAGTAATGAATAAAGCTACTGGGAGCTTCCAAATAGTATTTGCAATATATGTGTTAACTTAGGAGAGTGACCGAAGAGAAACCAGTGTACTCCAGAAAATGGTTGGGGTACCATTCAGGTTACCTCATTTACTAATAGCAAAAGAAAAGATGGCTCTATGGCCCAAAATAAGAACAGAAAGAAAAATGGGTTTTGCCTTAACAATAGGGGCTAACTGAAACCTCTGTTCTCAGCAAGCATCTGGTTGATATGTGACTCCAGCTAGTGCTGGGCGGTATGACCAAAATTCTATATAATTGTATTTTTCAAAATTGTACCGGTTTCACGGTATTAAACGGTATTTCTTTTCCATGCATGAGTTAACCACATTTTCCACTGCAATTACTGCAGTAGGCTGGCTAAGAATAACCTATTCCACTGTCATGAGAATTGTATTTTATACAAAAAAAACATTTTAATGTGCACAAAAGTATTAATACAGGTTTGCATGGCTCCATAAAGTGATTTTTAAGGAGGGGGTCATTAATGAGGCACTAATGAAGAGAAGGAATCACATTGCATGGCAGTTGCAGTGAAAATATAGAGCCTTTTTATTGAACAAATTTTGCAAACAAATTAAACTAAAATTTTGACAACATATTGTCAACCATCCAAAGAGGCATTTAGACTTAGTAAAATATCCAGAGGTGCTTGTCAAAAGTAGTATTGCACTGAACATGTCTTAGAAAAGGAAAAAATAGTAAATATTTTTTGTAAACCAACTACACTTTCTGTTAATGTTAGCAATCTCTGTCCACTGACACGTTAAAGTGACTTTTTAAACAACTTTACTATCATTAAACTGCATAATATTTAAACTAATAAATAATAATAACAAAATAAAAATAGTGCAACTTCCAGTAATAATACTATTACTTCAAAACTTCGAAACGCGATTGCACGACCGCGAGGAGTTGATGAGGTGATTGGGGCGAGTCGCACCTGATCGTTCTCCATTGCTTCATTGGCTTACTGCAACGTGTGAATAAGGCGCTGCGCCCACGGAGATGTATATTTATGGGCCGGCAGGATAGAGGGAAGCAAAAAAGAAGAGATAGAACACAAGGAGGTTAAAGAAGGGAAAAGGCAGTCATGGGAGATGATACAGACAGCAGGAAGGTGAAGGCAGCACGAGCTGGGGCTCCGTGAGGGAGCGCAGACTGAGGCGATCAAGGGGCTGGTTCACCCCACTGACAAAGTGTGTAGAGTGAGGCGAGCAAAATGTAAGACCTCCTAATGTATCTGAGGAGCAACGGAGTGAGCGCGAAGGAAGACGGGAGGTGTGGCAACCTGGCTGCGCAGTGTGGCGGCAACCAAGACAGCAGTTGGCACAAAGCAGTTCGTGCTGCAAAGGCTCCGCCAGCAACGCCCGTAAAGGATGAGCCGTGGAGACAGAAGGAGGTGTGCTGTGATCGGGTGAGGAGACAGACTGCATTTTAACCTCTATTTTAATGGATTTATTTATTATGGATTTTATCCCCACGTTTCACTGGTTTTATGGATTTGCTATTTATTTGGGTACTGTATTTTTCTGGACACTGCACAATGGACACATTTGGTTTTACTTTTGACTGTTTTTAACAAAAGCACTTGAGCACTTTCCACCATCCCCTGGCTTCAATGAGATTTCTCAGCTCATCTCGGTCATAACTATAGACGGTGTTGGTTCAACAGACTCCCATGTAGGAAGAGGGAGTCTGTAGGGGACCGGCATCGTTACACTATTACACAGTAACCAGGTACATTGCACAGTACTGAAAAAAAAAAAATAAAACAAGTACAACTTGGCTTGCAGTATTATCCAGTAGTATAGAAACAGTATTCACACATTTGAACATAATGGTCCACATCCGAACTTTTAAAACCAAAGTATCGTCAAACAACAGACACGGCACCTTTTTTCGTCAAAAATTCTTCTGTGTCATCATGTTCAACTTTATCGTCTACTACAGCTTCCGTTTAGCAATGTTCTCTGTCCATTTTCACTGCTCAATACCTCCACTAACGCATGTACTCTTGTTGCATGCCTGTTTAGTGGTGCAGCAGTGAAAAAGGTACCCCTTTAAACAGTTTCCCGCTGTGCCACGTTCCAAACGTTGTTTAGGCTATTTTGAACCGGTGTTCTGGTATAAGAAAAATCCATATCATAACAAAAATAAAAAACGCTTTTTAGTATGAACCGGTATAACGCCCAGCACTAACACCAGCATCCAGGAATGGTTCCTTTTTATGCAGACTGTAAGAGGCAGAGATTTCTCTGGACTTTGGGGTATTGCTAGGCGTCCTCATTGGGCAGATGGCTCATTGCTGAAGGGTAAGGGGAAATCCTGTTAGAGTCAGCATCATCTCTCGCACAGGAGTAGAACTGCTTACCTCCTCAGAGCCCAGACGCACATATCCATGACAACCTATTCATTTTTTCATTGTTTTAATGGAGAGAAGCATTTGAAAAACAAAGAAATAAAAGAAATATACTGTAGATAAATAAATTCAGCCCCCACCCCCCCCCCCCCAAGGGTCAGAAACTTAATGTTAATGGAAGGGTATGACTTCAGTGGGGAGCTGAGATGTTCAAAAGTATCTGCTGGAAAAAAACAAGTCAGGGTACCATCTTGCTGAGTTCATGACAGCAGACTTTGTATAAACTTCTCAGATTCCCTATTTCGAAAACGGCAACATGATCTGAATCCAGTGGTTCATTAATCCTGCATGTCAACACAAGCATGTAAAATAAGAGATTACGGCTTTAGCACGTGCAGTCGGTATGTCCCAGAATTCATCCCCTAGACACAAATACCACATTTTTTACAGCAATTGTAATTATCTTTGCTGAAGTTTTACAAAATAACCTAGCTACTCTGAAAATGTCAATTGCACACAACAATGTTATGTCATATTAGGAAATTGGTACATAATATAGACTTGTGAGTTTTATATATTGCCTCTTAAGTAAACAACAAATCTACTGAACGTTAGATGGAGAATCGGGAGCTCAGAATTTCCATAATCATGCTTTGTAAAAGTCTCTCTGTGTTGCAAAAAGGCACGAGCCCTCCAAATAATCAGCAGCCTCTCAGGAGTCAAAGGAAGTTGAACGCCATCACTCAGAGAAAAAAGCTCAACAACAGGATTTGTGCAATTTAAAAATATTACTTAAAATGAAAAAAACACCCCCTTGAAATAAATCATTCATTTCCAATTAGAAATAAGCCTAGTGTGCTACTGTTTAAAGTGATGCTTAAAAGAAAGTAAAACATGCACTTAATTTGGTACTGTAGAGCCATATATTTCAGAGGTGGTATCAGCAACAATAGGAATTGCTTCCACATTTGTGGAACAAGATTTTCCACATGCTTTAAGACTGTTAAAGCTCCGGTGAGAGAAATTCACTCCTGTAGTGGTGCCTCCTTCTTTTTTGCATATAAGTTCGTGTCTTGTGTCTCATCACAACCTGCAAAAAGATCTTAAATTGGTGGTGCTAAGCAGCTTATTTGAAGCTTCATTTCTTTCTAAATTTTAATTTGTTCACAGTGTTCATAAGAGATGGTGCTCTAGGTGTCAGTAGAGTTATAGTTTATTTGCAAAGGCATAGCCTGACCTGACTCACCAGGGTGATTTTTCTTCACTGACCCACACACATCACTCAGTTGTCTTAGATACTTTTTTGTTGCTGCTAGAAATGGCAGTGAGTGTTGATTACTGACCAGCCAAACTTTCGCAGATAATCAGTCGATGGATTGTCCTCAGATCTCAGTGTCAATTGGCTAATTGGCAGATTCCACAGGGTTAAGGCGGATGAGTTGTGATCCAATCCAACCTAATGTAGTGGTCACAAAACACTTAGATTCAGACCATCGTATAACTGTGATTTGTTTTGGTCATTTCAGAGTCCTCAGGAACACACTGAGCCTTGACCCAACTCGCACAGTCACACTCAGAGTTATGTAAAACAGCAGCAAAAATTAACTGATAATAAAGAATACATTACATATAAAAGTACTGTAAAAAAAAAAAAAAAAAACAAACACCATGCTTGCAAATCCCACACAATTTCCCCGACAATAATAATTATTTAACTAACACAGAACAAAACTTGAGTACAAAAGATCAACGATAAACACGACAATACAAATTGAGCAGCTTTCTGTATAATATGAAAAGTTTTGTAAAATCATGATGGGGTATATGTGAAGAATTGCAGTCTCTGGGGACCACACGAACATCAGGCACAGGACCCAAATACAAATCCAGAAAACTGCAGTCCTCAGGGACCTGTATTTGTAAGCCAATATTGGGGTGAAGTGTTGAAATAAAAAAGACAGATGATTGAGCTCCTGCCGGCATCTTCTGGTTTACCTTTAATGTCCGCACCAAACCTTATTATGTGGCAACACCCAACACTGCCCAATTTCAAAGTACTACTGAGGCTGCTGGGATCTGTAGTCCATTTAAGTTGCGCCACTGCAGACTTTAAGTGGATGAGGTGGACAGGCACTTACAATTGCAAGGAGGAAATGTGTAAGCTTGGACAGACAGAGCCCGAGTGCCTTGGGGCCAGACAGCCCAGAAGAAAGAACCTCATAAAGAAAGAAATCATTGCAGAATACTGCTCTTTCACTTTGAATGCTTCGATGCTGAGCTTCTCTCTGGAGTCTACTCTGTAAAATATATTTTATCAAACTTCTGATGGTGAGTGGCATCATGATTAACAATAAAATATGGCATATGAAGCATCCTGGAAGCAGCTACTGTGTGAAAAAGAAACCATGCAGAATGCAAAACGGAGAACTTGTATACAATGTCTGCTTACAGACAGCCTATTCCAATAGTCATTTTGCTGTTACTAGAAACGGACAAATGAAAACTAAATGAAAAAGATCTTTCTTTAACACTTTCTGTAAATTCCTTGCTAAATAACATCATTTTGACATTGTGTTCAGTGTGTAGAGTTACGTAACATAACATTCTTAAACTTGTGTAATCCTGGTAAGGGTTATGGGGCATCACAGATTATCCTGGCAACATCGGAAAATGCAGAAGCCAATTGTAGATGGAACAACAGTCAAATGTAGAGCCTACTCTTGCACATAGCCATACTCACTCAGATTGGCACCAGTATAGAGTTCTCAATTAACCTGTCCCTTCTGTGAGAACATGGGAGGAATATCAAAATAACTGGAGAACATGCAAACCCCACATAGACAACAATTGAGAATGAGATTCAAAGCTAGGATGTGTGCAGCAAGGGAAATTAATTGTTTTGCTTTCCCCCTATGACAGGTACAATATAAAATACTATACTACTATACAATATTATATACTACTGTACTATATAAAATTAAAATCAGTGGTTTGTTTATAGATTTGTTGGGTCATTAATGGCACAAGCACAGAGTACAGTGCTCATCAACATTTAACATATCACCACTCTTTGACACCTATATTAGTGCTTATAATGATCTTCCCTTTAGTAAAATACGTTTTCTCTAATTCATTTTTGCTGGAGTATTTATTTTAAAAAAGAAGAGTAAATCCTCACTGGAGATATTTGCTAAAAAAGATCAGTGCAAATAAAAAGGAAATGGGCTTAGTGTAATGCTACTTTCTGTTCTCTCTTATAAAAGCAACACTCTTCCATTTTTGTAATTGAAGGAAATGTAGCGGTTTGCTTCTCATTTTGATTGTTTTTTTGGGCAGGGCACGAGTCATGTGGTCAACTTTCCTTGACCTCCTTCATTAGGACTCAGCAATCATCCTGAAATTTAACACTGGGCTCAAATCCAAAGTCGCCTTTTCATCTATCCTCTTTCCTCTTGATGCTTTCCTTTCCCTAAGAATACACATGTACCTCATTTCTGCTGCACATTGAAAAAATTAAATCAACTAGTTGAAATGCCACCATACTTTATTAACCATGGGCATTCATCCATTTCCAGAAGTGAAGATGTCACTGGTGGAGTTATGCTGAGATTCTGAGGGTGAATCCTGACACCAGAAAAAATGTCTGGAAATAGCAGATACTCTGAAAATTTTTATAAATGGTTACATTCTACCAGGAGAATTGGAACTAACAAAGGGGAGGATAAAATACTGTTCTCTGGAGAGAGGAAGTGCAGATGGGAAAGAAAGTGAGGGGACATGGGAAGGCTGCAAACCTGACAGAGATGATGGCTTTTTATAGACTCCAAAGCTGGGAGACTTCCTTGTTTTGATCTTTGTAAAGTAACCTATATTTTGGATATAAGCAAAACAAATCTATTTTTTGCCATCTGCTGATATTTCTTTTCTGCATTTTGTAAAGTCCCTGTAGGGGCACAGTGAAGTGATATGGTGAACAATCTTGAATAATTGAATAGAACACTGGGCCACATTCATGTCTTCAATCTGCCTAGCAGCATGTCTTTGGTCTGTGAGGAGAATTAGAATTGCAAGGAATGTGGCCTGTTTGCATTAACAGCATACAAACCACCTAATAGCAGGAACTCCAGTCCGGTGTTAAAATAGGGGCTAACAGCAATGAGGCAACAACACTTCTAGCTGCACTATAATCCTACTGTCATCATCTTCATTAAATCAACTAACAGGCAATATAAAATCAAATGTAAATTGCTTGGAATTTTAATTGCGGAAGCCACTTGCAGCAAAATGCTAGATGTGCAGCAGGACTTTCTTTGGGTGTCTGACTAGCATGACATTTCTTGTACAGTTTCTAGCAGTTATCTTTTATATGTACTGTAGTGACTGCATCGAAGGGCATCCTGAGATTGATAAAGCTACCTTGTTCATTTAGCATTTTATGTAATGTAATGGGGAGAGAAAAAACTGAGTCTTCTTCTTGTCCTACAGCACCGAGAAACCACTTAGTGAGGAGATTTAATCCCACATTTACTGGTTCCCCAGCTATAAGAACCCTGTCTGTCCAGAAGGAAGTACCATTTTGTCAACAGTGATCTGCTGGACGGAGCTCTTGAGTAAACAGACCCTGAACCTATGGCTAAAGCCAAAACATTTTTGTTATTTTGGAAGCCTCAGAGAAAGATGCCTAAATGCCACAAAGCCAGGTCAGGTCAATTTGGGGAGCATGCACTAGTACAGCATCTTGCCACACCCACCACATGACAATTGGCAGCTCCCCAGGGAGACAGTCCAGTCCCAACCTCCGGAAATGACCATCTCTTTGCCACAGGCAGGTGTTGCATGTGTGCTTCCTTGACCTGGTCAGCAATGAGGATCCTGTGAGCCGGCTTGCCCTCGGAGAATTGTGCCACATGGCTATAGTGCCGTAACTGATGTTCCCTCACAATGCAGGTAATGTACCTCAGTTGGAAATCTGTGAGCAACTGTTTGTTTGACACATAATTAAACCAGCAGTACCCAATGGATTCTCCGAAGAGACACAGTACCAAAGGAGTCCAGTCTTCATTCTCAGGTCACTGGAGAACACCTAGGTTTCATTACCATATAGCAAAACAGGAAGCACCAGAACTTTAAAGACTTTGATCTTCGTCCTCTTGCAAAGATATTGAAAACACCATACAACCCTTTCCAGCGACCTCATGACAACCCCCCCGAACCCCCCACCATGCTCTCCAAATCTGTCTACTGATTTCATAGGAAGAGTCACTGGAAACATGAATGTTGCTGCCAAAGTAAGTAAACCTTTTGATGAGGTCGACACTCTCTCTGCAAACAGACACACTGATGATGGCTTTGCCAAAGAGGTCATTAAAAGCCTGGATCTTGATTTTTATCCAGGACACTCACAAGCCCAGGCACTCAGACTCCTTTCTCAGTCTCTCAAGAGTCCCGATCAGAATCTCCATTGACTCTGCAAAGATCACAGAATTGTCAGTAAAGTCAAGATCAGCAAATCTTTCTTCACCCACAGATGACCCACATCTGCTGGAGCCCACAACCCTGTCTAACACTCAGTTCATGCAAGCATTGAACAGAGTAGGAGCAAAAACACACCCCTGATGAATCCCAGAATCAAGGTTCTGCCTGCACTCAGCACAGCATTCACAGTACCAGTGTACAGGCTGGCCATGACATCTAGAAACTTTGGGGGGGATCCCGTCCCACAGGGCAACTCAATCAACTGAGTCAAGTGCTTTATGGAAATCGCCAAAGACAGAAAAGAAATTCAACGACATTCACATTTGTTCTCGATCTGAACCCTCAGCTCCAGGATGCAGTCAATGGTAGACTTCTTAGGCATAAAATCACATTGCTCTGCTTGCTGGTAGGTGAGCAATTGATCATACATCCTATTGAAGATTGACCCTAGCAAGGACCTTACTGCGCACAGAGAGCAGTGTTATCCACCTGTAATTGCTGTAAACGAGGCGATCACCCTTCCCTTCCGAATAGGGATGATAAGTCCCATTTTTCAGTCAGTTGGGATGACGCGTGTCTTCCAAATGGAAGCAAAGATTGCTTGCAATGCCAGGAGGACAGCCTTACCACCAGCCTGGAGAAGTTCACCCAGAATACCACAGATCCCTGCAGCCTTCCCTGCCCTCAGCTGTTTCAATACCCATGCAATCTCAGTGAAATTGGGTAGTTCACAGCTAAATGGAGGTTCAGCCTCAAGAACTGAGAACGCAGAGATGTCTAACATCCTAGCCGGAGGATCAGCTTTAAACAGCTGCTCAAAGTAGGCAGCATAGTGGATCACAACTGCAGCATCATCAGTGCCCTGACTGTGACTCTTCAAGGAACAGATTCGGATGTGCATAACGCTTATATTCCTCTGTAAGCAGGACGTGGGTCGCTAGACCATAGATGGTGTGTTACTTGCTTACAGATTCCTGTAACAAATGCCTCCTTATCTGTCCTCAGAGCCCTCGCAACCATCCTTTTCAGTTCATCCAGAGTTACCATCAAGCTGTGCGCTGTGACTCCTTTCGATAATATCCAGGGTATCCTGTGAGATGAAATACCAACACAACCCTCAGCAACCTTCAGGGTCTTGTCACGGAAGGTCTCCCACATGATATTAGGATCAGCAGTTGCACCCAAGTCTGCAAGTTCCTCACACAAAATGTGTCCATACTCATCAGCAACAGCCTGATCTTTGACTCTGGCCAAGTCCAGCCTCATTCTCCTAGTAGATGGTAGCCTACTGGACCTATGCTGAATCGTTAGTGTAGCAAAAGTAAGTCTGTGGTCATTATTTACAAACTGGGCACTTTTGTAGACCCTGCAGTTCTGCAGGGGCCTCCAGCATTTGGCCATGAGGATGTAATCGATTTCCTAATCCACACCACCAGTAATGGAGTATGCAGACCAACAATGCAGCTCAGGGTGCTGGAGCCAGGATCCATTGATCTGCATCTTGTAACCTTTTGCAAAGTCAAGGAACATAGAGCCACTTTCACCACAGTCACCAGACCCATAGAGACCAACATAATCCTCATAGCCAGCCTTGTCAGTGCTAGTGGTCTCATTGACATTATACCCAGGATGAAGCCTCAAGGCACGATCCCTAAATGCTACAAAGCATTTATTTTTAATTGAACTTTCTGTTGAATTAAACAAGATGACCTGGTTGGTGCCCCAACCTTTATTTTGAGACCACAGGGGCTGGGTAAAAGTATGTTTACCTGTACAGTTGTGAGTATGCAAAACACACAGTTTAATCTTGTATTATTACTTATTAATTATTGTTTTATTTATTTATTTTTTATTTGTCTTCTTATTTGTCTATTGAGCTACTTAGTTAATAAAGCTATTTTAATAATCTTAACCTGCATGTCTTTTACCACACGAACAACTGTAAACCTACTTTTTCCCATATACACACAAAAAGATTTTTATTTATAAGGAAATGTAATGCATAAACAGACAAAGACTTCTGTAAGCTGTTCTTCTTAGCTCCATATGTCCAGGGTGAACAGAAATTAAAAAAAAAAATCCAGTTAAGATGGAGAAAAAGCAAAATCTGCAGGAGTTCCAGGCCAAAAGACCCCTCAGTCCCCACTGGGCATTCTGCTTAACACAAATGTACACATGTAGTTCTTTATTTTTTTTTTAGGCTTCATCTGAAAGGATTAAAAACAGTGAATCTTATGATAAACTAGCTGAAATACCTGGTGTTGCCCAGGAGGAAAATAAAGTTGCTTTTTTTAATTGTTTGAGAAAAATATAATTTTAAAAAACCACAACTTTAAAAATAAAAATAAATTACGAAACAATGAAGACTCACTAATGTGCTTGTCTTGAGGTCTTGTATGTATGTTATCATCTAGCTGATGCTCGGAACCAGCCAACTCTATTTAATTTCAAAAGCATCAGGGGCGCGTTGGTGCTCAAACATAAAGAATGCTGGCAGTCACCTCCAGTTCGCCCACTGGTGGTTGTCAGCTGGATGTCAACCAAGTGTCAACTGGATGATAGCATGCATACAAGACCGCAAGATCACCCTACAGTATTTTTAGTAGACAAATGAGGAACATGTGTACCATGTTTCATGTAAATCGCTACAGCCGTTCGGAAATGATGCTGGAACATACATACATACTCACATTGACTTTTATATATATATAAATTGGTGTATCCAATTTCATTCAGGAATCAAAGGTGACTGCACAGGACCTTCATCAGGTACGCCACCATGAAAGAACCGGAAAAGAAAAGAGAGAAATGTAATGATTATTAATGATTGCAGATGCACAGAACAGAATGATAATTCTATGCATATTTAGGGTATTAAGATTAGAAGTAAATTGAATCTGTGAAAAGGCAAAATTAAAAAAGTAGGATTTTAGGAATTTCTTAAAATGTTCCACAGGATTAGCCTGACATATCTAAATTAATAAAGTACTCCAGATTTTTGGTACATGACAGCAAGAGTCTGTTTCATCAGTTCTTTTAAGTCTGGCTCTTGGAATTATAAGAAGACAACCATTAGAAAATTTAAGGATACGACTTTGGAGTGTAGCGGGACATGAACTCCAAAATATAGGAAGGAGCAAGATTATTTAAGGCTTTATATATCATGTAAAAGGACTCAGACCACACGACAAAATTGTTTGGCGGCAGCCATCCATATACTTGAATTTGGCTGTCAAAAAAGAGAAGGTTTGGTTGTACAAGTCTTTACAGACATCAGTCCAAAACAGAACTGACAGGTAGACAAAAACATAGCGGTTTTAAAGTCAGGCAGGGGAAATGACATCGCCTAGGCAGAAAGTAAAAGTGATCTTATACTGGACGGAACCGGAAGTGATGTCGTCTGGGCACAGACCTGAAGTGATGTTATTCAGGTCTAAAAATTAGGTGACTTTACATCCTTTGAGGCATTCATTTTAAATATTAAAACAGATTCCAACACAATTATAGTGCTAGTCTACAGACCACCAGGGCCATATTCATTGTATATGACTGAATTTAGCAAACTTTTATCTGATTTGGCTATAAATTATGATCACATAGTACTGATGGGGGATTTTACTGTACACATTGATGTGGAAACTGACACTTTTAGCAAATGTTTTACTTATTTGTTAAATTTAGTAGGATTCTGTCAGAATGTCAAAGGTCCAACTCATAATCATAACCACACATTAGATTTAATTATAACTTACAAGTTGAAAATCAAAATATAAATATTACTCCATTAAATGAAGTTATTTCCGATCACTACTTAATTACATTTGATTTAGTCCTGCCCTTGCCTAAACACTCACAGATTAAAACAAAGGCAGTGCGACATCTTGATTGTAATTCTGCTTCAGAATTTATAGATACTTTGAGTAAGTTGAGTGTAACTGTAGAAAACCATTTAGATCAGTTAACATCAAATGTAAACGTGGAAAACAACTTAGATCAGCTAACATCACGTTATAATGTGACCTTGAGAGATGTTCTTGAAACAGTGTCTCCCCTTAAAACAAAAGTGATCAAAGCACATAGAAACTCTCCCTAGTTTAATGAAAACACTCGAGTTCTTAAATTAGAGTGTTGAAAACTGGAGCGCAGATGGAGAACAACAAAGCTACATGTCTTTCAAATTGCAAGAACAGAGGGTGTTAAAAAATATAAAAAAGCTCTCTTTAAAGCTCAATCAGAATACTATTCTACAATAATAGATAGCAATAATAAAAATACTTGTGGACTGTTTTGAACAGTGGGTAAATTAACAAATGGAAATTCAGATCTACAGTGCAAAATACCAACAGATATTAGCAGTACAGACTTTATGAACTTCTTTAAAGAGAAAATTAAAAATATAAGATCCCAGATCTCAGCATCACAGTACAAACCAAATACTAGCTTAGCAGACCCTGTCTCAAATTGCATTCAGCACTTTAGTAATTTTAATACTGTAACTGAGCAGGAAGTCTTAACTTGAATTTCTAAAATGAAGCCCATTACTTGTTCCCTAGATCCAGTGCCAACAAAACTAGTAAAATGTGCAATGGATGTTCTTGCAGCGCCTATTCTATACATTATCAATAGTTCATTATTGCATGGCACAGTACCTGATGCACTAAAAGTGTCAGTCATTAAACCATTACTTAAAAAGTCAGACCTAGACCCACACATACTAAATAATTATAGGCCTATTTCAAATTTACCCTTTCTCTCTAAAATACTAGAAAAAGTAGTCACCAATCAGCTTCAGTCACACCTTACGCATTACAATTTATTTGAGAAATTCCTGTCTGGTTTCCGCACTGGTCATAGTACAGAAACAGCACTAACACAGGTTGTAAACGACATTCTGATATCCTCTGATGAAGGAAACTCCACTGTAATTATGTTGTTAGACTTAAGTGCAGCATTTGACACCATTGACCATTCTATTTTAATGCACAGGCTAGAAAATGATGTTGGGCTTACAGGCACTGTGCTCGCTTGGTTTAGTTCTTATTTATCAAATCAATTCCAATATGTACGGAAATGTGCTGACAGTACTGCATCATTATACACAGAAGTGAGATATGGTGACCTGCAGGGATCAGTACTGGGACCTTTACTATTTTCAATTTACATGCTTCCACTGGGATTTATCATTAGGAAACATAATGTTAAATTTCACTCGTATGCAGATGACACCCAGTTATACCTTTCATTTAGATCAAATGTAGTTTCTCCGATGTTGTCTTTAATTAGTTGTGTTAGTAAATTAAACGAGTGGGTGGATGAGAACTATTTGTCTTTAAACACAGATAAAACAGAGATGCTAATTGTTGGAGGGAATGACGCTGATCACAACAATATTCTGTCATCATTTAACTCAGTTGGAATCACCATTAATTTTACTGAATCAGCCTGCGAACTAGAAGTTATCTTTGACTCTAGCATGTCATTTAAAGTGTATATTTCAAAGTTGTCCAAATCATGTTTCTTCCATCTTAAAAATGTTGGGAAATTAAGGCACTTTCTAAATAAACAGGATTCTGAGAAATTAATTCATGCATTTATTTTTAGTAGGATTGACTCCTGCAATGCGTTGTTCACTGGATGTTCAAACTGTTCTTTATACAGCCTCCAGTTAATCCAAAATGCTGCTGCAAGAATTATTACAAGAACAAGAAAATATGAACACATTACTCCAGTTCTTAAATCCTTACACTGGCTCCCGGTTAAGTTTAGGGCAGATTTCAAAATCCTCTTTTTAACATATAAAGCATTAAATGGTCAAGGCTTACTTGCCTGAACTTATCATGACTTACAAACCAGAGCGCACATTAAGATCTCAAAATGCCGGTCTGCTTATGATTCCAAGGATTAATAAAATAACAGTGGGAGGTCGAGCTTTTAGTTACAGGGCCCCTAAACTGTGGAATGGTCTGCCTGCTATTATAAGAGATGCCCCTTCGGTCTCAGCTTTTAAATCCTGGCTGAAGACTCACTACTTCAGTTTAGCATATCCTGACTAGATCTGCTGATTAACTGTACAGACTGCATCTCTGTTGTTAGTTATTAGCACTAAAACATAAGTAACATGGTAGTTATAATTGGATACTAACCCTCACCTATTCTGGTTCTCTTCTCAGTACTCAAATGTAGCAGCTTGGTGCCAAGGTCCACCTGTCAAGTTGTTTTACCTGCCTAAGGTAAAGTCATCCCTGATGGAGGATCGCAGGAATCATGGGAAAGAGGGGTCCTTTCATCTGATTAGCATCATTTCAGCTGTGGAATGGCCAAATGGGGGAGGCAGCTTGATGGATGAGGTCTCCAGGGGCCTCATGCATAACGCCGTGTGTAGAATTCGCACTATAACATGACGTAAGCACAAAAGCCAAAATGTGCTTACGCACAGAAAAATCCAGATGCGGGAATCTGTGCGTACTCCAACTTCCACGTTCTTCTGCTACATAAATCCCGGTCAGTGTGAAAAATAACGCACGCGCCTGCTGTCTCTCCCCAATTCCTCCCAGAATTACGCCTCTTTCAATATGCAAATCAATATAAATAGCCCTTAAGCTCAGCATTCTGTGAAAAGACAATGGGAAAAGCACAGGGGAAAATAGAAGAATTTCAGTGAATATCAAGTGGAAGCAAAGGAAAAAATACTATTTGTTGATTTAAACAGTGGTATAATCAACAAAAGGAAGCTGATCGAGTGACATTGCGTGTCGGAGAAACTCGAAAGCTCAAGTTCACAAAATTGCACAGTGCCAAAATAAAAAAGAAGTCACATATCAAAGTCACCGTGAAAAGGCGAGTTGTAGCCCACAGTCTGAGTGTCATATGAAAGCTTATTAGGGTACAGACAAAAAAAAAATAGCCACACAGTATGAAAAAAGCACGAAATGTCAACTTTAATCTCGAAATTTCCACTTTAATCATGTAGTTTATTTTGTCATTAAAGCAGAACATCATAAACTTCATCTTAAAATCATTTAATAGTTTCTCAAATCCCATCGAAACTAAAGTAGTATGTTAAATACTTTGTTTTGTATTTGATCTTCTATGTGCTCTATGTGTGTGAATCACTACATGCTTCTGTTCTTTCTCTTTCTCCGACAGGACACAGAATCCATTACATTCATGATATTACAGCTCTCTGAATAATTAAAATACTGATATGTGTATGTGATATCATTTTCATGATGATAGGAATGAAAGCATGTTATTAAACATGGGAACACGATGGCGCAATGATTGTTCATGTCTCACACAAGATGTTGCTGCGCCATGCGCTTCCTTCGATGAAATAATTTATTGAAGCAGTACTGTCTCTTTCAAACGTACTAACCTCCAATTCCTGTCCTTACTTTTCTTTCCCCAAATACCCAATCACCACACAATCAGCTCTGTAATAGATGTTAAGCCATCTGTAAGCTTACCACAACGATTCTTCAAAACTTTTAAGGAACATTGAAATATTTTCATAGTACGTGTTTAATTATTCTATCCGTCTATCCTTCCAGTGTTGCGCTAGCCTCAGCAAATATACAGCGCGTTGCAGGAACAATACGTGAAATTGCTAGCACTGCGACACCATGTCCTCACATGTTTAATTATTAACAATACAGATTATTTAAATGAAGTTAAAGTTTTATCTGTATAATATAATCAACATATTTTGCTGCATTTCATCTTAAAAATGATATCGTCATCATATCCAAATACGCACTTTATAAACTGGCGCAGGTTGTCCAATATTATAACTGTAGTGCAAGTTTACAGTGGGGTAATTGTACTTATAAGTACAAACAGTTCTACAAGGAGCAATTGATTGAGTGAGTTTATAGCTATTGGGATGAAACTGTTTCTGAACCGCAAGGTCCGTACAGGAAAGGCTTTGAAACGTTTTGCCGTGGCTGAGGCAGCGTGTGCTTGATGCTGTATACCGATAATTCTCTTTCCGATCAGCTGCTGCTGTGATTCCCCACTCAGATACAGTGATATAAATATTCCGAGTGGTGCAGTGAGATTAATACACTTAAAGGGAGCAGCTGAAAGAAGAAAAAGAAGAAGAAGATGCAGTGAGGGTAACACCGCTATGGTAAGCAAAGCAGCTATGGTATTTAGAACAGTTTGGCCATTCTGTGGAACATTATATTGTTACAGGTTAATTACAATCAGATGCATTACACTAATAAACAATATGCAGTTAATTTCAGTGTATTTATAAAGCTGCGTCAGGAATGTGGATCTAAGAAATAAAGGATAACCACACTGGAACAGCAGCACTCCTTTGACGCCTGGTGCCGTCAGTCTGCAAAACCGAGTGCAGAACTTGATCACGACAGGGTATGAGCTACCGTGGAAATGTGCGTGGCTTTATGCCAAGTTTAGGTTTTATACATCGCGATTTGAATGTGGAAACGTTCTTACGCAACATTTCTGTGCATACGCACTGTTTATACATGAGGCCCCAGGACTCGAAACAAATCCAAATCATATTATGTGATATCATCTACTGTTAAATTCTGCTCTGTACTTCTAAAATTTTTATTTTTATACTCTCTTTGAACTGCCTTTCCCAAGGTTTCTTCCATTTTTTTCCTACAAGGGTTTTTTTGAGAGCTTTTTCTTGTCTTCTTAGAGAGTCAAGGCTGGGGGCTGTCAAGAGGCAAGGCCAGTTAAAGCCCATTGTGGCAATTCTTGTGTGATTTTGGGCTATCTATACTAATAAAAGGCAAAGCCCTCACTCACTCACTCACTCACTCACTCACTCACTCACTCACTCACTCACTCACTGACTGACTCATCACTAATTCTCCAACTTCCCATGTAGGTAGAAGGCTGAAATTTGGCAGGCTCATTCCTTACAGCTTACTTACAAAAGTTAAGCAGGTTTCATTTCGAAATTCTACACGTAACGGTCATAACGGTCGATAATGGTCGACAACGTCCGCCATGTTGAACTTTCTTATTTATGACCCCATCTTCATGAAATTTGGTAGGCGGCTTCCCTGCGCTAACCGAAACCGATGTACTTACTTATTTCGATGGTATGACGCCACTGTCGGCCGCCATATTGAACTTTCCAACGTCACCAATTTTCCAACT
>JANRMT010062854.1:114035173-114069542 GCA_026402145.1 Polypterus bichir lapradei | reverse complement strand
GAACTTGAAAAGAAATATTTTTTGGAATGTGATCGCGCAAGTCAGTACATCGAGCCCGCGTGCTATTGTGGTTTTGCTTGTGTGCTTCAGTAAGTTACCGTCCCCTCGCTCTTACTTTTTTACCGTTCATCTAATGAATACACTGAGTATGGCTTTACCAAAACAATCATTGATCGCGAATAAAGTATCCATTATTCATGAAGCTTCAATAGGTGAATAGGTGATCTGTCTTTCTGCGTTAACCGCATGCGTTTTCATACGTCTCACACTAAGGTGATGCGAGGTTAAAATAAATCGAGAAGCGCACGTACATACTTAGTGCATCCCCTCTCGGGAATCGAACCTCGGACGTGGGCGCTACAGGCGAATGCTTTACTATTGCGCCACTGCGTGTGGTTTAGCTATTTGAGCGTAGCAGTGTAATTCGGTTTTTGTTCAGCACTCTTTGGAACTGTTACTTTTTGTCTGCGCACTGCGTCAGTTCACGTGAGCCGCTGAATATGGTTTTATATGTCATTCGCTCGCTTCTAATTGTTTCGCTGCCTTCTTAATTATATAATGCATGTTTTCTAAAGCGCGTTTTGTAGCTCTTCCTGGCTTTCTACGTAATGCGTGATTACGTGAGAGGCGTGATGATGTCATACGAAACTCCGCCCCTCCAGCTGAACTCCATTACAGTAAATGGAGAAAAACAGCTTCCAGTTATGACCATTACGCATAGAATTTCGAAATGAAACCTGCCCAACTTTTGTAAGGAAGCTGTAAGGAATGAGCCTGCCAAATTTCAGCCTTCTACCTACACGGGAAGTTGGAGAATTAGTGATGAGTCAGTCAGTCAGTCAGTCAGTCAGTCAGTCAGTCAGTGAGTGAGTGAGCCAGTGAGGGCTTTGCCGTTTATTAGTATAGATATATATAGATATATATAGATATAGATAGATATGACAACAACACTCATATCAATGACAAAACAATTACATTAACAATCAAGTTACGTTATTTTTTTAATTTTTCCTTTTTCTTTTTCATAACTTCTTTAACACAGTACTTCTCCACTGCGAAGCGCGGGTATTCTGCTAGTACAAAAATAAATTGTATTGTATTGTATTGTATGTTATTGGCCTCAGAACAGGAAGTGACGTCATTGAGACCACGCAGAGTTTCTCGTATTCGGTCTGGAGAGGAAAAAGAGGAAGGATTAGTGCACTCTGCCCTTTAGCTGCCTCCCATGTTCATTAGTAGTATTTTAAAATTCAACTCTAAAGGACACAATTAACCAATGTAACATTGCTAAAACTGGCAAGATGTGCTCAGGTAATCTTTTTCTGGCTAGGATTCTTACTGCTACATTTTAGACTAACTGCAACCAATTGATGTAAATCTTAGAAAGAGCAGTTAGGAGTGCATCACAGTAGTCTAGTGAAAAACAATTTCCCAGCATCTTGCAATGTTATAAGAGGTCTAACTTTTGCAAAAAACATACTATGCAGAGCCTATAAAAAATATTTACCCTTTGGAAATTTTCATATTTTATTGTTATACAACATTGAATTGCAATGGATTTAATTTGGCATTTTTGGCATTGATCAAAAGAAAATAAATCTGTAATCTCAAAGTGAAAACTACAGAAGCTTATGTGCACCATTCAAAACAGTGAATGGTGCACACATTTTTTATTTTATTTCTCAAAAGTATTGTGTTATTTCACAAAAGCATTGCATTATTTCCATTTTGTCTTGGTAGCCCTTTTGTATTATTAATATGTAGCCTTTGTCAGAATGCCTCATATCTCACAGACTTACCACTGTTTATAAGGTATTGTACCATATAACGTCTCCCCACCTTCCCTTCTAAATTTATTACCTCAGGCAATTAGGTGTAGTAAAAGACAAGCAGGAGTTAAGTTACAATTTAAATAATGTATTATTGATAATATTCATAAATAATAACAATATGCAAAGTACAAGTAAATACTGCCAATCATACTACCTGATAAATGCTGATATGTAGTTTCAGGCGGCACACAGACTTGTTAGTTACTTAAAATGTTTCTACTTAAGTCCTCATTTTTGGTCAGCCTTCTTCAAAACAGGATGCATGCCTGTCTCAATATGGCTGCCTAGATGTACTCTTCATTGTGTTGTCCTTTTCAGTTGACGGTGTGTCTGATGCTCCTTCATCAGTTCGTAACAGAGAGAGGCAGGGGGTAAAGCAAGCAAATTTATAGAGTCTCTGTCCAAACCGTACAGCCAATAGGGTGTTGTGGTACTTAATGGCTTCTGATACAAGCCAATTCCAAACAGCCATACTTCAGACTAATGAGACACAGAATACCTTCCCACCTGCTCCCAAAACCATTTGTTAAGGTGAAGCTTGCCAGGTCAGTAGATTGGCTTTACTGTGCGGGTTGATTGAGAGAGTCCTGCAGAGAAACACTTGCCAAACTTGTTTTAGGCACTTCCCCCAACCCTGTCTTAAAATTACAAAGAACTGGTTCTTAACCATCAAACCATTGCTGTTCTTATCAATGATAGACATTAAAGTTACAAATAAAGACATACAAAATATTTATCAACTTATATGCCAAATGTCACACCACAACAATTTCACAATAATTATTGCATCATTTTGCCAAAGTATTGCATTATTTTGCAAAAACACTGCCTGCTGGTGTCAGTAATTACACTTTTCATGTGGGTGCTCCAGCCATCTAGTGACAGCTTGTGAAAGAAATGGCTAAGAAGATATTTAGCGTGCAATCAAGTGACAAGAAGTGAACAAAAGTTAGAGGTGTACATTTAATCTTGCTTGTGCTGAGGAGTATAATTATTATGCCCGGTTTAGAATCCCATACAGCCAGTGATCATCCCAGCAGCACTTGGTATAAGGGAACAAGCTAATGCTGTGAACGGTATATTGGTCCTCTTGGTCACAAATGCACAGTCATTTAGGAAAGAGCGTGCTGTATTCCATCCAGTAATAGAAACCAATAAATATAGCATCAATTTAGTTCTGATCCAGTTATTTGAAAATAGATATTTTGAAAAATGTATGCTCTGGTGTTGTAGTGGTTAGTGGGGTTGGACAAAAAGTATGCTATTTGGAGATAATTTACTTTACAGCACATGAAGGACTAAACATACTTTGTTACTGAGCACTATTACTGACACATTTCCAGTATTCTATGTTAAAACAGGTAATCATACACAGTTAGGCACTCTCAGTGATGCCAAACAATCCACAAATATACAGAGAGAAAATGCAAACGTAATGCAGACACTCCCATTGAAAGGCATGAATGACACATCAACACTACCACTTTGTCTTTGTTAAAACAACTTACTAAACTTTATGCCAACTAAAACTAAATGTATACCTATAACTTTGTTCATTTCTTGCCCCATTTTGTAAGCAACATGCCTGCTTAATCTCTCCCTTAACAGCTGTTAGTAGACTGAAGCACACATGTGCATGATGTTGACACCATCAATTGGCAGTGTCTTTGCGAAATAAAGAAACACATTTGTGAAATCATGCACTAATTATTGAAAGTAACTCAGCACTTTCGCAAATGCAATGCTTTTTTGACTGCCGGGAATAAGCTTCCATAGAAAATAGTATTTTATAATTATAATTATTTTGTGTTTTATTTAGAACACTTTGAGAGTTCTGCTTTCCCGTTGACATTAAAGATTCTTCTTTTATTGATCAGTGTCAAAAAAGCCAAGTTAGATTAGTATGTAATTACTGTAGTATGTAAACCCCCTAATTAGTATCTGAACCCCCTAATTTACATACTTATCTGAAAATGTGTCTAGAAAAGTGTCTCAAAGAGTTGTGACTTCTGGCATCAGCATCCAACTTTGAAAATTTCAAGTGATTTTGTTCTTTTGCTTAAACCAAGCACCACATTGCTGCAAGTATATGGAGGTGGTGAAGTTCTGTTAATCATTATTTTTACCATATTTTCTGATTTGTCTCTTTGTTTTAGTTTTTCTAATGGTTTCATTAATCATCTGAAGTACGTGAACGTAAAAACATCAACCTAGAGCATTATCGGCTGTCCCTGTGTTTGTTTCTAGAAGAAATCAAAAAGAAAAAAAAAAAAAGAAGAAACTGGAACACTGTACAAGTAATACTTACTTACAAGATGTTTAATAACTCGGCATTAGACAGTCTCCAGCTGTGGCTAATCTACAAGAGGTTATATTAAAAAAAAAAAACAGGGAACCCAGCCAAGGTCTGTCTGTCTTCTTAAGTTCCATCCTTGGTGACAGTAACAAGAAACTGAAGTTTTTCCCAGCAGCAATGGACACAAATCAGAAGCACTTTTGAAAACAGCTCACTCACACCCAAACCATTAAGCCAGGCCAACTGACCCAACATCATGTTTTTGGTGTGCATGTAATCAACTCAGAATCCCACACCAGCAGGACAAAACATGTAATCTCAACAAAGAAAGAAAAGAACAGAAGTGTAGGTGCTGTGTGGTGGTTAGTACCCATGATGATAGTGCTCATAGAAATATTAGTCTTGGTGGCTTGGTAGGGAGGTAATACTGCTGTGCTTGTGAATACAAGAATATATTGAGGGGAAGACACCATGGAGTGACTGATAACTGATTGTGTTTTGCAGGAGGGACATAAATTCCATGAGAAACAGTATTTTTTTCTTCTCTTAGCCTTTAATAATTGCCTAATCTCTCTTCACAAACACCTCAAAAAGGCATAGAAAAGGACAAAAAAGCTGCAATATCAAGGAACAACCACCTAACGAGACTTTTAAAGCAGATTTAACTTCTTGAAACAAGCTATTGAGACATAGCATCAGATGTCAGTTGTGTCCAGGTGACTTGACTAGAAGATAAGGTCCAATGATGATTTGATAAACACAAACTAGAGATCACTCACATGCCAAAATAGTATGGTGGACAGGCAGGCAAGCAGTGGAGTGTGTTAGTTGCTTATTTTATCATCTTGCTTAAGTGTTGCTTACATAAATTTGTCTAAGGAATGATTTAGTTGACCTGAAAGAGTCCTATGCCTCATCGTCAACTCCATTTTGTTCTGTAGTGTGTCTTTGGATGTTTACACTCGCAAAGGAACTTGTCAGACACCCTAAACTTTGTTCATATAGTCTAAACATTTCTAGGACAAGTCAAAATACTTTTATATGTATTTAAAAATGCAAGCTAAATCTTTCCATAAACAACATATTAAAATAAAAAATAAAATCTGTACTAGAATAACCATTTAAAGTATAAATCATGGTGACAATCTGATTGTTACATTCAACACACACTACAATGACCATTCTGCTGTTCCTTTTTATCATGACAGCGTGTGCCTGCACTGATTTCAAGTCCCCATTTATGTGTCTTACATATATGTCATCAGAGTAGGGGTGCACACTATAGGTGGGACTAATGGATGTCAGCTTTGGGTTGGGAGAGCTCATAAGTTATTAATGTTAAGGGGACCAGTGTTAGCCAATGCTGGCTACATTGCATACTCTCTATGTACAAATCACTCTTGTTTGCATGGGTAGCCATGGGAGGTCAAGTGTGATAGAACATTAGTGTGATACAGTTCTATGGATAGAATTACACAGTCACCAACAGCAAGAAACGTAAGAAAAAATATGCTGCAGCACATACCCAATACATCATCTATAAAAAGGAAAGCAGTGAGTTTATTTATAACTAACAGAAGCCACTAATGGACAGTACAGAGTTCTATGTGTTCCTGATCTAAGCAAGCAAAAACAGTAGAGAAGTATTTTTTGCATTTTAGGAGTGCTCCAAATCAATTGGTAGCAGAGTGAAATCCCACTATAATGTGTTAGAATGTGAGAAAGACAACCTGTGTGGTCCCATGTACAGTCTTGTCAAGAAAGTGAAGGAGCAAATGGGTTTGCCTGAGTGAGCTCTAAGATTATAGACCCAGAGCTTCTACACAGAGTTTGGGACCTCAGAGGTAATTCCATAAAGAATCACTGGTCCAGGATTAATAGCTGTAGTGCCACAGTGTAGGCAGGTATAATGACACACCAGAGACAGTAATAGAGAAAAAATTAGAAAAAAACTAGGAGATGTGAACTCAAGGAATGGGCCAAAGTTAAAACTAAGAGTGAATCAGACTTTATGTCAAGATCAATAAAATACAATAATCAAAAAATTGGGATCAAAAAAACAAGAGCCAAAAAAGTCAAGAAAAAAATATATTTTATCAATTGTGATCTTAGAGTAAATTGACGGATACTCTGAAACTGCAGAGGACAATCATTAACCTATCGTCAGGATGACATCACAAACATGTCAACTACAGGGAATTCTGTGAAGGATTTCAATGGAGGCGATTATAACAACAGCCTAAAATGGTGACATCCACCACAATAAAACATCCATCCATCCATTTTCCAACCCGCTGAATCCAAACACAGGATCATGGGGGTCTGCTGAAGCCAATCCCAGCCAACAATCCTAGGCAGGGTGCCAACCCACTGTAGGACACACACAAACACTAGGGCCAATTTAGAATCACCAATCCACCTAACCTGCATGTCTTTGGACTGTGGGAGGAAACTGGAGTATCTGGAGAAAACCCACACAGACACGGGGAGAACATGCACACTTCACGCAGGGAGGACCCAGGAAGCGAACCCGGGTCTCCTAACTGCGAAGCAGCAGCGCCACCGTGCTGCCCACAATAAAACATATATACGTAAATTGTGAAGTTTATAATAAAGTACAGTAAGGTACAACAAAACATACTTTAAATTCAGGTTCTCCATACATCAAAACTGCATATTTAATGCATAATTTCCAAAGATCATAATAGTAGGTAGGCACTTGGGCAATAGAAAAGGACTGAGAGATGAAAATACTAGTGAGGACAGAAGCGGTGGAGCGAAATGAGAAGTCAAACACCCTGGAGATATTATTATCGTTGGATGCAAGAAAAGCATTTGATATGGTTGTATGGAACTACCTCTTTACTACATTGGAGAAATTTGGGTTTGGCCCAAGCATATGTGCATGGATTAAACTACTGTATACCAATCCAGAAGCTTCAGTTTGTATTAACAACATTATTTCAGACTACTTCAAATTAGAATGCAGTACTAGACAAGGATGCTCCTTGTCACCACTGCTTTTGCAATTGCCATTGAGCCACTTGCAATTCACTGTCGAAATGCTTATGAGATAAAGGGGATTATCAGAGATGGACTTGAACAGAAAATTTCACTATATACAGATGATATGGTACTATATATATATATATTGTGGTCCCCGGCTGGGGCTGGAGCCCGGCCGGGACGCCCAGGAGGACCAGAGGAGGGCTTGTGCCTCCTCCGGACCGCGAGGGGGCGTCCGTCCTGGTTATGTTGGGGGCCTCGGGTACAGGGCTTGGAAGCCCAGCCCTGTAGGGACCCGTGGCCACCGCCAGGCGGCGCCCCGATGCCGGAGTATCCCGTGTGGGACCCGGTCAGGGCTGGAGCCCAGCCGGGACGCCCAGGAGGACCAGAGGAGGGCTTGTGCCTCCTCCAGACCGCAAGGGGGCAATCGCCCTGGTTGCATTGGGGGCCACGGGTAGAGGGCTTGGAAGCCCAACCCTGTAGGGGCCCGTGGCCACCGCCAAGTGGCGCCCTGGTGCCTGAGGAACCCTGGAGCCCAGCACTTCTGCCACACCAGGAAGTGCTGGGGGGAAGACGACCGGGGACACCCGGACGGCTTCCGGGTGCGCAGCCGGCACTTCCGCCACACTGGGGTGTGGCCAGGACTGATTGCCGGGAAGCAGCTGGAGCCCATCCGGGTTCCCATTTAAGGGTGCCGCCTCCCTCCAGTCGGTGTGGATGTCGGGTGGAAGAGGACAGAGCTGGAGAGAGGACGGGAGGCGGCCAAGAGGGAAAGGCACAGTGACTGAGAGTGTGGCCTGAACTTTGGGGAATCGGTGCAAGAGGCACTGGGGTTTGTGAGCACGAATTGTATATAATAGTTGCAAATAAATAGTGTGTGGTGGAACTATGTTGTCCGTCTGCCTGTGTCCGAGTCCAAGTCCACAATATATATATAAGATCCACAAAATACTGTGCCTGCAGTCCTAACTGCATTAATAGAATTTCAAAAGATTTCTGGTCTGAGAATTAATATGAAAAAAGTGTGCTCTTCCCAGTGAACTCTCAAGCACACAATATTAGAATGGACACATTCCCTTTCATCATCATTGCAGATCAGTTTAAATACTTAGGGGTAAACATCACAAGTAAACATAAAACTCTTTATTAACAAAATTTTGCTGTCTTTATGGAAAAATTTAAGCAAGACTTGCATAGATGGTCAACCCTTCATCTCACTTTAGCTGGAAGAATTTATACTGTCAAGATGAATATCCTTCCTAAACTTCTTTTTCTATTTTAAAGCGTTCCAATATACATCAATAAATATTTTTAAGCAGCTACTTTCAATCATAACCTCATTTATTTGGAATTCAAAACATCCATGCATCCAAAGGGTGACCCTACAAAGACCTAAGACAGAAGGTGGCATGGCTCTACCTAACTTTCAATTTTATTACTGGGTAAGAAATATACAGGCTATAAAAACCTGGACATTGACACAAATAGATAAACACAGGCTTGGTGCGCAATAGAAAAAGCACTTCTTTATATTCCTTGCTCTGTACCCCAGTAAATACAAGTTATTGCCAATATACTAACAACCCAATTGTGCTTCATTCACTGAAAATATGGAACCAATGTAGGAAGTACTTCAAGACAGAAAAACTTTTATCTGTGGCACCTCTACACAAGAACCATCTTTTTCCACCATCTCAAACCTAAGCAGTTTTTAATGTTTGGAAAACATTCGGGATTAAATCACTTAGAGATCTGTACATAGACAACGTCTTGGTATCCTACAAACAATTACACTACAAATTTAACTTTCCAGCAACGCATTTCTTTCACTACCTCCAAATTAGAAACTTTGCTAAACAAAACCTGCCTAATTCTCCTCACCTCCCACCTACCTCTATAATGGAAAAAATATCGATCAGTCTTGAGGACTCAGACAGCACTTCTGTAATATATAAAAACATTTTAAACTCCCTCCCTTTCAAAGATCCCAGAGTACATTGGGAAAAGGTTCTCTCACTCAAGATTTCAGAAAAGGAGTGGAAGGCAGCAATGCATGGAATTCACTCGAGCTCCATGTGCACAAAACATACAATTGTTCAACTTAAAATCATCCATCGAGCACATCTGTCTTGGTTATTATCCAAAATGTTTCCAGGGCAAGATCCAACCAATGAACGTTGCAATCAAGTTCCAGTCTCATATGTTTTGGATGTGCACCAAATTAACATCATTTTGGACCAAAATCTTTAAATGTCTTTCAGACAGCCTTGGTGTCACAATCCCTCCTAAAACTGCTAACAGCTATGTTTGGTGTACTCCCAGATGGGCTGTAATTGCCTTTACCTTACTGTTGGTATGTAGACTTGTCTTGCTCAACTGGAAGAATCCTAACCCATCTCTTTTAAGTCAGTGGGTAAATGATGTTATATATTATTTCAAATTGGAAAAAATCAAATTCGTACTTAGACAATCTGTGCAAAACCTGGCAGGATCTAATCAATAACATTTTAGAATAAACATTTAAATTGAGAAAGTAGGTTCTCTTCCCTTATTTATTTTAATTATTTTTATTTCTTTATTTATGTATTTATTTACTTATTTTTCCTACTATAAAGTTTTACTCTGTTGGCCTAGCTCTCTTTCTCATGGGTCGGGGTTGATTTGATTTGAACTTAGTTTTGTAAAATTGAAGTTGCTTGTATGGAATGTTATGTGCTTTTAATAAATTCAATGAAATGCTTAAAAAAAAAGAAGAAATGAGAAGTTGTGTGATCATGCAACAAAAGCCAAAACATTAACCAGACAGTCTCATAAATCTAGCAAATAAGTCACAGCACCAGAGAATACATTAATTAAGTACACATGAAAAGTCTTTTGAAGGTATTCACAAACTGGGCATTGTTTGAACAATGACACCAACTTATCATTGTGCTGATAATGTCACATGACGCATATTCTAGGGATGCATTCTTGATGACAGACAGCTACATCTATGAGATGGATAGACAAAAAGGTGGTGTCTGTAACTGAAACAAAATGCTAAATCCATAATGTGAAGTTAAAAAAGACTCCAATCAAAATGAAAGCAAATAATAAAAGAGTAACTATGTGCAGCAACTTTCAAAACCCTATAAAAGATATAGCAAGTCCCCCGCAGAAACAATTATTAAGATCTATCATAACAATAGCTCGTTGCAACCAGACAGAGGCTGAGTCTGGAATCAATGACAGGTGCTCAGTTATTGGGCGAATGGAAGCCCAGAGTATAAAGAAGTAAGTATATGGTTGATAGGTAAGAAAAGCGGTGGACCAGCCACCCCGTATAGTAGGTCGGCAACTGTCAAATGTATAGGTAGGCTACCAGGGCCTTAAGTCTTATTTGTTTTTCTGGTAAATACTTTAGTTTAGGTACTGCAAAAAATGCATCTGTTACTCATTTACCGTTATGTAACAAGACCTTAACATACTTTTCTTTGGGCCTTCGTAACATTTACAGTTCAAAGCATCAGTAAATTATTTATTAATGTCTGCAATGTGACCTACTAACAACACTTCAAGTTGGAGTGTTGTGAGGTGGCTTAACTGAGGAATATTTCTCTTGATATTACATATTTAATATAACACCTCATGGATCTTTCATATTAATAAGTAATACAACATTAATGTCAATATACCACACTGCACAGAGATGAATAACCTATCTACTGAGTTTTTTAAAGTGTCATGAAGACCAAAAGAAGCCTTCGTTAAGGTGTTGTTACATAACAGTAAATGAGTAAACGATACATTTTTGCAGTACCTAAACTATGTTTTTCCATTTTGTTTTACCTTTTATGTACTCCTTGTGATGAAATCTTATATCTTGTAAACAGTTGTCTTGCTTTTTTGGTCTTTATAAGAGGTAAGAGACAGCTTGCGAATGCCCAGTAGATCACATAAATGATCCAAAAATTGCAGCAGGGTAAATTACGACTGTGCTCAATATCAGCTAAAGAATGTCTTTATCAGTCTCTGAAACATAATGTTCCTCCTCCTGGCAAATATGCATTTGTTGAAGAGCAGTTTAAAGGTCAACAAGTGCATCTCAAAAAACCAAGGGTCAGCAAGATGTAATAAGACATCCTCAGCATAATTACGAGAATCAGGGTTGTCGTGTCTTGGAAGATTAACATCTAATAAACACCTAACTCTTATACATGTGTAATGGTGAAATAAAGTTGAAGGAATGATGGCAGCAGGATAGTAAAACACTACAGCATTGCATGGTCATCTTTAAGGTTCTCCCACAAGGATTCACAAGGATTATTTGGAATCCTGGCCATCTTAAAAGTCAATTTTTTGGCATATATTTAAATCAAAGAGAATACAAAGAAGATTAAAGGGACTGGGGGCAGGCGAATGGACAGGACCTGTTCCAGTTTTTGTGTGAGAATTTCTTCTTTATTCTGCTTTTCTATAAGCTGGCAATGTATGACTGGTATCACTAACTTTCTATTATGGTAGGGCAACAAAACATTTGTTTATTCTTTTTCTTAACATGCTAAATCCCATCTCAGGGTCTCTTACAGAGACACCTACACTGGTACAATTTAGAATTGCCAGCATTTATAACTTCAGATATTCAAATGTGGGTGGAAATTCAAAATATCTGAAGGAACTGTCAATTGAGCATGAGAAGAAAAAACACAGAGGCCAGGTTTCTTGTTTCTGTGTGGCAGCAGTTGCTGCACTATGCCACTCATTCTTTGATTTCTTGAAATTAATAATACATTGCCATGAAAATGTATTTGCCCTTACCCTGATTTCCTCTAATATTGTAGATATTTGAAAAGGAATGTTTTTGTATCTTCAGGAAATGAGTATTAGATAAGGGTACCTAGGAAATCCAGTTTAACAAAAATGAAAAAAATAAATTTACACATTTCAAACAAGATGCCCCCAAGGCACAGATATAAACAGAATAAACGCAACTGCTTTAGAAGGTATAATGATTTGTTTGTATTTTTGTTTTTATTCGTCTGCTATAGATAAATCTTTTCTGCACTACTAAATAATATTTTCTAAGAAAATCTAATGTCAATACTGTCTGCTTTGTATATTTTAAGTGTTATTTTATTTAATGTTATATATTAAATATTAAAACATGTAAATTATGTGGTAACCACAATAGGCAAAAGCTAATGGGATTCAACATTTTCACATTGCCTGTTGCTGCACATTTGGATATTAACTATGGATCTGCATGCACCATAATGTAAGATGACTTGTGGTACCGTAAACTTTGTGCAAGATAGGTACACAAACAACTTACTGATCTACACTTGCAACAATGTATGACAGATGCAAACCAATCGCTGAAACATTACAAAGATCCAAGTGTTTTGGAGTGGATTGTTACCAAAGACAGGGGACAGAAAGCAAGAGACAAAGCATGCAGTAGAAAAACCCATCTTCTCCAGTAGAGATGAAATTCAAATAATATCCCTCCACCAAGAAATTCATGATGACCTTCTTTTGAGACATGAAGTATCCTATTCTGCCACATTTTTATGAACACAGATAATCATAACTTGTGCAACATACTGTACTATGCTTAGAGAGAAACTGAAACCTGAAATTATCAGAAAAAGGGGAATGCTGTTAAAAACAAAAACAAATGCTGTCTTGCTGCTCCATGACAATGCACGCCCTCATGCAGTGGCCGCAGCAGTGAAGGCAATGCAACAACTGCGGTTTGAACATTTTTCATATTCCTTCCTTACAGCTCTAATTTGCAAATTTACTTTGACTTGTATTAAAACAAAAACAGTATAAAACAAGGTATTTCATGTTTTACCTAATCAGATGCATTGTTTCTTGAACATATATATTTATTCTGCTATTGATGCCTGCAACACATTGCGAAAAAGTTATGATGGGGTAGTTGATTATTAAGGCTATGACAAGTTGAAATAACAAGGGAATTTGAAACATTCGATGTTAAATAGATGAGGCAATCAAGTTATAGTATACAGGTGTAAGGAACATCCATACATGGCCTTGTCCTTCAAAAGCAAGGTAGAGTCAAGGCTTGCCAATTTAGATAGATAGATAGATAGATAGATAGATAGATAGATAGATAGATAGATAGATAGATAGATAGATAGATAGATAGATAGATAGATAGTGTGGCAGCCGGCTGGCGTCCATGCCCAGCCGGGACGCCCCTGCACACTACATTCAGGAGGAGCAGCCCTGGACAGTGCAATACCTCCCCCTGGATGCTAGATGGCCGCCCCCCTGGGCTGGAGTACTGTCTCGTTTTCCCACAGGGCTCCCTGGGAATTGGAGTTGGGTGCAGCCCTGTTGGGTCCCGCAGGTACCGCCAGGGGGTGCTGTGTTTGGGACTCCTGAGCCCGTGTGGGCAACAGATTCATCACACCTGGAAGTGCCGCCGGATCTTGGTGATCAAACACCAGGAGCACTTCCAGGTGACCTATAAAAGGGAGCCAGCAACCACCACTCGGGTCTGGTGGAGGAGGACAAGGTTGCTGGGGAGGAGTGGTGGTGCCAAGGAGAAGAAAGTGCTTGTGCTTTACTGGGGAGTAATAGTGCTTGGGACTGTGTTGTGGCTGGAGGGATTACGGGGAAGACATGCCCTCCAGCTGAAGAACTAATAAAGTCTGTGTGATTTTTACACGTGCCTCTGCGTCAGTCTGTGCTGGGTCGGGCGCCATATAGCGCCTTTATCACAATAGATAGACATAACATCCCATTCACTGACTCCAGCTAGAGATGTGATGCTACAATTCAATGAAGAAGCTCATCTCTTTGATAAATTATTCCTTGTCTTCTGGCCATTATTTAGAAAAATCAGTAAAAATGAATTACTCTACTACCTTTCTCTTAGTACTGATGTATATGGTACCCTAAGAACTACTGTGTGCATTAAAGTCTCCAGACAATATAACCTTAATTGAATAATCTTGTTTCCCTAACTCTTCCATCAATTTTGACATGGATAATAAAAGTTTACAGTAATTCCACTCCTCCAAATTTGTACTTAAATGCATTCATATTCCACAGGAGTTAGTAAAACTCAGAATGACAAGCCTTACCTGTACAGCTATTATAATTGCTGTTTTTTTATCACACATTACCACTTTGCAGCCTGTGATCTAAAAGGGTAAATGAACACATAGACAAGTTTCCTGTATAGAAATAAAATGTGGCCAGCTGTTCAAACTTAAAAAAAGTTTGCTTTAAGTTCCTGTCCATTCGCCAATGTCCTTGTAGAATTCTTCTACCCTCATACCGTAGTCCTTCCTTACAAAGCACTTAATGCAATTGTACTACAATAATTAATAAATATCTGATTGCAGCATCAACTACACTCTTCAGTCAATACAATTTCCAATTTAATTGCCCCAATTACCACTGCATACAAAAAAGCTGTCTTCCTGACAAACAATATACATATCTCTTGATGCTTCACCAAATTACTTAAGTTGACCACCTCTGTCCAGACTCTGTGTTCATTTATGTATCTCCACAGACACACCACCCTTTCTGCTGCCTCTCATAAGTGACATCATAACACTTTGTACTTAGTTAAAACAAAGCATTGATTCCACTATATTGATATTCATATACTTACCCTCCATAATAAAAGGACATGTGTTTGTGTGACTGTGTATCTGTATGTTCACCTGGTTGCTATATGTGCTATCCAACAGATGGTGCATCACAAACATTAAAACTGCTTTCACAAATCCCATACCAAATGGCATATAACAGATCTGTTGGATTAAAAAATGCAATGAGTTTCATTACTACAAATCTTTGTGATCTGTCAGAATGACAGATGTACAGTATTACATTTTATTACAGCAAATGTTTGTGTGGCACCATCCATTGGAATGCATTTTATACTAAATGCATTACGAATAACATTCCATTGGATAGTGCAGAGAAAATGTTAACACTGAGGTTTATGTTAATTACATAGAGTTCAGCCCATCTTAGATGGGCGGCACAGCTAGTTGAAAAGGTAAGGAAGACAGAAGATTCAAGGTAAGGTACTTCATCTCTCTAATTTTGGTGCCGGAGAATGGTATGTTGGTTGACACATGCAAGTTTAATTTCACTGTAGTGTGCTCACATGACTATACTGACTTTACAAACCTAAAATTTGTGATTTCAAAATTGCACAATGTGAAACTGACTAGAAACAATATTTTGGAGGTTTTAATGTTTTTTTGAGAGTCTTGATCACACTTCCATATTTACCTGTGTTCTTTTCTTCAGTTGAATAATGCATGTAATCTGTTGCCACCACTTAATTAGTTCTGTTTATGCCGCTCAATCTCTTCTTTACAGAAAAATGCAGTGCATTTTCCAAAATGTGACATAATGAATATTTTCAACCATTCTGCATATTACTGTGTTTTCTCCACTGGAAAACATCATTACATGGGAATCTGCCACCCAACCTGTCATTATTCAGCAACCCTTTCCTGTGTTTTGATTACTGCAGAGGAGGCTGAGGATATGAACTCTCCAAGTGTTGTGGAATTTTAACTTTCTTTTGTATCTCCAAAGTATGTTTAGGATTGTAATTGTCACAATTGTCATCATAATTGGCAAAGTGGGCATTGTACTATCAGAGCATATCTCTCAGTACAACAAAATGTCTATACAGAAAATTAGTTAATTGATTTTTTTTTCACTATAGATATTTATTTAAATATTAAAATAATAGAGAAATGCATGTGGAATTAATGCACGTAAATGGTCCCACACAGGATTAAAACATTTTGCAGGAATTTATTTTGCAAATTGTTTTTGGCAAGGAGAAATACTGAGTTTTGCTGCAAATACAAAAAATAATTTCGTTCATTACTATTTACAGTATAATGCTGCAAATCACACAAAATATTTTTGATGATAGGCAACCTAGATAGGCAGTACTATATGCTGCTCCACAGTCACAACACCTAATCAAACATCCCTCTTCACTTTCCAAACAGTCATCATAATCTATATTTTGAATATCTCAATTTGCCTTCAAAGTACGTAAACAACTTAAACATATCTTAAAGGAGGTGATTAATATTCTCAATGCAAGAAAATATACACTCTAAAGATGCATTTTTAGTAATATATCATCTAAAGAGGTGTTGCAAGGCCAAATCCTTTAAGTTAATGTTAATGGTAAATGTACTTTAGTTTTTCCTTAGTTTGAACTTGAATATAGTGTATCTTTAACACAGATAATGGAAGCTTCTGATCTATCCCGTGTAAGTTGAAGGTAATGGAATGTTCTTATTGTTAGGTTTTGTGGGGAACAGCCCGGACACAGACAGGTAGACATGATGTTCAGCACCACAACACGTTTATACTATTTACAAGTGGGAAACACACACAACCCAGTGCCGCAGCACCAATCACCCTCAGTCCAGGCCCTCAACAATGCCTTGTCCTCTCTTCAGGCCGCCTCTTTCTTCTCCTCCCAAGCTCTGTCTCTTCCACCCGACTCCAGCCTCAAGTGGAGGGAGGTGGCCCCTTTTCTACACACCCAGATGAGCTCCAGGTGCTTCCCGGCAATCTTCCACCGGCACTCTCCAGTGTAGCGGAAGTGCCAGCTGCGCACCAGGCAGCGCTCCTGGTGTCCCCGGTCCTCTTCCCCCCAGCACTTCTGGGTGTGGCGGAAGTGCTGAGGTCCAGGTCTCCAAAGGCATCGGGGCGCCCCCTGGCGGTGACCACGGGCCCCTACAGGGTTGAGCTTCCAAGCTCTGTATCCGTGGTCCCCAAAGCCATCAGGGCGGTCGCCCCCTCGCGGTCTGGAGGAGACGCAAGCCCTCCTCCGGTCCTCCTGGGCGTCCCGGCTGGGTAACAGCCCCAGCCACTCGCCACACTTTGTGTGACAATAGAATAGCCCTTAAATTGAAGTGTAACAGATTGAAGTGAAACAGTTAGAAAGAAACATACAATTTTCTGACAGTTATGTACATTATGTATGTTACGTACGTAGGTCAAACATAGGTCCTAGTGTATGTGATAAAAGATAGAAACCTTAAGAAATTTAACCTAGATTCTTGCCATAAACAAGTTTCCCTATTTCCCTTTTTGTGTGTGTATTATTTACCTTTATCCTTATTTTTTGTGTGAACTGAATGTTTGAAATTCACTATATTCTTCAAAATGATGACACTTGGACTGTGGAGTTTTTTTTCATACAACATGTCATACTGCTGTTGGAATGTCTTTCTGATAGCTGCATTTGAACTACTTGGAAACCCTAGACAAACACAGTTACAGGTGTCAAAACAGAAAAGCTATCAAACTTTTTCTTTTCCTTATAGCTTTGAAATCTTTAAGCTAGCAACCTTACCTCCCTTTAGATTATCTTTAATATACTCAACTGAAATTCTCAAACCAATTCCTAAACTAGCCCTTGGGACTGTAGATTATTCTACAAGAGCAACACAACTAACTTTGCCTCTATCAAAGTTTCATTTGTAAAATTGTATATTTGCTTATCAGTACATTTACTTAATTCTCTGCCAATAGTAATGTAAACTTCTGAAACTACATTCTCAATTTCTTTCTGAACTGGAGAAAATTGTTTCACAGCTTTATTTATAATGATAATTATTACTCATAATGCTAATTATCACCTGTGAATAAGGTGCTATGTAGGCGCCCGACCCGGCACAGATTCACACTGAGGTGCGTGTTAAAAAGACACAAGCTTTATTTTTCTTCAGCTGGAGGACATGTCTTCTCTGTAATCCCTCCAGTCACAACACAGTCCCAAATAAAGCACTTAAGTCACAGACCACACTCTTCCTCTTGGTTCCACCATTCCTTCCAGGCAACCTCGTTCTCTTCCTCCCAATTCTAGCCTTGAGTGGTGGTTGCTGGTTCCTTTTATGGCCCTCCCGGAAGTGCTCCCAGTGCTTGCTCACCTGTTGCCAATTGCACTCCTGGGTGTTGCCGAAGATTAGTCCAGCTGGCCTCAGAGACCCATGCTGCAGCCACTGGTGGCCATCCCAGATCCCCACAGGGTTGTGGAGAACTCCATCTCCCATGGAACTCTGCAGGAAACTGTGGCACCATTGTCAACCAGGGAGGCTGCCACCAAGCATCCTGATATACTGAGGAGCCCATGGCTGCTCCCCTGGAACATAAGCAGAAGGAGCGTCCCAGCCGGGCATGGGACCCGGCCATCCGCCACACACCTTTAACTTTGAGCCTATTTTCATCTCCAATGCAAATAATCATAACTGGATAATGATCTTCATCCAAGCCAGAACTCCTACAACTCACATTCCTCTTGTTGGCTCCCAAATTCCAATGCATTTCTTCACTTAACTCCCCACCTGAACATCCTGCACACTTTCACAGCACAGTCAATTAGAACCACCACTTCTCCAAATACACTAATGTTGTGGGGTACAAAATCTGTAAATTTTGTTCAGTATTTTCATTATATTTTGCTCAAGACAACAAAAGATGAACTAAACATCAAAGCATATCCTCTTCCCAATTGTACCTGAGTTTTAAAACAGCTGTTCTAACAAAGAAAGGAAGACATGCTGGTGACCAAGGCTATCGATTAGTTTATAACCTGGGTATCTGAGACAACAAGTTGCTAAATTGGTTTACAGCTTGGGGAAGGAATACATACCAGTAGTCCTAAGCAACATCAAAACTTTTATTGTTTGGGAAAAGATTTGTTCAAGATTAAAGAATCTAAGTAAAATTCATCCATCATATTGACAGCAAGCCAATCAGGTGTATGTAACAATCATGTGTTGTGAAACCCCCGTCATGAAATTTTGTAATGAATATTCCTTGTCTGAAGAGTGACATTAGGGATGAAGACATCAGGAGAAGAGAACAGAGCAACGTCAGAAGAGGGCACCGGCAATGTGCGGCCATTTCTATTTGATTGTCAAAAAGCATCTAAAGAACAACTACGAGTGCTAGATCAGAAGCCACCTAGAACATTCATCCTTGTCATCTTTACTTTTTTGTAAGCTTTTTCTAAAGACTATATATATCCAGACTTTGCTATCCACATTTTCTTTTATGCTTTTCTCTACTGATATTATTATTATTATCCATGTAATAAATATCATGCTGCTTTTAATTTTCTATACTTTGTCATCATATTTACAGTGATTGAAGTAATAAGGCAAATTACTTTGAGCACCTGGAGCAGTGAGGATGTGCCATATGATCCAAGCTGCAAGGTTTATCACGCTGTGGATGAAGAGCTCTGTTCAATAATGATCAGTGTGTTAAAGTAAAACATTCACTGGTTGATAAATGGCTTATAGCCAAGGATGTTGAGTTTTTGTATATTTTAATATATTCTTGGAGACCAAACGTAATATTTAAGTCTGAGATATATGTAAGACATTGCACATTGTTCAAGCCTATGATAAGTGAGTCTTTTGGAGTACTAGGGAAAGTGGACTATGCATGTGCTATTCATACAGTATTTGTGTGGATTAAAGTGCTAGGGAATAACATGCATGTGAATACATCTTACATATGGTACTTTTATGGTTAGGGTCTGTGTGTATGTGTATAACTATGTATGCATGTGATAATTTAAGGTGCGACAGCAGACCAACCTGGTAACGAACATGATGAGTACACTTACCCCTAGGTAAAGGGTAAGTAGAGGGAAATATCACAATAACACAACTACTTTCAGCACACAGCCATATTAAACGATATGACTACCCTGATATCACACGACACTTAACACACACATCACGTGCCCACCATCATAGTGAGCAGATGAATGAAATGTCAGTGACCAAGAAAATCACAAAAGCAAATTGGTGGAGCCGACAGAAACAAAAATACTAAAAGGTGTCACCCATGACAAAATAATATTAAGAAATGATGCAGATGATGATGTTACCCACACAACAATATAGTTATAAACGGAAATTAAGAAAAATGAAAAGTGATTCTGTTCCTGAGGACCTGATTTAATTGAATTTCACTGTGATATGATAGTTGGTGCCAGACGTGGTGTTTCCAACATCTCAATAACTTCTGGCCTCCTGGGATTTTTACATACAGTACTGCAGTTTCTAGTGTTTAAAATAAAAGTGTGATAAATAAAAAAAACATTTGTTTTTTTTTTTTAATAAGAGAGATCAAATTAGAATGTCTAGACTCATTCAAGCTAACAGAAAGACCACAAACACATTTCATTATGTTACTGACATTATGTGTTTTACAATACACTAAAGTCAGAAAACAGCCATTTGCAAACAATTGAATCTACTTTACTGGTTGTAGCAAGATGAAAGCAAAGTGACAGTCTGTCTTAGAGGGGAGCTATACAATCCATCAGACTTTGAATCTTATGGACTACAGCAGCAAGCTCCATTCCTGTCAACTATTAACAGGAAGATGATGCTACCTACATCAGGCACATCACCAAAACTGAAAAATTGAAAATGAGAAGAAAAAAAAATTAACCTGGTTTACTGAATCTCAGTTTCTGCTATTAATTAGAATTTGTCATAAACAGCATGAATCTATGCATCCATCCTGCTAGTGTTAACAGTTCAGGCTGGTGGTAGAAGTGTAACGATATAGGGATTACTTCCTTGAAACACATTACATCTCTTAATAATAATTGAATTTCAATCGAATAGCACAGCACACTAAGCTTTGCTGCTAACTACATGCATCCCTTTCTTCAGACAAATGCTTACTGAAGGATAGTGTGCCATGTAAATAGCACAGATCATCACAAGCTGGTGCCATGAACATGACTCTGTAGTTCTAGACACAATAGTGCACCTATAGAATGAGGTATGATGGGAAGTTTGCAGTCTGGACATCTGGCCAAAAACATTGGGGACTACATGATGCTATCAAATCAGTATTTGCTAATAGCTAATATATCTCAGTAATGTTTTAAGCATTTTGTGGAATACATGGGTGAAAGTATTCAAGCTGTTATGGAGGCAAATACTGGAGGTCTTACTTAGTACTAGACAGGTATATCTAATAAAGTGGCCACTGAATGTATACCATATACTGTTTATAAATGTATTTAGCTTTCTAAGATAAAGGGAAGGTACTGAGCCTGAATGGTGGGAAAAAGATTCACCAGACTTTATGCAGACTTTACAAACTGAGACTACCCCAGTCCCTCCCTCTGACCTTAAGAGGCTCTTGTGAATTGTATGGTGGTACCATAAATTCATACGCTGCTTGGTCAACATTGCTGCCTCTTTGATCCAGCTGAAGAAGAAGGACACTCCATGGGAATGATCCACAAATTTTTAGGATGCAGTTGACCAGCTCAAGGCAATTCTACTATCTCCTCCAACCCTGCCCAACCAGACTCTCAGCTCACCTCCCAGGTACCAACCAATGCCAGCAATGAAGGGCTTGGTGTTGTACTTACTGAAAGGAAAGACGAGGAAGAATATGTAATCATGTATGCCCCTTGAGCCTGGCATGTTGCCGAAAGCAAGTACTCCATGTGAGAAAGTCTTTAATTCTGAAACAGGGAAACTTGTATAGGCTGGATTCACTGGGAGGAACTTTTTTCAGATTTTTCTTCTCATAGCCAATACATGCTTAGACAAATTAGTATGTGGCACTCAGGAAAAAAACAATAGTAAATGACTCCCAAAATTATACAGTAAATGCCACGTTCTGGACAATTTGACTCTGGCCTATTGTTATGCTCAACTACTGTAGGACACAATTAATGTCCTATTAGATAGGTTCTGTTTAGCAAGTGGCAGAGAACAATAAGGTCTTTCTTTACATGGAAAGCCAAGAGAAGTCTTTGCCTAAAGCAAGGGTCACTTTACTGAGAATCATTAAATCATTGGCCAAAACTTCCAGGCAAAAAAAAAGTTGAAGTTCCAACAATACACAAATGTAATCAGAATCTTTTCCTAAGCATTTTTTAGTATTTTCTTTTAAATGTTTGAACACTCTGTTATTGCAGAAGTTTTTCCTTTGTGGGATCTAACCTCAAAAGCTTACTTGAAGTGACCGACCATTTTACATAAAATGGTCATCATGACATCATTGTTCAGAGTGCCCGGATTGTCATCCTTTTGCCTTAATTCTTGAAAAAGAAGGGCACTAGAAAGATTTTAATCTGGAAATCAGAACAGTTGAGATAATAAAAACAAAAAAGATAGCTAAGAATCTGAATCAAAAGAATATTTGACAAGTTCAGAGAAAAAAATCAAACAAGCGTGAAATTCACTTGAAAGACAAATCCAAATACTTGGACGCTGACATTTCTATGCTGCTGTCTTATATAAGGGAGACACCATGCTGTAACAGATCATGTGACTTTCTATGATACGATTTCACATAATGGCTGTGCCTGTCTTGGTTTCAAACTGAAAACATAAAATTAATATTATAAAAATGGAAACAATAATATAGAAACAGGGCAAATATATTCTTGTGAATCAAATTAGTTTTCTTTATTACATTTATTAACCTGATGAGTGTCCACAATGTAGGACTTTGTTTTGGTTTTTTTTCTAAATTTGTTTGTGTTGCTGAATTCAGAGTAAGTTGGAGAAGATGTACTTACTGCCAAGGAAGCATTTCACCACTGCCTTACCAGAGAGCTGCACTAACACCCAAACTGGAAGATCTAATCCACTAGAATAGGAAACCTTGGTTTGCCCAGAGCTTACTTCTCTCAGCAATTTATCAGTAAAACTCCAATTTATTTCCTTTTGAAAACTGGTCACCTTCTTTGCCTCATAAGGAATTTGAAGTACAGGTAAAATTCAGTTACAACGAACTCCCAGGGACCTAAAAAATATTTCGTTGTAATGAAAATTTAATTGTAATAAGATTCTGTATTTGTTACTATAGTGTTTTCTTTAATTTGTGCCCAGGCGTTTGTAATCATTTCAATAGCTTCTTTCGCGTTCATTTTAATCTCCTCCTGCCTACAAGTTATGCTGACGAGAATTTTTCTCAGCATTTCCTTGCAATAATACACTTTCAGGGTGTAAATGATGCCCAAATCCAATGGCTGACACAATGCTGTGCAATTGGGTGGGAGAAATTCAGCGCGAACATTATCTAAATGGGGAAGCATGTTGTGGGCATCACAGTTATCAATTGGGAGCCGAATCATCCTTTTCTTCTTCATATTGTGAGGTTTCTGAACTCTTTTGTGGCACTCCCCCCAAACAAACCCCCCCCCCCCCCCCCCCCCCATTCCCCACCCAACAGGAACGACACGCTGAAGTGCGTTCCAAAGTACGATTGCAGCGTCTGTGGAAGATTGTTTGTCCGTTGTCGGGGAAGGGTAAAAATAGGCTCATAGTGCTGCAGTGAAGCGACACAGAAGCAAATCATAAAAGATCGGGGCTGCGCTATAAGTCCCTGTCTTGCACCCCAAAACACGAGGTTGATTCTCAGTACTTTAGCAAAACCAGCTTTATTCAGCTTGAAACAGGAATGGCACACTTATTTATTGTAGCGTGATCTGCCACTCTGCTATACACAGACACAGCAGTCAGGCAGGGTCATGGCCAGATCAGTAATCAAGTAATCCTGTTATCTGCATTTACAATGTACCTTGCACCACCCATCAAGATCTTTTCTGTTTGCTTTGCTGGAGAGACACAGCATTGCTGAGAGCACAGCATAGCTTTGAGCCTGCTGCTAACCCGGCAACAGATAAACAGTCTTCCAAAGACGCGAAGATCGTACTTCAGGACGCTGTTCGGCATGCTGTTTAGTTGGGTGAAGTCTCAAGAGAGTTTACAAACCTCACATTTTCTTGAATGACTGCCACATTAATAGAAATGTTTCTTGAACGAGCATCACTGAACCACATAAAAACTGCTTTTTCAATGTCTTTAAATGCAGCAATTCACATACATTTGCAACCCGAGATTGTTCTTCTTTTTTTGCTCGGTCTTTCAAGAAAGTTGACAGCATCAATGGTGAAATTCCGAATTCACTGGCAACGTCTTTTTTCTTTTTGCTGCAATCGAGAGCTGCAAAACTGTAAAGGTTTTTTGTTCTAATATGAACTGTTATCGTTTTTTCGTGTCTGCCGTTTCTATAGGAGGGTGACAATGAGTAAAATTCCAATGGATGTTTTTCAAATGTTGATGAACAATAAGCAAAAGGTATCACTGAAAACCACAGAAAACAAAAACGGCAAAAAATCAGCATGAGGAAAGTTCGAAGAAAGAAAAAAAATTACAGTGTTTCTGTTTGGGGATTGTTGTATACAACTGAGCTGCGGCCACAGAACTAACTGCTCTGTGGATGATTCATTCAGGATTTTCAAGATCATTTAGGCACTTCGTATACATTTCACTAAAAATTATCGTTCTTATGTGTTATTGATCTGAGGAAGAGGGAGAAACTTGTAAATTTATGATCCAAAAAAATCACATTCTGATCTATCAGTATGATTCTTTAGGATATATGAATCTAAAGTAAATTCCTCATTACTGTAAAGAAAAAAAATACAAGACATTTCACTTCTACTGCCATATTTCTTACTTGCTAAAATGAAAAATTATTTTTAGGTCCCTGTCTCAATTTGGTGCTGTTTAATGGGCTTCCTGCAGCAATTTCTGTTTGGGAGAGTAAGCCAGCATTAAAACAAACAAGATGTCTGAATCCTTTCTCTTGTGCTTTACTTTCTATCCTCAGAGAGCCACTGAGAATGGCACATGAGAGAGGGAGTTATCATCTTTAGCAAAGCTACATGGGGTGGGTCTCCTCTGCTGAACAAATTGTGCAAGTGGGTAAGGCATGCAAAGCTGTATAGAAAAACAAAGAATGGCAGTAGGGTTTTTCAATTCTGCACAATGTTGTAATTTATATTCCCCCTTTTTGCATCTCTGGCTTGTATTTTATTAATCCAAGACACCACTTTTTTATATATCTAGCCTCATTAGCATTAGTCTAGGCATAGAAGGTTGACCCACGGGCTTCCAGTACCAAATCTAGGATTAGAATATTATTGGTCATGTTGAAGAAGTATGAAGAAGGTTAGAATAGGAATACTGGTGTCTGTGATAATATGGAGAGCTTTAGTATGATATTGAAATATTGTAAATGTTTGGGATAGATAACAGGATGAACAAAATGATTTTCTGGGCCATGATGGTGATGAGTTCAAAGGCACTAAGAATATGGACAGATGTATGGCAACACATATTGTGCATTACTTAAAAGATACACTCAGTGGTGCAATACTTAGCCAGGTTTCAGTGCTCACATTGCATGTCTCTTGCTCTTGCTGTGAAAGAATGTGTAAGCATTTTTTTTGTCCAGACTCATGTAAAGTTACATTCCTAAAAAATATGATTTTCCAATGATTCACATTTATTACTAGTTCCAAGCTGCTGTAGCATCACTAATGTCAGGAGAAGGATAAACATCTTGAAGCCAATGAAAATATCTTTGGTCTAATTTACATGGCGAGCAAGGTTCTATTCACTAAAGGCATAGAATCAATTCTGAGATTGGGATCCTTCATTTTTCACTTCAGGGACACCATGCTAAATGTCCTTACTGTGGTTGTTTTTTCGTGTCCCTGCACACCAAGATGTAGAGCTTAAAGGTCTAGGTCTTCAAAACAACCCCCACCTGTCTCATTTGGTATGTCAGTCCCATATGCCCCCTCCTAGACAGTGTGCTATCCTGTGGTCAGCCCATCTCACTAACATCACTTTCCCTCGCTGTCCTACCCACACTTCTTCTCACTCTCTTACGATTATGACTCTTTCCAAATCCCTTCTGTGGCACATAGAACACATACTTGGTGTTATCCCTCTTGTATTAACTGCCTTTCCACAGGATCTCTTCTGCTATCAGCATGACTCTGTCTCCACTATAGAGGCCTTATATGGGTCCCTCCCTGCCATACTGGTGTTGCTCTTGTCTGTAACATCCTTTTGGTAGCTTAGCCTTTCATCACATCCTGGTAAAAGTTAATTTTTGTTATTTATGATATTCTAATATTTTCTAATACAAAAAATGCTTCAGAAAATATGCCTGTATATTTATTTGAGTTTCTAAACCATAACACATCTCCTGCTGTTACTGTACTGATTACAATACAGTACTGGATTTAATTGAACTATTTAATATTAAGCAGAAATTGCCCTGAATGAGCCATTTTTAATTACTTGTACTTTAATTTTCTATTAAGAGACACCGGTATATGTTTCAAGATCCAACAGGGTCTTTTCTATTGGTGTTATTGAAAACAGTCTCTTTTATAACCTGTGCTTTTCACAGAGCATATATTCTACAGTATTTAAGTTTGTCCAGCCATACATTTTCAAACCTGTTGAATCCCATTTAGGCTCAAATATGCCAGAGCTAATCCCTACAGTATTTGTCACAGGTAGGAATAATTCACGGAAGAGGAACTGATGCTCAAAAAACTAACCCATGCATTTAATGCTACTAGAACAGATTATTCTTCACTTTATATTGGCTTCTTGTTAAACTTCATATTAATTACAAGTTATTGTTGCTCACTCCTGAAGAACTGAATGGTTTCAGACCTAAATATATGAGGGGCCAAAACTTGCATTCCCTCTCACCTACTCCAGCCTTAAGGAATATGATGCAGTTCCTAGAATGAGAAAAGTCACAGCTGGCATTAAAAGATTTTCTTTTAAAGCAATCAGATCTAGAATAAAAGCACATTTGTATAGTAAGGACAATAAAAATTCAAAGTCCTTCATGAAATCTTCATTTTAACTTTGTTCATTTTTTACTAGGCCCAGTGGTTTTGGTTTGTTTTAACTACAGTGTAAAGAAATCTGATATCTTAGACCTTCTTATTGATGGTTAAGGCCTTTAAATTTCTAAAACTGCTTTTCTATACAAGTGAAATCTGATTGGCTGATTGAATGGAAGAGGTACCAGTCCGTTTCAGTGCACACTCATGTACAAACACACATGTATAGCAAGTTTAGAGTGAAAAGTCAACCCAACACACAAATGTTAGCTTATGCAGACACAGACATAATGTGTGTACACCATGCAGACAGAGATGTTGTCAGGATTCAAAACCAAGACTTTGACACAGTAGTGCTGGCGTTTACTTCAAAGCAGGGAGGCATGCGGACAAGATACAACTTTAGTCTCATCTCCATTTTGGTATGTTTGTATCACTTGTACACTCTTTGAATATCCCACGAAGTTGGGTATATCAGTGTACATTAAAACAGAAAAATCTGAACACACTGTACAAAATCAAATTTAAAAAAGTAACTGATTTTAAGGTTAAATGTAGTAGCAAGTCCATTACAATGCTAAGCTAACTCATAAAATTATTACCATGAGACTGAGCATATGCTGTATTTAAATTCAATCCATAACTAAAATGCAAACACTACACATGGAAACACCAAAGTGCCCATTTGTATGCTTAGTGACAAAGTAAAAAAATGGCTCTGTCAGATGTTATGATGGTATAGAGACAAAATACTCAGCTGCTTTAGGCTACATTATCTGTAAGCTAGTTCTTATGTCTTTTAATGTGAAAGGCACACTGCCCTAAGATCAAACATAGCAGATATGAAACAAAGCATGTGTGGGTGATTCTGTTCATACACATTGTGATCACAAGGGGGCACCAGACAGCCCCAAACCACAGACACAGTAATACAGCACAAACTATACAAAATAAAATATAGGATTTCTATTCTACCAAAGCATGTTCCACAATCACCTCTCCAATAATAAGCCACAATAATACAATAAAGTATAATAAACCAACAATTTCTTCTCCTTCTCCACCTCTGTTGAGTTTTGCCTGCTGCTTCCTGACTTTGATTCGTCTATGTGTGGCAGCGGGCTTCCTTTTATGCTAGGAATGCATCTGGTGCCATTCAGTCTTCCCTATGAAGCACTTCCTGGCTATAGACAAAGTAGGGTGGTCCTCTCCCAATAGCGCCCTCTACCGGTCCCTAGGAACACCTAAAGGGCTGCACTTCCAGTCTCCATTTCTCTAGCACCCCTACAGGTGTCCCGACTGGGTACTCATATGAGGATCACTGCCAACCTACAGCATGGGGGATGGAACCTCTCCCAAGTTCCAGCTTCTGCTGGTCCATCCATTATTTTATACAGCTGGCCACAGAGTTATCTTTCTGGTCAGCCAGCCAATCCATCCATCTTTCCTCTTGGGCCTCCCGTCCAGGTAACAGCCCATGCTCCTCCCTGGCAGGGATCCCCATTCCCCTTCTACAACATTCATTCAAATGTCTCCTTTTCCATTCTGATATGATATAGATGTGAATATGATAGAGATTAAATAAGGCAATTTAACCAAATAAAAACTTTTTGACCTTTAGCTTCAATGAATTCATCCAAACCTAATGTGAATAATATGTACAAGAAATGTCAAATCAATATTTTCAGGTTCCTAAGGTGCTACTTTAAAATACAGTGATAGCCACATTTTATGTTTTATATACTGTATCAACATTCCTCCATGTATTTCTAATTCTACGAGCCACTAATCTATCCCCTGTAAATCCCTTATCCACATACATCTTAACAAGTACACATTAATGCTAAAACTGCTTAACATTACACAGAGTCAAAGTTCACTATACTTACAACTGTTTGGAACTCCGACTGATCTTTATCCAGGTGTAGAGAAAAGTCTCTCTAATATTTAATAAAGCACAAAAACAAAGCAAAACAAATAAAACAACTAAAAATGTTTATTTTCCTGGTTAATTACTTTATTGATCAACCTGTCCAACTTTTAATATATGTATACCACAAAGAGATAATATTAGTGAGGTGTTATCACACATTTTCAGTGGGATCAGAGTGAATACATTGAGTAGAATATTAGTTAATCCACCTCAATGTTGCACTGGTAATATCTTGTTGAATCATAAACTTTATCTACAGTTTTAGTTTTCAGTCAAGGACACACACTTTCCTCACTGCATTGTGTTGTATTCTTTCTGTCAGTTCTGCTACAAATGCTACACTATGCCATTAAAATCATTTACATTTATTCACTTAGCAGATGATTTTATCCAAAGTGATTTACAAAAGACATCAACATAACCAAGTAAACATCGGTCTGGGGGACTGTTTTGAAACAAGTGTTACAAGACTAGGTTACTAAATTGACCATCACAAGTGAAGAGCTCTAAACCAAACAGCACAAGACTAGTTACTTTTCTTAGCTCCAAAGGGCCTTGCATCAAAACCTTTATCAACTAGACATATATTCACAGAACAAGAGAGTCTTCAAACATTTCTTAAACACAGTGAAGGAATCAGCCCTTTCGATGGATGTGGACAGCTTGTTCTACCAACCTAGAGTGTTGATTGATATTTGATACCATGCAGAGATGGTATCACCAGATGCCAAATATTAGCAAACCTGAGTGGGTGAGAAGGAGCTGCGTGAGTGTCTCCGTATATATAAGGTTTGATCCATTGACTACTCTGTAGGAAAGCAACAAGGATTTGGACTTAATGCATGCTGCAGCTAGAGCCAATGGAGTGACATACACCAATCTCGACTGGTTGAATGCAAGACATGCTGTTAAATCATCTGCAGTGGCTTGATAGTGCATTCAAGCACCTCTGCCTGTAAGGAGTTGCAGCAGTGCAGATGTGACAAAACCAATGTCTGAACCAAATGTTGTGCTGCATATTCCATCAGGTACAGCCTGCCATTGTGGGTGTTAGAATGAGTGAATCTGCATGAAGGACAGACAGTTGCAATGTGGTCAGTGAAGGATAGTTGATCATGGATCATCACTCCAAGGTTATATACTGACTTGGTAGGTGTGAGTGACAATGAGCCAAGGTTTACAGAGATAGCGTGTTGAATAGACAAGCTATCTATGACAGCAAAGAGCTCTGTTTTTGCCAAGTTGAGTTGAAGATGGTGTTTCTTCATCCAAGTTGAGATATCAGTGAAACAAGTTGTGATTCTAACAGGGAAGGTGCTGTCCTCTGGATGGAACAACAAGTACAACTGAGTATCATCAGCGTAGCATTGATATGTAAATCCATGGGACTAGATGATAAGGCCTAGTGAGGTGGTCCCCTCCGTAACATGATGTTACCACCTACATACATCACAAATGGTATGGTGTTAGCCAGCTCATGTGATCTGAACCATGCATAGCACTTAGATTTTGTGCGAAGTGTTATTATTCAATGTCTGTTTGTGTCATCTAGAGTATCTGCAGTAACCTCTTTGTGATTTTTAGCAAATACTTTGTAGGCCAGAAAAATATTTCTTCAGCCAATAATTTTTTGCCAGTTTTCTATTTAGGCAATGTAATGAGGTTTAAATCAGTAGAAATTAATGCAAATTTAACAATGCAGCAGAATTAAAATGCTGGCAAAAGAGCTTGTGCATGAACAACATCCTCTGCCAAAGATCCCTTTTGTATTAGTAGCGATTTGAAACTAGAAGTCACTTATATGCTGGCTATCACTTAGCAACTAAAAAAACAGAGAAACCAAAATGTGACATACATATATAACTCAGAACTAATCTTATCATAATGCTGAGCCATTCCACTGATTTAAAGTAAAATCAAAAAAGTAGAATATTACAAACAACTTTGGCCAGAAGATATACAGTTAGATAAAATTTGAAGAATGTACATATACAGTATTTCAACATTTGCAATAAGATGCTGCAGATGTTCTATCAGACAGTTGTGGCAAGCGCCCTCTTCTATGCAGTGGTGTGCTGGGGAGGCAGCATAAAGAAGAAGGACGCCTCACACCTGGACAAACTTGTGAGGAAGGCAGGCTCTATTGTAGGCACGGAGCTGGACAGTTTGACATCCGTGGCAGAGCGACGGGTGCTGAGCAGGCTCCTGTCAATCATGGAGAATCCACTGCATCCACTGAACAGTGTCATCTCCAGACGGAGGACAGGCTTCAGCGACAGACTGCTGTCACTGTCCTGCTCCACTGACAGACTAAGATCGTTCCTCCCCCACACTATGCCACTCTTCAATTCCACCTTTTTAAAAGTTAGCATTATACAAAGTTATTGTCTGTTATACCTGCATTTTTATTACTCTTTAATTTAATATTGTTTCTTATCAGTATGCTGCTGCTGGACTATATGAATTTCCCCTTGGGATTAATAAAGTATCTATCTATCTATACTAGATTAACAGAACTATCTTACATAATAATAATAGCTTATTGTCATAAGATGTAATTTGAATTGGTGAAGATGATACAAATAAAACACTGATAAAACATAAGGACAGCAGTAATAATCCCACAATAGCCCCCAAACAGACAATTTCACAAAAAGACTTATTCAATTTATATTCAACTCAGTACAGGAGACCCTTAAGGTCAAGATATTAACATTATGAATTTCACAACCTGTGGGCAAGTGCAGTTATGAAATCTAATAGCCCTGGTCTTTCACCAGACTTGTGGTAGAGAGGTGGCAGTTGGTCGAGAAGTGGCCCTGAGGGATGAGTGAGCCAGTGCTCACAAGTCAAGGTCAGTCTGGCTGAGTACCCAAGAAGGTGAAGTGACCACCCTCCCTGAGTGACACTCAGCTAAATACCGTGGGACAGTGGAGATCCCAGCTGATTGCTCTGGGTGTTGGCGGGAACCGAAACTGGAGATAATGGATGACATCTCTCTATACTGAGAAGAGTAAAGGTAAAGCAGAGAAGATGTCAGTTTTAGAATGGAAATACTGAGGCTTGTGGTTATTTTAAAGGGGAAGATCCTGCCAGTATTTTAACCATGGACTTGAACTGTATTTATTATTTATGCATTAATTGATTACTTTTTTTAACCTCCGCCAGTGATAGTTTTTATACTGATTATGTGAAATAAAAGCACTAAGTGCCTTTCTCTACCTACCTTTGCTTGTTTATGTCCTCATTGCCCAGCTCATCCTCGGACATGACTATTGATGACCTGTGTTGAAAAGGGAGTATACCACCAACAGCCAACCTGGGTCGTCACACATTTGCATTTAGCTTATAATATCATAAGAAGAGGTGTATGATCTTCATTTTCTCAATTTTCTACTATGTGTCCTATAATTTAAATGAGATGTTTCTTCACAGCCGAATGATAGGTTTGTAGGTTATAGAGAGTCACGTGTGAAACATGCAGCTGTTGTGGTTATAGGCATAAGTTGAAAGCACAATATTTTAATTCTAACTGATTCATTATTCTTTTTTTCCAAGTTTAGTAAGCTTACTATAACATTTCATGACATGTAAAAAACTTTTTGTGTTCATTGTCTCTCTTAAGGAATATTAACTACTAAAAAAGTGTGATATTAAAGTTATATCAAAAGATGAAAACCTTATCTTTAATTATAGAGCACAATAATGTTTTCAGGTAATTATTAACTTATTTATATTTAGCTATTCATATTTTGCACAGCTTTGGCATTCACCATTATTATTAGCAATAAGCTTCTAATATTAGTTACTGCTTTCAGCCTACAACCTAACTTTAATCTGAACTGCTTTGGATAAATTTAGTAATATGCCTAGCAGTTCATTGTTTACTGGGATGGTTCGAATTCATATTCCGTTAGGCAGAGAGGGAGAAATCTATGGAATGTGCGGTAACTGTCAAGATTTCCATTGCAAACATTATTACTAAATGACAGTAATGAGTTAATTTATGCAAAAATTCTCTACATTGTGTGTGTACAGTTCACCCTTCTCATTAGCATGGCTATGGTAAAGTGGACACAAAAATGGAAAATCATGAACACTCTTTAAAAACATAAGCATAACCAAGGAGAATAAATGCATTAAATCTTGGGAAAACGCGCCCACCACGACACACCACCTTGCACTCACGTCTCCACGTTTACATCGTCTCTTGTTTTAAGGCATGTTTTGCACAGTTTACCCGCCCGAGGGTCTTCTCTGAATTAACAGGCTTATCCTGCCACCTACTGATTCTTTTAGAAAATGCAACTGTTTGAACAAAGGCGTGGTTTGGCGTCAATGTGGAAAGTAATCGATTGAATTCACAAAAGTTCAACCAAAAAGACGACAGTTACCAATTTTATTACTAAAAAAATTATTAAAGTATTATGATATTTGATTAGAAATACTACACATATAAAGATTATTATCATAAATTGTTATGTTTGTTTCAATTGGGTAAACTATTTATCCAACCTACTTTTTTGTTTTTTAAACCCTTTACTTCTTATCAACATTATAATTATGTATATCAACTTTCCCTGAATATTTGGAGCAGCTATGAAAACAAAGCAGATCGTACTTTTTAAGGAGTCAAACTACTGTAAGAGAAACCCTTTTCTAAGACAGATGAATTTCCTTTCATGAATAAAATGCCTGTATAGAGACAGATTTTTACATTATAACTGCAAACTACAATCTAAACTCAAATACCTGTTTTTTAAGGTTCTACATGTTACTATGTTTAAGTAATTTTTATAAAATACCTTTTTTATTACCTTTCTTTTAACTATCGAGTAATTAGGCTTTCTTTCAGACAACACTCCTTTACACCCTGGGCTGGAAAGCTGACCAAGGAAATACATAAATAGTACAAAGACTATGAATGAGTGGGCAAAACACACCTTCCAGGAGGACCACGATCCAAGAAGTTGACTGTTTTGAATGGCGTCTTCAAAATTCTGACCTCCACCCATCGAGGAATTTAAGCACCATTTCAAAAATGTTGAACATTAGCAGCTTCAAAGGATTGAATAAACTCGGCCAAGAAGAAAGGAAAAGTAGCCACCACCTGATTGACAGAAAAATCAATGATAACCCCAGCCGCTCATCTATGCTATTTATCCACCCAATGCCCAGAACCATTATTTCAATTACAAAGTAGCGGTGTGCCACCTGGCAACATCCTGACCACTTGTAACGAAGATTGCGTTTCCCGTGGAATCGTCATCTCGGCATCCTTTCAGACTTTTGGGCGTTTTAAAGCAATAAACGATAACGAAAATTCAATTAGAGAAACAAAGCGTAACTACAGTGAAGTAATGACAATAAGAACGACAGGCCGTAGGTGTAGGTGCCTCGTTTTCACGTTCTGGATAACGAGGGAGAAGTTCGGCATTAAGATGAAGCACAATCATTCAAGGGGGACGGAAGAGTGGCATTTCCTGTGTGATAGATAGATAGATAGATTATCTATCTATCTATCTATCTATCTATCTATCTATCTATCTATCTATCTATCTATC
>JANRMT010062854.1:113942711-114035163 GCA_026402145.1 Polypterus bichir lapradei | reverse complement strand
ATCTATCTATCTATCTATCTATCTATCTATCTATCTATCTATCTATCATTAACTCATTGCTATCTATCTAGAATGTCTTTGTCAAAATATTTATTTAATGTTTTGTTCTTTATTTTTATGTGTACCCCATTTACCCAACCATCCATTTTCTAACGCTACTGTCCATTTTTTATTTTTTCTAAACCTACTGAACCGTGGGGGAAGGGGGGGGGGGGGGCACAGGAAAGACTCACCTACACTGTCATAATCGACTTCTAATTCAATGACACGCAAACTGGAGCATCTATAGTGCAAAATCTACGTACACACGGGATATTGTGCATACTACACACAGGTTTCCTTCCTTACTTGTGTTCTGTCACAGACTGCTTTGAACTTGTATATATAAACGCCATATAGTGTATCGAATGATCCTTTTTATTTGTATTACTGCGCTGCCGTGTTTATCATACAAGAGAACTGAACAGGTGCGGCTAAAAGCAAATGGTTACAAAGTCCGGCATTGAACACTGGTGAGTTGAGTGATTTTTCAGTCAGTGAAAGGGCAACCTTGTGATTTAAATTCAATTATTTACACATTCATCCAAAATAGCTGGGGCAAAGCATTGGGCAGACATACCCACATATCCTCACAGTTTACAGCCATCAATTAAGTTTCAAGGATGTGAAAAGACCTTGGAATACCTGTTGTAAAGTACACTTGAACACAGGGAGAGCATACTGTATAAACACTACAGTGGTTACAACAGGATGCTAACCACTGCACAAGCTGGTCATCCAGAAAATGAAAATAGCCATTATCAGTTATTAGTCGTGGCTTCATATGTATATGAAGATAACCTCTCATTGTCAAGGTCAGTAGGGTAACACTGCTGCTTCAGAGTAAGAGACTGTGGTTCGTGTCCCGGGTGTTCCCTGTGTAGATTTTGCATGTTCTTCCTATGTGCTTGTAAGTTTCCCCCCACAGTCCAAAGTCAAGCAGGATGACTGGATTAGCTTTGATGGATTGGCCCATATGTCTGTATGCTTGCCCTGTGATTGACTGGCGCGTTTTTCCTGCCTGCGCCTCTTGCTTGCTAGGATGGGCTCCAGCTGCACCGCCAGCCTGCTCTGGATAAGCGGTTGGGGCTACGTTACAATTGGAAACAATAAACTTTTTTTTCCTTGAAAAGTGCAAGCTACACACGAAACTAGTATATTTTACTAAAATAAATATAGTTACTAAAAAGCAAATGTTCTAAAATAATCAGGGGCATGTTTAGTCAAATGCTCGCCCTGTCCCTCATACAAATGGCGCTAATCGAAAACAGTTCCCAATCCACTTCAGTCGCCACTCCACCTTCTGTATCCATCCATGCATTTATCCAGAGCCGCTCAATCTATTTGGTGACATTGGCGGCAGCCTATGGTGCCGTCATCTGAGGTGCGCCATTTATTAAAGTTAAGCGGCGCCAACTTCGGACACCGAGGGTAACGGTCGTCTCACTCTGATGATACTGAGTCGGCGCAGTTGCCCACAGAAAGCCGTTTATGAAAGTAAAAGAGCGCACGCTCCTTATACCAAGGGTCGTTTCCCCATAAAGTCCACAGAATACACACAGCGGGACGCGCACACTCCAGGCAGCGAATTGGACATCTCCCGACCCCTAGATCGTCGAAGTCTAATAATACCGTCTACCCGCTACGGACAACGAGAGGCGACGTCTGTCCACCCCGCCCACGATGGCCTTCAGTCGGCACTGCATCCGTACATCCATCTATCCATCCGTTTATGTTCTAAAATCAGCAGAGCGTCCGATCGGCATGATTAACTTTCTGGATATGCTTGTTTGAATACGGTGTTCAATCATTTCTGCTCCTGATTCTTCCAAAGAAACAAAATGATATGAAGTGTAATAGTATAAATTACTTTAAAATCCTTTGCTATAGGGGTGGCGCAGCTGCCTCGCAGTTAGGAGACCCGGGTTCCCTTCCCGGGTCCTCCCTGCGTGGAGGTTGTATGTTCTCCTCGTGTCTGCGTGGGTTACCTCCCACAGTTCAAAGATATGCAGGTTAGATGGATTGGCGATCCTAAATTGGCCCTGGTGTGTTTGTGTGTGTACTGCGGTGGGTTGGCACCCTGCCCGGGATTGGTTCCTGCCTTGTTGGCTGGGATTGGCTCCAGCAGATCCCTGTGTTCGGATTCAGCGGGTTGGAAAATGGATGGATGGATCCTTTGCTATAGTGCAGCATTAATGATGTTCTTTTACTCAGAAATATTAGTTCTTAATTACAGTGTTACACAAACATCGCCTCTTTTGATGACATTTACCCGTAACTGACTAAAACATGCAGTGAAGGCAGCTATTCTAACAGATTATTTGTGATTTTACATATTAAGACCAAAAGGGCATTTGTTAAAGTGTTATTACGTTGCCGTAACTGATAATACAGTAGAATTGCCTCACCTGCACCATTCAAACGTATTGCCAAAACGACGCGCAAGGGACGCAATCAGTTCGATGAAGCCTGAGCTCACAATGCACATTATCAAGTCTAAAGGGCGGCCTGAGTAAAAAACATCTAAAGCTTTCGATTCTTGGGCCATCCAACCCGTATCACGCCAGACTGTTATGCCGGTTTTTGGTCAGCAGGTGGCGACTTCACCGCACTTTTTTGCCTGCTGGTCGTCACTGTATCCTGTAAATTGCAAGAATATGGGAATTGCTGAGCCGCCGTGCCGTGCACTAAAAAGCCGCTTTGTATGAAAGAGTGCCCGAGTCGTCTTCCCAGAAAGTCACCGCCTTTTTTACTCGTGCTTCATTGTGCTACGGATGTAAAGGCGATTTAATACTGTAGCATCCCGGCCAGGTTGAAGCCCGGGGGAAAAGTGACTGTTGGGTCGGTCAAAAGAGGGCGGAGAACGGTGCGGAGGACAGATATTAGGAGTATGATTGACGGTAAAGGCAGAAAAAGGGGTGGCACCCTGAACGGAGGGGCGGGGGAAGGAGGCCGGGATTTTTATTTTCTGGATGGTTCGAGAGAGAAGGCTCGGGGGACGTGAAGGTGATGATGCAGGTGAAATTTCGGGGAGATTGGGGGTTCACAAAAGGCGTCTCTCGGGGCCATAACACTGAGAGATTTATAGAAAACTGTAATTAGTTCAAGTTCGAAGTCGTTCGTTTTTGCTTTTACAATCGTTATTTTGTTCACTGTTCCAGTAAACTCTTCTGCAATCCCTTCTTCGTCCTTCTGTGTTGCTTCCTTTTTGAACCTGACACGCTGAGGTCAATATTTATGTATATTTTTACATTTTCTTGCTTCCTTAATTTTTCAGTCTTCAATGCTTCAATGTCTTTAGACTAAAAGTAACTTGATGGTTGTTATGTGATAGGAGTCTCAATTGTTTGGGCTGCTTTCCCGTTAGAATTGTCTTATGTTATTGAGTTTTAAAAGCCTCCCCACAGACCCATTATGTCAAGAAGTACTTCTTTGTGCTCTCCCCCTTATTATCCACCCATGACCCCCAGAACTCAGTATTTAACTGCAAAATCAGCATTATCGAGGTCATTGAGACATTGGAAGGCTTAAATGAGGTCTACACATAGCAGGCTTCACTGGTCCTGTAAATGCAATCTTGCAAGTGTTAACCTGCAAAAAGAAAATGAAGCCTTTTGATTTGTGTTTAATAGTTTTTCTTGTAAAATTAATGCTGCTGATACATGTCAAACATATGGGCATCATAAGCAATGTCCCACACAAACCCTTAACCTTGTTCTCGGGGTCTGCATGTCCAGGCAGGAAGCCCTCCAGACTAGTGCAGGAGTTAAAGTGCCCAGCTTTGGCTCAGCTCTGCATATTGTTTACTACATGAAAAGAAAAGATCAGTGAATAAGTTCTCCACTCATCTCTGCATCAGGCCCGCTTAATCCAAGTCAGAGTTTCCGGGGCTGGAGACTATTCTGGCAGCACTGGAAAACATTGTATAGAACTAATTAACAGTTGCCAATTATCCTAGAAGGGACATTTTTTATTGTTTCTGTCCACCCTGTCAATCTAGCCTTATCATCGGACTGCCATTTAGAAACTTAAAAAACAATTCTTTATTTAAGAACTCTACTTCTGTTAATGATATATCTTTCTTATGTAAGTGTGAATTATTTATTAATCTTTTGTATACTATTTATTCCTTATTCGTATCTAAATTTAACTTGTTTTTCTTTTCTGGTAACTATTTCTTTGACATCTTGTAAAGCACTTTGAGCTGCATCTTTTGTATACAAATGTGCTGTAGAAATAAATGTTAACTTTAGGGTTTGGACTGAAAGCCAGCATACCCAGTGTAAAACCTAACACATACATAGGGAGAATATAAAAGTTCCACCTAATGACCATACTGGAATTTGAACATTGGGTTCTGGAGCCGTGAGATGGCAGACGTAACTGCTATTCCACAAACAGCATCAGCTAAGGTTGTGGCCTTCACTGGATTTGTGACCACTATGGTATGGGATGGTGGGCCTTTAAGTGGTATATAAGTAGAGTAACATTTACATTTGATGTGTACAGTATGTGTGGAAACACTCTTTTCATGTATATGCTTTCATATAGCTACTTTAAGACATTAAGAGATATGTTAACACAGTTAGTTTTGCTCTATTGATGCAGACCTGGACAGCTGATGTCATAGTAGGTTGCAGCTTCCTGTCTTGTATGGTTGTGTGGCCCCTTGCATGATGATGAGTTCAGTCAGGATGCCTTTCCAAAGACACTTGTTGTGGTAATTGGTAACCCCAGATCATCCCAAAGTTGGGATAATCCTCTGAAAGAGCAGATAGGTTCAGAAAATGATTGGATGGGGGAGATACGTACTTGAAATAATTTCATGTCACCCTCTAGCATATTGCCATGTGAAGGTTATAAGACTGAAATACAACTGAGCTTAGTCACAGGTCCTGTAGTTCATTTATTTTGAATGCTTAAGCATGACTCACAGTTATGCTATTCAATTGTAACAGAGAGAACAATGCAGTTTGCTCAGAGTTGCAACTCAAACCGTGAAGTTTTGTGTTTTAACAGATTCTTGTTTATCATGGCACTGGAGAGTGGTGACGTGTTGAATGTTGGGGAGAGCAGGTACAGGACCTGGAATTCTTCTTAGCACACCTTGACTTATGACACCATCTATGAGTTTTTCTCCCACTCATCAGCTTGTAACCTGCCGGATGTTAATAAATTCTTTCTAAAACCGTGTTAACAGTATGGTTGCTGTGCTCTGGTCATTTTCTCTGATGGCATATATGCCCATTGGGCACAGGGCATGGGTGTCATAGTGGGAGGTAAAAGGGTAAGGACTAAACAGCCCCTGTACAGGTTGAGATAATATGATTGATTTATATTTCAAGGCAGAATCCATTTAATGGAAAAAACAAAACTACACACACCTACATTCATTGGCATCACAACAATCTCCCCGCCCTAGTCTAAACTACTGTACATTATTTCATACCCTTCATTGAGGCTTCATTAATAATAATAATAATAATTCCTTACATTTATATAGCATTTTTCAAGACTCTTAAAGCACTTTACATAGAGAAGCTGAGCCACCTTAGCCACCACCATTCAGCATTCATCTGGCTGTGACTGCAGCCATTTTTGTACCAGTACGCTGACCATACATTAACTATTAGGCAGTGAAGTGGTGAGTGATACTTAACCAATCAGAGCCAGGGGATGATTAGGGGGCCAGAATGACTAGGCCATGGTGGGCAATTTGGCCAGGACATTGTGAAACACCCTACTCTTTTCAAAAGATGTCCTGGAATTTTTAATGACCACAGAGAGTCTGGACCTCTAATTCGAAGCATGGCACTTTTTTCTATAACATAGGCACACACACACTTCCTGGCACTTGTCGTATCTTTCAATTATCTGTATTCAGCTCTTGCTCAGATGTCACTTTACCACTAGACTCAGATAAACACAGCCACGCTTGACATGTCGGAGCAGGTCAATCTAGAGATGTCACTCAGGCTGCTCAAACTTCTTAAAATATTCTGAGCCCTGAAGGGGATTCACAAGCTCTGCAAGAACAGAAGCCACACCAGTGTCACGAGGTGACCTGTAACTCCAGACTACTCTCTAGCACTTTTAAATGTACAGTATATTTTATAAAGTATTAGGTGATTCAGCCCACTTCTCATTATTTTTTCATCTATATAACAGACATGGCCCATTTAGAGAGACAGATTAATCTGACCTGCACATCTTTAGAAGGGAAACCCACACAAAGAGATGGAGGATTGACAAATACCAGAGAGACAGCGGTCAGGCACGGATCTGATCCCAGGTCACTGGAGCTGTAAACAATGCTAACCTCCTTACCACCACACCGTATTGCTTAACATAGGAGCATTTGGAGATTTTAAAAAAAGAAGACAAAATGTTATTTTACAAAAAGTGTATTTTCTGCCACATTCAGTTTACCTAAAGACAAATCACACTTCTAGATATCTTCACATTAATAATTACTTAAACTAGAAATATAAGCAGAAGTCCAAGCTGAAGATTAACTTACAGAATACATTTACCATTCACAGTGTACTTTCCAGTGTGCCTTTTCTAACAGGAGGTTTTTTGCTTACATTTTATTCCCAAATACTTTCTAGCATTTGCATGAAGTAACATCACTTTGATTATGTTTCCTACCGCCATGTGAAGTCAGTCAACAAGGCTGCTAAGCATCCAGTTCCATATATCATACCACACAATTACCTGTAATACTCTTGTCAGCACTCATTTTTTACTAGAATTGCCATTGAAGGAAAACAGTCTGAGAGAACTAAAAACTTTTGACCTTTGTGCTGCCTCTTTGTTCACTTTGAAGTTTTCAGAAGGTTCAGGAACAGAACATGTACTCGAAATGCCCAGACTGCTGCGATCGCTTTCCTCTTCTTCTCCAGACAGATTTGGGTTACTGTCATAAAAATCAAAATCAGTTATGAGCTCATCTTCATCAAAAACCTTATCAGGAAGTGAATCTTTCGAGAAAGCTCTGCGGCCATCCTGGAAGCCATACCTAAGCCCTGACAAAGGTTTAGTGTCCGTGCTGCAGCCTGGACATTTTTGGCAAATTCTTTCTCTTGATAGTTTGTCATGGTTTAAAGAAGAAACTTCTAGAAGAGACATCCATTTCTGTTGGCTTTGCCGTCTGCTCCTCTGTTTGCCTGAGACTTTATGGAAGGTGTCACCAAATGATGTTCTCCTGCTACCAAGAACTGGGAAATCAAGGCACATCTCTGGGCCTGAGATGCAGTTGTTAGATACAAATGCACAGTGCCTTTCAGGACTGACTAAATCAGCTGTAGAGCCTACCTTGTTAACTGTGAAATTCAATTCACTTTCAAAAGCAAAGGAGTTAGAAAGTAAGGAACTTCTGCTACCAAACGTGGACACATCACTCGGACAGGTTTGAAAGTTTGGGGACTTGCAATGTCTGTGGAAAGACTTACTCATGGAATATGTGGAAATCTGTTTCTGCAATTTTCTACCACATGCAAGAGCACCTCCTGCTGAAGCTAAAGAAGAAACCGAAATGCTTTCCCGAGATGCAGAAGTGAACCAGGAATGCTGTTGGTTGTTTGATGTTGCATTTCTCTGCTGATATTTCAGAACAAGATTAAAGATGTACTCATCTGATGGTCTGCTCCTCTCATTGCTTTGATAGTCAAAATCCAATCCACTTGCTGGTTGAGGTGTGGGTCGTGTACAAGACTTAAAGGTGCATGTCCAGTTCTGCTGTTCTCCTGCTAGGTGTTCATTTGTCAGAGATGGAACCCTTTTGGTGTCTTCACTACTTAAACTTTGGGCTAAAGAATGCCTTTCAGCAGCAGTGAAGAGAGGGCTTTGCAATGCAATGGCATGCAGTGGGCTGGGGAATCGATACACCTCTCCAGTGCTCCCCGAGACCAGATCAAGTTGAAATTTAGGATTCAAGTGAAAATGAGGTTGTAAGATTGTACCGACTGTGCTCCATCTGGATTTGGGGTATAGCTCCGCATTGGAAAGAAAGTTCTTCAGCATGTCCACGTCTCCTGTTGAAAATGGACGTCTTCTCCCTTTGGTGGTTTTAGTGCACCCGAGGCTTACTCCACTGTTTATATGACAATACGGGATGCTGGAAAGATCCAAATGTGACCCAGCGGAGACAGAAATATTCAAAGATGATTGTGAGTTCAGTAAAGATCTGCTGTCCATGTCATAGAATCCAGAACTTGTGCAAGATACACGGTCAATTTCAGTTTGGGGTTGGAAGGAATAAGTTAAGAGTTCAGCTGTACTCTCTGCACTGCCAAGAACATTTTGAGATGCACTCTGGGCCAGCTTTAAAGCCAGAGATCCCTTCATTTTATCAGTTAAGGATCTCAAATCCTGTGCCTGCTGCGGATACTCACACTGTCCATGTTGTCTCTGCTTCCAAAGATAGGTGGTCTTCTGGTCTGTTTTAACATCTTGGTCAGAACTTTCCAGGGCTGCCTGCACAATTGCGTTGTACTTTACTTTGAGCATATCCAGTTCTAGAATTCCTGCCAAGGTGGCTTGGAAGCGTTCCTCAATTCGAATTCTTTCATACACAGACCACGACGAACTTTGTCTATCTGCTACATGCGATGCAACCATTTTTGAAAAATGAAAACCTACAAAAAAAAAGACTGAGTGGCGATAGCAGCAGTCAGTGTCAGCACCAAGCAAGTTTACAAATGAAAGCCTTTAAGCTTCAAAGCCCCTTTTATGCCATAATTTCAGACAATTAGCCAACCCCCCACGCCAGGTCTACAATTGGCTGACGTAAGAGGACGTGTGCTGCATCTTCTAAAATCTTTGATCAGCTTATCCAAAAGCAAAGATAAGGATCAAGGCAATGTCAATGCGCTCAGTACAAGCCTGTAGTCCGAACAGGAAACGCATTAAGACCTTCAAAATAAGCAAATAAAATAGACAAAGACTGGGATGGCAATGCGGTATTTCATTATCACTTTAACTTAATTTACGTGAGTTGGCCCCAAAGATATATATATATTGTATTGTCATTAGTATTAGACTTCTTAAAGGGTTACAGTTTATTTATTTATTTTTTATTTATTTATTAGTTTCAAATGTACCGAATTATAGGCACTCAGAAAAGGGGCTATAATTTAAGGACATCTCTTTTATGTGTGGTACTTGCTTTTTTAGCTGTGCTTTTATTTGCTAGCTGCTTATCGTAGCCAAGATTCAGGACGACGAGGCTATGAAATGGTAAATAAGCAGTTTGAGAGAAAAAACAAAGAGACGTGTGAACCAACGGCTTTATTTCAAAAGAGCTCAGCAACTTGCCAACCGTAACAGTTCGATTTTCTGAGTTCGATCTTCATTCTCCGGAAAGCTGTAATCTCTTCATTTTTTGTGAATAACTGATGATTCTTCCTTCCTGCTCTAGGGAAGCAGATAAGATCGTTAATTGGATGCGTATTTTGTAAATGAGTACAGACATGCCGCACATCACTTTTCGCGGCTCATTCTCAATCAGCTCCAGCCACTGACTGACGCTGCCACTCGTTCGCAGCTGCTAATGGATTTTAGTTTCTGCCTTGATGTAGACGTGTCGATGACTGGGTCACATTACAGTAATTTCAAGCCCGCAGTGTTGGGTGTAATGACTGGCAAATAATAGTGAGTCGACTGCCACACGTGGAAAAAAAAGACTTAACCATGATGATTATACGAATACACTACTGCACGGGCCTTAAGTTTTTTTTTTTTTTTTTAATTATTTTGTAATTCTTCAGTGTCTTGATTTATTTTCTATTTTTTTCTTTTCAGTTCACTGGTGTAGTCATAACTGTTATAGACGAAAACTTGTTTTAGTAGAATGCCAAAGTGACTGAAGTATAGATTTATGGCATACGATAAATATGACCTTAGCATACTACACTATTGACATTTCGGGAACATTTTAGACTAGGTTTTAGCTAAGGTACACCTCTTTGTCATTAGCTGCAATATAAACAAGACGTTAGAAGAAAGGCTACAGTATGTTTATAAAATGCAGCGATACGTGACCACAACAAGTTCGATGTAAAACACCAATTTTTAAGACTCATTTTCGTGTATGAAAAGCGAGTGAGTGTTCAAGAACGTCTTTAACTGTTTTCAAACAAGGCACATGCGTTAGTCGTCTCTGCATTCCCCAATTTAGTATGAATATGAGGAAAGATGTCCATCCCTGGGTTGTTTACACCTTTCCGCTTGGATCCTCCAGTGGAGATACTGGCTTCCTGCGAAACAAAATGTTTAAAAAAGCTGAAGGGTGAATAAGTGAATACACCGTGTTTTATTTGTATAGCTGTATCGATCTCAGATATATTCAATGGTACGTGCAATATGCGAATGTCAGGTTTTAGTGTAAGGAAGAATCGATTTGGAGTTAAACCATCCGCATTTAAATGCTCCCGAAAATTGGTTCATGTGAGCAGGAGAAAAAAGTGCGCTTATATCCATCCACCTGGTGATCCTCACACAGTTTAAATTGCTGTGCCATTTTTCTTATTGCCTACCCTTTTTTGTAACCTTCATAAATTATTGCACAAACATTTCACACTCAAATTAGCAGTTCCCTATCACCACTCTGATACCAGTAAACATTTGTAATTTCAAACGCAAAGCACAGCTACTAATGTAGGTATAGATTTAGCTTTTATAAATATAAGGCTGCCTTCATAAACATTAGGGTTTTCAAATTTGTGGCTTAAATGAAAAATATTTTAACACTTGGCATTTCCAAAACGTGTCTCAGTAACAGATTGACGATGGTTACTTGTAAAGTGGAAAGGCAAGTGGTTTTCGTTTAAACAAAAAAAAAAACAAAAAAAAAAACCTTTGAACAGATTTCAAATCATTTTTATAAATATCTGTATAACATTTTAACAGAGACAAATGGCAAAGGCCTTGCAGAGCTCTGCTCTAATTTTTTATATTACATACACACACACACACACATTTAGTATATGTATATATATATATATATATATATACATATACACACACACACATATACACATACATACACACACACACAAAACAGAGGCAGACACACACACACACACACAAACTGGCTAATTTAATAAAACATGATTGGTCTACTTGTATTTGAATTTAAACTAGGAACTCATCTACTCAACGGCACACACTAATTCAGCTCACTGATCCAAAAACATTTTAGGTAAATATAAAAGCCTCACTTTATCAGTCCATCGCTCACACATTTTCACATTCTTCTCATTTCTAATGATCAGTTGTCACATTCAACAGAATTACAAATAACTTTGCTCAAAATTCATAACTTTCAACCTCTGGCCAGATTTTAAACTATTAATATCATTAATATTTGATTCAACATTTCTGCTCCAGGAATGCTGAGAAAAATACAAAAAGAAACTGTGTGTACAACCATTTATTCATTAATTATATATATGCATACTATATACAATGAGTAACAAATGATGATATACGACATTTGTACACTTGGGCAAAATTGTGCTGCTAAAAACTCTAATCTTCATTTTCTGATTCTTCATCTTCCTGGCTTATCTGGAAGTAACGAAGCTCGTAACTCTCCTTGTCAGAAGCCACCACACGCAACCAGTCTCTCAGTTTGTTCTTCTTTAAGTACTTCTTTGTCAAGTATTTTAGGTACCTACCATTAAAAACATGTACAGATATGGTTAAAGGCAAAAGTAGTGACAGTTGTATCAAGTTACAGCACCACATCACAGCTCCATGGTTTTGTTACTCTAGTACAAACTGGATCTACTCAGATGACAATGCAGTAATGTAAAATGAGAAATTTTCTCTCATATGTGCACATCTGATTATTGTTATTCACTACAAACCATGGAATCAGGAACTTGGTTGCTTAACAATCAGAGCACAATAATTTCTTTAGACATCACTCTTGACAGAGATGAACATGCAGCTGGTAGCATTACCGAAAAAAGCAAATGCAACAACAAAATGTATCATTTTCTCACTCTTTTTAAATTACATTGTCTGATCAAGAAAAGCAACATAAGTTCATACAATGAAGAATTTGTTTATTGTAAACTGATAGAAAGAAAATGTACTATAGGTTAATTTGATTATAATACCAACCAACTGTTAAACTGAAAACTTTATAAATGGAGTTCTGTATTTAAATTATTTTTGCACTGCCTTTTATGAATAAAACATGCAGTTTTAATGTTCAGGGTTATATGCTTTTTAAAAAAAAAAAAAAATCACACACATTTATTTAAAATGTGCTTTTGCTTATTTAAAAATTATTCACAGCTCCACTGCCACACAACTGTGCTTTTTATTAGTAAAAATCTATAAAAAAAAGTTCACACTGTATATAGGAAAAAAATTTAATCCAAATAAGACATGAAGTTTGTCAAAATACCATAATCTATGCTAAACATTTAAAACTGGACATTTAAACAATACTATAAATATTACCGTATATAATTTTCTTTAAACCAAAGGTTAGATGAAACTGCCCAAAGCCAAAGTGTTCAAGTGTCATACTGCTTTTATTTATTTTTTTTTAATTAACATTATTTGATAAAAGGTTATTAACACTGCTAGCCACTTTATGAAACAAATAAATGTAATAAAATAATGTTTATGTTCTCTCAAAAAACTCAAGGAAGCAACAGATGGGGTCTTGGTAGTATTGTGGTTGTGGCAAATGAATTCAATCACTGGCTTTTGGACATTTATTAAAACTTTAATTCACTGCAGATTTACAGTATTACTAATATATAATGTCTAAATAAAAAAGAAAATCTATATTTGCGTTTACTGGGGGTTTTGATTTAATATTCTTTATAACAATCTTGTAAGCAAGCAAGATCATTCATACATTAATGTCTAATGTGGCTCTACTAATGTAAAAAGTATACGATTCTGTACTAATATTTGATCAATGTATAATAATAAGACCGGGTTTCACCACATAAATTAACTTAATGACAACACTGCTCTACGAGGACATCATTTTAAGAACTCGAGAGAAATAACAGGAAACAAATAAAGCAGAACTACATGGCTTGCATATAAAAAACACTTTTTGTAAACACCCACCTCTTAGAAAACTGTTTTTCAGAAGTAACGGTAATCTTGTTTTTCAGACGGGTAATCTGGACAGTATTTCCAAGGTTTCCCGTTTTTCCATTAACCTTGACTCTCTCTTTAAGAAATGTCTCCTGTTCAAAGACACAAAAATGAAAGAACACTAGGGAAGGAGGCCCTAGGCTACAACCAGGGAAGGGAACCCTAGTTATATAAATCACATTAGAAACAGTTTATTTCAGGTGCCTTATCAAATCACCGTCAACTCTTGGAAAAACTCAAAACATTGGCACTTTATTAAACGGTAAAACTTACAAAGTTTGCCGAATCAAGTATTCCATCTTCCACAGGATGTGCGAGGTCCAGCATAAATTTCCATGACTTTTTCTTTTCTTTGCCGACTGTGACTACACGTTTCTGATTAAATATAATGAAAAACGGTTACAAAGCCAACCCAAATTCCGAGCGATGTCGATGTGACATAACAAAAAAACACTGAAATGGCATAACTCGAAATCCCCAAATGCACATCACATTACACAGCAAGTATAAACTGCACCGTCCGTCATTTGTCCTGGCACCGATTTTTACAAACATATGATATTTAACAATATTAAAATATAAAACTCAATGATTACGTTTTTACTTTATATGATGAATTCACCGGACGTTCAGAACAACAACTGGTTCAGAGGCCCATTATTACAGCATTAACTCATTCATATTATTATCCGCCTAGATGGGTCTTACTCGTAAAATGATTAAATAAATGCGAAGATGCCAAAGCCAGGTACTGGTCACGGGAGCAACAGTACAGTATAATCTTTAGAATGACTTTAAAGGACAGCGATGGGACAAGTAAGTAACACGTGGATGTACACAGTAGTCTATTTTGCTTGACGTTTTACAGCCAACACATGGGTACCAAAAATTAGAGGAAAAAAACGTTAAACATAACGTTTTACAACACAAAGTTTTAATTTTAGCCCCTATTTACTGAGATGTGATAAGATATTTATGATTATTTTACAGTCAATGCAATCTTACCGGCGCCATTTTACACTGCCGCAGCTGAAAAGGAAATGACGTTGTAGTCACGAGGGTATTCTAGCTCTGTGTGACGTCACAATGGAGGCGGTAAACGTAGGGGTGTGGCTAATTAGTATGTGCTACCGCGTGGTTCACGTTTGAAACTTGAGATTCGCGTTCTTCTAGTAGCATGCAGTTTCATTAGTGCATTATCGAATAATTGTGAGACGCTTAAGTTACTGCAGTTGTCTAACATAATAAATGACATAAATAATTTAATGAAGTAAATTTTACTACACAATGTTTTGAAAAAACATAAAAAAAAGATCAAAACTAACTCCGAAGGTTTTCGGATACTATATTACAAAAGAAGCGCAAATTACATTTTATTCTTAGCATTTTAAAATCATCAGTTTGTTTGTATTTTACTGATGGACGTGTTCTTGTTTTCCAGGTAGTACATTGTTAGAATATGTCATCTTGTACCTTGTTGTTTCACCATGCAGTGTATTTTTCTTTGTATCGTAAATTCATTATCCCGTGCATGAACTTGTTAGGTGTAATATTAATGCAGTTAAGTTCAAACTATTCGGTTTTGGAAAAAAAAAACAACTTTCAACACTTTCGGTCAGCTTATAGTTTTAGAAATAGTTTCGTGGTAGTCTGTTGTTCTTGAATGTTTAATCGATAGCGTGTTATTCCCATACCATGTTTCCTTGAAAAGCCCCTTTGTTATTCTTGCAACGATTTATCGTCTTAACAGGAATCTTAACTCTTTGCTTCACTGTACCTCAAATGTATCAACTTTTGCATGTCCTTGAGTTCATAGTGCTCATTATTGAGTATAAATGCATATGTTCAGGGCTTTAGTTATTTGTATCATCTGTTACATGCTGTTATATTTGTATTTGATATTTTTACCTAATACCTATATTATTGTATAGTTACTGAAAATTGTTGCTGTGGTTTACACATATTGCTCAGTTTTGTGATCTCAATGTGCTACACTTGTCTCATTTTACAATGTATTGCAGTGATGATGCGCTTTTGTGTTTCCACATAGTGTGGATTTTTTTTGTATTGCACTATGGGTGTAATAATACAATTAATTATTTGAATTTTAACTAGGTCCTCTGATATATTGGTTCTCTGACCAGGCCTATTTCCTGTTTTGTGTCTTCTGTTGCTCTGAAACATCAAAAACTCTGAAATGGAATTAACCAGAGGGATTAAAGAGTGATGCAACAGTATTAGTTTAGTGTGCCTTCCATGTAGAACCTGAATATTCTCCACATGTATGCAGAGTTTCCTACAGTTATGCATGTATCCAACTTCAGTTTTTATTATTATAACTATGGAAAAGTACTTTCAAAATACATATTCAAATATTTTATATAATGGCACATGTATAGGGTGGTCCAGATCTAATTATGCAATTTTCATTACGCTATAACAACGTGCAACGCAGGATGTTAGAGGAGTTTGGACCGCCTGCAGTGCATAGGAACATGCTCTCCCAAATCAACGAAATGTTTGACTGTACTGGTAGCGCCAATCACCCGAAATTGTATTGTTTTCCTGCATTGCATTAAGAGTTGCATAATTAGATCTGGACCACCCGGTACACAACAACATATTATTCTGATATTTTTTCATCTAAGGTAGTATTTTAAATAAGTGGGGCCGAAGTATTAAGGCGAGGAAGACAGAAGTTTCTGGGTAAGGTGATAATAACTTGTTAATCATTGCACTGGAGAGTGGCATTCTGTTGTATGTTGGCAACACATGCAAGTAATAATTTCCCTGTCCTCTGTACATGTGACCATATTGACCCTCTAAAACTTGACATAAAACATGGTGGAGTATTCCATAGACAGCTAATATGCAAAATAACGCAGAAATCACTAAACATATTTTTAAATGATAATTTTAATTTTTTATATCTATGCAAATCTCTCAACTTACATTGTCAAAAAATCCATCTGGGATTAGACCCTACATGTCAGAGATGCCTTCATGCATTTGTTTACCTTGGTCATATGCCCTGGTTATCTCCTTTGATATATTTTGTGTATTTATTGAGCTGTCAGGTTCTTTCCCACATATATAAGAGCTCTTTTCAGAGCAATACCACAGGCAGTATCGTTATTCTATGAGCACTCTGGTCTGATAACATTTACTATGCAACTAATTCATCATCTCATTTTGCTCTGTTGAAGGAATCTTGAGTTGCCTACTACATTACAATGGGAATGAGTTTTGCTGCAATATATAGATTTAAAAATCATACATAAAATTGCATCAGGGAGGTCTGTTTGCACATTCGTTAGTAGTTCTGCCTCATAGATCCAATCTATTGAGTTCAAATCCAGCATCTGGTTTTTGGCTGTGTAAAGGTTTCATATTCTCTCAATGCCATGAGTTTTCCTTACATATTGCCAAACAAAGGAACATTAGATTAACTGTGTAAGTGTGTAAATCTGGTAATGTGTGAGAGTGGGCTTTTCTATGGATTGTCACTCTAGTCCATTCAGTGTGGTACATTGTTAGGTGGGGATTGTGCAGCAAAATCATTCTGTTTATGAACCATTCAAACCTGACCTTACTGCAGAACAATTGCAGGACACTGTTGGCAGCTGGGCACAGGGCAGCTGTTGTGGTCACAATTGTTTTGAGAAAAGCAAGTGTGCGGGTGCAGCTTTGGCTTGCTTTCTTTCCCAAACTTAACTCCCACAGAGAATCTTTGGAATACTCTGGATGGCAACATCTAAAGATGAGACACTGCCTGATAATGGCCAGCAACTTTGTCAGACCCTTCAGCAGGGGTGAGGTAAAATCCAGCAACTGCATTTTCAGAGGCTTGTAAGCTGTAAAAGTCATCTCTGCAAGAAGATTAATGCTAATTTTCATAGTTATTATTGTTTCCTTGCTTTTGTAGTTGTACTTTTTAGATTTATTTGTTATTCTCATTTGTTTATTTTGTACTTCAATGAAAGTAAAAATTTCAGTCAAACAACAAGTGTTTTGATTCTTGTTTTATCAGTGTACAAAATACTGACTTTTCCTAACAGTACATTTTAAAACCTCACATTGATTTTCCTAAAATATAAACTTTTTGACAGTAAGTACTAGACCAATTACAATTCTTTGCTAGTTCTCTTTCATTTCTCTATTTTTCTTGTTAACAGATGTCTATAAGATTTTGCACTTTTAATTAGGTGCACCGAATTTCCTTATGTGTTGCATGTTGATGAGTGCATGCAAGTAAGAATATCACTGTACTCCATGCATGTGATAAAAAACGTATATTATCCAATAATGAACATCATACCATATTGCTACAAGTATAAACAATCCTTAGGTCCATTTTCTTTTCTTCAGTTCATTGGCCTGACAGTCAATCTCCATCTGTAATTATTTATTTTCTTCAGTCCAAATTTTCATAATGTTGTCTGTTGACCTCTACTCTTCTTTCAATGTCTTCATTTCTTCCTTCCTTTTATTTTCAAATCTTTAATTTTGGTTAATTGCATCCACTGTTGTCTCTTTTCTTCTTATTACCAGTTTCTTGCCCATTATATGCACTTTTTATTACAAATGAACTTTCACCATCATCCATTTTCTTTTTTCTACTCTCTGCTATAATCTGTTTTTTCTCCCTCCTAACAATTACTGTCTATTTTGTGAGTTTTTCTAAAGCCATATGTTCCATTTTATTCCTCCCTTTTTCCCCATACATCTTGGGTTGTGACACTCCCATTAGGCACATGCACTGCTGACTCATTTTCCTGGCATTCTTCTCTTGGGATCCTAAACTTTTTACCAGTCCCCTCCTGTTCATTGCTAAATGAGCTGGCATTGCATCATGCAGGCTCATTCCCCCTGTATCTCTGTGCATGTTTTAAGCTCACCTTCTGCTACTTACTGTAGTTCCATAGTATTTCAGGTGTTTTGTCAGAATTAAACTTAGTCATTTATCCAGTATAAAACTTGCAGTTCATGCTTATTGAGTAAAACCTGGCCTAGCAGCACTAGGCTCAAGGCAGAGACTGACCAGTGTAGGGTGCCAGACCATAGCCATGCACACTTAAGCTTTCACCCACATGCACATATGACGAGGTCAATTTATAATTAGCAATTAACACAACAAGCCTATTATTGGGATGTCAGTGGAAAACTGGCATGCTTGGAGAAAATTACTAATCTTGTCAGTCAATTTGTAGAGTCTGCATATTTTTCCCCTGCATCTGTGTGGGTTCTTTACCCAGAACTATTATTTCCTCCTATGCTGCAAAGAAGTGCAGGTTAGGTTAACTGAATGACACTAAGTTGTCCCTGTGGAAGTGTATGTGTGTGTATCTGTTGTAATAAGGAAACAAGTCATAAAGATTTGGGGTTTTTAGGCCCCGTATACTGTAACAGAAAGGTCTTCCAAAATCTCCAAACAAAACAGAGAAATGCATTAGACAAACGGGGATGGTTGCACGGACATTATAAAGAGCCGAACCGGAAATTAGAGACGGGGAATACTGGGAAGGTGTGGTGGTGGATGGGTATTGGATGTCATCAACAGGGGACCAGAGGGAAGAAAGGAACCCGGAAGTGATGGTGCTTTGTTTATGCGGGATGGATCATGGTGGCGGCGCTTCGTCCTTTCTATGGGAAAAGAGAGAGAGGTTAGTACCCTGCCTTTGTCCCCTGGCACAAGTTGTCATGATGTGCGTCGGGTCCTTCAGCTGCTCCCCATGAGCTCATGCATGACATGAACCCCCCTTCAGCCCATACCCGTTAGGTCGGGTGGCCCGAACCGAGAGGTCGTGTACGTGGGAGAGGGCATCAGCGTTGGCCTGGAGGTTACCCCAGCGATAAGTGACGGTGAACTTGTAGGGCTGCAAATCCAAAAATCACCTGGTGACCCGAGGATTCGACTCCTGGTGTAGGGCCATCCACTGGAGGGCGGTATGGTCTGTCACCAGTGTGAACTCCCGGCCCAACATGTAGTACCGCAGGTACGTTACCGGCCACTTGATGGCCAGGGCTTCCTGTTCCACTGCTGCATACCGTGTCTTCCGGTCCAACAGTTTCCGTCTGAGGTATATCACGGGGTGCTCAACACCATCGATGCTCTGGCTCAACACGGCACCAAGACCTGTGTCCGAAGCATCGGTCTGGAGGAGAAAAGGGAGAATAAAATCAGGGGTTCTCAAAACAGGTGCCATCATCAGGGCCAACTTTAGGTCACTGAATGCCCGTTCCATCACGCTATTCCACACCACATGGAAAGGGGCCCGTTTCTTTGTCAGGTCGGTCAAGGGTGCGTCCCTCTCGGAGGAGCAGGGTACAAACCAGTGATAGTAACTCGCTAGACTCAAGAAGGCTTGCATCTGCTTCTTGACTATCAGACAGGGCCATTCGAGGATGTCTTTGATCTTTGAGCACTGTGGTTTCACCAGTCCTCCTCCCACCAGATAGCCCAAATATTTGGCTTCGTTCAACCCAAAAAAACACTTCCGGGGGTTAATACGAAGCCCGACTTTCGCTAGCACCAGGAGGACGGCGTATACCTGCACCACATGTTCCTCCCAGGTGCTGGAGAGGATGACCACGTCATCCAGGCACGTGGCACAGTAGGACTGGTGGGGCCGTAGCACTCTATCTACCAGATGCTGGAAAGTCGCTGGTGCCCCGTGCAGCTCAAATGGGAGTATCTTGTACTGCCAGTGCCCGCCAGGGGTGCTAGAAGCTGTTTTCTCTTTTGCGGATGCCGTTAAGTGAATTTGCCAGTATCCCTTTGTCATGTCAAGAGTAATCAAATACCTGGCCGTCCCCAGCCTCTTGAGGAGTTCATCCACGCAGGGCATGGGATAGGCATCGAACTTGGAGACCTGATTGAGACATCTGAAGTCATTACAGTACCTCCAGGAGCCGTCCGGCTTGGACATGAGGACGATAGGACTGGACCAGGGGCTAAGGCTTTCTTCGATGACGTCCATGTCCAACATACATTGTACCGCTAGTTCCACCTCAGCACGTTTCACCTCTGGGAGGCGATAGGGTCGCACCCTGACTACCACCCCCAGGTCCATTCTATCTCGTGCTGAATCAGCGCAGTCCGGCCTGGTGCTTCACTGACCACTTCCGGGACCGACTGGATGGCTACTTCAAGCTCCTGTCTCTGGTGGGGATTCAAATTGGGGCCAAGGTTAAGGTCGATTTTCTCGGACAAAATGGAGAAGGTCAGTCCATAGGGGTCTGGGTCCTCCCTATACCTCCAGGGTTTGAGCAGGTTCACGTGGTAGACCCTCTCGCTCAGTCGATGATTCGGTTGGAGAACTAAATAGTCAACGAGTCCTTTTCTCTTTTTAACCTCGTATGGACCCTGCCAATGGGCCACCAATTTAGAGTGGGAAGTGGGCACGAGCACCATTACGCGATCCCCCGGGTGGAACTCACATAGGGAGGAATTCCTATTGTAATTCCGGGCTTGAGCTGCTTGAGCCCTGGACATATGTTCTTTTAGGAGTGGCCGTATTTTTTCCAATCTATCGCATAACTGTGCAATATGTTCTAGGATGTTGGTGGAGGGAAGCGTCTCCCCTTCCCTACCTTCTTTTAAGACATCTAATATGCCCTGGGGTTGGCGTCCGTACAGGAGTTCAAAGGGGGAGAACCCAGCGGAGGCTTGTGGCACCTCCCGGTACGCAAAAAGCACCAGTGGTAAAAGTTGGTCCCAGTTCCTATCGTCCACGCTGACAACCTTGCGGAGCATCTGTTTCAGGGTCTGGTTAAAGGGTTCCACCAAGCCGTCTGTCTGGGGGTGGTATACTGATGTCCTGAGATGCTTAATGTGGAGTCTCTGTCCTAAGGAGGTTGTATTGGGCGGCTTCCTCCTCGGGGAGGTCGTGATAGGCCCACTGCACCGAACCCTTCAAGTATGAGGACAGAATGAAAGCCCACTCCGCCCGTGACCACTGGTTGCGGGTAGCCATCCTCTCGAATATCGAGAGGTACGACTCTATATTATCCGCCTCTGATCCGGCTCCAGTGCTTGGAGTCTGTTGGCCATGGTGTTGAGGACCATGTTCAAGTCCTGCCCTTCAGACATCTTTCTCTGGCTTTATCCTGCCGACTATGCCACTGTAATAAGGAAACAAACAAGTCATAAAGATTTGGGGTTTTTAGGCCCTGTATACTGTAACAAAAAGGTCTTCCAAAATCTCCAAACAAAACAGAGAAATGCATTAGACAAACAGGGATGCTTGCACGGATATTATAAAGACCGGAAATTAGGGACGTGGAATGCTGGGAAGGTGTGGTGGCGGATGGGTATTGGACATCATCAACAGGGGACCAGAGGGAAGAAAGGAAGTGATGGTGCTTTGTTTATGCGGGATGGATCATGGGGGGGGGCGCTTTGTCCTTTCTATGGGAAAAGAGAGAGAGAGAGGTTAGTACCCCGCCTCTGTCCCCTGGCACGAATTGTCGCGATGCACGTTGGGTCCTTCAGCTGCTCTCCATGCGCTCATGCGTGTCCTTGTATATACTGTAAAGGTCTGGGTTCCATCCTATACCTTGTGCATTGTGTTGTTCCTCCTTTCTAAGACCCTGACATGGAAAACACAGTGTAGAAAATGGATGGACAAATTAATAGACTGCAAACTATTTGTAATTTTTTTTATTATTATTAATTAAAGAATATTACAGAATAGGCAATGGTTTGTACATCTTTTAAAAACAAGTTTACTCAGCTTTACACTTCCGGATGAGATGAGTCAGAACAAAGCAATTAGGAATGGGAGGCAACTAAATAACACTGTCAAGAACCACAGCGCAGACCACAGTCAGTATGCCATGCCTGCAATCCAGGTGCTAGTTTTGTTGTTTAAAATGAGAATTTTATTTCAGTGTAAAACCAGTTGGAATCTTTTTGATTGTTAGTTGCACAGTATATTTTAAAATATCATTACAAGGTTGTTGTGAAATAGCCAAAGCAGTTGGTTCAGTTTATACATAAAATAAAGATAAAACATTACTCTTAGTTTCTTATATGTGTGACTATATGAATAGTGAATGTATTTCCAGAATCAAAGTGTTAGGAGCACCACCTTCACTAATGGCATATTAAGCTAAACAGACCTTAAAGGCCTAGCTGCACAGAAAGGCCAGGGCTCTAGCAAAACATTTACATCTGTTTTTAAGTAAGGTGTCATAAATGTGACTTGCAGCGCACTGTTACATGTAAGGGATAAGAGGGGGACACCGACAGGGGTGGTCATTGTGAATTTTAACCAAGTCTCGATCTGTGTTTTCTTTTTAAGGAGGACCCACCCACCTCTGAGGATATCTGATTGGCCAGGAACAAACTCCTCTTCTCAGAACTGACACACAAGAGTCTGGCAACCTGAGGGGAAGAAGTGTGTGTGTGTGTGTGTGTGTTTGAGAGAGAGAGAGAGAAGGACCACTATGGAACCCTGACTAGAAATTACTTATTGATACTTTTGGCCCACAGCAACTCAAGTAACACAATAACATGGACAGAAAGATCCCACAACATTTTTTTTTCTTTTATTTTTACAAAGGCTTTGATCCTGAAAAGGAATAAGTAAAGACATTGAAGTGTAAATTAAGACGAAGAAAAGACAGCAATTTCTACTCCATGTATAGTCAGATATTATTTTAATCCAATTTGCTATTTTTTCTGATCCACGTTACTTAGAAACAAAAGCCTGTTCTCATGGCAATAGGTACAAATGGAACAATCTCCATACCTGTACCTCTGCATCTTAATGCAATTTTAAACTATTTAAACCTTCTTCACTTGTAATCTCTATTTAAGAAAAGGCAAAAAGACAAGTGTCTTATTTCTTGTATTTGGCCCAAGTGTGAGTGAATGTGAGAGTGTGCAGGAGTGGGCACTGTGAAGGACTGGCAAGATAGACTGACATCCCATAACTGAGAGCCTGATTCCATGGGTTTAAAATGTATTTATGGTATCCTTTCACACCTTTTATAAGATGGTATGAAAAGTTTTTTTTTTTCAATATAACTGAATTACAGAGCTTTCTCCCATTATAAATTATGGCATACTGATTGAATTTTCACATTCCCCTCACAATTTGTAGGTTTCCTTCCACTTTCTGAGCATGTTCCTAGTTAGCCCTGTGGGAGTGTGTCTTTGTGCATGAGTGGGTCTTGTGATGTTTTTCTGGTACTAAGTATAGGATGAATGCCTACCCTGCAACTGATGCTGCCTGTGTAGGCTCCAGCTCCAGGACCCTTCATTTGGGTGTACTGGATTGCACAATGTTATGTTATGAATTACAAGAATAGCTTGAGAAATTTGAGAAAGGGAGCAGCTTATACATTCTGGCAGGTATGCTCCCAAAAAGTTGTTATTTTATTTATGTTTTTAAGGTGAGAGGCATGGGGGCCTGGTGTTATGAACTGTTGCCTCATATCACCAGAGTCTTCATTTCTAATTCTAGTTCTAGAGTCCACTATGACTCCTAAATCCTTCTCATAAGGTGTACTCTCGATTTTCAGACCGCCCATTTTGTATTCAAACCTAACATTTTTACTCCCTATGTGTATTACTTTACATTTACTCACAATCAGTTTCATCTGCCACAAACCTGCCCAAGCCTATACTGTATGCTGTCCAAGTCCCTTTGTAATGATTTAACAGATTCCAAATTATCTGCCAATCCACCTATCTTGGTATCATCAGCAAACTTAACCAGCTTGTTACTTATTTTCCTATCTAAATAGCACTGGCCCTTGTGGATCACCACTCTTAACATCGGCCAGTTCTGATGAGGTTCCTTCCACCATCACCCTATGCTTCCTGTGCCTGAGCCAGTTCTGCACCCATTAAAAAACATTATCCTCAACTCCCACCTCTCATGTGGCACATTATCAAATGCTTTCTGAAAGTCAAGATAAATAATATCATATGCTCCACTTTGATCACATCCTTTTGTTGCCTTGTCATAGAATTCCAGCATGTTAGTAAAACACGATCTCCCCCTTCAAAACCCATGCTGACTGTTCCGAAAAAGCCCTGTTCTTGCTAAGTGTTGCTTAATCTTATTCTTAATAATTCATTCCATTAATTTTCCTGGGATGCATGTTAAGCTTACTGGCCTATAGTTGTTTGGATCTGCTCTGTCACCCTTTTTATATAATGGGATGATATTTGCCATTTTTCAGTCCTTTGGAATCTTATCTGGACTTGGTAATTTGTTTGGTTTCATTTTATTTAATCTGAGCAGCACTTCTCCCTCTACAATTTCCTAATCCCTCAGTACCTCCTTAGTAGTCCTGTTTACATCTGGGAGGTTATCAGCTTCTTCACTTGTGAAGACCTCAGAAAAATGCAGGTTTAGGGCATCCTCTATTTCACTGTCTGTATCTTTTAATTCCCCTTTACTATTTCTGATGCACTTGACCTCCTCCTTGACTGTTCTTTTACTTCTAAATTACTGAAATAATCTCTTAGGGTCTTCTTTCGCCTTATCAGCTATATTCCTCTACAGCTGTCTTTTAGCCTCCCTCATATCCTTCTTAATGGTTGCTCTCATGTTCTCATATGCACTATGATTCACTTTGCAGTCAATAGTCTTAAATGTTTTATAAAGCAGTTTTTTCCTTTGCAGCTTCTTTTTTAAATCTTTATTAATCCAATGTGGAGTTTTAAAAAAAAATTCTATTAATTCCAAATTTAGGTATGTATCTGTCCTGCATTACATATAAAACATTTTTAAACACGTTTCACTGCTCCTCGACTGTTTTCCCACTTAAAAGCTTATTCCAGTCTATTCTCTTTAAACTTTGCCTCATTTGCTCAAAATTTTCCCTTACGAAAGTTAAACTTAACAGTTTTAGTCTTAACATCAACACTCTTCCGAAACATTGAGAATTGTATTATATTATGGTCACTTGACCCTAGTGGTTCAATCACTTCTACACCCTCAATTCTATCTTGATTATTACAAAATACTAAATCCAGACAGGCGTCACACCGTGTTGATTATTTAACATTCTGTGTTAAAAAACAGTCACTGATTAGTTCTAAAAACTCCTATTCTTGTATTGCTCCATCTGCAAGGTTATCAAAGTTAATATATGGATAATTAAAGTCCACCAGGACTATAATATCTCCCTGTAAACTTGCCTTTTTGATATTACTAAAAAGATGTGTTGAAATTAGTCTGAATTGGGTGGTCTATAGCACACTTTTAAAATAACTCCTCTTTCCCTAATGTTTTCCAAGCGAAGCCACATATCCTCACTAAGATGGGGCTCATTGTTCAACTGAAGAGGATTTGCATTTAAATTCTGGTTGACATAAACAGCAACCCCACCTCCTTTTCTGTTCTGTCTATCCTTCCTAAAAATGTGTATCCCTCTATGTTACACTCATCCCCATCTTTGTTATTTAGTCAGGTTTCCATTATTGCTTTAAAATAAAAATTATGCTCTGCTTCATACAGCTCCAACTCAGTTACCTTATTTTTGATACTCCTAGCATGAAGGCAAGCTATTTTTAATGTGTTACTCGTTCTACATTTAAATGTTGGCTTAGAATTTACATTACTATGCATTTTCATTTCTACACCATTGTTTATTCCTCCATATATAGATCTAAATATGGCCTGTCCTAAACTCCCTGCCCCCTCATTCCCTAGTTTCAACAATCTTCGACTAGCCTACTCATATACCTCCCCATTACATTGGTGCCCCTCTGGTTCAGATGTAACCTGTCACGGTGGAACAGGTCCCATCTGTTCCAAAAGGAGTCCCAATTCCCCATAAACCTATACCCTTCTACCCTGCACCAAGATTTGAGTCATGTGTTAAGCCTTCCAATCTCCTCAATCTTACCTGGACTTATCAGTTCTGCTCCTCAGCCTGGCATCTTATTCTTTAAAATTGGATCACAGAGCTGACAGTCTACCTTTATGTATGTCATTTGTTACCACATGGACAATGACAACTGGACCCCCCCCCCCCCCCCCCCCCCACTCCCCCGTGCTGTGGCCAAGAGCCTATCCACCCTTACAGGGAGGTCCCCCACTTGTGCACCTGGAAGGCAACACACCATGTCTCTGGAGCACACCTGCACTTCAATCCTCTTAGTGATTGAGTCCCCAACTATTACTACCTCTCTCTTTCTGGGAATTGGTTTTGAGGTGGCCCGTTGGAGCTCCTCATCCCTGCCTACCACCTCAGAATCATCAGAGACACTGTCCAGCTCTGTAAGGACCTGATAACGGTTTGACACTTCTAATTCTGGGGTTGAATCCCCCGGACAGTGTGAACCTTTTACCTTACGCCTTGTGACCGTGACCTACCTATTTCTACCTGCCTGGTCTGGAATCTCCTCCCACGCCACTGTATGGGTGCACACTATCTCTCTAAAGGACACCTGGGCCAGGTCTGCCAGTTCTCTACTAAATGCAATAGTTAGCCAAGCTGCTTTCAGTATTCCAGCTGCTATCTTCACCAAATGCTGTCTGTAAGAGCAGAAGCTTGGAGTGTGGAAGATTACAGAGGGTCACAAGCAAATGTCCAGAGACTGAGCAGGCAACAAGATGTGGTTCTCCAGCATGTCCAGGCTTCAGCAGCTGTGGTGATTTCAAGTGCCAGGGTGTTAACATTTTTGCAATAAAAATGTTTGGTACAATAAACTGATTAGTGTCTAGGAGCTTCACCTTCTTTTGCTAGAAATATGCAGTAATTTTTTCTTAGCAGAGTTCAAAAAATACTTTCTCATAAACTGATTCAGCATATTAATGAAAAAAACAAGAATGTATAATACATTATAATGATATTAAATAGAAATACAATGTACAGTATATTGTATAAGAAAGAACAGTATTTCATAGGCAGTTAATATATATTGTGTATATATATGTGGAGGGCGGCACGGTGGCGCAGTGGTAGCGCTGCTGCCTCGCAGTTAGGAGACCCGGGCTCGCTTCCCGGGTCCTCCCTGTGTGGAGTTTGCATGTTCTCCCCGTGTCTGCGTGGGTTTCCTCCGGGCACTCCGGTTTCCTCCCGCAGTCCAAAGACATGCAGGTTAGGTGGATTGGTGATTCTAAATTGTCCCTAGTGTGTGCTTGGTGTGTAGATGTGTGTGTCCTGCGGTGGGTTGGCGCCCTGCCCGGGATTGGTTCATGCCTTGCACACTGTGTTGGCTGGGATTGGCTCCAGCAGACCCCCGTGACCCTGTGTTTGGATTCAACGGGTTGGAAAATGGGTGGATGGATATATATGTGGAGAACTCATTAAATACAAAGTGAAGCATAACATTTTGATTGCAAATCAATTCTTTTTTCCTTTCAGATTTAAACTTATGTTACTTTCAGTTAGGCTAAATTGTTAATATAAATTACTTTTGAATTCACTGTGTAGTGCCACAATGGGAAAGCGAATTGTCTCTTAAATGTGTCCTTAGATAAGCAGATTGGCCCCTAGTATGGAGGCAAGCTGCACTGGGCGATACTCTTATCTGGTATGGCTCCTAGCATGAGGTACAACTATAATTCATGACAACAATGAGTCATCTGGAAACAAAAGCAGCGTTGGAACAACATTACAAGCAAACTTGGCATACGTTTTTTAAGATATCACTTTTCTCAGGTTTGGAGCCTAAACAGAAAACAGCGTAATCACGCAAAATATTTTTAATTTGATTTTAGAAGTAGGAGTTATATTACTATAATGGTGGGACAGTATTTGTTTTATTCTTTCTTTGAGAAGCATCTTATTAAAAGAGATAGAAGATTATTTTACATCATGATTCATTTGTCACCTCCCAAAGATCAAGTTTAAACCTGTCAGTTTTAGACAGCTTTTTGGACATTCCATTTTATCAGTTCTTTAAGGAGTTTGGTGAATAAAGTGCTGTATATTTATGGCACTCACAGAGAGAACCCACAGAAAGTTAAACATAAAGAGAAATGGGATTTGAAAATAAAGGTTTGAATGTTTTATAAATATTAATAGTCCCCAGTATTAATGTTCTTCTCGAAAGAATATACACATGTAGTTAATGCGTTGTTTTTAAGTTTAAAAGGTCATTATTCTCACACATGCAGAGTAAATGTACTAATCAACATGCAACACGTCAGCACTCTCCAGTGCCGTGATTACTGTATATATTTAACTACCATGTGTCTTTCTTACTTTCAAAATCAGGGAGAATTATTATTAACATTTTTTAATAACATATTTAGTCTGGTTATAACAGTGAGTGGTTCACACCACAAAGCATAAGATGGGCCATGAGATACCCTGGTGGGCTACATGATGGCAATGGCTACTGTAGCAACCATGTCAGGAATACTAGGCCACCTCCATTGAGAGGGAGGCACTTTGCCTGTTAGTTGTTTAGATTGCACTGGTAATGAGAATGGTTGGAGGATTAGTGTTTTTGGAGACTGAGAAGGCAAGGCTGTAGCAGCAGTGAGCCCTTATATCACATTTAGAAATATAAAGATCAGAGTATTTAAAACTTGCAATAAAACAGTGACATTGAAATGCAAAAATTTGTCTTGCCTTCATCATTTTGTGATCATTTTATAAAACCACTAGCCATCTTGTAATTTACTGAGCTTGCTGCAATTAGAGGGCCACTGGTAGCTGAAACCTATCCTGCCTGCCTCATGCAAAAGGCAGGAACCAGCCTTGGATTTGACAAATGGCACATTCATACTCGGTCAGTTTGGGATGGTGAAGGAAACCAAAGTATCCAGAGCAAATCTACAGGTGTGGAATTTAAATGCAGGTCCCTGGAGTTGTGATGCAGCAGCACTGATTATTGCTCCTGTTGCTTCCTACCAAATATTTCAATGCTAAATAAGTAAGAAGAGTTTCAATCTGCTGATTATCCTTCATTACTCTGAGTATTCCATCTGATATGACAGAAGTCTTGTCATAGTTAGCATTTGCAAATATTTACTATTGTGATTTTTTTTTTCACAGTTTAGTTTTACTGGTAGACTGCCTGGAATCTTCAGATGGCAGGGTTTTTTTTTTCATTCATTTCCCCAAAATGAATGAGCATTTATGGAAAAAAGTGTGTAGCTATTAAGAAAGCAAGGCTGTGCAATCCTAAAAACAAAAAAAGTGAGAGCTTGAAAAATTATGATCCAATATTTGGATTACGTGGTATTAGGTAATAGATGGAAAGCTGTTGAAAACCCAATGTGCAAAATGATGCTCTAATAATCTGGGGCCTCATGTATAAACAGTGTGTATGCACAAACATATTATGTACGAACGTTTCCACGCTCAAATCACGATGTATAAAACCTAAACTTGCCGTAAAGCCACGCACATTTCCACAGTAGCTCATACCCTAGCGTACGCAAGTTCTGCGCTTGGTTTTGCAGACTGGCGGCACCCAGCGTCAAAGCAGTGCTACCGTTCCAGTGTGGTTTCCCTTTCTTTTTTAGATCCACATCCCTGACGCATCCCTGACGCGGCTTTAACAAATACACTGAAATTAACCGCATATTGTTTATTAGTTTAATGCATCTGATTGTAATTAACCAGTAACAATATAATGGTCCACAGAATGGTCAAACTATTCTAAATACCATACCTGCTTTAGCGTTGTTACTGTCACTGCACCTTCTTCTTCTTTTGTCAGCTGCTCCCGGTAAGGGCTGCCACAGCAGATCATCTTTTTCCATATTACTCTCACTGCACCACTCGGAGTATTTATATCACTGTATCTGAGTGGGGAATCACAAATCTACAGCAGCTGATCAGAAAAAGAATTACCGGTATACAGCATCTAGCACACGCTGCCTCAGCCATGCTGCCTATTTGAACTGCTCTCATGCAACAAATGCTTCAGAGCCTTTCCTGTACGGACCTCGCAGTTCAGAAACAGGTTCATCCCAAGATCTATAAACGCACTCAATCAGTCCATCAAGTGCTCCTTGTAGAACTGTTTGTACTTATAAGTATAATTATCTATCTATCTAATTACCTCACTGTAAACTTATGATACAGTTATAATATTGCACAACCTGAGCCACTTTATAAAGCGCATATTTACATATGATGACAATATCATTAAGATGAAATGCAGCAAAATAAAACTTAATTTAAATAATCTATATTGTTAATAAATAAACGCGAGGACACGGTGTCGCAGCGCTAGCAAGGAGCTGGTGCTCCATTCACAGATTCTTCCTGCCTCGCACTGTATTCTTGCTGGGACTGGCATGACACTGGATGGATAGAATAATTTAACATGTACTATGAAGATATTTCAATGTTCCTTAAAAGTTTTGAAGAATCAGCGTTCTAAGCTTACAGATGGCTTAACGTCTATCAGACCATTTTCTGTTACTATTTAATATAGAAATAATGATAGAAAATATTCACAAGAAGCATATTGTTAAAAAACACTTCTTTGATTCATCAGCAGCTCCAAAATTTACAAACATTCTAAGCAACCAGTCCCTTTGTAGTGCTTACTATAATAGTGAGAATAATGTAAATAGTGGATAGGTGGAAAATTTTAATATTAAGGTGAGAGCTACTGCTGACATAGTCGCACCTGAAAAGATAGTTAAAAAATCTTCTAGTACTGTTATACCATGGAAGACCCAAAGAGTGTCTGATCTTAAGAGAACATGACGGAGAGCTGAGCATAAATGGAGAAAAACTAAACTGACTGTCCATTATGAAATATTGAAGGTTAAAACAACAGAATACAACAACATAGTCCGTCTTGAGAGGCGCTGTTATTTCTCTAGAATTAAAAATATAATGCTAGTAATCCCAGAGTCTTATTCTCTACAATTGATCATCTGCTAAATCCAGGTCACTCAATGTAATGCCTCCAAAAAACTTCCACTGAAACTTGTGAGGCTTTTTTTGTATTTTTTAATCAAAAAATTAATGATATAAATAATATAGTACATCTCCACAATATTGAACCACTTAAACCCCGGTACTCCATTTTAAACAAATTAATTTATTTCACCAGGATAGATTTACCTGATTTATATAAAATAACTTTTCAACTGAGACCCTCCACCTGCGTCCTTGACCCAGTACCAACAAGTTTTTTCAAGGAAGTATCGGGTGAACTAATTGATAGTATTCTTGACGTGGTAAAAAAAATCGTTAGATACGGGGGTCTTCCCAGACTGTCTTAAGAATGCTATAGTTAAACCCCTGCTCAAGAAAAATAATTTGAAAATTTTAGACCTATTTCTAACCTGCCTTTCTTAAGTCAAATTCTAGAGAAGGCAGTCATTATGCAGCTAAATGACCACCTCAATAAACATGCTAATCTTGATAAGTTTCAGTTGGGATTCAGAACAAATCACAGTACAGAAACTGCACTCGTTAAAGTAGTAAATGACTTGCAGGTAAATGCAGACAGAAGCCGTTTATCTGTTCTCATCCTCTTAGATCTGAGTGCCGCATTCGATACCATTGATCACAATATTCTTAGAAATCACCTTAGTCAATGGGTGGGCCTCTCTGGCAGTGTCTTAAATTGGTTTGAATCCTACCTGGCAGGTAGAAAATTCTTTGTAAGTTGTGGTAATTATACTTCAAAGACCCATGATATTCTATATGGTGTTCCACAAGGCTCTATCCTGGGTCCGCTGCTCTTTTCAATTTACTTGCTTCCGTTAGGTCAAATTATCTCGGAGCATAACGTGAGCTACCATAGCTATGCTGATGACACACAACTGTGCTTATCAATAGCGCCTGACGACCCTGACTCTCTTGATTCACTAACACAATGTCTTACTAGTGTTTCTGAATGGATGAGTAGTAATTTTCTCAAACTAAATAAAGAGAAAACAGAAATTTTAGTGATTGGCAATAATGGATATAATGAGGTTATTAGAAATAAACTAGATGCATTAGGATTAAAAGTCAAGACAGAGGTAAAGAATTTAGGGGTAACTATTGACTCTGACCTGAATTTTAAATCACCTATTAATCATATTACTAGGACAGAAGTTTTTCACTTAAGAAATATAGCAAAAGTTAGAGCCCTTATAACATTGGAAGATGCTGAGAAATTAATCCACACTTTTGTTTTCATTCGACTAGATTACTGTAATGCTCTCCTCTCAGCACTACCCAAAAAGACATAAATCAATTGCAACGAGTGCAGAATGCAGCTGCTAAAATCTTAACTAGGAGAAGAAAATCCGAGCACATCTCTCCAGTTTTGATGTCACTACATTGGTTACTAGTGTCATTTAGAATTAACTTTAAAATCCTGCTTATAGTTTACAAAGCCTTAAATAATCTCGCTCCATTTTACAGTATATTTTGGAATGTCTTACACCTTACACTCCAAATTGTAACCTTAAATCTTCAAATGAGTATCTGCTTAGAATTCCAAGAGCTAAACTTAAAAGAAGTGGTGAGGCAGCTTTCTGCTGTTACAGTATGCACCTAAAATCTGGAATAGCTTGCCACTTTAAAAAACTGCTGAAAACACATTCATTTAACATGGCTTTCTCATAGCTTCATGTTAGTTTAATCCTGATGCTCTGTATATTCAATGAATTATTATTATTATTCATGGTATTCATATTCAAAATCCGTATTAACTCCTTTCTCTTCTGTTCTTTTTCCGGTTTTCTGGGGTGGCGATCTGCGCCACCACCACCTGATCAAAGCACCGTGATGTCCCTACATTGATGGATTAAAAGACAGAAGTCCACATGACCGTCATCATAAAGTTCTTTCATGAGAACCCTGAATACAATGAGGACTGATCATTTATGTTAGGTAGAATGCCTAGAGGGGGCTGGGCGGTCTTGTGGCCTGGAACCCCTGCAGATTTTATTGTTTTCTCCAGCTGCCTGGAGTTTTTTTGTTTTTTCTGTCCTCCCTGGCCATCAAACCTTACTTTTATTCTATGTTAATTAGTGTTCACTTATTTTAATTCTTATTTATTTTGTCTTTCTTCATCATGTAAAGCACTTTGAGCTGCATTATTTGTATGAAAATGTGCTATATAAATAAATGTTTTTGTTGTTGTCTATTACCGAGCTGATTGTGTGGTGATTGGGTATTTGGAGAAAGAAAAGTAAGGACAAGAATTGTGGGTTAGTACGTTTGAAAGAGACAGTACTGCTGCAATAAATTATTTCATCGAAGGTAGCACATGGCGCAGCAAGCATCTTGCATGAGGCATGAACAATCACTGCGCCACCGTGTTCCCATGTTTAATAACATGCTTTAACTCCTATCATCATGAAAATGATATCAACTATACTATCAGTATTTTAATTATTCAGAAAGCTGTAATATCACGAATGTAATGGATTCTATGTCCTGTCGAAGGAAGAGAAAGACGGTTTAAGAAGCACGTAGTGATTCACACACAGAGAACACATAGAAGATCAAATACAAAACAAAGCATTTAACGTGCTACTTTACTTACGATGGGATTTGAGAAACTAGTAAATTAAACGACTTTAAGATGAAGTTTATGATGTTCTACTTTAATGGCAAAATAAATTACATGATTAAAGTGGAAATTTAATGATTAAAGTTGACATTTCATGCTCTTCCTCCACTGTGTGTCTTTTTTTTTTTCTCTGTACCCTAATAAGCTTTCATATGACACTCAGATGGTGGGCTACGACTCACCTTTTCATGGCGACTTTGATATCTGACAACTTCTTTTTTATTTCGGGCACTGTGCAACTTTGTGAACTTGAGCTTTCGAGTTTCTCCAACACTCTGTGTCACTCGATCAACTTCCTTTTGTTGTTTATACAACTGTTTAAACCAACAAATAGTACGTTTTTCCTTTGCCTCCACTTGGTATTCGCTGAAATTCTTCCGTTTCCCCCCGTGCTTTTGCCATTGCCTTTTCACAGAACGCTGAGCTTAAGGGCTATTTATATTGATTAGCATATTCAAAGAGGCATAATTCTGGGAGAAGACACAGCGGGACAGCAGGCGCGTGCGTTACTTTTCACTCTGACCGGGATTTATGTAGAGGAAGGACGTGGAAGTTGGCATTCGCACAGATTTATGCATCTGGGTTTTTTTGTGAATAAGCACATTTCCACTTTTGTCTGTACACCATGTTAGAGTGTGAATTCTATGCACGGTGTTATGCATGATGCCCCTGGCCACAGGAAATTCAAGAATTAAGTAAGGGCTGGAAAGAAATTTATATTTACTTAATTGGCTGATGAGGTGACTTACAACATTTATGATACAATTGGTTACATTTCTTTTGGCTTTCTCTAATTGGATCACCGGCAGGTCAAGTGACTTGCCCAGGGTCACACAGTGTCAGTAGGCGGATTTGAACTCATTACCTCAAGGTTTGAAGTCCAAAGCCTTGACCACTATACCAGACTGCCCGCTTAGAAAGCCTGTAGCCACTGCAGCCCACCAGGATCTGAGTTAACAGTCCAGAATTAAAATCACAAAACATTTCATTGCTCCCTTCAGAAATTAGATTATGATTCTTGCTTCCTTTGTGTTCTATTAAGTGTTTGTGAGAAAGTGTAGCCTACTAAGTGGAAGGCAGAAACCAACTGTAGATCTGGGATCTGGCAAAGTTTTTATTTTCATTCATTTATTCATTCACATTTTTAATGTGTTTTTTCCGCAGTTTCAGAGTTGTGTGGAATATGAAGGTATACTGGCAGATGAAGTATCTGGTAAGTTTATTATTCAAAATGTAACAGCTAGCAAGGTTATTAATATTATTATTCTTATTGCATATTTTTGCAGAAGCTTTTTATCCAAATCGCAGGCATACAATTATAACCTTTATATTCAAATTATAACATAGCATTTGCAAAATATTTATTATCGTGATTTTTTTCACAGTATAGTTTTATTACTGGCAGACTGGCTTAAGTTGTAGTTGTAGATGGAATCTTTAGACGGAAGGTTTTTTTTTTTTCATTTTCCAAAATGAATGAGCATTTATGGAAAAAAAGTGTGCAGCTGTTAAGAAAGCAAGGCTGTGCAATCCTAAAAACAAAAAAAAAATGAGAGCTGGAAAAATTATGATCCAATAATTGGATTAAATGGTATTAGGTAATAGAAGGAAAGCTGTTGAAAACCCAATGTACAAAATGATGCTCTAATAATCTGAACACAGGAAATTCATAGCAGCTCGAAAAATGGAATAAAACTTCTAGTTGCCTCCGCCTAACATTTTGGTGCTCATAAACCAAACCTTTTCTTCCACATTCTGGGCATTCTGCCAGCATGTCTGGCTCATTCTAATGAACAGAATGACACATCAGTGTTGGCCCAGGAATAGCACTCTGCACACACGCGCACACTTGATCTCGATTTTCACTCCTTTTTTGGTTTGTCGCAACAACAGGGTTACAAATGTGCTTTTTTCCTTAATGATTGACCAACTGCATGACAGGAACTGGACAGTAATGTGTCTGTTTTAATCGCTTCTTCTGACCTTGCATGCTAACCTGTGAAGCTACCAGTTAAATAATTAGCAGCGTTTAGGGCGTTTCCTATTGAAACAAACTTGAACGCCCACAGACACTTTTGCAATACTACAGTTTGGAGTTACTCAACACTTTGTTTATGGGTATTTCATTGCATACTATTCACATTTAGATAGAAGAAGGTTTAAATTATTATTTTAATAGATATCTGAAGTAACATTTGTCTGAGAAGAGGGCAGCACAGCTTTGAGTGTTAAATTACAGCACAGAGATATGATTCCTGAATGCACACTTGAGTAAAACATTGCAGGGCTCAATGAAGGCCAGTGCTGGCACATTACTCGTACAATTGGTTAAATGAAATGGGCCTGTAATTGCTTTGACATAATAACAACTTTAAAGTAACAAGGTGTATTTAGCGTGGCTTTTTGTTGAAACTGTGGGCAGATTCTGAATGTAGCCCCACCTGCACAAATATGCTGTCTGACTCTTTTCTATTTGGAGCTGTACAAATGTCACCCACCGCTCTCTGCCAAGATGAGAGCACAACTCTCTGGTAATTAGTATGTTATATTCTGAGCACTGCACAACGTCCAACTGTCACAAAGTGCTGTATGATGATTCAAATACGGTAGACTGAAAATATCTTCAGCTTAGTTGAGCTTTGGGTGCCCTTCAGACTCTAATAATATGAACATTTCTTTAATATTACTTGACTAATATCACTGTCATGAATATTTAAAAAGTGGCACAGACTAAGTTGATTTTCTCTCTAACTATCCTTCAGTTAAAACAGGTGTCAATCTCAGATCCTGGGGGCGCTGCAGTGGCTGTAGGTTTTAATTCCTGCCACTTTCTTTTTTAGGAAAATACTGATTTTGCATTTAGAGATGCAAAGCATTCTAACACTTTTGAAAACATCTGTTGTGGCAGGCTATTGAATTCATTAACAGCCAAAACTGCCTTCTAATTAAGGAACTGGCTGGAGTAAATATGGTGGTCCTCCAGGAAATGAGGTAGGACTCCCAAGTTAAAAGCTCAATTTGAATGCGACTATTGTTTGGCTGTCTAATGATGGTAAAAGGAAGTTGTTCAGTGTTCTGAATCTTAATAAGGAAGTCAATTAAAAATAATGCAGCATACATCTTTTGCCTCAAGTCAGTGGAACATTACATGACTTCTAGTTGGAGGGGAAGGTCAGACTTAACGACTGCATTTGCTACTGTATATCTTGTCACCTTAGAAACCAACTGTAGATCTGGCAAAGTTATTATTTTCATTCATTTATTCATTCACACTTTTAATGTGTTTTTTCCCCAAATTCAGAGTTGCATGGAATCCGAAGGTATATTGGCAGAAATAAACATAACATATCCCCAGATTAAGTTCCAGGTAAGTTTACTTTTTATACAGTCATATGAAAAAGTTTGGGAACCCCTCTCAGCCTCCATAATGATTTACTCTACTTTCAACAAAAAGATAACAGTGGTATGTCTTTCATTTCCTAGGAACATCTGAAGACTGGGGTGTTTTCTGAACAAAGATTTTTAGTGAAGCAGTATTTAGTTGTATGAAATTAAATTAAATGTGAAAAACTGGCTGTGCAAAAATGTGGGTACCCTTGTAATATTTCTGATTTGAATGCATGTAACTGCTCAATACTGATTACTTGCAACACCAAATTGCTTGGATTAGCTTGTTAAGTCTTGAACTTCATAGACAGGTGTGTCCAATCATGAGAAAAGGTATTTAAGGTGGTCAATTGCAAGTTGTGCTTCTTTTTGACTCTCCTCTGAAGAGTGACAGCATGGGATCCTCAAAGCAACTCTCAAAAGATCTGAAAACAAAGATTGTTCATTATCATGGTTTACGGGAAGGCTAAATAAAAGCTATCTCAGAGGTTTAAACTGTCAGTTTCAACTGTAAGGAATGCAATCAGGAAATGGAAGGCCACAGGCACAGCTGCTGTTAAACCCAGGTGTGGCACACCAAGAAAAACACAGGAGCAGCATATGCACAGGATTGTGAGAATGGTTACAGACAACCCACAGATCAGCTGCAAAGACCTGCAAGAACATCTTGCTGCAGATAGTGTATCTGTACATCGTTCTACAGTTCAGCGCAATTTGCACAAAGAACATCTGTATGGCAGGGTGATGAGAAAGAAGCCCTTTCTGCACTCACGCCACAAACAGAGTCGTTTGTTGTATGCAAATGCTCACTTAGACAAGCCAGATTCATTTTGGAACAAAGTGCTTTGGACTGATGAGACAAAAATTTAGTTATTTGGTCATAACAAAAAGCGCTTTGCATGGCAGAAGAAGAACACCGCATTCCAAGAAGAACACCTGCTACCTACTGTCAAATTTGGTGGAGGTTCCATCATCCTGTATATGCTGCACAATATAAAAGGCTGCCAGGTTTTAGAAACTAAATAGATTTTCAAAAGGTGTCTTTTTTGAGAACTGGACGCTAGCAAAATGAGCAGTGGTGATGGGGACACTACTCTGTCACTGTAAGCCAAGGCAAACAGCAGATTTATACAGTAAGTGTATATCAAATGAATGGTTAGATGACCAGTCAACCACAGAGATCTTACTGATTAGGTGTGATTGTGGTCATGTTGAGCTACAAAAGCACAACCCAAAGAGCAGCACTGTATGCTGAAAACCATGATTTTGAATCTGATATTGACTACAAAGTGAAACCAGCAAAGGAAATGAAACTGTAGCTTGATCTCAGAATGTAAACTAAGCAGACTACTGCATTATGAATGTGATAAAGCAGCCTGGAGACAAAGTCCATTGTTTGTATTTTCAGAGTGTCAAAAAAAAGTTGAGTTAACGGTGCATCCTTATGATGTTGTAGGGGAGAAACTTGTGGGGAGTGAGTTATTAAAAAAATATTGATAACTTTAGCCAAGGAGAGTGACAAAAACAATATCTACACAACTAACCATTTTTATGTTAAATTAATGAGCCATGAAGAATTAGGACTAGATGAGACACTAGACCCTTGTGATGGGTTGGCACCCTGGCCAGGTGTTGTTCCCACTTTGCACAGGTTGAATCCTGGGATAGGCTTCAGTCTCCCGCAACTATGTCCTGGATAGGTGAGTTATAAAGATTCAATAGATAGATGGTAATCTAGAAATATGAAAAGCAAAATTGGTGGATGTTCGATTGACTCAGTATAAGAGTAGATACAGTTAAAACGGCAATTTTAGAAATCAGTTTGAAACTGGACTTTAACCTAACCTACCAATACATTTTTAATTATATGAGAGGTAAACCCATGGGAAAAACATGCAAAATACAAGCAGACAACAGCTGGGTGCTGGATTCAAACCCTCAACACGGAAGCCTTGAGGCAGCACCACTGAAAAATTCACATCTCCTCTTCACCCACACAAAAAAATATATAAAACTGTAGATCAACATTTTGATGAAATAATTAAAGCAAAACATGAAATGCAAAGTCCTACTAAACAAAGCGGAGCAACCCTCCTATTGTAATAGAGCTTCTTATAGCCTTGCATCAGTTGGCTCAAACAGAAGGTTAAAACAAAACCCTTTCACTGTAACAAGCTGCTGGCTCCTGAAAGTGGCCTCACAAAGAAGAGAGCTTGCACTGTCTTCTTTTTCCATCTTTGCGAAGTAATTATAGCAACAGGATTGAAAGAAAACCTCCCCAAGAAAGAGCATGAACAATATTAACTGTAGCTTCCTGTAAAGCATTTTGAACCTGAAGGAACAGAATCATGAGTAAACTCTGGGCCCGTGAAGGGTTGGTGACCATTCCACCACACACATGAATGAGATTAGAAGGCACATACAGAGCTGTCATGTATTAAGTCATTCAGTAGTGTACAGACATCACTCAAACAAAGACAGCAACAGGCTATGCGGTAACTTTTTTTCTGAATTAGATTATGTCAAATGGTTAAAAAACTTATTTTTAAGTTATACAATTGATTTTATAAAAGATGTTTGGTATTTCTTCTTCCACCTTTCCCTGCACAGTGCTAAGGATGCTTTCTTTATCCTACCATCCTCTTTTCTCTGAAAGCCTCTGTTCTTTACACATTGTTATGGAAGCCCTCCTACAAACCCCTACCCTTCATCCTTCAGTAGTCTCAAAATACATCATCTTCTTCTCTTTGCTGTGACACCGTTTTTAAAAATCTTAAGAGTTTCTTGAAGAAACACCACACATCAGTTCACTAAATTTGTGCATAGGTTATATCTTACCTCTCACAGCAACATTTATTTGTACAGTACACCACATTTTCATACAAATGATGTAGCTCAAAGTGCTTTACAGGATGAAGAAAGAGGACAAAAGAAAAAAATATTAAAATCAAGGAATACTAATTAACAAAAAATAAAGTAAGGTCTGATGTGCAGGGAGGACAGGGAAAAAAACCCAAAAAACTCTACAGGGCTGGAGAGAAAAAATCAAAATCTGCAGGGGTTCTGAGGCCATGAGACCACCCAGCCCCAGTAGACATTCTACCTAATATAAATGATCTCAAACAGTCTTCAGGCTTCACATGGAAGAACTTGATGATGATGGTTATGTGGACCTCTGGCCTTCAATGTAGGAACAGCACGGTGCTTTGATCAGGTGGTGGTGGCACAGATCACCACCACAGAAAACCAGAAACGGAACAGCAGAGAAAGTAGGTGTTAGTACAGATTTCGGAGCCATGAAAAAATTGTTAATTAAATGCATATACAGAATATCATAGGTACACTAAAATGAAAATATGAAAAAGCCATGTTAAAATACGGACTTTTTAGCAGTTTTTTTTTTTTTTTTTTTAAGTGCTCCACTGTATTAGCCTGGCAAATTTCTATCAGTAAACGATTTCAGGTGCATAACAGCAGAAGGCTGCCTCACCACTTCTTTTAGGTTTAGCTCTTGGAATTATAATCAGACACTTATCTGAAGATCTAAGGTTACGATTTGCAGTGTAAGGTGAAATTCATATTTAAGGCTTTGTAAACCATAAGCAGTATTTTAAAGCCAATTCTAAATGGCACCTGCAACCAATGTAGTGACATCAGAACTGGAGGGATGTGCTTGGATTTTCTTTTCCTAGTTAAGATTCTAGCAGCTGCATTCTGCACTCGTTGCAATCGATTGATGTCTCTTTTGGAAAGTCCTGAGAGGAAAGCATTACAGTAATGTAGTCGACTAAAAACAAAAGCGTGAACTAATTTTTCAGCATCTTGCAAAGATATAAGGGGTGCAATTTTTGTGATATTTCCTAAGTAAAAAAATGCTGTCCTAGTAATCTGATTAATATGTGATTTAAAATCAACAATTACCATTAAATTCTTTAGCTCTGTCTTAACATTCAAGCCTAATGGATAGGGTACATTGTATAGGCCCCTGCACACAGCCCCATACTTCTTTTGCCACAATGATGTTATTGGAACATTTATGCATGTGTTTGCCTTGCCCTCATATTCTAGCTTTCCAATCTTCAATCTCCCGCTCTCTGTCATCAATACTATTGCTTATTCCGTTCTCACATATTTTTAGCGTTATATGAAATAATTGTGGTTCGGTGCATTTAACAGATATTATTTGATATTCTGCACCTTACTGACATGTAGATGAAGATTATTTATTACTGCCACACAGATCCTCCAGCCCTATACTTGTTAAAGGCTACTACCATCAGTCAATGAACGAAATGCTTTAAATATTATTTACACACACTAGTTCTCCTACTTGCTAGTTAAGCACTAACTGAACTGTGGAAAAGCACCAAGTAATTAACTTTTAGTTCAAATTAATTTCAACTTGGTTAGTTTTATTGGTAGCTAACATGACTAATTTAGTTAATGCCATATTGCTATCTGCTGTCACTGGACACACATGAAGCTTAGATAAGTGTAAGCGATATATTTACCTGCCCATTTTGAAATATCTAAAATACTTCATTTCAATCCTGTATGTACTGCATTAAGTTTATCAAGCATGTTCAGTAGTAGTATAGGTAGTAGTAGTAGTCTTTATTTTATTATTAAAATAATAATTATTATTAGTAGTAGTAGTAGTACTAATATTTATTATTAGGAGTAGTGGTAGTATTTTTTAGTAGTAGTAATAGGGTTTCTTTTTTGTCACAAATGAGATTGTTGGCTATTTCAAGTAACAAACAGTAACAACACATTGATATATGGGACCATTATCATTGCTAATTATCCCTTCATTTCTCAAATCATAAAGTTTGTGGTGTGTGCTTCATTGTTCATTTATACAGTTACTGTTCCAATTTGCTTTAAGCAATACTACTGTGGTGGATTCACGCAGAGGTTCCCAACTTAGACAGGGTGGCACTGGTAGTGGACATTGTGCTACAGAAAAGCAGTCATCATATGGACAGTGATGGTTTACTTGTGTGTTTTAATAACTCCCATTTATAGCTATTTGTTTACTTGATGAATATTTAAATTAAGGCAGAAAAGGAGGGTGTAAATGGAATGAATAGGAGTGGTTAAAAGACATTTGCAAAAAAAAAATCAAACTAAGTATAGGCTATATTGTAAATGTACTCGATAAAGCAGAAGTGGCCTTCTCATCACTGCATCCATGCCAAGGGATGAAACAAGGCACTTTACTCAAATACCCACAAGGGACCCCTGGGGATAGTTTAAGTCATGCTCTCCAGTACCTAGTCAGAGGATGTGAGCATTACATCATTTTACCATAATATGAAGATTGCACACACATGCTGTTGTACAGTTTCCATGTGAAAGCCCTATGAGCTCAGAGCTACAACTCGAACAATCCTGAGAAAATAAAGCTACCTGGATTCTAACAACACTGACCTTTCACCTTAATTCAAATGTATAAAGTAAACACTGGTCAGCCACAAACTACTTTTGTGATTGAATTCATTTGAGCTTGGCAATACATAACGTAAGTTATTAAGTTATAAAACAGTGACCATGCATTTCTACAAAAAACAAATTTGCATGAATGTGTTGATGTTGGAAGGTGAAACATCACAAGAGTTCCAAAAAGTCAGATGGCACGAAAACACAGTGTAGTACTCCCACAATGGCTCCATCCTTACTGTTCTATACCATCAAACCAGAATCAGCAGATATCACCCACAAGGTTGCTAAATGTCAATGTACAATAAACAGATGATAAACTTGCTTTTATCAGTAGCTGCTAATCAATTTTTCATTCACATTTGTGTGATTACTACTAATTGGTGAAAAAGCCACAAGACAGTAAAGCACACTCATCTTTCTATTTCAATAGTGAAAGTCAAAAGCATGAAAAAATCCAGGTCAACCTTGTTTGGTCTCCAACATTCACTTCTTCTAGACTATTTTAATCACACATCCTCTTTCTGCTGCTTTTAATGCTACAACCATCAACACCCACACAATACAAACATACCTTACCAAAAAGAAAAACAAAATTAAATGCAGTGGGTTATCCAAGTCAATCTGTGTTTTAAGCAGCTTGGTTTGAAAAAAAAAAAATTCTGTTTGTAAAAGGAACAAACTTTTTGGTCATCTAGTATAAAACCAAATTAAAGAAAAAAAACAGGTGTAGAGATTTATCCTACGGCATAAGGCTCCTTTCACTCAGCACTATAAATTTTTTTTTAACCTATTGCTGTAGTAAGGAAAGTTCTCTAATATCCAGCTCTTTCAACACATTTCAGAATTAACAAATTAATTCCTTCAGCTCAGCTGTCCATCTACATCATCATCATTTAATAAATAGCCCACAACAAAAAGCTGGGCTTTCTCACATGTTACATCTGTACTTTGTGTTGCAATTGTTCCAAGTTCAAGAATCCATTAACATCTAAAACATTGAACAAACTGTCCAAGTTAATGATTAAAAATGGTAAATTCAGATCTTAAACCATCCATTCAAAAGTACTTCAACCTATGTATTGACCCCCAAGAGAACATGCTGTTTAATCTCAATGGAGCAGTTGTTGGTACCAAAAATAACATTCTTGGTTGTATCTTAGCTGTCCACAGCTTATCAGCTTCTTGGTGGTTTTACACTGCATGTCCAGGAGAGTAACCTTTTTAGTAATTCATAGCTTGGCATGCAGTGATGGAGCTCTCTGGAGTAACTCCTCATTCCAAATAATGGTTGTGTTTATGTTTATAAAAATAATTTTTTTAAAAAAAGCCTTTTTAATACACAACTATTAATCACTGAAACCAGACTTTCTATCCACTTTTTTAAAACTGACTAAACATGACAAGCATGACTAAAAAACTGTCAACACATCGCAGGTCAGCAACAATAAATACGTAAGTTAGAAAATGTAAACAGTCAGGCGCTTTTGGGTCTTAGTTAAGCGTTTGGAAAGTTGGAGAATTTTTACTTTGTTTATTCAAAGAATCATTTCTATTTTTTATAACAATGAGCCATATTCAATACTGATTACAGAATGCAAAGACATGCATTAATTTAGTACATGTTTAATAGCACTTTACAATATTGTGCAGTTAAAAACTGAGCCTGTAGGGGCTGAAACAGCTTTCATAGATAGCAGATCCCAACTCAAGGAGATCTAGGAGGGGTGGGTAAATTCTAAGGCCAGTCGTTCATATTTCTTGAATGTAACTTTAAAAGTAACTCCAAAGGAAAGCTAAAATCCATGTTGAAGTATGCCCACGCACACAGCTGTGGATAAGACAGATCACAGCTGACTGACATACCTTGTATTTGAATAACAATTTGTTTTGCAGTCAAAAGGTAGCTATTAGGAACGAAAAAATCTCTAGCTAAATTTGAAACAGTAAATAGAGGGTGTAAGTTTAAATGATTTAAAGATTTCAAAAACTTTCATGCACATCCTATTTATGAAACCTTCCTCATACATTTCCTTGAACTGTACATGAAAACTGGTAAGCAGAGCCAATGAGCCTGGTTTCTAAAACTAAAGTTGAGAAAGTAAGCCAAGTATTTACTATTACTGGGAATACTGAGGAAGGCACTGACAGGAGTCTGAAGTGGAGTTTAGTTCTAATCCAAATCCTTTTCTGGGTGGGGGCGATTTCTGGGTTTTGTTGGAAATCAGCAGTAAAATTACATAGGAAGAGTCAAAATCCCAATAAAGAAAAACCACCTTGGTACTTACAGCCATAATCAGTTTGAAAACTTGTAAGTCAAATTGCTGCTCAAAAAAAATACCAAAGAAACCAAAATGAACACTGCTACACAAATACATACACAGGATAACCTTAAAGTACCTGTTATATAGACATTTAAATGACTAATGGCCAAACCAATTAGGTAGTCTTGGAAATTTTAAAATCAATGCAGTCCACTAAGAACTACTTTAATTTACATACCTTTCTGCAAAGGCAGGCAACCAAACGGCAAACATGTACATCTCTTTAGATGACACAGAGGACATCTAGGAAAAGGAGGCTGGATTAAAAACCTCAGCCAACCTAACATCTATAAATTGTCAGGGTAATATTCGCCACCTATACTGTAAATGGATTTGCCAAATAATAGCAAATTCTAGGCAGATGCACATGCTCTGGATTGGCTACTGTGTGGAGCTATTACTGCCTTGTGCTCAGTGCCATATGATCAAGTAACTTCCAACGTAAAATTTGCAAAAACAAAATTATACCAGCCTAAATATAAGTAAATGCTTAGACAATCTACTAATAAGCTATCAGGAAGCTAATAGCGTAACATACAAAACCATCAATTTTACTAAAATGTTACCCAACAGTTGCCTTAACAGCCAGCTACTTGGCTACTTTAAAAAAATCATGGAACAATCAAATTAATCATTCAAGTAGGACTGCATATTAATACCAAGCCTAAGAACTGGCCATTAGAACATACAATTTTTTCCCATATAATACACTAATATAAAGGACTACAGAGAGGGATTGCAAATAAGGCATTTTATTTACATTTGTAATATCAGTGTTTTAATGTTCCCATGAAAGTTTTCCTTTGTTACATGGCTGGACCCATATCAAACAAGCTATTCTGACAATTTTCACATCAGATAAAAAATAGCTTGTTATCCAAAGACCATGTTGTAATCTCTTCCCTTATAGAAAACGGCTATATTGCCAATGAGCATTTTTCCAAATTGTACCCAGTTAGAATGATTTTATTAAAATGTTAGTGTGAAAAACCACGGACATCTGTCTTTGCTAGGAAGCACCTTTGTCAAAAGGGCCTCCTGCAGCCAAGTCAGCCCAAGGGGACTCCTGAATTAAAACATTTAGCCTGAAAAATTTAGAAAAGCTATAAAACTTGCAGGAGGATATAGTTCTGTATATGCATTGGAAAACATCTAAGTGACTGTGAATCTTGAATGAAAACTGGTGAAGAACTACGTAACACTCTAAATCCTCCTAAAATAGTATTAACTAATGAAAAGAGGAGAAATAAGCATTTAGACAGGAGCTGACAAAGTATTTGTAAGTATATTAATTTTGATGAAGCATAACAGATTACCAAGAACAATGTCTCTTAGAAAAATAAAACATGCAATTACAGATAGGTGTAGTATAGCTTTTAACTAAAATGTTTTTCAGCACATTCTTCCCTAAAGCAATGTATGTAGTATTGAAAAGAAAAAACCAAGCAGAAGTTAGTAACACTGCCACAAGTCTGAGCTCCAAGAAGCCGCTTAAATCAGCTCCACGAATAGCTTTAAGAGTGGAATCGAAAATGATGCCATACATATAAGGTAATCAGCAATACATTTTACAACATTGCAAAGTAAACCCTTAAAAAAAAATCCACAACTGGATTACTTTGTACAGGCTTAAAGTCATTTGGTACCAACAAGATCAACAAGGTATACAGTAATTTACTAAATGGCCAAAACTGACATTAAAATGAAATGGCTAAGGCATTAGCAAATGGAACTCATGCAGCAGTAGCAGCTCTAGAAAAGACAGGGCTCAATATTTAAGATTACCATCTTCTGCTTGCAATTTCTTCAGCACGGACTTGGAAAAAAATACACAAAACTGACCAAGCAGCCTTTAAACCTTGTCTTACAAGGAGGAAACTCAATACTGATTTACATCCACCCAATAGCTGGAACTTAGGAAATCATCAGTAAATATCAGAGCATTTAAGGAAATGGGAAGGATATATTTTAACGATATTCTGATAGCAATAGTCAGGTTTTAGAGATGCCCTTGCAACTACCAGCACTGTACATTTCCAGAGGACTGAGCTTTTTGTCACATTTTGGAACACATCCGCCTGAAATGCACATCAGGCTAAAGAAAGCTAAATGTCAATTATAAATATGAAACCAATACAGTGATCTGCTGATAAATTTAAAAAGTGCTGATGATCAGGTAACACTAGTCTGAAAACAAGTTAACTATTGTTGGTCAAGTTGAGTCACTAAAAAAGTAGGTGCTCACTTGCAGAGACAGACAAAATATCTTAATCATATACACTGTTCAAAAATTGAAAAACAAGTATTGCACCTTAACAGCAGGTGATAAGATTTAATTGCTTTAAAACCTCAAAATAAAATCTATATAAAGACTATATGGGTTAAATCAAGAATACCCCATAGGGAGAACTTGGAGCCAGCCAAAGAATCTACTTTTAAAATTGTCATAAATTAAAAACACAGCTAACTTGCATTTTGGAAGATTTAAAAAAAAAACCAAACAAAACACTTCATTTACATGTTAAACTCAAACACAGTTTATAAAATGTAGGCAAATCTATGCAATTGCATTCTAGTAATACCAAACCGGTAATGAACTCTTGGTGATGGCATTACAAGAATTCATTTATAAAAAAAAAAAAAACCTTAAATTTCACTGCATAAAAAAGTCCTGGGATTTTGCAAATCCAACACACCCAACACAAGTAAGCCCTTCTATAAATTAAGATCAACAAGACCAATACCCTTTGTTAAATATACAGATGTTTGCATATCAGAATGCATTCAAAATAAAACTACAAAAATGTAAGACAACAAATGTTTACGACTATCATTTAAACACCCGTAAACTGAATATTCACAGGCTAAAAATTAAGGCGTTATGATTAAAACTTAAGCATTAACTTCTGCATAGTACTTCTACGCTAGACTTCTACCATTACAAATACTTGAAATTTCTGAACATCAGATGTAACACTTTTAAGCAGGTGATTAATGAAATGATACTGCTGTCATGCAGCTAGTAAGCGTGCTAAGAAATGCTTTCAAAGAGTCAAGAGCATGCACTGAGCAACCTGTGATCAGTTCAAAGGAAGTCAACACTCAATGACTATTATACCAATTATATTATGGAGAATACAGCACCCCAAAAAGCTCAGAAAAAAGGAACGGTAGGGTAAGATATCAAGCACTTTCTACCACCAAAATGTGTGGTTCTAAAAACACTGCACTTTGGCCAAATATTTCAGTCTCACTTTGTATAATCAACTGGAAGTGGCCACAAAGAATTGTAACTTACCAGAATTACTACTTTCCAAATGGCAGGACAGTAATATTTTACATATATTGAATAGTGCAGTATTTAAGTGTGTGTGTACGTATATACACACAGGAAATCGTACCACCAGGCTATTGTTACTTTAAAGGTGACAAGGGCTTTGCATGGATATAAAAAAAGTATACACAACATAGAATTTATCATGTCCATGGTTGAGAAAGAGTTACATAGCTCCAAATTAGATGACAATTGGGCAACAAACATAACAAATACACAATTTAAGAATCTAGCAGCTTTAGCCAACATTAGACAGCTGTTCCTTCATCCTGAGCTCCACCACCCCCCTCCCTAAAACATGATTTTAATATAATCCAGCAAAAGCACATTGTTAATCATTGAATTTTCAGATTGTCATAAGAGTTAAGAATTTTTATTCCATAATTCCTGGGTGAAGGGAGGGCTTCAGCTACACACCAAATCACAATTCAAATACACCAGTGGTAAATTCAGTATTTCTCCTCAGCCCACCCATTTTTAATACATATTACTACAGAGAAGGGTCAGAATTACTCAAAATGACAACTGAAGTGTATAGTGAACCTAGAATACCTCAAGTCATACACACAGCAATTAAAAAAATTAAGACTCTCCCGTTATTCAAGTTTCAAAACTTTGAGAATACAAAATAACATTTAAATGGGGCGAAAAAAAAAACTACTTTAATCAAGAATTCAATACAAACAAATGCAGTCTTTTAATCCCTTGTAATGTTGGTCCAATATATTTACGTTCAAGAGAAAAACCCGTTTTCCTAGAAATCCCTGCAATTAAAGATTTCAAGGAATCCTTTACATTAACTAGGTAAACATTCAAATTAATGACTGATCAGCACATGCAAGACCACACAGTAGCACACGCTGCAGACAAAACTTCAGACTGAGACTGTTGGGTGGGTGGGGTCTGGGGAAAATAGATCACTCATTTGCTATTACTTCTTTGCAAATAAAGAGCAACTGAACTGTATTTTTTCTGTTTTTTTTTTTATTTCTCTCTCTCTCAAGTCTGGTGACAAAGGCCTCAAGTGAAAAGGTTTGTAACGTTTACGCCCTTCCCCCAGTTTGAGTTCCCCTTAAACATGCCATATGGTGTCAGCACAACATTCTGAATGCCTACCTAGCTGAAAACATACAGGCTTTAGACATTAAGGTTGCCAATGACAGCCAACAAGTTGACATTTAGTACAGAGGTAACAATTGCACATGGCCACCAGCATTGACTTGGCTGCAGGATTGCATTAAGGCAGACCGGCATTAAGAAAAAAATCACTGAAGTTTAATTATTTGGGTTATTAGAAAACTGTTATACTCGAGGTTTAAGCTTATGTGCCGACAAAGACCCATTCCTACTTGATGACACCAGTGCAGCACTGGGAAAGGACAGTACTACCAATCACTTAATATGACTGAAGTACTGCCTTTGGCATTTAAATAATGGACAACTTTTGACTCTGGGCAAAGTTCAGCACGTTGAATAAAACTGAAATATAGAAGACTTCCAAGGGAAGAGTATATAAAATCAAAATTAAACCTGTCTTGGATCCCATTTGTATCATGTTTAGGAATGTAAATGGTAGGACTAATACCTTTAAAGCATAAGCAAAGGAAGGGAAAAAAAAAAAAAAAAAAAAAAAAATCACAATTCAGTAAAATAAAAAGCCACCTCAGTGATTTGGCGTAATGCCCATCAGCCTACAAGACAGTTGTAAAAGTCCAGTGCCATTTTGAAACAGAAATCAAAAACTGAGGTTGTTTGTGAAGGCCATAGCTTTGGTGACAATTAGAACCAAAATGTAAGATTTGTGGTAGGTCTCAGCATGAGCAGCCAGTCTCTTCCTATTTACTTGGTCATGGCCTTGATGGCAACAGCAGCTTCTTCTCCCATAGCAGACAGCACAGAAATCTGAGAATAAAAAAGTAGTTTTAAAACAAAACCTTCAAATCATAAAAAATAGATTATGTAATCACAACAGACAAACTGACCCAAAAACAGAGGGGGAAACATTTGTATACCCTATACTGATCACTGAATTCTTAGGGTTCGCTTATTACTTCACAATGTGCATCATGTCTGCTACATGTTCCCAGAGTTCATTTGACGTGTCCTCTGAGCACGCCCTCAAATTAACGCGACGCGTGCGCGAGTTGCAGTACAAGCAAAAAGTCTGGGGGTTTGCGCAGTGTGATAAGTCTGAATGTGATGTCATGGACTGTTTACCATATACATGTGACAGAAGGCCGCTATGCGGATCCTGTGGGATCGATGTGTGCTTCAATGCTTGAATGGTTCAATGTGGAGAAGCAAAATGCAGAGATACAAAATGTATTTGTGGTGCTTATATTCAAGTGTCACATATTCCCCAGCAACGACAATACATGTAAAATGTTTAACATACTATCTTCTGTGCAGTCTTTTTTTTTTTGCACCGTCACAACAGCATCAGAATGTAGGTAGAAAATTAAGGGCATGGTGAAAAAGGTCTATTTTGTAATTAAAGTGGAAATTTCTGCTTTAATCTCAAAATTTCCACTTTAAATGATAAACTATGAGGTTAAAGTAGACTGTTGTAAACGTCCCCGTAAAACTGACCCATTTGTTAAATCGCTACATGCTTCCTCCTGAACTGACGGCAGCAAACACCATCCACAGAACACATCACATTTATAATATTCCAGCTATCTACACATTTAGAATCCTTTTACATACTTGAATGCATTTTATCATGAAAAGAAGTAGGTTACATTTTACACAAGTCGTTAATTTAAATACTGATGATTACACATTGAGGTGGCATGGTGGCAGCAGGAATTAGTGTCCCTCGTATTCCCTGCCTGGAGTTTTCCCGGTGGGTTTCCACAGTGTGCTCCAGTTTCTTTCCAAAGACATTAAGTTTTGGGGGTTTGGCGATGCCAATGTATGCTTGTGTTCACCTTGTGATGAACTGATGGTCCATCCAGGAATTTTGTTTGTCTCGCGCCCGATTATTTGCTTCAATGAGTACATCCCTGGATTGATGGATGTAACCATTAAACATCCTTTTCAGAGATATTGTTGTAAGGTGTGCTCTGAATTTAATGGATGTTTTGGGCAATTCACAACATAGCAAAGCCGAACATTTTCTCACCATGACGATATCTCACACTGCCACCTGGCGGAATCTTCCAGATTTACATGAAGTATGTGTGCAAATATAAATAGTAAAATGCTTCTATAGCAGTAGCGTCCGCTGCAGCATGTGTCATGTGAAGTATAAACCTGGCCTTAAACTCCCCAAAACAATTTACTGATTCCAACAAAAGAAATGGAACTCAATTCAAACTAGACCACAAGAACCAACTATGCAATTATCAGAAACACTATAAATGGGACTGGATTTCCCAAAATAACCTTTAGGAAAAGGCATACTTACCAGTATCTCCTCATTAGAATCAAATTTGCCTTCTATTTCTTTGCCCAGTTCATTATCTGGCAGTCTGAGATCCTCACGGACCTCTCCATTATCCATCAGCAGAGAGAGAAAGCCATCTGTAATGCCAATCAGCTAAACAAAAGCAAATCAAATCAGCAATTAGCCATCCATGTTAATAACTGGTGCAAGAATAAAACCAAATAGCACAGGTAAAAATTAACCTAAAAACTAACGAGAGAACAAAACTTAACTGTCTTTTTGATTAACCTACTCTAATCAAGAAGAAAAAAAAAAAATTACATTTACATATGCCACAGACAATACAAATACAAAGATTATTAAGTTTGTTTTAGTTTTGATGCTTCAAGCATTCTCACATCAGTTAGGTATTCATTTTTGTAGCTGCAAAACTGGCTTGCAAATTGCGTTGCTACAAATGAACATTTTTGTATAATAAGATGTAGTTTCAAAGCTTTATTTTACATATCAAAATTTCAGAGTAAACCCGTAGATACGTACAGGATTACCATGAAACTGGCAATTTAACAAAATCAGGAATCTACATTACAAATAACCATAAAAACACCTGTTCCCATAAAAGGGAACTTTTGAGAGTAAATGGACATTGCTTTGGTTATCTGTAGTTTTGTCAAGCTCCACAAAATATTCAGCATCAATTAGACTACGACAGGATATACTGCTTGAAATTCTTAAATTTGCCGGTATACTTGGACAAAAAGCTCAAAACACATTTAGAATGCAATGTTCCCAGGAAGCACAAGTTAATTTGAAATGTGTCTTTCTAGCCACTGCTTAAATGCACATATCCCCCAACAAGTTTAACCGATGACAAATTTTATTACAAAAATGCATGATGGTTAACCAGCAGAAAATTATGTCCTTCTGTGGATGAATGCCTCATACATGAGAGTCTGCCCTTGTACCTTGGTTTTGCATGCATATGTTCTAAAGCTTGCGGAGATAAGTCAGAAAATGGATAGAGAACAGGACTGCAACTGGTATCTGCAACTACAAATTGGTATAACTAGAATAGACAAATCTGAAAACAAACCACAGAAAACTCAAGTGTTGCTTAAGTACATTTCATCTCCATAGGATGTTTTTTGAATCACCTGTCCAGGTTGCCAGATATTAAAAGGGCACCCAACCTCTCCTTACTGCATGGACCCCTTTCCAACAGAATAACCTCTGCCAGTTTAACAGAAATAACCTTTTGAAAAACACAGAAGACTGAACTTTCTTTGTCAAGACTATGCTAGAGAAGGCAGTGAATTTATAATCGTTAATGGACCATATTCATAAAGCCTGTGTACACACAAAGCAGCTTAAAATATGCATACCCAGCTACCCATGGAAATATCAGGATCTATAAGGGAACGGATATTTACAGCAACTCTGATCCATTTTGGAGAAAGTGGCAACACACTTAACCAAGTAAGAAAGCAAACAAACCAGATAAATGACGACTTGCACACAAATCACATCACTGATCCATTAAATGTGGGTTGGCATGACTAACATTACACCCGAAAAAGGAATGAATGTATAGACTGGACTTTGGTTGTCTTAAAAGGAACTAATGCTGCATACATGCATTTAAGAACTTTTTTTGGTCATTCTTCAGTTGACATAGCTTACCTGTTATTTCTCAGGGAACAACCAGTCATGTCACGACTGTGTAAGCCAAGATTCACTCCATCATTCCTGTTGTGCCAGAAGCCACTGTTTAGCAAGACACTACATTCAATTTTCATATGGTGTGGGTGCACATACATAAATCATAATTTTTTTGCTAACAAAGGCAACCTGTAGCATTGTCTGGTTTTAATGTAATCTGAGTGATTTACTGTACTCATATTGAAGTAATGGCACCTAGCAAAATGAAGCTGCTTTTGCTAAATGTGAGCAACTATATTCCAGCAATGCACAAGTCACCAGGGATGCCAACGTCCTGGCTCAGTGGCCTGGGTCAACCAGTGATTTATTTTGAGGCAAATCACTCAGATAATACACCTTTCGTGGACCCCAGAATGAACAGGAGGCACTATGTCACACATTAATCTTGCACTCTCAGTTGTGGAGCAAAGCCAGATATTCTTGAGTGAAGTTGGCAAAGTCTCAATGCAACACGAAGTGGGCTGCTCTAATAGCGAACAAACTTCTGCAGCATCATGACTGCATATGTACAAGGCTGACAAACATGTGTCATATATGAAGTTTCAGGATGGCATTCAACGTGGACCTATATCTGCATATTTACAAGACAATTGTGATTTACAAAAAAGTAAATTGCATTGAAATGAGCATACTTCAGTTTTAGCATATTTTCACAAACAAATCCACACAAAACCTTTATAAAATAGGTCCTAGGGTAACACATACTGGCACAAAAGGACATGGGTCATTAATTGCAGTGTATTTGACGGACTATCGAAACTCATTTTTGTAAGAATTCCAGATTGGATGCAATTTTATACAGACATCTATCCTGTACAAGATAAACTGTCAGATACAACCAAAACAGAGTTCACTTCAAAAATGTCATTGCTTTTGTTGGGATGCTCAGAAACTAAATGTGGTCAGGCAGATCAAATATACTAGGGAATAAAACATGCAAGGGGATTAAATAAAAAAAAAAAAAAAACTTCCTTCTGAAATATACTTTAAAAACAAAACTACCCATCCTTTTCCAGATTTATTCTTCGGCACTTTTTTTTTTTTTTTTTTTTTTTAAACTTCAATTCCCCAATCTTCAATTCTTCATAATTCATCCCCTGTAGCCCTGGAATCAGCCCATTCTACCTTCTGTGGACCTTTCTAGTGCTGCTATGTTCTGGAGACCAAAACTGCACATAGTACTCCAGATATGTCCTCACCAGTGCATTATAAAGCTTGAGCAAAACCTACACATTGTGCTATATAACCTAACATTCTGTTTACCCTATTAATGGCCTCTGAACATTGTCAGGAAGTTTACAGCATAGAGTCCAGTACGAATCCTAAATCCTTCTCAAACTGGACTGTTTATTTTCAGACCTCCCATTGTGTTCTCAAACTTAACAATTACTTCCTATGTATAATACTTTATATTTAGTGACATTAAATTTCATCTATCACAAATCTACCAAAGCCTAATACTTATAAGCTAATAGATGTCGTTTCAGTGCATGTGACTGAATACCTCATCTACGAATTTATTGCTGGCACAGGACAAAACATACAGTGTCAGTATTCAAGATATTCGAGCTGTGGTTGTTCCAACCCACACCCAATATTTCCACCAGTCTTGGAGGAGAGAAACAAATCTAAGATGATAAAACACATTTAAGACGACAGGAAAATTCCAACACATCATTTGAATGTAATTTAAACTCAAAAAGGTGAAAACCAGAGAATGAGGTACAGTAAAACATCAATTAACCATCTGGGTAAGGCAAAAAGTGCATGACAGCGTAATACCCATTACTATACTACTACTGTCATGTGGCACAGTATTACAAGTAGTATTTTTCCCCAGCACCACATGTCATAGCATTTTGAAAATCAGTCAGTTATGTACCTTCAGTTTTAATAGCAATTTTTAACTTTGTGTTATAATTAATCTACTATACATCATTATGGCTGGGAAATGTATGTGTGTGATAAATGGTCACAAAATTTAAACACGTACAAAACTGTAAGCGCTTCAAGTACTGCTTCAAATGCCAACAAAATTGAAAAACATGTTAAACAGAAACCACAATGTTATATTGTACTGTAATTTTCTTTAAATTGTTATGTCTTGTTAACACATTTCAACGCACAGGCAGCTTGTGATGCCCTGTGAGGGAGCAGAAAGAGTGGAATGCTATGTTAAGTGATGGGACTGGGTATAAAGAGATTCCGTTCTTTGGAGATGAGTGGCAGGAGAAGTTAGAAGAAAAAGTGCGACGAAAGGAAGATTTGAGAAGAGATTAAAAGAGACAAAAAGCACTTGTGTTTGAGGCACAGAAGGAAAAAAAATAGTCAAGTGCAAAGAAACAAACTGATGGGTAGAGAAAGCTGTGTTATTGCTTTGGAGGTGTGCACCGTAAGTCCGATAACAGAATACAAGACAGGGCACCATATGTTATAGAACGAATACTCCAAGTAAAACCTAGAAAATTCCAGTACGCCAAGTTGTATTTTCTTATTATGCTGGTCATTACAATATTATAATTAACAAACATTTAATATAGTTTTGTAAATAAATACAACTATTCTCTAAACTAATCTACTGCATATCATTTTAAAAGTCACTGTTCTGTTCTCTGTCTTTCCTCTTACGTGTTATGGCCTCTGTCCTGAACCCTGACAGATAATTGAGACTTTACTATAGTTAAATCTCATCAACTTCTGCCATTAGTCCCTTAGGCTATATTGTAGATTTTAATGGACAACCCTGCACTGAGTTATTACCTCATCAATTCTGAAATTAGCAAGGGAATCCTGAACTAAATGAAATCTTACATTACAAATGCATATGTCGCAAAAGTTATGTTTAAGGTGCAACTACTGCCATCTGCTAAAGCAAAGCTGGGAAAGGGTTTTTTGAAGGTCTTAACTTCTTTCTATAGTAATTCAATATTTTTGTCCCAACAAACAGGGATGTACTTTTGAAAGCTTTTATAGACTGTCAGCAAATCTATCCTCTAATGAGGACAACTACTACTACTAGAACACTGGTGCAGCTTTTGCACAGTTATCACTGCAATGGGTATTCGCCGAAATGAGGAGCCAAAGCGGAGACTTCCAATGAACAGCAAGGGGAATGTAGGAGTATATATCTGCAAGGTAATAGAGATCCATTTGGGGCACAGATTACCAGACAATTCTAACCCAACTGTGAAATGCAGGTTTACCTGTTATTTTGCTCTATAACAGTCTGTTTAAAAGATAGGATTTTAACATTCTTCCGAATGTGAATTACAGCGTTAAAACACACCTGGCACACTCACAGTTCTATGCAACTAATCTTTAAACTTAACCCTATTAAGTATGTGTTTACGGACATGCATCAATGCTAATCAACCTCCTACATATGCGATCATGATGCAACAGACATTTTATTGGCCGACAGGACAGCTTTCCTCCCAACATATTGAGAAACCCCCCACCTGCATTGAAGAGTAACATCATGCATGGTTTTATAGTGCCTCGCCTCCGTTCTAGGGGCCGACGAAAGGTATCAGTATCTGAACAGGTAACTGCTCTTAACAGAGACATGTAATATGATTGCTGACACAATGAAGAGTACTAAAAAAGCTGATGCCTGCCAAAGCTAGTTTACCTCAATATAAATAAATGGTTGACCTAGGCCACATAGACAATGTTTGTCAGTCTCATCTTGGCATCACAAATGACTTGTGCATTAATGAAACAAAAAGGTCACACAAAGCAGCATCATTCATACCGAATACCCTTATTACAATAGGGGAGCAGTAAAGTGATCCAAATATGTTAGGAGAGTCACAGACTTTTGCAAGTGCCTTTTCATGTTGGTAAAATTTTTATATGTTTAATGCTTGTACAACCACAATATATATAATTGGACGTAGCACCTCCTCAGTCAGCCAAAGGCTTTCGGCACAGTGGACATGATTGAGTGAAGCTTGGCTGAGATATTCCAGACTTGTAGGCCAGATCCTTGAAAAGTGATAACAGGTAGTCAAAAACTGATGTAAAACCAAAGATGTTCTTAAAAACGAACTGAAATACAATATGCACATCATATTAAATACTTCTGAGGTGCAATAGGTTGGTCTTGATGTCACACAATTACGACTCTGCAACTTTCTCTTCATCAAGGGCGCTGTCATTTGTTGTGGGAAGTTGCATATGCACAATTCTAGCTCATATGAATATGGGTTTGGACTGACAAACATGATTTTTTGTTACTGAATGAACACACCCAAGATTATCAACAGTTAACTATTCAAAAGAGGTAATAAACTAGACATCTAACAAGGCTAAATAATTACACATCTCTGTACCAAGCATGTAAGAGACTTCAAAAAATTAAAAGCGGAGCCTGGCTCAAAGCAAGCTACAGCTTAAGCACACACCCCAATGTTTCCATCATGCACTTTTACATCAACAAATACAAAAGCTGAACCTTTTCCCCAAGACACCCACCTGATAATCATTTCTCTTGATGTTAGGAACATCCATATTGTGGGTGGAAGGGCAGATATCTTCATACTTCTTTCCAGAGAAAATGTCAATTCCAACCATATGAACCTTAAAGCAAAGTGAGGGAAAAAAAAAGTCTAACAAAGATTCTACAAGGAAAGCAAATGAGAAGCATACGTCACATATTCGGTTTTGGAAACAAAGTTAACAGATCAATACCTTAGCATGACCGTGTTTTCCAGTCTTCGAAGTGGACATTTCAACAATTTTACAGGGACGTCCTTTCAGGACAACAAATCCGTTCTTACGCAGGGCACTGCACTGCATGGGGAAGGTGCTGGAAGCCCCGGCATCTCCAGTGGTAAAATCGAGATCAGAATCGGCCATGATGGATAGGTGCTAGGGGTACTGTAAAGCAAGAATTTATTGAATAAACGAACTAAGCGGCATTTCCATTCACAAAATATATGCTCAACATATGAAAAAGTGATCAAATATGAGGGTAAAATATACATTGGAATTCATGTAACATGAAATTTCATTGGATTACCAAAATCTTAAATTATGAAGCCATAAGGAAGCAACGTGCAAAAACGGATTAAAGGCAACATAAAAAAAACTATATAGTATTTGCATATAGCTAAGAAAATTTACATTTTAAATATCATCAATAAAAAGACATTTAAGCAGTACAGTAAAAGTTGACAATATAAACGCGCTCAAACCGGCCGTCTTGCAGCGCCCCACGCCCTGTCCACGTGTCTCTGTTTAGCTCGATCTTTGATCGGGAAACGGAAACTACTTTCCCCCCCTCCCGCTCCTAGCCACTAAACTGCAGCATCATGCTCTTTTTTACTGGACTGGGCCAGAATGACAGAGCCGAGAAATGACTACCCCCCTCCTCTCTTTCATCCCATCGGGATTCTCCCCCCAAACAGCGCACAGGCCGGCCTCGGGCCACGCGGAGCCAAGTAGGCCTTTGGCGACTGTCCGTAAAGAGGGACGCCGACTAAAACACTTCAAGATGCACGAACGATCCGAATATAATCTACTACGGCTTTACAGCAAGACAATGTAACCAATCATAAAAGGAAGTTCAACATTTACCGAAAACATCTAACTCAAGTTATAGATTAAAACAGCACATCAAATGAGCCACGGGATGCCTTCAGCGGTTTTTAAAACAGAAGCCCAAGCACACCACGAGAGGGAGAGAGAGAGAGAGAGAAGGGTTTCCAAACGAGCAAGGCGTCCCTAACGTTGAACCGATAACCCTGGGAAAAACTAGCATATTAAAATACCAACAAAAGTGCATTCTTAAGCTAATACTGCTGAATAAAACTGTGCACTAGTTAAGCATTTCTGAAATAAAAGTCGGTCTGTCACATTTCACAGCACGAGCGCGCCAGGCCCCATGCCTTTCCATTTCATCTTCACAGCCAGAAAAAAAAAATTAAATCCGCCCCACACCCTTCCCGTTGTGGCCCCATCGCGCGCGAACATAACATCCTTTAATGCCTAACTTCTCGGGGCCACCTGCCCTGGCCCAAATGCGACAGTCCTGCCTCAGAAACTCTCTAACACAAACACTTAAAAGTTCATTTTAATTTTTGCTGCGGAGAGAAGCACGCGCCATGCCAGTCCTTACCTTCCAACAAAAAGGGAGCGTAAACGCGCAGGCGCGTCCAATTTCACTGCGGCAGCCGCGCTGAGGGCGGGTCTTCAAGAAAACCTCCCAGATATCCCTCCGCTTCCGGTGATAAATGCCGCGTCTGACGTCAGGGAGCCATCTGAACGCCCCCTTATGGCAAAAGGTAGTAAGAGAAGCTGTGGCAAAGTGTGAAGGAAAGTTCGGACCAACGGTTACAATGCAGAAAAATCTATGAGGTTATGGTGTAAAGCACCATAACCAGACATCTGATCCTCTATCTCGGATACGGTATGTGAAGGTTACAGACCGGTACATCACGTATATGGACTAAACGCCTTTTTTGTTGTGCTATCGAATAGACCGGAATTAAAACAACATATAATTTAATTTGCGTTTTTTGCTTTTGATATGTACATTTTTGTGTTCGTAAGAATTACTTATGAACGCTTTGAAATTACTTCACTCTTTTGTGTCCGGCGCCTCCAGACTTACTCATACAGTTCGACTTGTCCTTATGCATTTATGCGAGGAAGAGGAGGTTGAGAGCTTAATGTAAGATGCAGACCTATTTGGGACTCCCCTGTTTTGGTGCTCTAGACCCGAAAAACTTTTATTTTAGGCCATTTTAAATCATATTTTGTGCAAGTAATTACACTCCTGTTTTAATGAGTAAGGCAATAGGTAAAAAATTATCAGAAAGACTTGAGTTGTGCATGTCACATCAACTGTCTTCAGGGGTTCAACCCATAATGTTGTGCTAGGGACCACGGTTACTTCTTTTCACAGAACTTTGAAAACATGGAACTGTAATATAGGCCTATGGAGTGTCATTTTAGGCAGTTTCGTTGTTGCTGATCACAAATTCTGACAATATTTTTGATGTTTGACTCTTGTGGTCCCAGACTCCCAGCTCTCTAAGAGCAACCCCCAGAAGGTTAAAACAGATAAATTACAAACATAAGCATGTGGGATATCATTTTAGACAATTTAAAGATCAGTGATTACAAATGTTATTTTTTGATCCTTTACTCTGGATCTAGCCATTTATGGACTTTCTTTCAGTGGGTGAAAGATGACAAATTTCTATTGCAATCTAGAATCTTGGGGATTAAAGTGTATCACAATCATATATTTAAACTTTAAACATTTAAACTAAAGCAAACATTTCAATATTTTACATATTTAACACAACTCTTCTTCTTTCTGCTGTTCCCGTTAGGGGCTGCCACAGCAGATCATTTTTTTCCATATCTTCCTGTCCTCTGCATTTTGCTCTGTTACACCCATAACCTTAATGTCCTCTCTCACCACATCCAAAAACCTTCTTTTAGGCCTTCCTCTTTTTCTCTTGCCTGGCAGCTCTATCCTTAACATCCTTTTCTCAATATACCCATCATCTCTCCTCTGCACATGTCCAAACCAACACAATCTCACCTCTCTGTCTTTGTCCCCAAACTGTCCAACCTGAGCTGACCCTCTGATGTACTGATTTTTAATCCTGTCCATCCTTGTCACACCCAATTCAACACACCTATTCCTGTATATTATGTACTTGTAGCTCATGAAGTAAACAACTGCATGACCAATGCTACATACTCGAATTCCACTTTTTTTGTTCCATTACCAAGCAGGCCAGAATTGAAATAACATATAACTTAAACTGCACTTGTTGCTTTTGATTTACATAATTTTTCATATTGTTTGTGCATTATACCTGCTTAAAAGAGATATGAGTGTGTGCTGATTTTTGGACCTGGCACATGTACTATTCCTTGGCACGGTAACAATATCCCATGCTTATCAGACGTGGTTAAGATGAATCCAGCTGCAGGTAGAAAAGGCGTATTAATAGCGTAGGATATATAGTGCCAGCTCTGCATATTTGTATGCACATAAAGACATTCATAAAAGAATGATCTCTCCATCCATTGTCGAAATCTGCTCATGCCATATTAGGGATTCTGCAGCATATCCCAGCTGAGCTGTTCACACAGCAAAAAACAACTTTGGATGGGATGCTAGTTTACTGCAAGGTAAACTTGCATACAAATTCACTCATACTGGGCTAGCTAAATGTGAATTTCCCCTTGGGATTAATAAAGTATCTATCTATCTATCTATCTATCTATCTATCTATCTATCTATCTATCTATCTATCTATCTATCTAGTTTAGAGTTGCCATTCATCTTAATTCATACAACTTGGATGTGGGAGGAAAATAATCAAATACCAGACAATCTTTAAATGTTTATACTGTGCCAATTATGTCATACACATTTGTAAGCTGCTTTACAAAGCAGACAGTATTAAATGATGAACCTGTTGTACTCATGAATGCAATTAAAAAGAAAAATGGGAAAGATTTAAAAGTTATTGAATCAATTGTCTGTCTGTTAAAATATTTGGTGATTTCACCTTTGTCTTTTTGTTGATAATTGTCAGTTTGAATGAGGCTCTGATTTCTCTGAATCATTAGGGTTTAACTCACAGTTTGCTTATAGTGGCCAATAAACATAGACCTCAAGAACGTTTTACATTTTTCAGGTTTTGTTTGTTTCTAAAATGTTTACTGTTAAAAACAAATTATCAAAGGATTAAAATAAAACTTGGGGAAGCCACACAGGTTGTCATCAGGTGATATATTCAAGAGCCACTTATACTGTGGTCAGTATTGCTGACTTTTGAATAGACTCATTACAATTTCTGTGACTATGCAGAGGCAAAATGTAAGATCAGAGTGATGTAATTTTGGTAATTGTCTTTATTGCAATGGACTATTTTCTGATTATTCCTCTTCTTCTTATAAATCTTATATTCATTATTTGTCTCTAACAACCTATTAGAGGGCCGTATGGTTTTAGAAAACACATGTGATTATTAAATATTCCTAAAGAATGATAGAATATTACATTAGTAACATACATTTATAAACATGACTTGCCATAAAAATCAAAGTGCTCTGTCATTTAATAAAATATGATTGTGTCAGCCCAGTTGCTTTATGAGAAGAGGTGGAGGATGTTATTTCAGCTCCTCAGGACATTTGATACTTAATATAATAACCGGTCTGCTAATTATCTAATGAAATACTGCTAATAATCAATTATTAATAATTCATTATACATATTTTTCCTATTTACAGGCAAGTTTATTTTCAAAACTGACTTGAAGCTTGTGTTCCTTAATGATGTTTTCATTTTTCACCTCAAGTTGTATGCGTGATGATCTCTGCTGCTGGATCTCACTTATATATAGAATGACAGGGATGCAGAGGAGAAAGAGGAGCAAATGTGGTGTCAAATCAAGAGTGACAAAATTTGTAGGTATAATGTATCAACTTTACATTCTTTGTGGCATTGGCTGTTAAGAAATAATAAGCAGCATAAATGCCAAAAAACTTAAAACAAAGCAAGGAAAGTTAATTAAACAATGTGAAATGTCTAGACTCTACAAACAACTATACACTTATGCACTTTTACATAATTGTGCAATTGTTAATTAGTTTCCAAATTAGACAGTTTATTAATGACAAAATAATAGCGAGTTGCGCTGTCTGTGATGCAGGTCTTAATATCAGTGAGGCGCAGCACCATTTGAATGGACTCAAGTGTATGTACATGAGACAGGTAGAGACATACTACACAATGCTTGACCTCTACAAACTTCAGCAGTAATTTAAGAAATGTGCATATTTGTAGACTGATAAGGAAGGTAAAGACCCTGTTTTGAGTGAAATATTAGCTAATTATCTTTCATTGGAAAACTACTTAGTCAGAAATGTGCACCACCATTTCTTTAAATGGAGATACAGTATAATTAACGTGGGTAGCCAAAAAAAAAAACAATTTAAGATAAGCAAGGCATCTTTTTATCTTACAGAGCTAACAGTACTGCACTTTCCACTGGATTTCTCTTCTTTGCTGACCTCTCTCAACCTTCCCAGTAGTCATGATGAAAGAATATATCACAGCCTGGTCGCACTTTGTCCACAGTAAATGTATGCTTTTCTCAGATATTGAAAATAAATATATGAGACTAAAGAAATATAGTGGATTTAAAAACAGTCCATTGCACCCTTAAGCATGGCCCTTAACCTGAAAATTGTTCCAGGGGCACAGTACAATCACTGACCCTGCGCTCTGACCTCCTAAGATCATGCGAAAAGAGAATTTCCCCTCTGAGATTAATAAAGTATAGCAAATCAAATCAAAAGTATATCAAATATAACTGATTCATAATACGATTGGAATCAAGAGCTTAGTAATATTCGACAGAAGTCATTTTAACATACTTGACACGAGACAGTAAGGGGTAATAAAAATATGTAAGGTTTTGTTTGGATCTTGTTGTGGAATAGCTTGAATATCTGATATACTGTACAGTAACTACAAAATATTCTACTATTCACTCTTTCCTTTCAACCTACAGACACATTAAGCTTTGTCCAAAATAAAACTCTGGCATGGAGTATCTTTTAAACCCTCAGTACAAGTTACTTCTGTGACAAACCCTGAAATCACATCATGTACGCTGCTCCAGAAGATTGTGTGTTGGAATTCTGCCTTGGTCCCATTTTATGTGGAGGTTGCCTTTTATGTGTAAATTTCTCCAGCTACTCTGCTTTTCTCCCACATGCAAATAAGAGTGATTGGTGACTTTGAAGGTGTTTTTGTAGCAAATGTCACCTTAAATGCTTTGCAAATTCTTTGACAGCAAGGAAAGTCCTCATGTTTCAATATACAGTATATATACATACATGAATACTACATATGTGCATTTTACTCTTTATGCGACCTAGGAAGGTGAAATTTGAAATGAATGTAAAGAGATTGCTGAAGGTGATAAGAAAAAGAAAAACATGGACTTTTTATAATGGAGAAAGCCATGTGGCCACAGAGGTTTTGATACTAACCTTAAACTGGGTATTTCAATTAACATCTAAATAGAAATCAACACCCTAAATGGAGGGATGGTGCAGTTAGATGAGAACATAAAAATACAAAATGCCATTTTCCAATAAAAAAGGGGTAGAACCTGATGGGAAATATTTAAAAGTTCATCAGCAAAAGGCACAGAGGGATTTTTATGATTAAATGTTGAATGAATGGACAGGTTTTGTGGTCATTAAATATAAACTACAAAAGAAAGTGTATCAAGCCCACAGTCTGTGACATCTGAAAATTTTTCATGTTTAGTTAAGACTTTTTATTCTGCCCCGAATTAGAAAAACATATAAATAGAAAGGTTTGGTATACCAAAGCTGCACAGTTTTAACAGCAATTTAACTTTTTTTAAATAAAAATTGTTCCTAAATGGCATAATGTGGATTTGCCAGAATTATTTGTCCTATGCCAATCTATTACCCAATAAATTAACATATTGTGGAACACAGCTAACAATGGGCTGAAGCAAGAGACATAGAGGCTCTTTTTGAAATTTAGTCATTATTCTAAATCAACATTTATATAATATTTTCTGTGCAATCAACAATGTTTATTGCTATTTGACAAAAAGTTCAGAGGTAGAGCATTTGTGACAATTTCAGTATTAACAGTCACTAAATTATGATTTATTAATTTCAATGAAAATCTTAATGCTTATAGGTATAAAGTTCACATATTGACCAAATCGCCAAAATTACACAATTTTAAAAAAAGAAAAAAACTTTTTATTTTTAAAGTTAGTAGATTTTGCACAATATTATTGGCTGGCTAGGTTTATTCATTTTCTGTAATATGCTTATTTCTTTAAAACCTTTTCTTCAGTACTCTTTCAGAGTTTCAAGTGAGAAGGTTTCAGTCTGATTTGGGTATGTGGATCATTTTATGTGTTGCATGTAATCTATTGGCACATGGATATAAATTAAAACATTTTGTATGCCTTTGTTCACGTTTTTATTTCAATAATCTTGATTATATGGCATTGCTGAAGTATTGCCTCGTGAAGAAATGTACACCTTATGTTTTATCCTACAGTTATAGTCAACACTTTACAAAATAGGCAAAAAAATAAAAACATGTAATAAAGATTTATTGTTGATTATTAACTCTTACTAAAGCTTCAGTATGTTTTCTTATTTGCCGTCAACCATTGTTAAAATTCATTATCATACAAAGATGAAAGATACAGGAAACAACACTTAAGGGATTATTATTATGGATACTATATTATCATAAGCAAAATATAAAAGGAATAGCATGTGCTGCTCTGTTGGTTATGTAATAGTTTCCAAATAATGGTGAAGTGATGGCCATAAGAGACTGTCCTTTTCTATCAACAACAGCATCTTTAGTTTAATCGAATTACATTTCAATTTCTTCTAAGTTGGTATCCATTTATTTTCTTGCCAATTTCTCTCTTAGTTCTTCTAACTCTGTGTTTACAGTCATCAAAATCTTCTCTTGCCTTCTCCCATAAAGTTATTGAAATGCAAACATTTCAACTTAAACCAGTAAAGCTGACTTTGTTATCCTTCTCACTGTCCGTGGTGTGTTTGGTAATCTTCTCCAGCACTGTGTTTGAAAAGCATTGATTTTCTTTTGTTCTACTTTCTTGATGGCCCAGTGCACACAGCCATGTATTACTTCTTGGGGGAAGGGGGGATGCTTTAACTATTTGGAGTTCTATTGTCATCATGGGATTTCATTATCCTTTCTGGAATATTCTTTCATATTTTGTCTTTCACATAATGAGTTTTTTTAGGGGCGTTTTGAGGATTAATGTTGTTTTGTATTACTGTAATCCATTTTCACTTTTAAACTGAATTCTGCTAACACAAAAATGTATTCTGTGTAAGTACTAACAAGATAGCAGAATAACCAAAGTATTTTAAATGCAAGATAGATGTACTAATTTACATAGGTTTAGTGTTTGACCAAATACCAGTATGTGAGCCCCATTCATCCATTTTAATAACACTGACATATTTAAAGATGATAGCCTAAAATGTCTTTGGGATGTGTAAGGAATTAAAGAAAACCAGGAGAAAAAGCCACACAAAAACAAGGAATACATGTACACCCTACACAAACATGACTGGAATTGTAACTCAGTCTCCAGTTTCCATAATTGGATATACTGTATATTATTGGTAATGGCCTCTCTGGTCCTCCTTGGAGGAACAAAAATTAATGCAACATTGGAAAACCTCAGAGATAATGCTTTTATAGCACATCTTGAAAATGAGTCATCTTGGCAAAATCCAGTGGTTTTTCAAACCAGGAAGAAGAAAAGGTAGGTTCTGGCTCAAACAATAAAAAACACAAGTTAAGTAAGTAAGTAACTGGACCTTTTCAACCTTGAGCTCAATACCTTTTTTTTCTAAGTTTGTCACAATATAAAATTTCACTACTTTCCCATGAGGTATGATCTGGTGGGAGAGGGAAAATTATGCAGAGACGGAAAGAGAGTTCTTTTCTGGAAGGCACTGGAAGTATCTCACCCCACAAGAAAAGTGAACACTCCAGGAAATCTCCCTCCTATCCCAAAAAAGATTACTCTCAAGTGAAATGGTGCTTGCTCTTAGTGAACACAGCATGCTTTAAAAGGTAGACAGTAAAGCTGAAGGTCAGGTCATGTTTTACCTTGCATATGCATTTTCTCCTGTTTTATAATTTGATGCAGGGTAATGTTTCAAAAGTACCATGCTAAGTCTGTGGCTACTGATCAACCTGTTTTTTACAATAATTAAAATAATAGTAAACCAAGATCAGCTCTTCTAACTGGTGAGAGCAAAGACACTGTTTATTTTGCTTTTTGTAAATATATTGTAATAATCTCGGTTATAAAAAAAATTCAGAGTATAGATCAAAGTAATTTCATATTACTAGACTGGAATCAAATATTAAAGAGGCCATATTTTAATTGGTCAAGCCTCTTCTCAGTGGTCACAGATATATAGATGTATACTAAGTGAATCACACCTCACATAAAACTTTCAGAATGTTTAACCCTACATGGTTATGGCCCATCTTGTGGTATGAAGAGAGAATGAAAAAGAAAAATGAAACTGACATTTATTATGTGAAATAATAGGTAAAATCTTCCCCTTTAATCCTTTAACTGTTCCTCCTCTAAGATTTGTTTATTAATGTTGTGTAATACAAGATTATTTTCATTATGTTCAAATGTTTGACTTGTTTGTTTATTTATGGTGGTCACAAAACCAGCAATGACTGGAAATTGTTAATATTTCTGTATCAAAAAACAATAAACCAAATACCCGGGATGAATCTATCATCAGGACATTTTTGATGAGAACCTAGGGGCCCATGATGACAAGGGGCTTTTCATCAATGCACCACTCTAGCACATTAAAATGAGGGACCCCGCCTCCCACTCAATGAAATGAGTGCAAGTGCTAAGATGACCAAGGATGACCTTTTGGGTGTCCCCACACTGCACTGTTAAAAATATGATCACTCTTTGTTAAGGAGCTAAATCACTCAAAGGAATGTGGGAATCTTGATCCAGGCTTGCAAACACCAGTGGGGAAAATTAAATGATTAAGGGGTGGTTGTGTGTAATGGTGTAATTAATCCCAGTAAGATTCTGGAATTATGTACTAGCACTGCAAATTAATTCTTATTTAATAGAAAATAATAAGAAATGATGCTAACATTGAATACAATTTCAACATCAAGATAATTTAGACATTAGGGAAAATGGTGCCATGTTAATGCAAGAAAGAAAGTCAATATCTACTCCTAGTAGTGTGAGGGAATAATTCAACTTTTAGGAAATTATGGAACAAATTCCTTCCTAACAGCTCACAGCTGACCAGACCTGGAAGCAGAAAAAAACCCACTCTTAATAAAGTAAAATGTTACTTCCAGAGCACTAAGAAACGGCATTCAGTCTGCCACAGCAATGTGAAGCATAGAATACTGAATGAAATACCATTGTTCTGCATAAAGTTAAGCAGTTCACATAGAGCATTGTTGTTATCTGTGTTTACTGCTGCCAGATCAGCAAGATAAATTATTCTAAGAGATCTGCAATGTTGGGTAATCACATCATATTAGTGAGTAAAATCTCCATTTCTATGCCTTAATATATTCAGGGCACCTATTTGTGTGGTGTATTGTAATAGTTGTTGGGTCCATGTCATGGCTAAACATGCAAAGAGTGAGGCCTGCCTCACCATCGCAACTGTGTGATACAAATAAAAATATAGCAAGCATTGAATTGTTTATTTTGTAAAGTAAATAGGAATCTCTTCTTTGCATTGTTCCTTGTGTATTTCACACCAAGCATCATTAAACTGTGTACACCTCCACTTTAATAACACAAGTAATGCATTGTAATTCCACACTTAATTTATTTTTAAAAAGAAATACAGTTACCAATGGATTTGAAATTTAAAGAAAAACAGACAAATTTCTGGCATACATGCTTACACATTTCCTTTGCATTTAGGATCCAGGATCTGTTCTTGGAGATCTATAATGACTTTCAAGGTGGTTCACATAAAGTCTAAGTAAGCCAAGAATTTGAATGAAATACCTGGACCCATCCCAGGATCAAAGTTTGGTCGTGGTGTTTTTGATGAGACCTTGTTGGTTGTAGGACCCATGTAGGCTGCTTAGACTCAACCTTATGACCCTAGTTGGAGCCATTGTATGTTACATTCCTAAGGCGAAGGTTATGGGCAAGTGTGATGCCTGTTGCACAACACACATACAGTATATGGAATAGACCTAGATAAGCTAAATGGCAACAGCAGAATTTCAATTATGGGATGTAGACCATCACTGTAGTGTCAGAGAAGTATCTGGAGTTAAAAGAGGAGGATCAAACATAGAGTATAGACATAGCTGGACTTGGCAGTATACACAGAATGAATCCAGAAAGAGGTCTTGATGATTTAGAATAGTCTCACTTGTACTCTGGAGCTGCCCCTTGTTGAGAGTATAAGGAGGAGTTTAGCATACTGTACAGTGTTCTGCCAGGTAATAGCGAATATACTCTGTTTTTTGAGAGGTCACATCAGTATGGTTTCAAGCTATAGAATAGGAGTTGTAATAGCCAAATAGTCCATCTAACCTTTTACAACTGGAATATTTTGTAGACCAAGGGAAGTGTGTGACTTTAGGAACAATGTACTGGAGATACATAGGCCAAACGTTAATGATTCATGTCAAATATGTAAACCAATCTGAGAACATATATTCTGGACAATTTTGCAAACTGAGATGCTGAACTGAGAATACCATTTTGAAGTGCATTAGTTAAGATGAAAACAGTATCAGGTGGATAGACCACAGGTGAATACAATATTATGGTCATCCTGGAAACACCTAGCAGAAGTAAATTTGGTAGGAGGACAAGTCAGACCTCAGAAGTGGAGGAAACTGCAAGGAATTATGACCAAGAGATCATTAGAGCTTGTTGCGACAAACTTAAGTCTTTTTTGAACACCAGCAGTGAGTGATACCATTACGTTAAAAAAGATCACCATCCATGCAGTGCTACCAGGAAGGCTATTGATCTGACTGAGTGTTACTGAACAGACAAGACAGGCAGAAATAAAACTAAGGTTTATGAGTGATCATCATTACATGGGGTAGTGGAAAAATACTTTCAGAAAGCCTCAAAACAATTCTGATAAAATATTTAATGATTTAGGAAGGACAGTTGGGGAATCAATGGGCTGTACTTGGTGCAACTATGGAAATGTTTACTTCCATTGTAAAGATTGTCAGGAAACTGAAAGAGGATTTTAAAGAAATACTGACACTCACTCAACAGGGAAGGCATTGCTAGAAGATTGTTTCAGTAACAATTACTAGAGCTGAAATTACTGCAATATATTTACCCTGCCTATCATTTAGGGTAGATGAATTTGTTATATCTTACTTCATGAATCAAGCCTTTCACCCCAGGCTCAATGTGTTAACCCTGTATTCCTCACCAGGACAGCAAGGACAGGAAATAAAAATGAGATGAAACATTTAGGTAAAGCTTCCTTTTACTATATGACAAATATGTTCTGAGGCTTTTCAGTTAAGGAAAATGAAGTTTTGATGGAGGGTAGTTTCCTGCACTCACTTATCATAATGCCAGAAAGTAGCATGTGTTGCAGGTTAATTTGCAAATACAAATAAGAATTTCACTATACTTTGTATATGTGACAATAATGAAACCTACAGACCTTAAATAGTGAATCTCATACTAAAGCACTTACATTTTACAGAATGTTTTTTTATATATATTTCTAAATTGGCAGGCACTTTCTTTTACTTTTTGTGGACGATTCCATGCTTCATTGTCCAGATATGTAGACATTAGACAATACTTTTTCTGAACGCAGTCTGCAATTTTTTGATCAGGATGTTACATAGTTGTTACATAGTACCATGGAATAATAAGTGGAATTGTAACTTAACAGTTGCAATAGATATGCCCTTAAGACAACACATAACTTGACTTGAGTTTTGTTTTATTTCTGATTTTTGTAGAAATAAAACCAATCATCTGACCAATAATTTTCAACAAGTGAATTAACTTAATTAATTGTGTTTCAGATGTATCCTGCAGATCCTTAATGAAAGTTATTTTTCAAAACCCTTGAGCTCTACTACATTAACATAAAAATGTTAATGAAATCATAGAAAGCATGTTATAATGATTTTGTTATCCATCTTTTAATAACATATCACAACTTCCTTCTAATCATTTTCTGTTGTAAAGCTTATGCAAATATATATTAAAAAGATATTAAATATCAACACAACAGACTTTTAATTTTTTGAGACTGCAACAGTGAAGCTAGTTTTAAATTTTAGAACACTGAGTGAATAGAGTATAGTACATTAAAGCTCAATAAATTTAAGCTAAGGAATATGCTGTATTCTGAAAGCTGTTTAGAGTTATTAGAAGGTATCTTTTAAAATGAAGACATATGGAATGTTTTTATTTCAGGAAAATATACAGTATATAGGGTATCTATTAGATGCCTGATATTTGCTAAGCAGTGCGCGACAATACCAAATTATGCTATGTCTGTACATTCAGTGAAAACAGATGACCTCACTCCCTGTCTATTCTCCATCCTGACTAATCCCTCAGTTTGGCTGTGCTAGCACCAATCATGAGTAGTTCAGCTCTGAGAGTCAGTGTCACATTTGACCATTCAACTAAGGTTACTGGATATTCTGTACATAAATTGCCATCCTTCAACTATTGCTTCTTCCTGAACATGGTCACAATGTAGCAACATTTTGGTTTTAATATATAGTTCAAATTAGACAATAAATTACCATTAGTTGTAAAAATGGAAGGTGTTATTTAATGACAATGGGTGTTAACAACACATACTTTTAAAATTAAGGTAAATAGCAACAGCTTTTTGTTTACCCTATTTGGATCTGATTTTATAAGCAGACACAGAACAAGATAAAGATTTGGGGTTGCCACTGTGGTAACCCAGTATACTTGAAATAAGTTTGGAAAAATAGGTCTTTGAAGACAGAGCTCAAAATAGATGGCATTTACGTACTCAGATGAGAGGAAGGGGTGGATCCAGGTGGACCGGAACCGGAAATTATGTCATCAGTGGGACGGCCACTCAATTGGGATGCAGAAGGAGAAAGAGAGAAAGTATTAGAGAACAGTACTAACCCTGGTTTGCCAGAGAATTACAGTTTTTCAAACCCTTAAGTTGACTCCCATGCACAAGACCCCCCCTGAGCCCAGGCACATTGAATTGGGCGGCCCAGACCGAGAGGTCATGTACCTGTGAAAGAGAATTGGCGATGGCATGGAGAGAGCCCCGATGTTGGTGGATAGTAAACCTATAAGGCTGGAGGTCTAAAATTCACCTTGTGACTCAGGGGTTCAATACCTTGTCCACTGCTGTCCACTGAAGAGGGACATGGTTAGTGACTAGGGTAAACTCATGCTCTAAGAGGTAATACCTCAGATGAGTAATGGCCCACTTGATCACCAGATCCTTATGCTCCACTGCCGTATACCTGTTTGCCCAGTTAACATTTTTCTGACTCAGGAACATGATGGGTTATTTAACACCATTGACAGATTGACTTAATACGGCACCTGTGTCTGAAGCGTTGGTTTGGAGAATAAAAGGCAAACAAAAGTTAGCAGCCATTATGATCGGTGCTGATGTTAGGGCCTGTTTTAGGTCACAGAATGCAACTTCTGCTTTTGAATCCCATACCACATTATTTGGGGCCCGCTTCTTTGTTAAATCTGTAAAGGGCGCCGCCCTCTCAGAGAAGTGACGTATAAACCATTGGTAATAACTCTCTATCCCCATGAAGGCCTGAACTTGTCACTTGGTTTTTGGTCGGGACCACTTGATAATGGCATCTATTGTATCTTTGAGTACTGTGATCTTACAATACCCCTGCCCACCAGGTAGCCCAAATATTTGGCCTCCATCAACACAAACTAACACTTTTTTTGTTTATCCGAAGACTGGCTTCAACTAGTGTATACAGCACAGCTCGGACCTACAGTTGCTGTTCCTTTAATGTGCCAGAATAGATGATGACATCATCCAAATAGGCAGCACTTTAGGCATTGTGGCGTTGCAGCACTCTATCTACCAGATGTTGGAAGATTGCTGGTGCCCCATGCAGCCTAAATGGAAGGACATGATACTGCCAGTGACCACTAGGGGTGCTAAACACTGTCTTTACCTTCATTTAATTCGTCAAAGGAACCTGCCAGTACTCTTTCGTCATGTGTGGTCAAGTACTCCGCCTTACCAAATCACTCAAGGAGGCTGTCCATTCATGGCATCAGATAAGTGTCAAATTGGGAAACTTGACTGAGCTGACAGAAGTCATTGCAAAACCTCCAATGTCCATCTGGCGTAGGGACCAAGACAATGGGACTGGACCAGGAAGCATTGCCCTCCTCTATCACACCTAAATCTAGCATGCTTTTGATCTGAAGTTCTGCCTCAGCTCATTTTTCGTCTAGGAGTTGACCTGGGTGTTCTCTGATGATCACCTTGGGTTCAGTTACAATGTTATGTGCGACCAAAGAGGTCCGTCCAGGTTTCTCACTCACCTCCTCTGGGACAGACAGGATAACTGTTTCCAGTTCCTGACACTGTTTGGCCGTCAACTTGGTGCCGAAGTTAAGTACTGATTTGGGAGAAAAAAGAGAATGGAGCTGACCGAAGTGAGGGCTTGGCTTCCTTTCTTTCCACGTTTTCAGCAGGTTGACATGATAATCCTGTTCACTTGGCCAACAATTAGGCTGTTTCACTACATAGTCGACGAGCTCTCTTCTCTCCTTAACTTCATAAGGGCCCTACCAATGAGCCAGCAATTTAGAATGAGAGCTGGAAATGAGTATCATGATGCAATCTTTTTGACGGAACTCCTGGAAAGACGTGCCATGGTCATAGTAGCGAGCCTGTGCTGCTTGTACTTTTTCCATGTACTATTTTAGCATAGGTCTAATTTTCAAGAAGTTATTGCATAATTGCGCAATATACTCTAATATGCTTGTGGAAGAAAGGGCCTCTTCCTCTCAGCCTTCTTTTATAATGTCTAATAAGCCTTCATGTTGGCTCACATATAACAATTCAAAAGAGGAGACGCCCATAGAGGCCTGGGGAACTTCCTGATAGGCAAATAACACGAGGGGAATTAACTGATCCGAGTTCTTCCCATCTTTACTGACCACCTTACGTAGCATTTGCTTGAGGGTTTGGTTTAACAGCTCCACTAGACCATCAGTTTGAGGATAGTACCCTGTGGTCTTTAAGTGCTTAATCTTTAGTAATCTGGCAACTTCCCTGAATGTCTCCAAGGTGAAAGACTTCCCCTGGTCTGTTAAGATATTTTTTTTGAATGCCAAAATGTGCAAAGACCACTCCCTATTCCTGTGTTATATTTTTAGAAATGGCTGTTCACAATGGGATGGCCCCTGGGTAATGGGTAGCATAATTGACTAGGACTAGATGTATTTATGTCCTCTAGCTTAGGGTTCAAGGGGTCTCGATATCGACCCTATGTGTTCGAAGGGAATGTCAACCAGGGAATGGGTATTAGAGGAGCACAGTCCTTCCTAGGAATCTGTCGCATTTGCCACTCCGGACCTGAAGTTCACAAGCGATGGACCTCCTCATTAATCCCCAGCCTATAAAATCAGAGCTGGATAAGCTCAAGGGTCTTTTTGGCACCAAAATGGGCTCCCAGATGGTGGTTGTGAGATATCTCGCAGAACTTCCAGAAAATAAGTGGGACAATCAATAGTGACCTCACCTCCCACTCACACTCTGCTACCTAATAAAGGGCGTCATTATTAATGACAAAATGTTGCCCTTGTGACATGGGATGTTGTGTGCATTGGATGTTTACCAGAACTACTGCATTTTTTGCAAAATTTAGGGAATCATTGTTCCCATTTAAAGGAAACCAGAATTTGCTGGAATTGAAAATGCAAAAGACAGTGAGAGAGTACTGACTGACCTCGGTGGGCATGGTTTATGACCACGACTTTCCAACATTGGCCAAGGGAACTTCCATTTGAGATGTTACAGTGTCCACCATGTCACACTGGGAGGCCACGTGACTCCTTGATGCTGGCTGAGAATATGGCATGGAGACAGCATGGGATGGAGTTTCCCCATCCATAACCAGGCCCAAAGACTTTGCAGACTTTTAATTTCTGACCACTTTCTCCCCAGTATTAATCGATACACTGGATTTCGGAGAACTGCAACTTACTGTGCTCTTATGGTTTCTCTATAATTGATAACACATGAGTTTGAACTATACCACCGAGTTTCACTGTGAATATTTGAAATAAGTTTGGCAAAATAGGTCTTTACAGACAGAGCTCAAAACAGAACTGATGGTACAATAGAAAAATGGCATTTATGTAGCTGGCTGACAGGAAGGAGTGTGTCCAGGGGGGACCAGAAATGAAAATGATGTCATCAGTGGTATAGTCACTCAGTTTGTCTGCAGTGGGAGAAAGAGAGAAAGTATTAACAGCGCCAACCTTTGGTTCGGCAGAGAATTACAGCTATTCAAGCACTTAAGCTGACTCCCAAACGCACTTGTGTGACAGTATATAAGAGGAACAAGCATGACTATTCTTCCATCATGGCCTCCTGTAATCACAACTTGTTTAATCCTTCTTCTCACTCTCATCCCTGTGCAGTCTGTCCACTATTGCTTCCTGAAAGTTAACACCTTTTCTGTACCTCCCAAATACAAACTTAATTCATATTCCCAGTTGACCATAATTTATTTCCCATTCTGGGATTCACATTAACTAGACTAAGACATGTGTGCAACATCTATGCAGTCATGGACACTTGTGTAGTTCATTACCTCCTAAATGCTGGGTCGTTTCCACATTAATTTATTCCAATAACTCTGAAGCCTGATGTGAATTCTCCCAAAACAACATGGCTGTGCACTTAGCTCAGGTCAAATCATGGGATGTACCATTAATTGACCTTAGACATTTCAACATGAGCTGCACCTGCATGTTGAGTCTCATGGAAATAGTGGTGTTAGCTTCTTTTTTCTTTTTCTTGGCCATTCTTCTTGGATATTTCTCTCCTTCTGACCAGAAATCCACCCACTTGGATCTAATCCCTCCTCTATGACATTGTTTAAAAGAATTTTTCGTGTAATTTAGAACTAGAGCAATTCAATATGGGCTCTCTCTGTACACACTGAAACATTTTACATTTGGAGCCATAGATAAGACAACTAAAGAGGTTTTAAGAGTTAAAATAATTTTAAAGCAACTTTCTCCTTATTGATGCTATGTATCATAGCTAACTTCACAGCAAGTAATAATGTCCAGTATTCAAATCTCTGTAAAAAAATATACAAAGGCAAGAAAGTACTTCTCCAGGACTTTGAATTTCTCCACTTCTATGATTTTAGGGCAGCAGAAATTCTCCTGCCAGAGTGGTTGTGCCACTGTCCACTACCAGTAAAAAATTACTCATATAGCTGAGGACAGACTTCCACTTTAATTCCAAAAACTAAATAATTAAAAAAAAAACAAAAAAAAAAACCATGAATTTTCAGGAATATTTGGTCTATTCGTATAACTAAATGCTAAAGACAAGGTTTGTTTATTATTACTGAACTGTGATGAACTGGCACCCTTTCTAGAGCTGTGCTTCTTTGTTAGGCTTTTCACAATCCAGAATCCAGTAGGTCTGAGGATGTTATGTAGTCTCTTTGTTATTTGGGGTGGATGTCTCCTGTGGCTTATTGTATATCATACTCCCTGCCGCAATTTTATGGGGTTAAAAATGCAAACATATACCTTCTGATGTGTTGCTAATATGCTCACATATCTTGCTTAAAAGCAGGGAAGCAGTTAGGTCTCTTTCATAGTAATTTTGGTGGTATTAGTAATACATGTTTCAAATATGAGTTTTATATAGATAGAATGGATTCATAAAGTATTCAGGCCGCTTCGTTTTCTGTACACTTTATTGTGTTGTAGATTTAATTTTAAATGAATTTGCCATTTTTGCCATTCAATCTACACTTAATAGACCATAATGACAAAGTATAGGCATGTTTTTGCAAAAGTTAGCAAATATTTAAAAGTTTCCAATGCCTTAACCCTGCTTTGTGTTTTGATTTATTAATCTATTTATTTTTTTATTTTTATTTTCAGTGTACATTAACCACTCAGAAATGTTTTGTCAATGATAGCTGAATGATAAATAGGCAGGCTTGGAATAGACAGATTTTGTTTGCTGATTTTCTCTGTACTTCAATTGATTTTTTCTGTTATTTCTTCTTCATCTTATATTTAATATTTGGCTCTAACAATCTTATTAAATTCAATGTACATCAGAATAAAGTATGCACAAAGTGAAGGGTTCTGAATACTTTCTTTATCCAGTGTATATTTTGAGTATTTCCTTAATCACTATATGCTTAATGGAGTACAGAGCCCAGCTTAAGGAGGATTTTATTGGTATTGCATTATCTGAAAAAGAATACAATACATGGTTATCATAGTCTGTCAATACTGCAAATACTTTACTTTTATTGTAATGAAGATCACTTAAAGTACCTTGCATTAATTGAAAAAGCAGCAGAAGTGAGTTAGTGTGGCAGAGATTCATACAAGCTGTTGATGCGACAGTGTATTTATGTCCATGCAGCTTGTCAATAACTATAAGAGTCTATTTTGCTATCTAAAGTGTCTATTGAATGTGCCTTCAACAGCGCAGTTTCTCCAGCTACATGTTCATCAAAAGAGGACCACTGTTTTTTTTATGTTTTGCTCCTTACCCCAGTACATCTCCTGGTGGCTGAGCAATGGCATGGACATCTTCCTGTTACACCATGCAGCTGGCCTTTGAGTAATATGTTAGAACCTCAGCTCCTATCTTTATTCCTGAGTCACGACCAAAAGCTACCCTTTTCTGCCTTTTCTACCAGCTGTCTTCGTGCCCTCTGTTGCGTAGCACTCGTAACTCTAATGTCTTTGATCACGCAGCACTCAATATGCTGAAGAATCCATGGTATCCTACCTCAACAGTTTAAATTATGAGTCTCCACCCAGCTTCCTTGCACTCAACAGCCAGCTCAGAGTACTTGGCCCTCTTCCTCTCATGAGCGGCTTCTACTCCCTCCTCCCATGGGATGGTCAGCTCCATGAGGAGCATTGTTTTGGAAATAGTCAAGCAAACCACTATGTCTGGATGTAGGTCATTTTTCATCTTTCACTGCTTAGAAGGTACCAGGAATTTTGTTGAAGCTTATGAAGTAGTGCTTTTAAGTTTCTTCCCATGCCTAATGAACTGAACCTGCTGCTCTGGCAATGGTAGAACACCACAGTTTACCTCCTGTCTACCTGTCTTCAGCACTTCAGCCAACTTCCTCAGGACTTGGATGGGTCATCACCCTTACTGTCCCTGTGATAATGCAATCTTACAACCACTGAAGATGTGTTGGGTGTTTTTACTGGGGCATTGCAGAGGGAGGAGCTCTCTTGTGTACCAAACCACTGGTGTAAATTGTGTGTCCTTATTGCAACATTAGTGCAGTAAATTGCTGTGTTTGCATTCGGAGAACTTGACACTGCTGCAAATTGACTTTTTATGTTGGCAAATGCATGTTATGTTTTATGTATTTTGACCCGAGCCATCAGAAAACCAGACTTGCCATTTGGAAAATGGCTTCCAGCACAGTGGGCATGATGGAGTGAAGCTTGGGTGAGATATTCCTGACCTGTCCACCACTTCCCTTAGAAATGACAACAGGTGGCTGATATAAACTTACAAATAACCAACAAAGTTCTTCAATACTAATATTCAGTATTCCCTCTTAAATGGAAAGTAAAATACAGTTTGTACATCATATTAATTACTTTTGAGGTGTAATATGTTGTCACATTCACACACATTATAATAACAGCTTGGTGATGTGTATTGTTATGCGTGCTAGTTGTCATTTAGCTGGTTTGGTGGCATTTACCTACTTGATCGAGTGTGTTGTCATTTTCTAGTTTCTCAAAAATGTTGCCTATAAATGGATTAGAATTGCGATAAATATTTTCATGTTCTCCCATCAAGTTTTCCTTTATAAATTCTGATATTTGCATAGGAGGTTTAGTATGCATATTTCAAGCTTCTTTTTGTGCATACATATACAAATGAGGCCCCTGGACTGCAGAGAAATTAGTGACAGGAAGTAGTTTGGAATTTCTTGTGATGGATGGGTAATCTCAAACATACGCACACTCACTCATACTGAGATAATTGAGTAAAACTAGATTGTATTTTACCTCAAGCAAGCTTCATGTGACCCTGGATTAGAATAAGCAGGCTTGAACAAGGAATGAATGACCTAAGGTGATATTTGAAACATGTGCCTATTTTCGGAGTTCAAACAAACAATCAACCTTTAAGTTAGTGCCTTACTGGTTTGAACATCATCTCAAAGTCCTTCACATGTACAGAACTTTAAGATTTTGTTTTTTGGAGTAAGTATTTTTAAAATTGGTTTTCTGAAAAGTGACTTGCTCAGGATCATATAGTGAACTAGGAGTAGGGGATGTACAGATAGCCTACTAAACTATCAGCCATATAGGCAGCTCTGCCACCACAGTGGTTACTTTGATTTAATTCTTTTTCCTGGGAAAGACAGTCTTCAAAAAAATGTAAGTAGGCATCACTGGAGAAATTTAATTATTTTCCAAAATTGTTACTTTACCATAAAACATACCCAAGATGCTCATTGTGAAATGAAATATTAACACTGGCACTTTGGGGAAAAATATTTTTAACTATTAAACATTCCTTGAATCATGTGACTTGTCAGCATGAACCTGTGATTGTGTCTGATATTTGTTTAATCAAATTGGATGGAATATACTGGAAAAATAAGATTAACAAAATAAATCTGGGTATTGCACATACAGTGCTAGGCCACTATAAACATGCAAAAACATTATTTTGTGTTGAGAGCTTTAAATTAAAGCGTTTTTTTTTTAATTATTACATTTTTTAAATTAATTAACATGTTCCATCATGTTTTAAATATAATTAGGCTACTGTATCTAGATGCATATCACACCTTACATAGTTTCACAAAGTGTTTAATGGAAAATGACTGACTGATAGAGACAACTTGAAATGTACATACTTTTGCCATTGCCCTGCATTTCATCTACAAAATTCCATTTTTATGTCTCATTTAAAGTAAAATGCATTTTACAAAATCATCTGTCCCTTAAAATGTTAAGTAATAGCAAAACCAAATGAAAAAATAAACCTTCAAGAGATAGTTCATAGTTTAGCCATGAGACTGCATATAAAGGAGGAGCTTTTTTCAAATATGAAAGCTTTTAAAGGTGTGTCACACTTGTCTGTTGACTTAGTGGCAGAATGAGATGTGCTGATATTATCTCAGCTCAACTACTTTAAATAACTCTCTTTGTTTTGGTATTTCAATTATAAAAAGCTATTCAAAGTTATGATTTATCCAATACACTGCTGCATACGTTCTTACAAAAATATAAAAAGTCCCTTATTTCTTTCCATTTTTTTACCCTTATATTGTCTGTCTATCAAAGAAAATGGCCACTTCATGGTCCTTCTTCTACTTTACTGTTTTAAAAATATGCTATCTTTTGCCTTACGTGTACCTTCAGCACATTTTCTTTGTATGTTTTAGAATTTTGCTTTACCTATACTACCTCTCTCGAGTGCTTTCCCATAAGGCCTACTTATTTTTGAGGCACCTTTCTCTCCTCCTGTCCAGTTTTATACCTTCAGTCTTTAAATGCAACTCTTTCTCACTGTGCCTCCTATATCTATACTCCTCCTTGTGAGTCTCACACTTCCTGTTTTGTTGTCACCAAAGCCAAACTGACCAATCAGCTTGCTCTAACAGACTGGACACATACAGTTAGGTCCATAAATATTTGGACAGAGGCAACTTTTTTCTAATTTTGGTTCTGTACATTACCACAATGAATTTTAAATGAAACAACTCAGATGCAGTTGAAGTGCAGACTTTCAGCTTTAATTCAGTGGGTTGAACAAAAAGATTGCATAACAATGTGAGGCAACTAAAGCATTTTTTTAACACAATCCCTTCACTTCAGGGGCTCAAAAGTAATTGGACAATTGACTCAAAGGCTATTTCATGGGCAGGTGTGGGCAAGTCCGTTGTTATGTCATTATCAATTAAGCAGATAAAAGGCCTGGAGTTGATTTGAGGTGTGGTGCTTGCATGTGGAAGATTTTGCTGTGAAAAGACAACATGCGGACAAAAGAGCTCTTCATGCAGGTGACAGAAGCCATCCTTAAGCTGCGAAAACAAAAAAAACCCATCCGAGAAATTGCTACAATATTATGAGTGGCAAAATCTACAGTTTGGTACATCCTGAGAAAGAAAGCAAGCATTGGTGAACTCAGCAACGCAAAAAGACCTGGACGTCCACAGAAGACAACAGTGGTGGATGATCGCAGAATCATTTCCATGGTGAAGAGAAACCCCTTCACAAAAGCCAACCAAGTGAACAACACTCTCCAGGGGGTAGGCGTATCGATATCCAAGTCTACCATAAAGAGAAAACTGCATGAAAGTAAATACAGAGAGTGCACTGCAAGATGCAAGCCATTCATAAGCCTCAACAATAGAAAGGCTAGATTGGACTTTGCTAAAGAACATCTAAAAAAGCCAGCACAGTTCTGGAAAAAACATTCTTTGGACTTATGAAACCAAGATCTACCTCTACCAGAATGATGGCAAAAAAAAGTATGGAGAAGGCGTGGAACAGCTCATTATCCAAAGCATATCACATCATCTGTAAAACATGGTGAAGGCAGTGCAATGGCTTGGGCGTGCATGACTGCCAGTGGCACTGGGACACTAGTGTTCATTGATGATGTGACACAGGACAGAAGCAGCCGAATGAATTCTGAGGTGTTCAGAGACATACTGTCTGCTCAAATCCAGCTAAATGCAGTCAAATTGATTGGGCGGCGTTTCATGATACAGATGGACAATGACCCAAAACATACAGCCAAAGCAACCCAGGAGTTTATTAAAGCAAAGAAGTGGAAAATTCTTGAATGGCCAAGTCAGTCACCTGATCTTAACCCAGCTGAGCATGCATTTCACTTGTCAAAGACTAAACTTCGGACAGAAAGGCCCACAAACAAACAGCAACTGAAAGCCGCTGCAGTAAAGGCCTGGCAGAGCATTAAAAAGGAGGAAACCCAGCATCTGGTGATGTCCATGAGTTCAAGACTTCAGGCTTCCATTGCCAGCAAAGGGTTTTCAACCAAGTATTAGAAATGAACATTTTATTTCCAGTTATTTAATTTGTCCAATTACTTTTGAGCCCCTGAAATAAAGGGAGTGTGTTAAAAAATGTTTTAGTTGCCTCATATTTTTATGCAATCTTTTTGTTCAACCCACTGAATTAAACTGAAAGTCTGCACTTCAACTGCATCTGAGTTGTTTCATTTAAATTCATTGTGGTAATGTACAGAACCAAAATTAGAAAAAAGTTGTCTCTGTCCATATGTTTTTGGACCTAACTGTATACCTTAGTGTTTTATTATTTGGTAGATATATTGTACATATTTTAGTATTTTGTCAAATTCTACATGACACACCTTCAGATGATTGTATTTAAATGGCACAAATAAAAAACATCATTGATATAATATCAAAACATACAGTTTTACTACTAATACATAGAAGGGCATAGCTGGCTATATACGAGTATACATCCATCTGTCCATTTTCTTAATCCATTTTTCCCATTACAGACAATGAGGTACAACTAATTTTCTAATGGAGATGGAACATTTTGGGATCAATGTTGCTTCTGTTAAACACAGCGATTAATGCTGAATCTTGACCCTATATTTACAGTATGTTAACTACCATTACACTTAATTACTTCTCTTTCATCAGTATTATTTATTTATCTAAGTGTCATAGGCACAAATAAGCCACACTAGTGCTGTCAAATGTACTAATTTCATATCTTTATGCTGTGGTTGTGACCAGAGGATGTTCAAAATGAGCGTCTCATCCCAGATTTGAATCTGGGGACCCGGAGTTTCATTCCGTAAAGCTTTACTGTTCTTTTTATATAGAAAACTATTAGAAGTCAAGTTGTGAGAAAAGGTATTCAACTTCTCAGGAGTCATTTAGGCAGAAATCCAGAAATGTGACCTCCTCTTTCTCCATGTTATAAAAATAGAAAAACAAATAGCACACACACAATTGCACTGTATCTTATCTTTATTGAACACACTGCATATTTGAATTAGTTTGACCGAAGTCAGTAACAGGTGGTCACAAAGCAAGTCGTGAAGTTTCAGTTCCTTCGGTACTAGACATGCCTGCATTTTAGATCCAATTTTGTAGTGAGCGGGAAAAATGTAAAGAACATAAAATGCTAAACTGTAGCTGTGAGAATTTAATTTTCACTGATTTCTATTTGATACAGGTTTATAGCATGAAATACAAAGTGGTGGACAAATATAGAAAATAAATACAAAATATTTAATTTTGCAAATTAAAAAAAAAATTAAAGGAGTAGACATGAAAGCAACCTCAGAGGAAATCTACCATCATGCAGCCTGTTACCATTAAAAGTTATTGGATTTAAATAGGATTATAGAATTACAAAAAAAAAAAAAAACACGCATCATTACATATGAATAGCTCTCAGTTCACAGTGAATGAATGTAGTACTCATGTAACAATTAAACAGTGACAGAGGAAGGAACACAAGGCTGGGATGTGATAAAATTTACAACCCTTGAATAAAATATTCTGAATAATTGTAACTGACTGAGCACAAATTTCTCTTTTTCATATGATATTCAAGATGTTATTTTCCTCTCAAGAACCTCTGTACACTGCTTGTGAAGATGATTAAATGCAGTTGAGCTACAGAGAGTTAATTTACAATTACAGTGGATCTTACATATTTCTAGGTACAGGGCCGACAAGGTAAAAAAGTCTGACTTTATTGTTTTTTTTTTTTTTTTTTTTGATAGGCATCACTAGGTACAAGTATTGTTTAGATATTGCAATGGACTGGCAGGGTTGGTTATGGCCCTCAGTTTAATGTTATTAGGATAGGTTCTGTCTTGCTGTGATGAACTGGATTAATGTGGCCACCAGGGGGTGCTGCAACTCACACACACACACACACACACACACACACACACACACACACACACACAGAATAGGATACAAGTGCAATAAACCAAAAGGATTTATTTTGTGGAAAACCATTCCAGTTAGCATTTCCCACACCACATCCACAATACAAATTAAATACACAAATACCTTGTAGTCTTCTCTGTCTTTCTCTCTGTCTCCACCTCCTCCACTCCTCTCTGCAAGCTGTGTCCTCCTCCTCCTGCCTCTGGTTCTCCAAATTGAGTCAGGAAGCTCCTTTTATGTAGCTGACGGAAGTACTTCTGTTGTCCCGAAGCTGTGTTTCAGAAGCACTTCTGCGTGAGGTGAGAGCCCCACTCCAGTTCCCACAACACTCCCTGGTGGCACCCATGGAACCCAACAGGGCTAAGCCAAATAATTCCAGTTCCCATGATTCCCTGTGGGAATCTGGACCGCTGCAGCAACCCAGGGGGGCTGCCATCTAGTGTTCATGGGGAAACAAAATCCTGTGCTGGCTGTCCTCTCCCATCCTTCCAAGTTGAGGGTATCCTGGCCAGGCAGGTGTCCTGGGTGGTGCCCCTCACAATGTATAGGAAGTGGTCTGCTTAAAACATTTGTCTAATAACCACAAAATATTATACTATGGACTCTCCTACTTATTTTCACTTACCTTTTACTTAAAAAGCCTCAATTATTTCAAGTCTTGGAATGTTAAAAGCTGATGGCCATACCTAAAGTTCATCATATGCTCTATGATGTATCCTGCTGTCTAAGCCTTACTGCGAGAAATAGCAAAAAAGTGTATTGTGCTTGATGGAAGTCTGTTATTCATATTTTTTCATTCTTCTGTGTCACCAAGGCAGGGACCTACACTCACTGAGAAAATTATTGGAAACCATACACTAACACAGTAATGCCACCTTTTGCTCTTAAAACAGCCTCAGTTTTGTATGGCACTATGGGGCTTCGCTCGCCCACCCCCAGGTTTGGTTTATCAGATATACAATTTAAGGAGATTGTTATTTTCATGGGAATTGTTACATATGCATTATTTTCACTTTTACTTTAAAACTTTTGTAAAAACAATACTTGTCCTTTATTTCCGGCCCCGGGCATGGTTAAATCTTTCTCGGAGGATGCATAACGCTGCTCGTGTTGTGAAGGGAGGGGCGGCTGAATGCATGCTAAGGATATGCCGTTGGATCATCTGCTGGCTTGTTGCTTCTGGCGAGCTGCGTTTTCTACTTGTCATGCTTTGTGTCGATCATTTCAAAGCCTGTACAACAGCTGTCCTTTTGCTACTTCGTGTCTCTGCCGCTCGCGTTGTGAAAGGGGGGGGGGAAGGGGATGGGGGGCAGGAGGGCGGCTGAACTCATGCTAAGAAGAAGCAGTCGGATCATCTGCTGGCTTCCTGCTACTGCTGCTGGCAAGCTGCATGTTCTGCTTGTCACTTGTCATTGTTTTAAGAGCTGGTAGCACATGATGTCTGTCTGCCAAAAGCATTCCAACAACTGCTTGGTTAGATGTCTGTGAACTTGTTTTAAATGTTGTCTCACTGCCTTGTCTCGCGTGACGTTAAAGTGTCTCTCGCAGGACATCAAATTGTCTTCGCTTGATGTTAAAGTTTCTCTCACGGGACGTCAAATTGTCATCCAAGAAGATCATATCTTGTCACCCTAGTCTCCCTCCCAGAATTTTTTTTATATAGAGAGATGGGTTCCACAAAACCTTGGAAACATTCCTTTAAGATTCTGGTCCATGCTGACAAGACTGCATCATGCAATTTCTGTACATTTTTCAGCTACACATTCATCCTGTGTTCTATCACATCCTAAAATGTGTTGTATTTGATTCAGATCAGGTGACTGAGAAGGCCACTGACCATCAATGAACACAATGTTATGTTTAGGAAACCTGTTTGAAATTACTTTTGCTCTGTGACATGGTGCATTATCAATCTGGAAGTAGCCATTAAAAGATGGGAAAATTGTGGCCATGAAATTTTGCTGACCATGCACATGGTCAGCAAAATACTTAGATAGGCTGTGATACTCAACCAATGATTCAGCGGTATTAAAGGGACCAAAATGTGCTAAGAAGACATTTCTTACACCATTACACCACGATCACCAGCCTGGACTGTTGACACAAGACAGGTTGAGTGCATGGATTCATGCTGTTGGTGCCAAATTCTGATCCTGTCATCTTTGTGCCACAGCAGAAATCAAGACAGTCTTCAACTGTTAAGTTTTGGTTCACTGCAGCCTCAGCTTTATTTTTTTGACCTGCAGGAGCAAGTGGAATCTGACATCGTCTTTTGCTGTTGTAACTCATCTGCCTCACTTGCCTGCATTCCGGGATGCTTTTCTGATCACCACAGCCGTACAGTGTGGTTATCTGGCCTTTCTCCTCTGAGCTCTCTTATCAACTAGGCATTTCCATCCCCAAAACTACCACTCATTGGATGTTTTTTTGCTTTTTGTACCATTCTCTAGAAGACCATTGTGCATGAAAATCCCAAGAGATCAACTACTACAGAAAAACTCAAATCAGCCCAACTGGCACCAACAATTATGTAATGTTTGAAATCAGCAATTAATTTTTTTTCTATTCTGGTGTTTGATATGAACATTAAATGAAACTCTTTACCAATATTTGTGTGATTTTATGCATTGTGCTGCTGCCACATGTTTGGCTAAATAGATAATTGCATGGATAAGCAGGTGTAAAGGTGTTCTAAGTAATTTGTTCAATGACTGTATTCTGGAGTCCCAGCCCTGTCACTGTCTATGTGCAGTTTGCTCATTTTCTCCACAACTACGTGGATTTTCTCCAGGTACTGTAGTTTCTCTTCAAAGTCCATACTATTTTTTGTCTACATTTTCCCAGTTTGAATAAAGTGTGGCGTGGGTGTGCTGCTACCCAATATAATAACCTGCCATCTGTCCAGGACTGGCTCTTACATAATGTTGATCATGTAGATGCTGGCTCTTTGGAAATGGAGACTGAAAAACTGAATAGAGAGATTTCATTAATCAAATAGTCATACAGAGGAATAGTTAACTCTGCAACTGTATAAGAAAACAGAAAAGTATGGATGTGAAATATAAATGTAGTACTTCTGATAAGATGTTTAAGACAATGCCTAGTCGTCCCAGACAGACTAATGTAACTAGGTGTTCCTTAATTTGTTGCAGCATTGTGTGTGATCCATGATAACTGTTGGCAAACATGAGCATTGACGTTAATGTTCTTATCATGTGCCAAAGTGATTAAATGACTACAGTATTAAAGATAATTGAATTAATAACTAATCTGACTGGCACATCCAAAACTTCAGTCTTGGAGCCTTTTCTCTAAATTACATCAACACTTTGATGGTACACCCAAATTCTTCTAATAAATGACTGCAAAAAAAGTTCACTAGAGGAGAAATATAAACGGAATACTAATTGGAGAAAACTAGTCTGCTGAAACTCCATTTGTGTTGATTAATTCATGTTGCAGGATGTCAACAGAGCAGGCTATTAGCAGTAGTGTAATAGTAAAGTGTTTTATGGCACACGTTGTTAAGAATAATTCCATGTATGAATACCACAGGTACAACCATTCATGGCAATAGTGTATCTGTCAAATGGCTTTTTCTACTGGATAATACTCCATGCTTGAACTTGGGGTTAAGAGGAGAGAGGAGGTTGGTAGACTGCACTAATACAGTGCATTTCTGTACCCATCTCACAATGAACCACCTTAGGATCCCAAATTCAGGCCCAAGCACAGCCGGGCAACAGGTGACACCTCAGCACCTCAGTACCACACTAGTTTGAATGGAGTAGAACAATGTGAGGTTTAAATGTGGCTGAAGTGCCAATCCTGCCACCAACTCCCAAATTTTCCCTGCAAGTTGGAGGACCTGTTTGCAGGGCTGGATGTAGGTTAACATTATACCTAGGATGGAGCAATTGCAAGTTAAGGGCATTGCTTAGGGGCCCAATGGGGTTAAGATTGAATGAATAAATTGGAGAAGAGACTATGGGATACAATCGAGTTAATAAGGACCAGCATCACTATTCTGCTTTTTTTAAATTCAAATAACAAACCATTGCAAAAGCACACAGTCCAGTCAAATAAGTAATAACATAACAGCTATGTTTCAAAATCAATGTAAATAAAATAAAAGGAAAAATAATAGAGAAAATAACATTTGACCCCCACCCTTTATGCCTTTTATATTGTGCCATTCTGAAGACAAAGGGAAGACCAGCTTTCTATTGCATGCACTATCAAACAGGTGAAATCCATTTCAATGTTAGTGATAAGGTAATGGTTCATGGCCTAGCCCAGCAACACTTGTCCCAAAGAAGGAAACAACCCTGGACAGGGCACTAGTCTATCGCAGCCTGTTTTCTATTACAAAGTCAGTTGTTATTCACAACACTCTTTTGAGAAGGACTGTTTTCTGGCATAAGAGAATCCCATGGGCAGCTGACACAGAAAAGAGGGGTGAAGAGGGACAATGACTGAAGAAATCACCCTGCTCATGGGATAACATCAATGTTCTGCAGTGATCTGTGGCCGAGACAAATTAGAGATGAGCCTTACTAGGTTTAACCACCCTGCAACAATAATATAGAATATATTGCTAGCAGGTAGTTACAAACAAAGTAATTCTGAATTACTTTACTACACAAACAGTACCCTTTTATAGTGGATCACACTCTAAGTGCTTAACTAGTATTTTTTTAATCAGTTTAATTAGAGGAGGTGTACATTATTTGCTTTGGCTCAAACAGTGAGTGAGAGACAAGGGTTGTACTGGGAGCCTTGGGGTTTAAAGGCTTACCCTGTAGACTACTTTTCCTTCCCCTGTGAATTCTTACTGATCCTTTGGTTAGAACCTTGACAAATACAGTTTAAAAAGCTCTTGCTAACCATCTAATATATTTAAGTTTATTCAAAATGATGTTCATTACTACCACTACCATTATAATAAAAAAATGACATTTCCTGTTGCAACACTGGGGATGATTTTTAACAGGACCAAACGAATGACAAAAACAACCAAACACCCCCCCTCCACCCCATCCTTTTCAGCATTGAATGACAAGCACTGGCATGACATGGCAACTGAAAAATGTGGCTACTCTGTGCAGCGCATATCATTAAAAATGATTAGGTGATGTACATTTTATTTTTAAGAATACTAAAGAGGTCATTCCACAGCTGATGAGGTGAATATCAACACACAAAACAATTTTTAAAAGCACCATTATGCACTTTCTACCCAAGTTATAAATTAAAATCAAGCCTAGACGCTCTACTTTCTAAGATTAGCATTTTAAATTGCTTTCAAATGCCGAAAATATTTTTACTCTTGAGTTAGTGTCCTACTAACAAGGCATAAAGGGTGATATTCCAAATTAAAGGTGGCAAAGGGACCTCTTTACTGGAGAAAGACACTAAACCAGTTAAGGCTGTTTACAGTCAGCATCAAATTGTCATGAGAATAAAGATGTAAGCAAGGTCTCCTCATGGAGTACATTTCGATGCACTTTATTAACCCGACTATTCATATAAACCCAGTTCTCAAAAAAAATATATATATATTTGTTCCAGTTAGAGAAACTGGAATTTTGGTCACTGAGAAACCAAGTGAATGCACACAGATTTCTTCAAAATAATCTGAGTATGTGGCCAGGTAAACCCTTAACCATGTTACATTTAAGGATCTTGTAGTCTGCGTATGTGTGTTGCACTCTGTCAGCATGTGAACATCTTTGCTTCATACAAGCTTCCAGCAGCCAGTAGTAGAAAATGGAGAAAGTGTCCACAAGTATAAATTTCTTGAGGCAAATGCTTGGGCAATTGCATTATTCCTTCACCTAGTTGAAATAATCTTTCTCAATATTTCAGAAATCGCTAAATTTATGTTGAAGAGCTGAACGTACAGTTCTAAACTCAGTAGCACAATCTTGGGAGCAGTGTTGGGGGTAATGCATTAAAATTAATGTGCATTAAGTCATCCAGTCATTTTTAAAGTATTGAGTAACCTAATGCAATATTATTTTATTGAAGTAAAATACTTTGTTTATTATTATCCCAGCAGCAGTGGGTGTAAGTCAAGAAGCAAACGTACCAGAACACTACTCCTTTACAGGGTTTAATAACACAACCAAGTAGAAAATAGTGTGCTGTGTGAAATCCGGCAACAGAAATGTATTAATAATGTGTTAGTTTAGTTATAATCCAGCTATTTGTTATAGATATGTTGAAACAGTATGACTGAGTGACACAGTGGTCAGTGTTCATACTGTGAAATATTGGTGGCACAAGTCAGGAATGTAAAAATGGAATTAAAATGATTTTACTTCACAGCACATGAAGAACTACATATGCTTATAAAACACAAGAAAATAATCACATTTGGGTCGATGCCAGATATTGGAGGATGGTGGGAGTGACGTTGTCCCTTCAGAAAGTTGACTTGCACTCTCAACTGTGAAGACTCGTGATTAGTGCCCTGATTGAAACACGGATGGGAATCTATGGGCACTCCCCATGCTCTTCGATCACACAGTTTTTTAAAAGTAAAGGGACCCCCACCCTACTTCGATCATGGAGCTTGAAACTTCCAAAGGGAAGCCCAAACCATGTTTAGTTTTCTAACTGCACCACTAACTTAAACATACTAAAAACAGTCCTGGTTTGGCTGTGTTTTTGTTCAGTCTTATGAAGGTTACTAAATAGTCTTAGGGTTTAATAATAAATGCTGGCCAGTGAAATGTGTAGTTTTTTCCATACAAAAGAAGAAATATTAACGCACATGTAACACTGTAACACATTACATTTTTAATTAAGTGACGATATAACATATTTGAGTAATGAGTAATGTATGTAAATTACATTAAACATGTAACATTCCCCACACTGCTAGGGAGACACAGGCTCCATGCTTGTTTTTGGATTTATGGTGCCCATTGATAATGTTAAATTTTTTTCACGCAGTTTTAATGACATTGGAGTATTTTGTCAAGGGAAAACTGCATAAGTGGACTTGTGCATGTAAACATGGGTTTTTGAGAAACCAGGTTTCTGCCTTAACCAGGTTACTTACTTTATCCTGTTTTTGTGTGTGCATGTAAAGAAAAGGTACCCACTGATGTACAGCATTTTGGACATTATTGCTTTATGGATAATCATGCTGATTTTCATACATTTCTAACTAGTACTTTTTCAGTGTTATTTTTATTGTGTCCATTTCTGTGGTTTTCATCCTAAGATGCTAGATTTTGACTAGAGATGTGTTAGTTGCTAATAACATTTTTTTCATTGCTTTGTGATCTGTTCAATAATTTCAGAATCAAGTACAGCAGCAAAAACAAAAGAGGAGCTATGCAGACAGTCCTAAGAGAAACAAATTCTGCATCTACAGATTCAAATTTTAATACAAGAGGAAATGATTTATAGTTGAAAGACAGGTAACTTGACTAATAGAAACATTTGACACATATACTGTATGCCCAGCTGAATAACAATAAGAATTAAAGTGTTTAGACCAGGAGCATATGGCAAGTTGGTGTTCAAACTAGAAGACTCACAATTTTAAAATTAGTAGAGCAAGGCACTGAGCCATCTGTGTTAGGGAATAAATCAAGGCCCAAATGAATGGGTTCAGGAGTATTCCAAGCAAGACAGGAAGAGTAAGTGAAATTCCAAGCAAAAAACAACAAAATACAACTGACACTGAAAATATATATCCCAGTTCCACTCCATGTTGCATGAAATGAATGCCACCTAGTGGCAGCCTAATGAAACTCTACTTAAATATTAACATAACCCTGAAAATAGAAAGTGGGGAAAATTAAAACATCATTGTATGTTAATGCTATATAATCCATCCATCCATCCTTCTATGACCTTTGAACCAACTTACTCCATTATAACCTTGCAGGGAACTGGAGCCTATCCCAGCAGCAATAGATCCATGATATACTCAAGCACAAGCCCACACTCACACTAAGCCATTATGGATTTGCCAATCAAGTAATCAATCAAATGTTAGGGATGTGCCAAAAATCCCACTTAGGACAGGTTTGCGTTTCTACAAATAGTAACCAATGCTTAGTTGAACTGTTTGCCATCTAACCAAATTTCTGAGCCCAAACATTGAGTCCAACCAATTTCTTAATCAGGGGTCAATTGGTTGGTAACTAATTAATGAAGTGTAAATAATGCAGCAGCCATCAGGTGACCATCTAACTCTATATCTTTTGTATCTGTGTGTTATACAGTGGTATGAAAAACTATTTGCCCCCTTCCTGATTTCTTATTCTTTTGCATGTTTGTCACACAAAATGTTTCTGATCATCAAACACATTTAACCATTAGTCAAATATAACACAAGTAAACACAAAATGCAGTTTTTAAATGATGGTTTTTATTATTTAGGGAGAAAAAAAAA
>JANRMT010062854.1:113876967-113907711 GCA_026402145.1 Polypterus bichir lapradei | reverse complement strand
CTGCCTAAATAAGTCACCCTCGCTTCGCTCTTACTTTTTTACCGTTCATTTAATCATGGCTAGTGGCGGAAAAATTATAAAATGGAAGGAGGATTACACTGAGTATGGCTTTACCAAAACAATTATTGATGGCGAATCGATTATTCATAAAGCTTGAATTGGTGATCTGTTTTTGTGTGTTAACCTCATATCTTTTCATACTTCTTCTCAAACCAAGGTGGTGCGAGGCTAAAATGAATTGGGATGCGCTGATCAATGTTATCGGTGTACCAGGAAATCATGCATTGACAAAAGTTCCCCTTTGATTGTAATGCAAAGTGTGATTAAATGCATTATTTTTTAACGCATTATGGAGCACATGCATCGAAGCTTCTCAGCTGTGCTTGTGCTAAGAAAATTAAACATTTTAAAAATAACGTAACACGATTGTCAATGTAACCTTTTGTAAGTAGTGCCTGGAGGATTCAGTGTAGAGAAAGTCTAGAGACAGAGTGTGTATTAACTTGTGGATTTCTCTGTATTTGGTGGCAGTGTGACGAAGTTGCTTCGGAAGAAGGCGTTAGCCGCGGAGCTCAGCTCAGAGCGAAATGAGGTAAATGGGAGGGGAGATGATGACGTGACTCCCCCACCCGCCTTTACTGTCAATCCCCCACAAACATAGTCTCTCGGAATTTGCATAAGCACACCCCTTCACCTGCAATTTTAACTTAGTTACAAAGTGATCAAAACTCTCGTTTATATCCTGCGTCCTCTCATTAAACTTGTATCCCGCATTACCCGTGGGCACGAAAAGCATCAGCGGCAGCCTGTCTATTAAGTTAATTTAAAGTTTAGGTTTATACCTCGCTTTGTTTCCGAAGTAGCTGTACTGATGAATATGGTAGTATGTCACTCGCTCGCTTCTTAATGTTTCGCTGCCTTCTCAATTATATAATGCATGTTTTGTTCAGCATATTTTGGAGCTCTTCCTGGTTTTCTACATAGTGCGTTGACAGTCAGTTCACGTGATTACGTGGGGGCGTAATGATGTCACACGAAACTCCGCCCCCACGGCGGTCAAGCTCAACTCCATTACAGTAAATGGAGAAAAATACCTTCCAGTTATGACCATTACGCGTAGAATTTCGAAATGAAACCTGCCCAACTTTTGTAAGGAAGCTGTAAGGAATAAGCCTGCCAAATTTCAGCCTTCTACCTACACGGGAAGTTGGAGAATTAGTGATGAGTCAGTCAGTCAGTCAGTGAGTGAGTGAGTGAGTGAGTGAGTGAGTGAGTGAGTGAGGGCTTTGCCGTTTATTAGTATAGATTGTCACACACGTGCGAGTAGGGGGGCGTTGTGTGGACCAAGTAAAGGTAATTCCACGCCAGGCCAGGGGAGGGCGGGGTGCACTAAACCTTCTCCTGTTATCTCTTCAGACCAGCCGCGGGAAAACCTATCTGAACCAAGAATGTCACTTCCGGTTCCGGCGCCCAGAAGAACGTCACTTCCGGTTTCGGTGCCCAGAAGAACATCACTTCCTGTTCCGGCACCCAGGCTGATGTCAGGAAAACATCACTTCCGGTCACCCAACATCACTTCCGGTGACCCTACATCACTTCCTGTCTGAGCACTTAAAACCGCCATCTTTTCCAACTTTCATCAGTTCTGTCTTGGACTCCGTACTATCAACAACTCTGTTGAAACTTAAAGAATCCTTTGCAGATGGGAATATTATGGGGGTGGCTACCCCAAACCTTTTTTACGTGTGTCGAGTCTGTTCCTTTTACACTATGCATTATTACTATAAATTTAGTGATATCTCATTTAATTTCTGTTATCTTTCTGTGTTTTAAAAATATGAAGCAAAAGTATATTTTGAATAGGATGGTGGAGAAAAAAAATCACATTATCTATAGGCAATGACCTTTCATTATTCCCACAACAATACACTTTAACCACAGCATGCTTACATTGTTCAAGTTGGATATATAATTATTTTTCTCCCATATTTTTCACTGGCATTGTGAGTCTGCATTGAACACTTCATCACTTTTTCTCATCACACACCAAATAATTATAGAACAAGTCATTCAATGGCCTTAAAATTCACTATGAAAATATACTGGCAAGGAAGAGAAATGTCTGACTTGGATTTTATCAGTCTGCCTTGTACAATGAGTCCTTTGTGATTTATACATTTATGTGTATGTTTGTCAAATGCACAATAAAATGTATACACTTACCTGACTGATTAGAATCCCAGTGACAATTGCAAGCTGATGGAGTGTCCCAAATGCACCCCGGTAAGCTGTAGGAGAAATCTCTCCAACATACATTGGAACGAGCCCAGATGACAGTCCTTCAATCAGAATTTTAACATTAAGTTATTTGTAAAATTATATTTTTACGTTTTCTGTTTACATTTTTGGACAGCATTCTTCTGATTTCAGATATGTTTATATATTTAATTATTATGATTCAACAATTAATCAATCTTTATTTTATTAAGCACATTATATATTAAGCACCAAAGCAGTTTAAAATAAAAATAAGAAAATTAAACAAAACCCCAAAGTTGAAGACAATAACACCAAGTAGATTACAGGTTATTTTAAATATGAGGCAGAAGGCAGTAAAACATTTAGACAATGAACATGGTAGTTTACGATAAAAACAAGAATAGAAAACTAAATAACACGATGGAAGACAAGATAACAAAGTAGATTACAAGATAATTCAAATGTGAGGTGAATGGCATGAAAATACTGACATATTGAACAAGTCTTTGGGAATCAAGTCCAGGCATAAAATAATGAAATGCAGCTATTTAGAAGCTGATTGAGAGTCAGAGTGGGTATATGTTGAGTGCATCAGCATGGTATATATGAAAGGTTCAGATATAAAAAAATGAAATAATAGATTTACAATTCAATAGATAAAGGTTGATTTTCATTTATATTTTCATATCTATTTATTTATTTATTAAATGTGTTTCCTTGAGCAGTACTAATTAAAAGTGTGACCAAATAAACTGGGCAATTACACAAATGAATAGCATATCCCTTTCATTATTCATAAGTAAAAGTTCATTATGTTTTGCAAATACTGAAATGAGATAAACTACAACACAAAATTAAATATTTAACTACAAAATGAAAGTGATTATTATAAAGAACTACATGAAATTAGGTGGCGCAGTGGTAGCGCTGCTGCCTCGCAGTTAGGAGACCCGGGTCCTCCCTGTATGGTGTTTGCATGTTCTCCCTGTGTCTGTGTGGGTTTCCTCCGGGTGCTCCGGTTTCCTCCTAAAGACATGCAGGCTAGGTGGATTGGCGATTCTAAATTGGCCCTAGTGTGTGTCCTGCGGTGGGATTGGTTCCTGTCCTTTGTTGGCTGGGATTGGCTCCAGCAGACCCCCGTGACCCTGTGTTCAGATTAAGCGGGTTGGAAAATGGATGGATGGACTACAAGAAATTGCTCCATGTAAAATATAAAGAAATAACACAAACAAAGAGTATGAGACAATTTACACTAGAGGTGTCAGGAATGGTTTAAATGTCTTGATGTAAGAAAAAGAGTTTTCATAGAGCAGAAGCTTCAAAGAGGATTAAAAGTTCATAAATTCTTACATAGTATAGAGTTAGAACATTGAAGCGAGAAGATGGCAAAGGATTTTAGAAATAGAGTTTTTTTTTATATTTTGAATAAAGTTATCTGATAAACAAAAAAATTGGAGGACAAAAATTAAAAACACTAACTTTTGTGACACCTTAGAAAGTCTTGAGTGACTGGAGAAAAGCCAAACTTTTTGACCAATGAGAACTTGTATTGTTCTCAATTTTGGATCAGCTAAATTCCTATGGACATTATTAGCTTTTTTCAAGTTGTGACATATTTAATCCCATAATGTTTTCAAATCTTTCATTAACAGTTTAACTTTGGCATATTGGATTATAAGAGAAGCATGCTGATTCATTGAGGTTGACGTCCAAGCAAACTGTAAATTAGGAAAGTCCCATAGCTCCAGATGTAAATGCACTTATTCTGAATCTCCTTGGAATTCTGAAGCATGCGGATATCATTCCAGATCATTATTACTTTTTCTGATTATCCATATAATTTGAGATGAAAACCAGAGCTGAAATTTGCTGAAATATAACCAAACTAACAGAAAACTGAGAGAAAAAATTAATCTGGAAATGCATTAAATGTTGTGTATCTATAAAATTTCTATGAAATCTTTGGCAGTGATAATCTCTCTAATCACTCTTGACCTCTCTATAGAAATCAATATGCCTTAAGAAGCTGTCAACAACCAAAAGAGCAGTGTAAACATTCATTAGGCATAGCTTACATGAGAATGGTCAGAAACACAGTTAAACTACTAAAATGTTAAGTGTTTCATTACTGATCATACCATCATTTACACTCTGACCTTTGATGTTATGGCAGCCACTCGACATGCATCTTGCAGTCTTAACATTAGCAGCTCTGTTTTTTTGTCAAATCCATGAAGGATACATAAGAGAAAATCATCCATTAAGTATTATATTTATTTACACTTTGGTGGCTTCTGATAAATGGAAGCTTGAGGGGTTCAAATTGGTCAATTTAATATATAGAAGAGGTTATCTGTTCACTGTAAAGAACTGTTCAATGTAGTTCTTGCAGTATACTATGAACTTCTGCATATGGGAACTAGTGTTCACTATTGAAAAAGTGACCATTTATCAGCGAAAATGTAAAAACCATCTACCCTTTCAGAATAAATCAGATTTATCAATGAGAAGGTAGATGCATTTCATAACAAAAATATTAAAAGAATTAAAAAAGTGAATGAAATTGGACTAAAAACAAGCATCAGCAGGATATTTCTCATATTTATTTCTTGTGTGATTCAACTCTGGAGACTGTTCTCTTCTTTTTGATTATTTCTATGTATTGTAGATGCTTTCTTCAAGTTTGTTGACCTTTCCCAATTTCTTTCTCTTCCTCTGACACAGACCAGCTATTAAATTATATATTTATGGGCTGTGGTGGTTTTATTGATTTTTATCACATAGCAAATTGATTATTCTTTCACTTATTAAACTGCTGTATTAAAAATCTCTGGGTTTTTTTTTTTTCAAATTTTTTTCACTGTTTTCATTCTTTTTATATTTTTGTTATAAAATATACCTACTCTTTTTTTCATAACTCTGATTTATTGCTGAAAAAAAATAAAAGAGGGTGGAAGAAGCAAAGCCAAGCTGTAATATTAATCCAAACTCCACAGATCCCTTGTCATAACGTGTCTCTGTTCATCATAGTATGGATGTGGAAAACAAGGACAACTCGTTTTAGCAATGCAGTCACATGGAATGCTGGACAAAGAAGTGAAAAAACAAATGAACAAGCAAAAAAGTTCAGGCTAGCTATTACTTTATAGCAGTCACCTTGGATTCAGGATATGTAAGTCTGAATTTGCTTAGGTCATCTATGAGCCAAATGAATGGAGCAAGTGTGCTGTCTCATGCAGAGGCTCAGGAAGAGATAATAAGCAAATTTCAGTTAGACAGAAAACAAATATTTACAAAGGATCACAAGCACATGAAAAAGCCTTAATAATCTTCCATGAAAGAAAACCCAAAAATGTATCTAATATGAATATGTTTTTGTTCTGTGTGCTTTTTCCATAGTTTTAACATACATAATTAGTTCAGGTTTTCCTCTTTGAGGTTTCAGAGTTAATTGAAAAAAGTAAAGGTGGGGGGGATTAGAGAGTAATGAGTCCACAAAGTACAGTTTTATGATTTATTTTTTCCCCACTTCAGACACTGCATAGACATATGTGTCCACAGATTTTTCAGAACAGGCAAATAAAGTGGCAGATCAGAAATATATGTTTTGGATGTATTGCACCACACAGACCCTGCAATATTGTCAAATCCATCATCAAATTTCAGCATAGAATGGAAACAATGCTTTGCCTCAGTGAAGTGTCTAAGAATGGATTAAAAAGTTCATGAAACTCCACACATGTGTAAAAGATGATCATCTGTTAATGTCCTTTACTACTAACAATACTGAACCTACCCATGACATGGTTTAGGCAGTTTTGTGTGGCTGTTTGACTATATGTGTTAATAATCTAAAATATTTTGTCAAAAAATGATGTGCAAGTACAAGGTATTTGTCTTTTATTTTTATAAAATAAATTGCAGTTACATTTTATTTTCCCCTTGTACTGTCTCATCAGAAAGAATGACTGAAACAGTATATATTTTCTGGCTCATCAAGGTCAGGTTTGCTCCCAATTATTTTACTAACTAATTGGTTAAATATTACATCCACTTTAACATTCTTATCACTAGCTCTGATTCAATCTGAAGAGATTAAATTGGATGAAAATTATTGCCCAGTTGCTTTTTGACAAATTAATTACTGGCCAGATTTTAGAATAGAAACATTTGTAGAGATACTTTGTGAAAATGACAAAAGAATTTTATCTATTCCTCTAAGGCATGCTTAATGGCCAGTAATTCATGGTTACTCATGTCTTAATTGTTTTTACCTAGAGATAACGTGTTAGAGAGGAATGATTAGGTTACTTCATTGAATTCAGCAGAGAAATAATTAAAACATTTTTTCAGGCATTTGTTCTATGAGTTCATAGATTTATTAACCTACACACTACATAAAATGCTATTCAAAAACCTAAACAGTTTGCAGCATAAATCTATCAAAAGTTGAATAATAATCAAGGGTGTATTCAGATTGCATATTGGGGAAAGGTGGCTGCCAAAATTAGTAAATCTTGACATTATAATGGCTCTTAATTAAAAAGAAAAAATAACAATATCATTTATCACAGGAATTTATCAAATCTCAAACCTCTAATCAGGTCTGTCTCTGCTTCTACTTATTTTGCTGATTTGGCTGTTAAGCTGACATTGGAAATGTGGTATAATAGTAAAATGTATTATTATTTATAAAGTGTGATGTATGGCCGACCGTTCATCCTGACCAATACCCCCAAGCCACCAGGTGGAGCCCTCCCTGCAGTATGGAGGTGCCCCGAAGACCAGTAGGGCATCCTGGACATTGGAGTTTTTATACACAGCCCTGCTGGATACCATGGGGGCCACTAGGAGACGCTGCAGGGAGGAACAATAGTTATTTGCCTTACGCCCCGGAAGTACGTCCGAGTCACATGGACAAGGGAAATGACGTGCTTCCGGGGTGAAGAAAAGGACTTTTGATCTGACCCAGAAGTGATAGGAGATCATATGGACTGGGGATTGGAACACTTCTGGGTCAGGGAATATAAAAGGATTGTGGGAGCTCCCAGACGGCGAGCTGAGCTGGGTTGAAGGGTGGCAACGTGTCTGGAAGTGGAGGATTGTTATTGATTAGTGTATTGGTTTGTTTAATGAGTATTGTGGAGGAGAGGGTGCTTTGTGCACTGTACTGTGAAAATAAAGTCAACTTTTGGACTTTTATCTGGTGTCTGGAGTCTTGGACAGGGGTTCAAGGGAGCGATAGTGCCCCCTGTCTCTCACAGTGGCGTAGTCGGCAGGATTCTTTAGCGTCATTTGCAGAGGACCTGTATCTAAATTTTCTGTGGGCAGAGAACCCCCTGAAGACAACGTTCGGGCATGCAGCAACAACGCCAGAACCTACCTTCACCAAGTCCGGAATGGGAAGGAAGAAGGGCAAGCAGAGCAGTATCGCCAGCAGGAGAGCCATGCTCATAATGGCCGATGCTCGGGAGGAGTTACAGAGCGGTCTCACAAGTCCGGAGAAACATTCAGGGAACGACAATCACTCTGAGGTACATGCCGGGAATGTTATGGATAACCTGTTTAAAATAACACACTTTATCCCGTCCATGTACCACGGAGATGATCACCTGGAGACTTCACGGGAGAAAGGAGACTTACCCGAAGACAATGGCACGCTCCTGTTCGAGCCAGAGAGCATGAAAGAGGACTTCCGCTTGTCGATGGCTGGTGAGGGACACATGATCAACCCCTGTGTTTTCAGGGAAGGAGGAGGTCTGCGTCCCGTTGTTTGCACCTTCGTTTCCGAAGAAATGGACTCGGACATTCTGAAGGGGAAGGGGGAGGCGAGCGAAGCACCGCTCATCTCGCAAGAAGGTAAGGAGGACTGGGAAATGGCTGATCGGGATGTAAACAAATTAATAAAAACAAACCGCAGTCTGCCGAAGAAGGCAACCCGGTCCTCAAGCCCAAAGAACTACAGTTCCCAGAAGCCTCCACAAGACCCATCAGACCACGTACCAACAGCAGACAGGCTCGTTGGCTCCCAGCCGGTAGGTATGAAGAACAAGGAAGTAAGTATACCTCCAGCCGAATTAATTAACACTTTAGACGTGCGGGAACTCAAGAAATTAATCAAACCCATACGAGGTATTTTCCAGATGCTGGCAGCAATTGAGAAGATCGTCAGGGATCTGGGAGAAACGGCTGAGGTGCCCATCCAAAAGGTAACGTTGTACCTTCAGAGAATCGGACAGGAGCCTCCCGTATTACATGATGTGGTGGTACAGGGGAGTAAAGCCAGTACCGTATATAATGAAATAGGGACACAGAGTGGCACGGGCCCGCGTTTAATCCATAGCGGGTGCCAAGTGGATGCGTGCCCTACAAGAGAGGCCGAAACGTTGACCGAGTGGTCGGGGGAAGGGCCGATCAATCCGGAGCAACTAGATGGTGCTGGCTTTCAGAGTGAGTCGGTCCTAAATACCTTGAGCCTTTAAAAATTAAGTCTAGAGGGGTGCAGACAGGAAAGGGTCTCTTTTTATTAAATAAAGAGACTCAGACTGTGGAAAACCCCCAACGCAAACAGGAGATGCCAAAAATAAAACGGGGGACTCCTGACAAATTAGAAAAAGGAGAGAGAGAACCATTAGAGGCGGTGGGGGTTTCTTTCCCAGCAAGAAAAGGGGCGGACCTAACATTTCCCAATTGTTTTCAGTCCCGCAGGGAGAGAATAACAGGAGGATGGAGGTTGGGCCACATTTGGCAGAACTGTCTTTGGAGAGCGGGGGACCAGCTGTCACTTTGGACTAATATTCCCCCTAGATTCTCCAGGGAACAAGATAGAAGGATCAGCCAAGGCTCGACCTGGAACGTCCTCTTGGTGAAAGACTTCCCTCGCGGGGCAGGCCGCTCCGAATTATAATTCGTCGCTGGGGGAGGTGTACTGTGATGTATGGCCAACCGTTCATCCCGACCAATACCCCCAAAGCCACCAGGTGGAGCCCTCTCTGCAGCATGGAGGTGCCCTGAAGACCAGCAGGGCATCCTGGACATTGGAGTTTTTATACACAGCCCTGCTGGATACCATGGGGGCCATGGGGGACTGTCCCAAAAGGAATTGCAAATAGCATAGTTGTGTTCCCATCCCATGAGATGTGGCCCTAATAAGGCATGTTTCAATGAAATCTGCAGAATTGAGTTTGAAACAATCATATGCAGGTGTCTGACCAGTTTATGATGGTTTTTAGGATTGACAAAATATATTCTTGGGTGTTATAATTTAATCTTTTTGAATAGGAAGGTGGCTGTGTGCATAATGGGGCCCTGTAATGGGCTATTTGAGGCCTTGTCTGCAAAGCTGCCAGAATAGGCTCTGCCCCACCATGATCCTATATTGACTCAGCAGCCTTATGACCTGAGGGTAAAAGCTGTCTGAAAGTGTATGAAAAGCTAATGACCTCACAACATTTGACAGAACAGGAAAGAAAAGTAAAGCAGGCCATAATATATTAAAGAAGGTAACAATATGAATTATTTATCAATAAAGACTCTGTACAATTTACTTAAATTCTATTGGCATTTAACATTTTAAGGAACATTAGCACAAAGGATATTGCATATTATATTGCATATATATTACGTAAATAACTCTTACCACAGTAAAGCCCAAGTACTGTTCGTCCTGCAATGATCATTATGTGTGCAGGGCCAAATTTAGCCAATCCCATTAACAGACTCCCAAAAATGGCTAGAATATTTATAGCTAGCATTCCTTTTACCCTGGAACAGAAGCACAAAATGTCAGTCAGTGTTTATAGTTAGGAACAAAATTTTTATACTCAAGTAGAGGTCATTTGTTCTTCAGACTAATGAAGTGGTGTAACTAATGAACTGGTGTAAAATGATGTTTTGGTTATTTGAAGACCAAATTAACCTTGCATATCTACTATGATCACAGACTACATGATAAAAAACAACAAAAAAGGGAAAGATGTCAGCATCATGCTGGTTGAGGGTGGTAAAGAAAAGTATAGCTAGTGATCCGGTGATTGAAGGCAAACAAATTATTAATACTTGGTAAAAGATATATATGCATCAATGATGTGGTCATAGTTGGTGATTTCAGTTTTGTAAAAATTGATGGGGAGCTTCTTTTGACAGAACAGAAGAGTAAAATCAAATGATGACCATTGCAAATGACTGCTACCTGCTCCAAATTGATCTCAAGTTTATTACATGGAGAAGCTGAGAACAGGGAGAATATGTATAGATTTTGAAGCATTTGAAAACAAGGAGGGGAGTACAATATATTGAAACATTTTGTTTAAAGCAGATATCTAGGGAATGAGGAAGCAACTGAGAAACTCTGAATAGGAGGATAAAATCAAATAACATTTTTATTGTATGTAATGCATGAAATACTGAAAATTAAAGTTAGAGATCAGCGATTCATTTAGACATCAGTTTCAACTGACCATACACTTGATCTGTTTGGAGTTAAAGGCCTTTCAAATGTTCTAACTATAAACAGAGTCGAGTGGCAGGCAAAAACCTATCACCAGAAAATCGATACAAGAAGCGAGTATCGTAATTCAAAATGAGAAGCCAAACACTGGAGTCACATTAACAGAACAAAGCTTTAAATCTGGTCTATACTCTCTTCTCCAAATATCTTTAAAGTTCCTATTTCTGAAATGAATCCCAAGACTTAGACGAACCTAAATGTATGCCACCATCTTAAATAGTGATGAAGTAATTGCAAGATGTCATTGTGTTGCATTGCCATGCCCATGTTACATGGTATGCTCCTCTCATTTAAACCACAGCGGACACTGCTGCCATTAAGAAAATGGCTGTACCCATGAAAAAAAATCATACGAAAACTGCCTGATAGAAAATATTCAAATCAAATAATAACCATAATTTTAAAACAGGCATGTGCACTTGACAGTGTGGTGCTGTCATTCAATAAGCAAGCAAATATACAGGCAGGTGGACCAAACAAGTGCATAGTCAGTGTACATTCAGAGGCAGGAAGATGGGGAGGCAGAGAGAGTATGTATGTGTAGCTGAATTTATAGTATAGTATCTTCTAATGTTTAATGTCAGACTTGTTTTTTTAATATAGACAGACAGATAATTACAGATATTTATTTAGAACTTGTATGGAAAAGTCTGATAAATAAAGCAGCTTGCACACAAGGACAAGGTTAATTCTAGAAATACATTCCAGGTAGCTAGTAATTTTCTACAAACACATTAATTGTGATGGTTTCAGAAGATGCTTTACAATGTTTCAAATAACAATCCTCACTCACAGCTAGTGGGGAAACTAGAATTTGATCAGCCTTGAAAAATTAGACTCTCTCATGTAAAATGAATTCTAAGCCAGAAGTCATACCAGTTGTACACCAGTACAGGTAATCCTTTTGAAGCTAAGCATGTTTGGGCTCAGCCAGTACTTCGATTGTAGACCATCTACAAAAACATTGTGTTGTTGCTGGAAGAGGTGTTGGTGAGGTCATCAGGGGGCGCCTGTGGTCTACATGTTGATCCCGATGCCCCAGTGCAGTAATGGCCACACTATTCCTTTCAAATTGGTGCTGTCCTTTAGATGACATGTAAAGCTGAGATTCTGACTTGCTGTAGTCATGAAAGATTCCTAAGTGTCTTTCAAAAAAGTGGGATGTTTCAGGATGTCCTGGTTAAATTGTCCATCACACTCTGGTCTTTCTAGCCTCCTAATCACCCCTGTCTCTAACTGGCCATCTCTCTCACCCCTAAAATGCCTAATAGCTAATGTGTGGTGAGTGTACTGGTGCAAGAATGACTGCTGTCACATCTTCCATGTGGATGCTAGAAATTGGTAGTGGTTCAAGTCATTCCCCACTGTCTATTTAAAGTGGTGTGAATAGATCAGAAAAGCACTTTATAAATATAATCTGTTATTACTATTATTAAATCTAAATAAAAATGATCATGTTCAATGAGATATACTAGGCATATACAGTAAGCTGCATAAATGGTCACTTGTCATAATTGAACATGGAATTGTGGGAGTGATAACACCATTAACCCTCCTTATTCTGATACAGGTGGGCAAGCAGGTTAATAATAAAGCCTTGTAAAAGAACAACCATGCTGTCACAGTAGGTCCTAGTGCAACTGCGCTGCCTAAACTGGCTAAAGGTACACCACTGCTCACAGCCTACAGTTTCTTCTTATTCTTTAAAATTTTAAAGGATCAAAGAGACAATTGAGCAAAAGTAATTAAATGCATCCTTTGATATCCTTTAATGTATTAAATGTGCATTAACACATCACATTAAAACGTATTAAATGTGCATTAACACATCACATTAAAACACACCTTTCTACTGCTGAAGGGTCAGGAAGAGTGTGAGATTAGTTTCATTAACAAAAATGAAAACATGAGTAAATGCAACAAAGAATAAATCATTGCTGACCAAAGCAGTGGACTCTACTTTTGACAGTGATCTTTATCTCTAGGTAACAGCGGTCAGTTCAACATTTATTAACCCCTTGACAAGTCCATGCATGCTGAAATTTGATACGATGCTGAATGTTTCTAAGGTAATGCAAAAGTCAATTTCTACTTATTGCCAACTTGTTTACTACAGATTATTCATTATTTTCTATCAGAACCAGAAGAAGGTTCTTTCCTACCTGCCCAGTGTTTCAGCAACCCATCCAACTAGAAATGACGAGAGCATGCCTCCAATGGAGAAGACAGCCACTGAAAGGGACCAGTACATGGTAACAGACTGATGCACAGATACAGTGCTTTCATGATTGGAGATGAGTGATTCATTCTGAAATCCGTGCAATACCAGTCTGTAATGTGCTTCAATAACCTGCAAAAAGAAAAAAAACTTTTTTAACATTCTTAAATTACACAGTGATCATTATTTTTTCACTTCACATTTAAGTTTCTTTCATCCAAAACCTTTTATTAAATGTTTTGCTGATTTCTGTAAATTAATAAAAACACTGGTGACACTGTTGGGTCGTGGTATCACTGCCGCTTTATGGATCCAGTGCTCTAGGTTTGAATCCTATGGCTGGTTGTTTGCATGTTCTCCCTTTCTCTGCATAGGTTTACCAGTTTCCCCCCACAGATGGCCAGAGACAGCAGGTTAGGCTAAATGGTATCTCTAAATTGGCCTTGTGTACATGAATGAGCCCTGTGATGGAGGGACACCCTGTCTGTAGCAGCTTCCTGCCTTGTGGTAAGTGGATTCCAGCCATCCACACCCCCAATCATAAGACAGACCTTAACTGGATTAAGAAGGTTCAACAACGCAATGTTACGTAACCAAAAGAAATGGAACATTTGAAGGAATACCTTTTTTAATTAAAAAACACAATACATATTGTAAGTCTATGCATTTTCTACCCTAATAACTAATTAAAAAATATTTTAAAAAGTTATGAAATACTCACCAATATTTTCCATGTTCAATTTGCTCTACAGGAGTTGAACAACAGTAAGGAAATTTTTGATAGTCTGGGGCTTGTTGTGTCCTATTTAACTATTAAGTAAAATAAGTACATGCTTAGGGCACCTCCATCCCCCAATCGTAGCTATTATGCCCTAAAATCTTTCACTTACTCAAATCTTTCTGTAATTATCCTTATCTGTTGTGTTTGACTTTAATTGACATTGTTAAAAAATGTGATAAACTTTAAAAGTCTTCTTTGAAGATGTCATCAGGTATCTTGTGTGTTTCTTTCTCATGGTGTAAGAGTTTTGCTTCCCACGTGAATACAGTTGGCTGGGTCTGGCTAGCATTTAACACATCAACTGATATATGTAATAGATCCTTAAGCTCTTTATTTCTATGGATTTTTACATAAATGAGTTAAGTTTATATTTCTTACTTCAACGTCAGCACTTATTGAGTCTCAAAGCCTTGTTAGTTAAGCAATGGAAGGGCCACGGGGACACCATTGTTGGGCTTCGTCTAAGGTATCATTTGGCTTTAAATCTGTGCAAACATCTGTTTTGAACAGATTTAGAGATGGGTTTCATGTTATACTATGAATTAATGGATTACTTTTTAACTTTAACATAAAAGCATTACTAAAATGAATAAACTACTAAATAATTGCTTAACCAAATAACACATTCCTTAATTGTAAATTAAATGTTAACTGTGTGATGGATGGCTTCCTTTAGGATGTGGCAATATTCTTTATCTGGACGGGAGGCCAGCCCTTCAGAGGCAGAAGAAGGAAGGTTACAATTATCCTACCTCTGCCAGGAAACAGGCAGGAGATGCCAGTGTGGAAGTGGGTATGCTGGTATCCTGGCAAGGCTGGACCAATTCACAATACCTGACTAGGAGGCCAGAGTGAAGAAAGGACAGGTGGAGACAACTTATCAGGGCTACATGTTCCCCTGACACGTTAAGTCGAGCATCCCCAGATGGTGCTACCAGAATTGACACCCACAAGGTATTCTGGGAAGGGCACCTTGTTGGGTTCTGTGGGTGCTACCTGGGGGTGCTGCAGGGATCCGTGATTGCTGCTTTGAAGGGTTTCCATGTGACCCAGAAGTGCTTCCAACAGGCTATGCCTTGGCATTGGGTTTAAGATTTAAAGGAGTCACTCTGCATCATCCAGGCGAGTTAGAGTTAGATGGAAGACAAAGCTCGCCTGGGAGCAGAGAAAGAAAGGAAAATAAATTTTTCATCTTGTGCTTGTGCAAAAGCCTTTATAACAGTAATTCTTTGTTTAAACACTTTTATTTAAACCCAGGACTTGTGCCTGTGGGGTTGTGCCTGGGATTTGGGGTGCTGCAATGCCCCCTGAGGTTATTAAAACATAAAACATCCATCCATCCATCCATTATCCAACCTGCTATATCCTAACTACAGGGTCACGGGGGTCTGCCAGAGCCAATCCCAGCCAACACACGGTGCAAGGCAGGAAACAAACACCGGGCAGGCTGCCAGCCCACCGCAGGGCGCACACACACACACACACCAAACACACACTAGGGACAATTTAGGATTACCAATACACCTAACCTTCATGTCTTTGGACTGTGGGAGGAAACCGGAGCACCCAGAGGAAATCCATGCAGACGTGGGGAGAACATGCAAACTCCACTCAGGGAGCAGCACTACCACTGCGCCACCGTGCCGCTCAATACATAAAACATACAGTCATAATTAATAAGTGAAAATTCAGTGTTCTGGAAGAGATCAATTTTTGGCAAAATAATATAAAACTTATAACTAATTAGTAACAATGATTGCTTTTGATCATTTCAGCTATCAATAATTAATAATTCATTAAACATAATTTAATGAAAACGCAATATATTAATTGAGCTAATTTCCTGTGACAGTGACAGTCAGTCACCATTAAATATACCATAGATAGGATTGTTCAGGACCAAGGTAATAAAAATTGCATGAAAGGCTATGAAAAATTACAGTTGTCATCTTGGTGGAGTGTCTTCGCACATCACCTCTGAAAATGTTGCAATGCCTGACACCAACCACTACACTGCTGATGAAGGCTCTTTTTTACTTATTCATTTACATCCTCTGAATCTCTTATCAGTTAAAGTCGGCTCTGAGCTGTGATATGCAATGGAATGTTGGGTCAAAATTTCTTTTCGCCAGAAAGCTGATTACTCTCCACCAGCATTCTAGACGAGTAGTGATTTTTTTTTGAGAAAGACTTTTCAGTAAAGCCTTAAGAGTGCATGTGACTATAGATATCATTGCTTACTATTTTTTTTTTTTTGATTGAGTTATTTAAGATGAGTCACTACTTCTTCAGATTAGGAGGCACCTTGTGACAGAGTAATTACAGTAACATTTCTTCCAATATGATTTGATACCAAATCTCAACTCCACTATGCTTATCAAGAATAAAAAAAAAAACATTTGTGGAAATTCTTAATTGATAGACTCCAACAGAGAGTGTCATAAAAGGAAAGTGGCTGCATGAAACAGAGAACGACTAGCTGCTGTAAGATTTGTGCCTGTAGTTACCCGTAAAGCACATGTTTGGGATCTTATGAATATTTTCAAGAAGGAAAAAAATTTTTTTTTAAAAAGTTAAACAAATATATTTTTAAAACATACTTTCAGTAAAAGGGCAGAATGGTGGTTTTGTTGTTCCTGCTTCACAATATCAAGTAAGGCAATTCTCAACCAGGACACTATGTGGAATTTTCAGGATATAGCTTATATATTGAATATTAATTATGTTTAAAAAGACAAGTGATATTGGAAGTTGATTGTAAATTTTCTGTGGGCATTTAGTTTGATATACAGTGAACATGGTTGCTTTTTCTCTTCCTATGCAACACAGGCATATACATTCTGTTATAGTATTGAACAGAATGGGTTGAAAAATGTGTTTTTATTCTTTTGAAAGTATCAATATGCTGTGTCAAACTCTGGAGCATGGAATAAAAGGCTGTGCCACCAACAATCAGAATCACTTGACCAGTGAACAGACAGCACACCCAGTGAGTGTGAAAGGAATTAGTACAGAAGATTAAGACTGTTACTTCAAAATGAGTTAATCAAGAACACTGGAACACAGTTGGAAACTTGCTAAAGGAATATTTTGCACAAACATTAGGAAGTTTTTCTTTACACAGAGAACCATAGACGCATTGAATAAATTACCAAGTAGTGTGGCAGACAGTAGGATCTTCAAAACTCAATTTGGTGTTATTTTGGAAGAAATAAACGGAAAGGACTGACCAGTTTTGTTGGCCTGAATGGTCTGTTCTTGCCTAGATTGTTCTAATGTTCAAACTTAAGGCAACTCCTTTGGGAGGTATATAAGGCATGATCTCCACAAGGCATGGTCCTCCAAAAAAACCCGACCTGTACCTCACAGACGTGTGGGGGTGTAATGTCAATTAGGGGATAGCTTTTTGAGGCTATGCCATCAGAGGAGAAGGCCTCGGCTCAAGTACCACTTAAGGCATTATGCGAGGTGGACAGGCTCAAAGAGAACCCTGAAAATGGCGGCTAACACAGGCAACAATGAAGTAAATAATGGCAGCTTTGACAGAATACATGGTCAGAAGTTTTGGTCAGCCTGCTGCGGGCACACTTATTAGACCACACGTCGTGATCTTCATGCCTGTAGACACTGGTTTGTGTGCCAAGAGAGAGTGGGATTTGTTTCACAAGTATCTCTCACTTTTCATTATGTAAAGCACTTTGAGCTACATTATTTGTATGAAAATGTGCTATATAAATAAATGTTGTTGTTGCTGACTAAAACTATTTCTTCTGTCCCATTTAAGAACAAGCTGTTTGTGCTTGGAGACTTCAATGCACGTGTAGACCATTAATATAAGACCTGGAAAAGAGTACTTGGGCACCATGGTGTTGGTAACAAAAACTCAAATTGCACCCTGTTGCAGGAGTTGTTTGCCAAACATGAGCTGATGGTTACGAACACAGTCTTCCAGCAAGCAAACAAGCATAAAACAATTTGGATGCACCCTCGTTCAAAACACTGGCACATGGTTGATTATGTATTAGTAAGGAATCGTGATGCCAGAGAAGTTCATTTGACACGGGTCATGCGTGGTACATCATGCTGGTCAGACTATAGACTAGTACGTTGTTCCGTCTTCTTGTCGATCCGCCTACCACGCAGACAGTGTCGTGGGACAGCAGTGAGGAAATTAAATTTGGCTTCACTTAAGAACCCAGAAACACAGCTGAAGCTACAATTAGAACTTACGTCCAAGTCGGCTGACACTGGTGAAGGCTGTGGTGACTGGGACCAGTTTAAGAACACAGTGTATAGCTGTGCTGCAGACGTGGTCGGTTTCCATAAAACGGGCAACAAAGACTGGTTCGATGAACAGGGTTCTGAAACCCTTGTGCTGTTAGATAGAATGCATGCCACACATCTACTCTGGATCAACAACAAACATTGCATTGACAAAAGACAGGCATATGCTGCTGCAAGAAAAGATGCCCAAACCCAGCTTTCTGCAATGAAGGAACGGTGGCAGGCAGCTAAAGCTATGGAACTTCAAGCGGACCATGTGACTCTAGCAGTGTACCTGTGCGATCCAAAAATGGCAGTTCAATGATCACAGATTGAAACAACATCTTGGAACATTGGGCCGAACACTTTCAAGCAGTATTAAATCAAGAATCCTCGTTTGATGAGAGTGTGCTAGCTGAAATACCACTGTGACAGATAGCTGACAACCTTGGCATACCCCCATCTGAGCATGAAGTCTCACATGCCATAAGATGCATGGCGTCTGGAAGGGCGCCAGAAGTAGTCAGTCTCGTTCAGAAAATGTTTAAGTATGGGGGCCAACAGCTAGCACACAAACTAACACAACTGTTTTTGCAGATCTGGGGACAGGAGACAGTACCATAAGATTTCAAGGATGCACAGATAGTTCACATATTAAAATGTAAAGGGGATCGCTCGGTATGTGATGATCATCAAGGCATAGCCCTATTATCTACCCCTGGCAAAATACTTGCATGCGTGATCATGAACAGATTATACACGTACGTGTCCGAAAATGGCATACTGTCTGAGAGTCAGTGTGGTTTCCGTCCTGGGCGTAGCACCATGGACGTGATGTTTGCTGCAAGACAGCTTCAGGAGAAGTGCCGCAAACAAAACAAACATCTGATGGCTGTGTTTATTGATCTCACCAAAGCCTTTGATTCTGTAAATAGAAAAGGTCTTTGGCTCATTCTGCATAAAATTGGCTGTCCCACAAATCTGGTGAATATTTTCTTTTCATTTCATGATGGCATGAAAGCTTACATCACTGAGGATGGCAAAATGTCACATGAATTCATGGTCTCCAATAGCACGAAGCAGGGGTGCATGCTTCCTCCACTCCTGTTCAGCATCTTCTTCTCATTTATGCTGTATATAGCTTTCAAAGATTGCAACATTGGTATTCCAGTACAGTTCAGAATAGACGGTGACATCTTCAATCTTAGCCGCTTACGGGCCAAATCCAAAGCCCATGATGCTATCATACGTGACCTCCTATTTGTCAATGATTGTGCTCTCATGGCTCATTCTTCGGATGACCTACAGGGCTTGATGAATCGCTTTGTCAATGCAGCGAAAAGTTTTGGTCTCACTGTCAGTCTCAAGAAGACAGAAGTCATGGTTTAGGCATCTTCCAGTAGTCACCTCCAACAACAAGCAGTGACTGTTGATGGGCCAGCACTTGTATATGTAGACAAGTTTACTTACCTAGGCAGTGACCTGAGCAGTTCTGCGGGCAATGACCATGATATTTCTCCAAGACTTGCCAAAGCTGGTGCATCTTTTGGTAAACTTCAGAATCGCCCCTGGAATGAGCATGGAGTTACACTCTCCACGAAACTGGCAGTATATAGAGCCATTGTCCTAAATGACTTTATAATATACTGGATGTCAAACTTGGACACCGCAATCTGAAGAAGCTAGACCAGTTCCATCTACGCTGTCTCCACAGAATCATTCATGTGAAGTGGCAAGACATGGTCCCAAATACAGAGGTGCTGCATAAAAGTTTTATGCATGCAATTGAGGCAGTCATCAAAGCTGCACAGCTACGGTGGGCAGGACATGTGGTGCGCATGGCAGATACTCAGATCCCACAACAAATCTTTGGGCAGTTGTCAAATGGCCATCGCTCAGTCAGGCGTCCTTTTCTCCGATATAAGGACACTCTCAAAGCCAACCTGAAGACGTGTGGTCTTATGATACAATTTTATCAACTCGTTCTGAACCGGTCCACCTGGTGACGAATCTATCATGAAGGTGTCCAGCACTTTAAGATGAGCAGACTTGCACAGCTGGAAGCAAGTAGTATGCAAAGGAAAGAAGCAGCAAGACAGCTAGCCAGTGGTGTTTTTATCTGTGACGTCTGCTGTAAAATCTGCAAATCCCGAATTGGCCTACACTCCAACAAAACTACACACTGATGACGAGATCCGTTGTATCGATGGCTCAGTCCATGAAGGCATGATCTACTAAGAAAAGGCCAAAGAGCACACCCAGGTCACATATGAGTGTTTCCATCGGAAGGTTTGGGGAATGATATCCTGGTTAACTTAATGGGATTCACAATGGCAAAAGCATAAACAAATAATGATAATGAAGATGATGACGACAACCATAAATAAAAAAATTGACCCTATATTACTTAAAGCTAGAATTATAATATTTAATCCAACAATGTCCATACATTTTCTAGTCCATCCTATTTTAATTGAGGATTGCACGCAACTAGATCCTATCCCAGCAACACCAAGCATGAGACAGGAACCCACCCTGACCTGTATTTCATTTTTTAAAATAGTATACTGTATCTCCCATGTCTTTCATAAGACATAAAGAAAATCCTCAGATTAAAATGAGGACTTGCTATTAATAAAGACTATGACTACCACAGTTATACATTGTTTTTGATAACAGAATTTTACAAATTTTAATGAAAAGCTCATTGAAAATACATTCAGTTCTGCATCTGCTACACAACTAAACTCTCGTGACGATTTAACTGAATCCAAAGACTTCTTGAAGTACTGTGCTTTGCTTTCACCATATTATTTCTCTGTTCTATCTGTAATTCTTTTCTTTTTATTAGATTTTGTGATTACTTAAATGTTTTGCTGACTTTACTGACACATGTGAATAATGCAGTCAAAGAGGTAGCTCTTGGAAGGACTTCTTATGCTTAATGATCGAGTGACTCAGCCGGAATGATGCTTCGGTTTGTCTGCCTTTGCTTTTGAATTCAGCCGAGTGAAAAATTACGACTGTCCGATTAACTGCGATTTTAGTTCCCTCTCCTTTCTCTTTCTCAGATCGCTGTTTGGAAGGAAGTCAGTTTCGTAGTTTTTATGAACAGTTCAAAAGTGCCTTTCCACATTTTCCTTCTTTGGAATAACAATGATAGATTGACAGATCAGACAAACGCACTTCGATTGTGACATTGCGAGAGAAAAAAATCCTCTTCCAATTCCACATCCAGGTCGTACCCTCCTCAAACAATTGTTTTTTAAATCTCTTCCTTAGTCGACATAAATTGGAAGGCTAAATAGATCACATAGACTAACGTTTAAAAAAAATTTTTTTTTGAATGCAACGCGATCTACCTGCACTACTTTTGCGATCTACTGGTCGATCGCGATCGACGTCTTGGGCACCCCTGCTGTAATGGAATGAGGAAGAAAACAAAAAAGAATTCCCGGACAAATCATATTTAGTGTCTGTGAAAAAAAAGGGAGACTCAATACATTTTGTAGCAGATTAAGTAGTCTTATTTTTTAGTGTAAAGGATCAGTGTTCATAATCATTTTCTTTGAAAACTACTGTTTTCCAGTGTAAATAACAGGGATGTTCAGAAAGATGATGTGACTCTTGTCAGAGAAATATGACCCAGTAGTCCTCAGGTATAAAAAGTACAAAGACACAGCATGGAGCATTAATAGTTTCTGTCTGAAACAGACAAGTGACTCATATCATTACAAAAATATTAACACCTAAATCATTTTTCTTATTGTGTCATCTTACCTTCTGCGGAGCGTTGATAACTCCAGTACTGTATCCATATTGAAAAGATCCAAGGACGGCTGTAAGCACTGCAAGAATAAGCGTCCCAGATATCTGCTGTAGTAAGCACACACATCAAGACTGTTAATGTCACTTTCAGTTCACATGCACATGTCAGGCAAGATTCAACTACAGTTTAACAAAAGTATCTGCCTTGTCTCAGAATTTGGAAAATGGAAGTGTCCCATTGCTATTTTACCCTTCAGAGTACCATTTGAAACAGAAAAGTTGGTCCTGTGCATTACATAAAAGAGTTTGCCAAGTTTACCAATGAGTGTAGATTCTCTACCCACCTTGAATCAGGCACAAGTAAACTGCAATTTAGAAAAGGAATTTGTCTTATCACAAAACTGTGAAAATTAAAATGGCCCAACATAATTTCAAATTCAAAGTCAAAGTGAACTTTATTGTCATCTCAACCACATACAAGTATACAGATAGACGAAATTGCGAAGCTCAGGGTCCACAAAGTAACAACATGACATGCAAATAATAAATTAAAAATAGAATTAAAATTAAAATTTAAAGTTAAAACACAAACAAGACAAGATATTTTGCAAAGACAAGACAAAGAAGTAGCAGCAATATTGATATGTAGTTAGCAATATGAACATTGATGCAAGGTATGGTATTTGCAATCTAGATACATAAATATAGTCAATAGATATATAATATAATAAATAAATAATAAGCGGTGGGTAGCACTGCTGCCTCGCAGTTAGGAGACCCGGGTTCGCTTCCCAGGTCCTCCCTGCGTGGAGTTTGCATTTTCTCCCCGTGTCTGTGTGGGTTTCCTACGGGTACTCCGGTTTCCGCCCACAGTCCAAAGACGTGCAGATTAGGTGCATTGGTGATTCCAAATTGTCCCTAGTGTGTGCTTGGTGTGTGTGTGTGCGCCCTGTGGTGGGCTGGCACCCTGCCCAGGGTTTGTTTCCTGCCTTTCACCCTGTGTTGGCTGGGATTGGCTCCAGCAGACCCCCATGACCCTGTAATTAGGATATAGCGGGTTGGATAATGGATGGATGGTACTTTTGCAACTCACCTGCAGTTTAATACAGAAGTCTCCTTTGTTGAAAATCTTTGAAAATAAATGTGGTGCAATATGACTGAACCCTTTAAAATGCTAATTGCATATAGTTGGTCCTGTGCATTAAACATGGGCACTTGCCAAGTTTGACCACATTGTGGAATATTTTTCTTGCAATGACCTTTAAGAACATGGTATCATCATATTGATATTGAATAAGTGGCTGGCTGTGAGCAAAAATAAGTTGCTAAGTTCAGCCTTCTCATGTGCATGCAACTGTACAGTACAGGGAAAATTTCAGTTGGCACTTGGATTTTGCATTTCTAACTCTACTCTCGCAAATATACACCACATTTAAAGGCTGACTGACGTAACACTTTTCACCCTGATAAATCATTTTGGATGTCTTTTTTCATGTTTACAGTGTTTTGACACTCTATCTTCTTGTAGTCATGTGTTCTCCATACTGGCTGCATATTATCAGTTGTCTCTCTTACGTAGTGTATCATTATAGCATGTGTTACAATTTAATTTTAGCTAAAAATGTATCAAATTAACAAAGCAGTGATTAACATTTGAATCAAACTCCAGCCAGCTTAGGGCTAGTGTGGGGTTCACAAATTCTCCTTGTGTAGTTTTGTTTTTTTCCAAATAAGAACATAAGAATTCTAACAAACAAGAGACCATTCAATCCACTGAAGTGTATTTGTTTAGTGAATTGCTAAGCTGTCCTAATATTTCATCCAGATAATTCTTAAAGGTTAACAAGGTTTCTATTCATTTTTGGACTTAGATCCTACTAGTCATAGTAACCCTGTTCTATCTATTAATCTATTAGGAAGCAGTTGTCAATTAGTAGTAAGCTAAAATATGTTATAAAGGAATGTTATAAAGCCACCGATCATGACAACATACAGGTATACCCTTCCGACGTCCTTACAGTAATTTAAAAATGTAATTATGTGGGTTCTGTTACTTGATTGTATTATATTATCCAGAAGACTTGCCTTTCAGCTTGATGGGGCTGAACATTTGGCAGACAGGAAATGAAAACTGAGATGGCATATACCAACCCGACCTGACAGAGAACTGTAGGTGAGAGGAAGATGTCTTGTAACAGCTGTCATATGTATTTAGTGCCAATGTCTATTTGCACCTTTAATCTTTTCTGTAATAGTAAAGAGTCTGAATAGGTATTGGAAGCCTATGGCCTTTCTTGAAAGGTGCACCTGACCTAGAGGCCAGTAAGAGCTTAAAGGGGGAGTTGCTGACCATACCAAAAAAAAGGTTAAAGAGCAGTAGTGAAACAGAAGAGAGGACAGACATCAGCACCAAAGAGGAAGGCCCTTGAATTTTGGAAAACCACCCCACCTACAAGGAGCCATCAGGGATTCATTTCTGCAGCAGGTAAGAGGACTTAAATAACAGGAGATCCTTATCCTTTTTGATTGTAAATTTGGGTGAAGACATATGTGAAGAGATGGTATTTCCTTGAGAAACCCTCTCAATAACAAACATTTAAGGGAAACATTGATTCTTTTGATAGACATTTAAAGGACTTTTTTACCACCATAAACTTATTACTATAATTGTTATTTGTGTATAAGTGGCTTATTTGTTGCATGTTTTGTATTGTAATCCACGTGGGGGACGGGTGCGCTGCAGTACGGGATTTTATAAATTGTTGCTTACATTGTTGTATGTATTTTTCAGTATTTATAATGACAAATCTTCATTCTAGTCTTACATTTGTTTCTGTTGGTATGCTCTGTACTTGTTGTTGTGGCTAGTAGGAAAGCAGTGTTGGTCACTCTCTGTACCATTTATGTATTTGTTTCTTTTTGCTGCCACTCCAGAGATCCATGAACTACCTAAATTGAAGTTAGTATTGAATAGCTTTAAGTTAAGAAATGACAAGCCACAATAACATAGATAGAACACATAGATGACACACACTGCATAGTCTGAACATAAGGCTCTGCAGCTCTCCAGCAGCAGTGCTAACCACCATTCAGCCAGAAGTTTGCTGGCTGGCACAAGGATGGCAAGCAAAAGAGAAGAATGATCTTCTTAATGATCATTCCTTCTGCACCAGGACTCTTTACTTCTTTGTAACAGGGGAATCCTACTGCTGGCTTCTCTACCAAAAAATGGAAGGAGCACATGTAAGACTTCATTGGTGGCTTTTTCATCTTTAGCGCCATCAAGAAGTCTTCGTCTCTGGTGGATTACAATCAAGATAACACTCAGTCCCATTCTGGCCAGCATAATGTCTTGTGCTCAATGAATTCCGGATGGGAAGCCCCTGGTGGATGGACAGATGTCCCAACCGATTATACCTTTGGCACCTTTCCTGGCCAGGATAGAAGAAAAGGACAGGAAAGAACTGTCTCTTGGGGCCACTTTTTTACCCATGGCACTACATGGCAGCAGCCCTGAATATTGGTGCCCGTTTGGACACCAGTAGGGAATGCTGGGAATTATAGTCTGGTAATGCAGCCCTGCTGGGGTCTGGGGGTGCCACAAGAGGCCGCTGCATGGAGAAACACTCCCCAGCAGAAGTACTCCCAGGTCCTCAATAAAAGGGACTGCACTGCCTTGTCCAAGAGAGTCTGAACTGACAGGAAGGAGGGCAACACTTGAGTGGAGGAGAAAGGAAGAAGACACTTGTGTTTGTGCTTGTGTTTACAAGGCATTTGTAATGAACACCCCCTTTATCCGAACTGGGACTACCTTGTGTGTTTGCGTTTGGAGTTTGGGGCTCACTGGTGCCTCCTAGTCTTCACAATCAATATCATACAAAATGTAAGTGCAGGAGTAGATTAACCCCCTCAGAATATCGCAATCTGACATACCATTGACATCGACCTGCTACCTGAATTTCAGAGCGTAGGAAAAATTTAATCTGATGTACAAATGAAATGTGAAAGAGTGCATCAGTTTCAAAGTGTACATTCTGAAACGACAACATTCGCTGGGGATATATTGCTGTAGTTCCATCTCAATTCAGGTGCTACAAGTGTATTCATATTTTTAAATAGTTGAAATGAAAGCTTTAATGTTTGTGCATTAATACTCCTATTTTTGGCGTCACATACCTTGTTGCTGCTACTACTGTGTTTTATTTTGTTATTTAGAATATACTTATAAGCTGGGCGGCATGGTGGCACAGTGGTGGCCCCGCCGCCTTACAGTAAAGAGATCAAGGTTCACGTCCTCCCAGCGTGGAGTTTGCATATTCTCTACGTGGGTTTCCTCTGCATGTTCCAGTTTCCTCCCACAGTCCAAAGACGTATAGGTTAGGAGGATTGATGACTCTAAATTGGTTCTAGTGTATGGCTGGAATATGTATGTGCATAGACTGATGCCCTGTCCAGGATTTGTTCCTACCTTGCACCCTGTGTTAGCTGGGTTGAGCTCCAGAACCCCTTGGAACCCTGGTCAGGACTAAGCGGGATAGAAAAGTCGGCTTAAGTTGGTGTATTAATTGGAAGTCACTTGATTTTTTTTCATAAATTCACATTGTGTTACACAATGAAACAGCATATTTCATCTAAATGATAACAATAAACAATGCAATCAGTTAGAAAGTGCATCAAAGTCGCTTGAATAATATGAACATTATGAATTAAGACCATCCATTCATATTTGGATCAAAGAGGATCCGAAGATTCTTGTTTTCATTGGACTCATGGTAGGAGGCACCCATGGCTGATGTTTCCCGTTGATCGCCCGGCCAGCACTTAACTGACACTTGGCAGTTTTTATTTGCCAACTAACCAAACACTTTAGGACACTAGGATGCTGGAAAATGGTGGGAAGTGGGGACATGTCAACACCACACAGATGCTGGCTTGCACTAGAATTGAAGTGTGAGGTAGAACTGAGAAAAGGTATGTATACACTGATCAGGCTCAACATTAAAACCACTGACAGACGAAGTGAATAACATCAGTTCTTGATGGTGATGTTTTGGAAGCAGGAAATATAGGTATGCGTAAGGATCTGAGCAGCTTTGACAAGTGCCAAGTTTTGATGGCTAGATGACTGATTCAGAGCATCTCCAAAACACCAGGGGCCTCATGTAAAACGCCGTGCGTAGAATTTCCACTATAACATAACGTAAGCACAAAAACTGAAATGTGCTTACGCACAGAAAAATCCAGATGCAGGAATCTGTGCGTACTCCAACTTCCACGTTCTTCCGCTCCATAAATCCTGATCCGCGTGACAACTAACACACATGCATGCGCCTTCTGTCCCACCCCGTCTCTTCCCAGAATTACGCCTATTTGAATATGCAAATCAATATAAATAGACTTTAAGCTCAGCATTCTGTGAAAAGGCAATGGCAAAAGCAAGAGGGAAAATATAAGAATTTCAGCGAATACCAAGTGGAGGCAAAGAAAAACGTACTATCTGTTGGTTTATACAGTGGCATAATCAACAAAAGGAAGCTGATTGAGTGACATAGCGTGTTGGAGAAACAAGCTCAAGTTCACAAAGTCGCACAGTGCCCGACATAAAAAAGAAGTAGTCACATATCAAAGTCGCTGTGAAAAGGTGAGACATAGCCCACTGTCTGAGTGTTATATGGAAGCTTATTAGAGTACAGTGAGAAAAAAAGGCACAGAGTAGGAAAAAAGCACAAAATGTTAACTTCAATCTCGAAATATCCACTTTAATCACATAGTTTATTTTGTCATTAAAGTAGAACATAAACTTCATCTTAAAATCGTTTAATTTACTAGTTTCTCAAATCCCATCGTGACTAAAGTAGGACGTTAAATGCTTTGTTTTGTATTTGATCTTCAATGTGCTCTATGTGTGTGAATCATTACGTGCTTCCGTTCTTTCTCTTTCTCCGACAGGACACAGAATCCATTACATTCGTGATATTACATCTCTCTGAATAATTAAAATACTGAGATGTATACGTGATATCTTTTTCATGATGATAGGAGTTAAAGCACGTTATTAAACAGGGGAACACGGTGCGTGATTGTGCGCGACCTTCGATGAAATTACTGTAGCAGTACTGTCTCTTTCTAGCAGTACTGTCTCTTTCAAATGTACTATCCTCCAATTCCTGTCCTTACTTTTCTTTCTCCAAATACCCAATCGCCACACAATCAGCTCTGTAATAGACGTTAAGCCATCTGTAAGCTTACAACGACGGTTCTTCAAAACTTTTAAGGAACATTGAAATATCTTCATATTACGTGTTTAATTATTCTATACGTCTATCCTTCCAGTGTCGCGCCATCCTCAGCAAATATATAGCGCGAGGCAGGAACAATATGTGAACTTGCTAGCGCTGCGGCACAGTGTCCTCATATGTTTAAATATTAACAATACAGATTATTTAAATGAAGTTAAAGTTGTATCTGTATAATATAATCAACATATTTTACTACATTTCATCTTAAAAATGATATCGTCATCATATGTAATAAAGTGGCGCAGGTTGTACAATATTATAACTGTAGTGCAAGTTTACAGTGAGGTGATTGTACTTATAAGTACAAACAGTTCTACAAGGAGCAATTGATTGAGTGTGTTTATAGTTCTTGGGATGAAACTGTTTCTGAACCGCAAGGTCCGTACAGGAAAGGCTTTGAAACGTTTTGCCGTGGCTGAGGCAGAGTGGGCTTGATGCTGTATACCGATAATTCTCTTTCTGATCAGCTGCTGCTGTGATTCCCCACTCAGATACAGTGATATAAATACTCCGAGTGGTGCAGTGAGAGTAATATGGAAAAAGATGATCCGTTGTGGCAACCCTTAACGGGAGCAGCTGAAAGAAGGAAAAAAAAGGTGCAGTGAGAGTTACAACGGTAAAGCACTTATGGTATTTGGAATACTATGGCTATTCCCTGGGCCATTATATTGTTACAAGTTAATTACAATCAGATGTGTTACAATAATAAACAATATGCGGTTAGTTTCAGTGTGTTTATAAAGCCGCGTCAGGAATGTGGTTCTAACAAATAAAGGTTAACCAACAGGAACATTGGCACTGCTTTGACGCTGGGTGCCGCCAGTCTGCAAAACCGAGTAGAGAACTTGGCGTACGACAAGGTATGAGGTACCGTGGAAAAGTACGTAGCTTTACGCCAAGTGTAGGTTTTATACATCGCGATTGGAACGTGGAAACGTTATTACGCAACATTTCTGTGCATATGCACCGTTTATACATGAGGCCCCAGGTCTTGTAGAGTGTTCCCAGTAGGCAGTGGTTAGTACTAAGGAAGGATAACTGGTGAACAGGTGATATTGTCACAAGTGCCAACGTATTATTGATGTGAGTGGGGAGTGAAGGCTAGCCTGCCTGGTCTGATCCCAGAGAAGAGCTGCTGTAGCACAAATTGCTGAAAAACTTAATGCTGGTCATGAGAGAAAGGTGTCAGAACACACACTGCATCACAGCTTGTGTGTAGGTTACAGGGTGGTCGGAGTGTCCATACTGACCCCTGTCCACTGCCTACAATGGGCATTTCAGTGTCACAACTGGACAATGGAGAAGATGGAAAGAAAGTAGTCTGGCCTGCTGAATCACAATTTCTTTTACATGACATGAATGGCGGTGTGTGTGTGTGCGTGTGTGTGTGTGTGTGTGTGTGTGTACGTTGTTTACATGAGAAGAGATGGCAGCGGGATGGACAGACACACACACTTCCATGCATAGACGTTTATATATAAGATATATAAACTGCTCAAAAAAATTAAAGGAACACTTTGAAAACACGTCAGATCTCAAAGGGAAAAAAATCATGCTGGATATCTATACTGATATGGACTGGGTAATGTGTTAGGAACGAAAGGATGACACATTGTTTAATGGAAATGAAAATTATCAACCTATAGAGTGCTGAATTCAAAGACACCCTGAAAACTGAAGTGAAAAAACAATGTATCAGGCTAGTCCATTTTGCCGAAATTTCATTGCAGCAACACAAAATCATACTCAGTAGTTTGTATGGCCCTCATATGCTTGTATGCATGCCTGATAACGTCGGGGCATATTCCTAATGAGAATGTAGTGGAGCTACATAGTAATAGTGTTGTCAATGTTAGTACTAAGTGCGTTTTGTTTCCATCGTCCCATTTGCTGTTTATGTGTGCGTCAGTGAATGTTGTCCCCGTAAATACAGGGGGGACGGATAATGGAAAGAGACCACAGCCCCAAGATGGAAAGTACCTGTTTTCAATCACAGTTACATCCGGCTCTTAACTATTTAAACAATCAGGAGGGAACAAAGAGAGAAGAGAAGAGAAGAGAAGAGAAGAGAAGAGAAGAGAGAGAGAGACGGACGGACGGAGATTTTCATTTTCACGACCACGAACCTTCTTTATCTACTGTTTTCCACATCGCCCTTTTGGTAACCAGTTTGTTTTTCATTCCGCCAGACTTGCTTCAATCCCCTCATCGCAAGAGACCCTGGGATCAGACTTCATCATCTACCCCAAGCCGAGGATTCATGGTGAGGTTGTTCCATTTGTTTTCCGGGAAATACAAACGCATCACATATCTGTTGACCAGTCATCCGCATTCAGGACAGTAATATACTCGGACTCAAGTTCACGATCATTCATTTCGTATTTCATTCATTGTTGTTATTCGTTGTTGTTTGTTATATGTTACAGGGGCAAGGGAGGGTTTGTTGTGTATATATATGGTGGTGTCACGTTGTTGCTTTGGTGGAGGGATATATATATATATAGTGTACATATATATATATATATATATATATATATATATATATATATTTTTTTTTTTGTGATGTTTGTATTTTTTGTTGTTATTTCAGACCCTTTCACGTCTGTCACATGTGCTCAGGGTGAACCTGCTCTTATCTGTGAAAGGC
>JANRMT010062854.1:113859568-113876567 GCA_026402145.1 Polypterus bichir lapradei | reverse complement strand
TGGTCAGAGACATTCACACCAGTGGCCTGCTGGAGGTCATTTTGTAGGGCTCTGGAACTGCTCATTCTGTTCCTCCTTGCAGATACTGGTCAGTCCAGCTGACGGGTTAAGGACCTTCTACAGCTCTCCCAGAGTAACTGCCTACCTCCTGGAATCTCCTCCATGCCCTTGAGATTGTGCTGGGAGACACAGCAACCTTCTGGCAATGGCACGTATTGATGTGCCATTCTGAAGAAGTTGGACTACCTATGCAGCCTGTGTAGGGTCCAGGTATCGCCTCATGCTGCCAGTAGTGACACTGACCATAGCCAAATGCAAAACTAGTAAAAAAATAGTCAGAAAAGACCAGGAGGGAAAAATGTCAGTAGCTTCCACCTGTTAAACCATTCCTGTTTTGGGGGTCATCTCATTGTTGTCCCTCTAGTGAACCTGTTGGTAATTTCATTAACACCAAAGCAGCTGAAACTGATTAGCAACCCCCTCTGCAACTTAACTGACCAGATCAATATCCCAGAAGTTTCATTGACTCGATGCTTCCTTTAATTTTTTTAAGCAGTATATATATATATATATATATATATATATATATATATATATATATATCTCCATCCATTATCCAACCTGCTATATCCTAACTACAGGGTCACGGGGGTCTGTTGGAGCCAATCCAAGCCAACACAGGGCACAAGGCAGGAAACAAACCCCGGGCAGGGTGCCAGCCCACCACAGGGCACACACACCAAGCTCACATAGGGACAATCTTTGCACTGTCACATACACACACACACACATATACATATATACATAAATGCTCACATATTCACACATATATATATATATATATATATAGTATATACATAAATACACAGATACACGTCTATATTCCTTTATTATTTTTATTTTTTCCCTACATTTTCTTAATCACTTATCTGTAAATCTGAAAAGGCTAGCACACATCTGATTTTTTTCTTCTTCTAAAACTTCACAGACACGCTCCATCCAATCCCGAGTGTCTGAGATCCGGCAGCACTGGGTACAGGGCAGTCACTCAGACTCCTCGACATGGAATCGTACGTGAGGATATGGGAGCAGCAGCAGCAGAATACAGACAGGCATGCGGAGAACTGTAAACTCCACATAGGCAAGGACAGAAACAGCAATTTAACTCGGGAGTCGGGATCTGTGAAACAACAACGCAAACCACCGCACCACCATGCCGCCTAAGGTTATGTCAGTTCTATGCAGTTAATACTAAAAAAAAAAAAAAAAAAAGTTAATCTAAGGCTGAATCCGTTTTTCTACTGGAAATGTCATCCATTTCATTAGCTTCAAATTCCGTAATGTAACAGAGTGGACACGTCATAGAAATCCCTAATACATTCCTTCTAACAGGATGATTTATTTTAACGTATCAGTTAAATTAAGTATTCGATATATTACTGCACTTTTACAGAGATTCAAAGACTGCATGCGCTGAATTTTACTTCAGGGAAAAGCACGTCCTTAAGGAAATCACACTTTTCATTTGTGAGTTCACTTCTTTCACCCGTATTCCTTGTTAACCTGAAATATTGTCTTACACATTTTACGATCTCAAAACAAATCAAACACTACTGAATAATCGCCACTGAGAATGAATGCAAACATTAACTTACCTTGCCAGATTCCATTTTCTGCTCGCTGCCCCAAGTTTTCCTGCGTTTTCCCTCTAATGGCTAACGATCCAAGGTCCAGTTATACAAGATTAATAATCAAACTGCCTCTCACGCGGCTGCAGCATGACGGCACAGGTGAGCACTGCACTCTCTAAAGTGAGATAGTTGGGAAAAACAGTGAACACGAGACCACCGGTTGTGACACTTATACTCCATCATCACTGATGCGGGGGTTTGATCTAAATGCATGGCATTGCTTAATATCTAATACTCTGCAGAATCTTTGAAAAACAGGCGATACCGCTTTCGTCATTTGTGATGATTTTTTTCATAAAGACGGTGTAGCACGTGGAACGATATTGACTACCACTAAGAACATTTTCCTCAGATGTCATTTTAAGCTACTCCAGTCACCTTTTGTGGCACTCTTGATAGAATTCTTAATACCACATTTGTCACACCATGTTGTTAAATAATTCCACAAATTAGGATATGTCATACAAGTGTCTACACTGCAATGCTACATCATTTGGGACACCTATAATCAGAAAAATGGCACATTTGTCAATGAAGTAGAGTCACACTGTCCAGGCATGGCTCCTGTTTTCTCTGTGCTGTAATGGGCTGCAACTTCCCCTAACTCTAAGCTGAATTAGGGTGATTTAGTAATGGAAGGATGTCTCATTTGTTTAGCAATTAATGTCCATTTGTCTATTCTCAAAGTCTGATTAGTCCAATACCTCCAATGTGGACCGCCCACCAGTCGCACACGGGTCACCTCACAAAGATACCCACAGCCACTTAAACTGGAACACTTTATAGATGGTGATTTACAAAATGTGCTTGCAATATTTATTTAAGAATGAGGTTAAGATGACAAATGAGGTTAAGATGGAATGAGGTTAAGATGACAAACAGCATTAAAGGAGATAATAAAATAGTGTTTAATATTATAGTAGCTACGGCAGTAGTAATGTCATAGTGAAATTCTTAAGGTCCTGTCACATTACACAACTTTTCCAGTGATTTTCAGACACAGACTTTATTTATATAATCTTAGGGAGTTGGAGGCAGGTGTAGTGTCATACAGTTTGATATTTCCAGAAATTCATTCTGACCAGTCTGGTTTGAGTTTGTCTTAAGTTGTAGGACATTTGGTGTTTTGGACCTGGCAAACTGAAGAGAGAATCGTCTTTCTGATGTTGCATATTTCGTGTACCAAAACAGAATGGAAAAAAGGAAAAAAGAAAGAAAGAGATTGTTGCTGGTGTTGCTGTACATGTAAAACCCTTGCACTGGCACTGGCTCCATCATGCTGTGTGTTTCTCGATGGCTGTCAAAAAAAGGTGCGAGCTTTCAATACATTGGAAATGTGAAACTGTGCTGGTAAGATGTCATGGAGTCGTATAATCTGTTGTCCCTATTTGATTCCTAGTCATGAAATGTTGCTCAGGTGACAAAAGCAGCATCTTTGTAGTGGTTGAGGTGGTGCTAAGATTCACACCATCGAAGGGATGGTGATTCATTTATTTTTTCGGTAGGGACCCCAGGAATGCTCCAAGCATTGGCCTGACTTGCGTACACTCACTCACAGAGACACAGAACAGTAGATTAAAAAAATAATGCAGTTTATTCAATGAAGTAGAAATATAAACAACAAATAAATGTTAACCCTCTCTACTTCCCTACAGCAATGACCAATAATATTACAACAATAAACACCTAATAATACGTTAATGTCCAAAACACAGTCCAAATGTAGCAGCAACAGATGATGATGGATTTGGTGAGTGGAAAATCCTGTGGACAGGCATGTACGAGACAGAACATAGATCCAAACAGGAACTTTAATCCAAGACAATAAACTGGTAATCTAAATGTAAAACAGATGAAAGATTGCGATCCCTTGGTGCCTTGCTGGTTCTCCTTTTAAATAGCCTGCTAGCTTGATTTTCTTCCCAGCATCCCCTGTGCTCTCTGAAACTGTCCAATAGAGCAATACGGCTGGGACAGCTGGCATGTGTAGTTCTTTATTCTGTAGCACTGCTACAACTGTAATCATCGAGGTTGGAGAGGCATCTAGCTGCAGTGATGTCAAGGGTCTTGTGAGCAGTCCAGGCCCTGGGAACGAACATGCACTGTCAAGCACCTCAGGTACGCATGCAAGGTTGACATGCCATTTGAACAGAAGTCGTGTAATGTGCTACCGGCATACATTGTCAATTTCTAGCACCAGGATAAACAAGCTTACCTGATGTTTCCACTTAACTGACACTAGTTATGCTCCCGTGCATGTCCTGAAACAGCAAGCATGTCTTAACAGGATGGTATGATTAAAAGAAGATCACAAAATGTTAGATTAAATAAACAGAAGATGAATATACAGTGACTAACCACAGGCTCCCTCTTGGCTCACCATCCCTCTCATTCTTTGTATCCGTTTACCAGTTAGCCAATGAACCATCTGACACAGAGCAAATTTTAAGAGAGACAAACATCTCTCTGTTCCTGCAATTAGTATATTTAACAATTCATTCATGTCTTGGAGGTCATTGTACCGGGGAAACAATGACCTTATGACAATTAAACTACTTAAAAAAATGCTCAACAATCTAAGGAAGCAGTTTGACATACAGAAAAAATATATGATAAACATAGAACTAGAGGAATGAGAACAGTAATGAAAAATATGGGAAAAATAAGAAAATATTTTACATACTTAAATATGAAAATACCAAAGCACCAGTAATTTAAATAAAATGTTAAAATAAAAAGTGACAAATTTATTCAAAGTACTATGAAAATGCTTACTGTATAATAATTCAAAATGGCTGTGACATGAAATGCCACAGCTAGTTGTGTCTTCAGCTAGGAAATCCAGTGCCGTAAGTAAATGACAAAAGTTTTCAGTCTCACAGCCCAGATATGCAGTGGCGATAGAAGACCCACTGCTAATAAAATGTTTATAGACAGTCTGTGATAAAAGTTGGTAATAAAAATCTTTTCAAGAGAATTAGCCAATGCATCTCATCTTCAGAGCTTGTCTGTTTTTGTAACTCTGTTAAGACCAAAAATTTCCCAAGCAAAGAAAATTTTTTATCAAATAATAAATTATCACCTTAAAATGCATAAAAAGGTAAAGGCTTTCCATCATAACATTGAAGAAAATGCCATCATAATGAGAACTTCTATTGATTTAAAGTAACAGCAGAAAAATAAAATTACAATACAGAAATTTCACTGCTTTATTATTATGTTCAGCTAAGAAAGTCAAAAAAAAATAATATAATAAATGGAAAAGCAAAAAAAGCATCAGGGAAATCTGTAAAATAATTCAGTGATACAACTCACCAAAAAGCTAAAGATTAGTACTAGATGTAGGACAAAATCAGCACTTGAGTCCAGTCTGGACAGAACACGAAACAAATAAGACTCTGACATAAGCAACTGAGGTGCAATGGAGAGCCATGTTCACTACAATTTCAACTGGCCTGTTGGCACTGTAAGTGAAATGTTGTAGGTAAAGGAGAGGATTTGAGGATTTGATGCAGATCCAAGATCAAATATCTTAATTATTACAGAGGTGAGCATTAACCTTACAGAAAGAGCACAGTCACCCAATGTATTTACTGAACATAAAAATTATATGGGATGACATTGGTTTGTACTTTTGGCAGTTAATTAAGCGACTGCACCTCAGGCAATGGTTAGTCAACACAGTAACATTTACATTTATTCACTTTGCAAATGCTTAGATAGATAGATAGATAGATAGATAGATAGATAGATAGATAGATAGATAGATAGATAGATAGATAGATAGATAGATAGATAGATATTAATCCAATAGGAAATTACAGGATTACATCAGCAGACAAAATGAGGCACAAATATACACATAACAAGAATTGTCATAATCTTCAGTATGCTAACATGGTAAAGAATATGTGACTGCATATAAAACAAGAATTATATATAAGTATATTACCAGCCAAAGTGACTTACTATTGAAGTCAACATAATCAAATAAGCATGAGCCCAGTGACTGTTTTGAAACAAATACACAAGGACAAGTTTACAAAACTAATTATCACAATTGAAGGGCTATAAACCATACTGAACAACACAAGATTAGTAAATCTTTTCTTAGCTTCTAAGTACCTCTCATCAAATCTATCATTACATTTAGAAACTTTTGTTATATTGAACAGAAGCTGAGCCACAAGGGTGTTTGACCAGAATTAGTAGTAGGGACACTGGTGGGCCTGTATTACTTGATAGACTAGTCAGGGACAGTATTAATGTAGTCTGGGGTCTGAGTTTAGGAAACCTTCAGAGAAAAGATAAAAAGCACCTCAGCTCCTAATATGACTTTGGTATGTTTTTACTTTTAAGACTTGTTCATCTTCTGCTTGGTTTGCTATGTCTCCTTAGTAAAATAATAATTTGGATTTATAATCGTTTTAGAATCTTTGACCACTTAGCAAAGTTAATTAGCCTCTTCCACTTGGTTACTATTTAGCAATCAAGCAAGCCATAAAATAAAATATTTTCCTTTTGGTATATTATGACAAATTGTTTACAACAAAGCACACAGTGAGATGCAATGGCTCAGTGACCCAGCACATCACTTCCATATCTGCTATTCATTTAATTTAGCAGTTTGTAACAGAAGGTGTCTAAAGCCTTTTATTAAAAATGTAGCATTATAGATTTTACAGGGCTTTGAGGATCCAGATGGCAGGTGCTGTACAGGTTGCATTTTGAGGTGATATATTCCTCAGATTCATGAAAGTGCACCTTTGCTTTCAATTCCAAAATCTCTCACAATGGCTCCTTATCAACTATTAGTTCTATGAAGCCATCCTTGTGCTTTCTGAACTGACCTTATCCAGTCAAGGGTAACCAAGAGCTGCAGTAAAAAATGCAAAGGAATAACCAACCCTGGATGTGATGCCATCAATTACAGGGCATATATATGCATTCAGACAGGAACCATATAATAATAATGGAATAATAATATAATGGAATAGAGTTGCCAGTCAGCATGCCTTTGGATTGTGAAGAATTCAGAGTAGTCCCAAAAAAAAACTCCCATGATAAGAATGTGCAAGCTCCACCCAGACAGTGAGTGGCCCAGTCAAGCCTAGTCTTCTTGATTTGTGAGACAGCAGCTTGTTTCGTTACCATTTATTACAAGCTCTTCCTTGGGAATTCCTAGAGCACCTGGTCAGTCAAGAGATAAAATCCTATCAGCATTTTCAGAGTCTGCCTATTGGGTTTACCAAATGCCTTTACCTAGTACAGAACCTGCAGGAGGCTTTCAGAGAAAACTTAACTAAATGCTGGAATCATCTCAGCTAGTTCAACCTGATATTGAGAAGCAGCAGGTCTTCTCTGAGGTCCTCTATTGCTAGGTTCCCATGGACAGAGCAGCTTGGTCCAGAAACTTTATTTTGTCCATATAAAACCGAGATGTCACTCTTTTGGTAGTACACTGGTTGGGACACTGAAAGCTTTCTCTGTGCTCCTGTGTCACCCACATCATCAACACATTCCCTACATGGATTTGCTGGTCATTCTTAAAGTCATCTCTGCCCTCATTTGTGAACAAGACCCTTAGATGATTGAGTGTGGAAACTCCTCCACTTGGGGCTGATGCTCATTGCTTAACTGCAGGGGACAAGCTGCTCTTTTCAGGGAAAGGACCATCACGTCAGATGTGAGAGTTCTAGTTTATATCTTGCTGAGGCCAAGGTAATAACATCATCTTCCAAAAGAAGAGATGCAACCCTTAGGTTTCCAATCTAGATATTCCCCAAGCCTTGGCTGTGTCTTGATATTCAATTCATGAATATCATAAAATAAAGAGAAGACAAAAAAAACCGATGGTGGAGTACCGTACCCATTTGAAAGCTTACAGCTAAATATTAAGTATGTAGGCACATCCCTTACTGCACAGACACAGTGGCAGAAGAACACAGCAGTCTTAGAAACTTTGTGCTTTTGTAGGACTGTCTACAAGATACTATGATCAACATAGTCGTACGTTTTTTTCAAGTACACAAAGCATATATAAAGAGTACTGGCAAACTCCCTTGACCCTTCAAAAAAAGAGTTGGTCCACTTTCCTTATCTAAAACAATTAAACTGTAAAACCTAAAGTTACCTGATCAACATTTACCCGACTACTCTCTAAATGTTACCATCAAGATATCAAAGAGATGAATCTCAGAATTAAGGGCTAACTCATTTTGACTCATAGATAGATAGATAGATAGATAGATAGATAGATAGATGTACAGATCAACCAGTCCCAGCCATGAAGCCTTGCAAGTCCTTTAAAGTTGCCATTGACCTCTTGGTAGCCTCTCTGATCAATGCCCTTCTAGCTCGGTCATCCAGTTTGAATGGACGGCCTGATCAATGTTTTGGTGGTGCCATACACCTTCCACTTCTTAATGATGCTCTGAGCAGTACTCAAAGGGATAGCTAAATCCTCTGAAAACTTTTTGCAGCCTTCTCCTAACTTGAGTTTTTCTACATTTTATCCTGAAGGCCTTTAGATAGCACTTTTCCCAACCATGTTGGTTTCTTTTTCAGAACCTTGTGTTTGATCTGGCAGATGAATGATTGCATCTGATTTAGTTTAAAATGGCACATTCTAAGGATATGATCACTTTACTAAACCAGGCATTTCACCTGTTGATTTTTAATAATGGTCCAATTTTCATATTATACTATGTACATACAGCTAAAAAATTGGATTTAATTCATTTCATTTTCTGGGGGGTAATGTGACAAAAGGTATAGATTTTGACATGGCATGATGACTTTAGGCACTATAGATAGATAGATAGATAGATAGATAGATAGATAGATAGATAGTGATGAGCTGAGGATAGATAGATAGATAGATAGATAGATAGATAGATAGATAGATAGATAGATAGAAAGAACTTTAATTGCCCCCTTTTTAAAGAAGCTCTTTAAATAAATACATACATAATAAATATAGAAAAATAAATATATATACATACACATTATGGTCTGAACACACACCAAAATGATTATAAAGCAAGAAAATTATAAAGAAAGGAAACGTCTGACATGACAGTGCCAGTCCCAGTGAGGCATTATGCAGACATATTGCTGTTGGAGCTCCAGTAGTGTTTCTTGACACACTTCTCCTGAATAATTCATTCAAGACCTTAATGTTAGTGTGTACAAGAGAGGATTGTTCATAATGGCACTCAGTTTTATTTTAACTCTCTGTTTTCCTATGACCTATGACCTATGCACATGTACATAGTGCATCCCATAACTGAGCTTAACTGAGCATTTTCATGTATAGCCTTAATTATGATGAGGATCTGCTTTCGTCATTTTGTTAAGATTCCTTCATATTAGTTAAAAACAGACTGATGTGGAATTCTGATTTTCATTTTTCTTTCCTGTTGTAATAAATGATGACTACAAAAAGCACTAATGATTCAAGAGTGTGTGATGACTGCAGCAGTTCTGATTACTGAGGCACAGAAAGAGAGAGAGAGAGAGAGAGAGAGAGAGAGAGAGAGAGAGAGAGAGAACAATTAAGCAATATAGAGAGAGATACGTGTATTAGTCAATCCGGCTGAAAGCAGCCTACGAAAAGGCCCCTCAGCAGCACAAGGAGCAAAGTTTGAAATTTATTGGGTGTGAATGCAATTAAGCTTACTAATAACAAATAAGAAAAATCAGTACAGAACAAAAAAAGAACATTGTTTTTCTTTTCCAAACGGACAAGCTGTACTCAAGGGGTCATTGACAATGGTTTTAAACACTGTTGTCTCAATAGTCCTCCTCTTGTGCTTCTCAAGGACTGTTGGGGCTCTTCTTTCCACATCTGTAACTAGTGCACCAGGAAAACAAGACACAAAACTTTTACAATTAGGTAACCAAAAGTTCAGGTAGTGCACAATGAGTCTGACATAACAACAATGTCACCACTCTTTGCAGGCATGGTGGTGGAGTGGAGAGGGTTGAAGTAGTTGTTAGTGGTGATAATTGCTTAAAGTAATCAGAAATGTGCTGGGCTTGGAATAACACTTATGTTGTTGAATTTCCCAGTTCCTGTTGTCATCATTGTTGTCTAGAACAGGAGCCGGGATGAAGCTGTCTCAGGTTAAGGTAAGAGCAGCAAAGCAAGGAGTTGAAGTAGTAAATTCGATCCCAAATACCAATGAAGTCCCTAATAGGCAAGCTTTTTTCTTCTGAAATACTTTCGTCAGGCATGAAATTGTTGGATCCGTATCTCAAGGGATTCCATTTCTTCCACGAAAAGCTGTAGCTCATGGTCAGTCATCTAGAAACAAAATATCACCACAAACAAACTTACTGAGTTTGACTGGTGTGACTGGTGGGACACAGCTAAACACAAACATAGTACGGGTTCAGAACAGAGGGTTTTATTATGCCAATACCTCACAAACATTTCTTGAAAGGTTGCACAAACATATCTCCAATCAAAAGATTCATCCTCCTCTTCTTTTCACTCTCCATTAACCTCCCTCCAGCAAGTGTTGCCTTCCTTCCTCATAACTCAGACTCAGCTGGAGGAGGATGGATGGCTTCATTTTATGTTAGACCTGGGAGTACTTCCAATGCCAGGGCATAGCCAATGGGAGCACTTCCAGGTCAAGTGGAAGTCTGGAAAAGTAGGGATCATGAATCCCCACAGCACCCACTAGCAGCACCCATCAGGGCTGACTCACTACACTATAACTCTCATCATGCCCTGCAGGTGTCCACATGGTTACTGAGGTCCTAGGATGCTGCCATCTAGTGGATGGGGGTTGATACTATTCCAAAATAGGAGCTTTTCTCCACTGCTGCTTTGTCTTGTCTTCATGTTTAGGATGGGTATGAGGTAATCCTGCCTAGCACTTATGCTGGGATAAAAATATCGTCCACATGGCGCTCAAATAAACATTTTATTTTATATAGCACCTTCATGTATCTCAAAAACAATAAGTAAAGAGCTATAAGTGCAAATGTTTTTTTACAGTAACATGGGTGGAGACTTCAGTAATGGAAACTGTCACTAGATCTCAATGATCATGTGACCTCTGTTCAGGAAAATTAACAATTTATGGAATATAAATCATAAACCATCAGACATTATAATATTCAGGGGCAGTTTTCTTCAGTTAAGGTAAAAATACTGTCACACGATGGCCCACTTTATGTAAAATTTTAGAGTATGTTCACATTTCATTTGTAATATCTCAAAGAATGGATAAATTAAGTAAATAACATGTTCAGAAGTGGTTGTTTTAAAAATTTTAATCCCTTTATAAAGTTTATTATATTACAAAATAAGACCAAGATAAAAAAAAATCAAACAAAGAAAAGACCAAAATATGGGAAGCTGGCTGTGACTAAAGGAGAAGATGCAGAGAGACATCACAAAGAACTGAAAGTCTGCAATTGAGCCATTCCTTGGATTCACGATTGGCATTAAAGTGATTTTTTATCATCTATTTGAGACTAAAACAGTGGCTCCTACATTTTTGTGTAGACTGAACCAAATTTCTTTCAAAATCTATCTTTACTTACCATCTTTCATTTGATCTCCAAATACATTCTTGATTCGCTGCTGATTCCGTAACACAGAGCCATGCTTGATAGATGAGACAATGCAGATTGGCTCTTATACTTTTTTTAGTGTGAATGTTTTAAACATGATGTCCTGTTTTCTGCTCAATTTTTAACAAAGCATTAATTACATGATTTAATAGTTTCTTCCAACATCTGGGTAGAAAATATAAATAGAAGGGATCGGGACGCATACAGGGCAACCTTTTGGGGTGACAGGCGTACTACTGATTTGCGGACATTATTAACTGCCATTGCAGTTTGGGTCTCCATTAATGTTACAGAAAACTTTGTGGTTGCCTCCCATGCCAGTTTCCTTCTGGTCTTTGTCTGTCAGTTATGGGCAGTTCTTGCCAATGTTATTATCTTGCATAACAACGCCTCTATCTTCTCAGGAAGCTAAGGAGAGCTGACCTCCCCCAGAAGCTGCTGGTTAATTTCTATAGATACACTATAGAGAGCATTTAACTAACTGCATGATGGCCTGGTACAACAGCTGCACAAAGGCTGCTAAAGAAGCCCTGCAGTGGGTCGTAAAAACAGCAGAGGCTATTATTGGGACTGAACTGCCATCACTGGAACTCTCATATCAGACTCGCTGTGTGAGAAGGGCCAAAAACTCATCCTGTAAATTCTTTTTTTGAGCTCCTCCCGTCAGGAAGATGCTTTAGGTCAATCCGAGTACGCACAAACAGACTAAAAAATAGCTTTTCCCATCTGCCATAAACTTTCTGAACTCTGAATCTCCTCAGTCTGAGATCATTTTTTAATTGAACATGTGCAATAAGCTATATTGGTAATGTGCAATATACTAATGTAATATAATGTATAATATGTAATGTACTATTCATTAACAGGTGCAATAACAATTTAAGCTGCTGTACTTTGAGCAATAATAATTTGCTCTGGTTACTTGATCACTTAACACTGTATATGACATATTAGAATTGACTTTTCTTTAAATGCACCTTGGGGCTGTCATAAAAAGTAATTTCATTGTGTTACACAATGACAATAAAGTGCTTGAACTTGATTGGTCTGTGCCCACAGGGATTGTAAGAGGCTCAGATATTACAATCTTTCTCTGATTCATGCTTTTCAGTGTTATCCCTCATGACTTTCTTGATAGGTGCTTAGTGTTGCACGTTTATTTGCCATTCACTACTCAAATAGCAAGCGGCAGTTATTAAATATTCTTGTTGCCAACAGAAAAAGGCCTTGGAAATATCAGGGTGTAAGTTATTCCTTATTTCTAGATTCATTTATGTGTAGGTTAAAAAATTAGTGCAATCAGGCCATTATACTTTTTATTTAATTTTATTTAAAAATTAATTTTTTTGTTGCTTTTAGAGTGTAACCTAACACCATGTAAAATGATTTAATTTAGTTCAAAGTATGTCTGCAAAGGATATAAAAACCAAATGTAAAAAAAAAAATTGTCCAACCACCTGTTTTCTGAACCTTCTCATCCTGTTTCAGGGATGCTGGCAAACAAAGGTTTGTTTTGTCAGTTTTAGGGACTGTGTTATCTTTGAGCAGTGCAGAGTTTGTAAGTCTATGTAAAGCTTTCTGAAATGTAATGATCTGTTATATTGTTGGTAAAACTGTGTTCAAAACTGAAAAATATAGCTTGGGGTAGAAATCTAGATGGGGGCATGAGAAGACGCTACATAAGAAGACTGGAAAAGCTATTGTGAGCAAACAGGAAGGTCATCAAAAAAGTGCAGATATCAGAGAAGTGGACTTGGGTTTCCCTAAATCTGTGGCAATAGCAGTTCTCTCCCAAGTACTTAACTATTAAACGATACTATATGTGGTTTACTTTTATAGATGAAGTAAGAGCTAAAGCCACCAGTAAGGAGTACTATGTGGTAGCTTCAGGACTTGTTGGATATCTTGAACTGTCACACAATACCCACATAGTGACATGGTTATACACAGGGCATCCTGTCCACGATAACTGTGACTCCCTGCTACCCTGTCATGGATTAAGCTTGATTGAAAATATATGATGGGATGAATCATGACTCATGATGGAAAGAGTTTAGGTGGGATGCACTTAGGGTGATGACACCCTAACAAGACATCAGCTCAGCATCAAAAAAAGGAGGAAGAAAAATCTGACATAGACTATAAGCTACACTGTGTCAGCTACAGTACATCTGTGCTTTCGTCCTAATGCAATACAAACCAAGGGCTGTTTTTCACCTGCTCCAGTAATTGGTCTGTTACATCCTCAGCCATGTCAGATATCCATCTATACACAGTGGTGTCTGACAAGGGGACAGTGTCGATTTCACAGGCAGCTTCCTCACCAAGCAATTCCCGAACTATGTCTTTGGTCACCGGTAATATCTGATCTTCTCCAACTGTGTGAGCTTTTTTCACAGTGGCAATGGGATACGACAGCAAAAAAGTGCCCTCTCTGAAACCACTGTTTGCCGTGTGAAAGTGCTCATTTGTTTCACAAGTAGTGCTGCTTTCCTTAGGAAGAAGTCAACATGTTTCCCAACATCAGCTGGATACTTTTGTTCTGGATGTCTATTTTAATTTAGATGGCTTTAGACATTTGTTTGGCAGAATTTCCTGACAAAGAAAGCATTTGGGGTAATCAAGTCCATCCTTTTTCTTAACCAGCACAAATCCAAACTCTATGTATGAAACTTCACACTTTCTAGCTTTAGATTCTGCTTTAGAATATGACTCAGAACGACAAGACGGGTTTTCTTCGGAATATTTCCTTTTTAAAAAACAGTCCACCACTACGCATGTTTTAGCATTCAATGCACTCAACGCACTATGTCCAGCTTTCTTTGAACGGCTCTAACACCACAATGCAATGTGTCAACGTCTATGGTATCCTTCATGTAGCATTTGAAAAACATGTTTATTAATGGGCGTAACTGGCAAGTGCATGAATGAAGTGACGATATTATTAAAACACAAGGTGAACTACAAAAATGCTTTATTATTTACAACTTTTTAAATAATAAAATCTTATGATTTTTTTCCACAGACCCACTGACATATTTCTGTGGACCCCCATGGGGCCATAGACATCAGGTTGGGAACCACTGTCATAAGGGAAGCTGTGGAGTCATGGAGCATCGCCAGTAATAAAAGACTAAAAACGTACTTTATACATCCACTTTGAACCAGCAGAAGTTTCATTATAAGAAAACACACCTTCCAAGTTTACAGCACGTTTGTTAACAGCAAAAGGGATCTGGAAATAATCATTTTATCCCATATTCCTGATATTAATTTTCTTGAAGTAAGGATGCAGTTTTCTATTTGCTTGTGTGAAATCAGTGACTTCTTGGGAGAAGATCTAACATAAATACAGAAGTAAATCAACATGACACCAAACACATGGCAGGAAAAGTTGTGTGTGATTTGGTCTTTCAAGAGGAAACCACGACCCCAGGAGAAAGGAAGACAAGCGTTAAGGTCACACACACAGCTGGCCACCTTTTAAAATGGCTGAATCACATGTTGGTGTTGTTTGAAAATGACATGTATATGCTATTTTACAATCTATATGTAATCAAAGATGCAGCTCAAAGCTTGATAACTTCCATACCTTGAAAAATGGACATATTTGGTAAGTGTTTAAGCTTTTATTTTTTTGGAGGTGCTCCATGCCCTATGGCTTCCATTGATAAACTCCAGGACAAGCTACAATTTTTTTTTTTTAATTTATAGAAGCAGCTTAACTATAGAAAATGCATATACAGTGATCCCTCCTTTATTGCGGTGGTTGCGTTCCAGAACCCCCCGCGAAAGGTGAAAATCCGCAAAGTAAAAACCATATGTTCATATGGTTATTTTTATATATTTTAAGCCCTTATAAACTCTCCCACACTCTTAGAAAAACATTTCCCGCACAGTTATACAGCATAAACCCTTTGTATTCTCTTAGATATTAGGTAAGATTCGTTGAAACTATGTAAACACACTGTTTATATATAGTAAAACCTAAATATTATTTTAAAGATATCGAGCGTCTCCGATATCACATATGTTACAGCCATTACGATAGACAGATTGTTTTGGAGCCATAACGAAGGGCTTAACTACGCACAAAGATAAACACAAAACAGCACAAAAGTTAACTGTTTACACAGCAAAACACGTTGATGCTGAATGAGCGAGACAAGACTTTCTGGTTAACGCAGCGTAATCGAATTCGGCGCTCCGTCGCTGAGCCTTGATGCTGAATGAGCGAGACGAGACTTCCTGGTTAACACAGCATAATCGAATTCGGCGCTCCATCGCTGAGCCAATCAGCACACAGGAACTTAACTGCATGCTCTGATTGGGTAGCTTCTCAGCCATCCGCCAATAGCGTCCCTTGTATGAAATCAACTGGGCAAACCAACTGAGGAAGCATTTACCAGAAGTAAAAAGACACATTGTCCACAGAAACCCACGAAGCAGCGAAAAATCCGAGTTATATATTTAGATATGCTTACATATAAAATCCGCGATAGAGTGAAGCCTTGAAAGTCAAAGCGTGATATAGCGAGGGATTACTGTATATACCATGTTTGTGAACAAATATCTTTGACTTGAAAAATACTGAAAATATCCTTTAAGTACGTCTCAGATGTGCAAGCTGATGAATCAGTTATTGATGGACAAGTATTGGAGGTCAAAGGTAATTTAGGTAGTTTAAGCTGGGAACAAGCACAGCTTTATTACAATAGGCAAATGGATGAAGAATACAACATGACAATTAGGAGCACCAAAAAACAAATGAAAAAGAATGACAATGAATCATACAGTAAATAAGCATTGAATTCTCGTTTTAAGATATCTTTTATTACAGAAAAAAGCCCAAACAAAACCCAAAAAATAAATAAAGAGCAAAAAGCAAGCTCAATCAGGATTCAATGAAAGGTTTGCAAACTAAGTGGGGAATATGGCTGAAACAGTAGCTTGAGAAGCTGATACAAAATATAGAGTAAAACATCACCCTATTCCAAATCAGGCCTCTCTTAAGTTATGAAAGGATCCCACAGATGAAGAAGCAGTTTCAACTTAATATTTTAAAACTAATAAAATAAAGAGTAATAAATGTCTACACAAACAATGAAATATTATTTCAATACAGCAAAGAAAAGATTTCAGTGGTACAAGTTATTGCTAAAGCCATTTCACAGATACCACGCATGACTTTTAAAATCAGAATTATTGTTTTTTTTTCAATATAAATATTCAAAATGTGCAAACGTTACGTGTCAACCCATTCAAGCCAGCTGCACAGTCTTTCTAATCGGACAGAACATTTTCAGTATATAAGAAATAGGAGATAGTTTGGAAAATGACCTTCACATATCACAAATAGCAACTTGTTAACAGAAGCAATGGGCATAACCACATACATAAGAAGGAATCAGTTAGTCACTTAGGTCTGAAAACAACTGGACAGTCAATTTTTTCACATTGCTTAAAGAAGAAGAATAAAAATGACAATTGTGATCTGCTATTAGAAAGTATAATGTGACATGGTCACAGTTCCACCTGACTTACAGGAACTTTCATTTATTTTGCCATTTTGTTTTATTTCAAGGGCAATAACACAGGCCATGCACACATAGCTGAGAATACTCTTTTGTCATGATAGAAGAGGCAGCTCCTGCAACTGGAAAAGGAAGGAAGAAAGAAAGAAAGAAAGAAAGAAAGAAAGAAAGAAAGAAAGAAAG
>JANRMT010062854.1:113816671-113859558 GCA_026402145.1 Polypterus bichir lapradei | reverse complement strand
GAAAGAAAGAAAGAAAGAAAGAAAGAAAGAAAGAAAGAAAGAAAGAATCTTATGTGATTTGTGTGTGCATTTCCAATTTCTGTGCAGAAAACATATTTCAAGTATAAAATTAAAAAAGGGCAGATGTTCACTCCATTAAAGCACATTTCAGAAAGAGAGGGAAACAGTAGAAAACAAAAACTAATATATGCTGTGAAACCTGTGCAAATGCATGTAATGGCACATGGATTAATGCGTTTTTAATTGCAATATTGCTTTCTTAAACTGGATTTACTGATGTGAATATTTTTTTTTTTACAGTGGAAAAAAGATGTTGCTCAAACAATATCTTTTAGGAACTGGAATTTTTAAAAAGATGAACAGAAGTTCAAGTGACAGTGACAATATGTCCTAAATAGAGATGTAACTCTCCACTGATGTAAGAGAAAGGCAAAAGACCATTCAATCAAGCGTGTTGTGAAACTCCAATCCTTGACTATTATCATAACAATGTACATTCACTCATTCCTTTGTTCGTTCATTCATTTCATTTTTTTCATCGGCAATTGCACACATCTGATGCTTCATGGGTCCTCCAGGAACATCTAAATTGTGTTAGTTAGGTTGAAATCTAAGCACATTTCCACTCATAAATGCAGCAAATTAGAAGGCCAAATAAAAGAGGAAAAGAGATCTCTCTTAGAGTTTTGTTCCTGGTCTCAAAATAACACACATACAATAAGGAAACAATCTAAGGTGCCAGTGATGTCATTTCCTTTGGTTCAGTCCACTCTGCCTTCCACGCTGCATCCTTTAAGGTGCCTGCCTAGCTTCTTCATGCACTCAGGTCTGCATTTATTCTTTATAAGGCTTGTGCCAACCATCACACCAGCCCTTTCACCTCCTCACCAAGAAACATTCGCCATCTTCTGAGTCAGTGTGTCAAACGAGAGAGCCAGGCTCACTCAAAACATGGAGAGGAGAAAGACAAAGTGAAGAACTGAGGTAGGTTACAAAAGAGGAAGCGCAACACACATCTCTTTTCTTTTTTATTTACTGCAACAACATCCTAAAACACAGGAAGCCATGTTTGCAGCTATCGTTCAGAAAGAACAACGACAAAAAGTAATGTTTCTTTGAAGCGCACCAGGGATGTCTAATAACATTTATATATTTACTGTACATTTGCTGTTTAAATGGTTATCCTAGAAAACAAAATGCAACTGAAATCATTGTGGCCAACTTTTGGCACATAGGGAAGTCAGGAATATGACCATTGGCTTACTGCCGCCCTGATTCCTGCCTGTCCCAGAAATACTGATATGTCTCTATTTTAAATTATGGGCACTTTTCTTTAAAAAAAATGCAACCACACAAATGATTTTCTTCATAAACAGCAGTCATAATGATTAGCCTTTTCCTTGCACATGTCTTTTTTGTGCTCCTGTATCTTCTCAGTGTCTTCATGGCTCAGACTCTCTCCTACTGGCTTATCAGCAAAAGGCACCAGGAGCAAATGGACACAGCAGTAACACACAACCTGTAGCTCAGAAGATTTGACAATGGAGCTTCCCAACACAAATGTGCAGAAGAAGGGAGCCAAACACTTTTTTTAACTGATGTACACTCCATGGTGTATTTAAAATTCAAAATAATTAACTATCCTCTTATTTGCACACTTCCATTATATATATATATATATATTATTATTTGTCTTCTGCTATTTGCTGAGGTCACACAACACAATGATGTATTTGCTTACACCCCATTGAATTTTTGTAGCATTACACTTGATCTACAGTCTGTTATATTCATATCCATTCCATAAAAATGTAAAAAAATAAATAAGACCCTTCCCACCCTCCAAACAAATGAAAACCATAAAATGAGGAGGAATGAGGAATGTGGAATGCCACTCAAGACAGGAGCAGCCAATATCCAGATCTGCAGAACAGAGGTGCTGTTATTCTCTGTCTTGCATGTTGGACTGTCATTGAAATTGGGGACTAGGTCCCATGTCAGACAGGGGATAAGGCTCCAGGCTCACAGGCCGTGCAATTATTTTAGGGAATCATGGCATCATGATGTCCAAATTGCCCTTTTAGATTTTAGAAATTCACATTTAGGAAGATCTCAAGATTTGTTTTTTTGTTTTAATACATAACAGATATACCAAATGAATGTTTTTCCTTGCTGACAATTCCATTTCTTGCTTCTTTTGTGTGTGTTACCAGTTCATCATAGAGTTTCTGTTAAGAGTCATGAAGAACACCTGGCTACTTCCTCCAGAACGAACTGAAGCAAAGAAAACCTAAAGGGGACAAAATGTCATAACAATATGAAAAGCTTGTTCAATTGTCACTACTTCCAACAAGCATGTGTGCCACATAGTGACAACAAAAATATTTTCTACAAATCACATCATTCACTCATCACACTTCTTTTATGAAGAGGGCCTTCTTTGGTTGACAACAAAATTAAAAAGAAGAATCCATGTAAGAGAATAAGGATTGTTCCCGATACATCTCTTCTTGGTGGAACTGTTTTGGAATCACACCCCTGGGATGACTGCTTGGAGGCTGCACCTGTGGAAATCTTTACAAAGATCACAACCTCTAAATGAGGAAAGAACCACACATTTAGGCAAACTATGTAGTCATTTTGGCCAGCAAATAGAGGAGAGGGCATACCTCGCATAGGTGGACTACAGTACTTGAGCGAAAAATGACGGGAATATCATTCCAAAGACATTTCTTTGAGAAATGGGCTTTGGGGACATCATGGATCATGGAGATCACTGTTTAGAAATAGTACCTACTAGCAAACCCGCGGTGTAGCATACACTGCATCATTATCAATGAGAACAGTCAACATGGCTCACAGCTGCATGTGGACTGTAGCACAGACCAAAGCGAGTGAGGATGTGTTTGGTGACGTGTTGGGGGCGGGCACATGAGCAAGCAGTGTGCATGCCTCAAGAGCGAGGGTGGACGCGGGAGGAGGGTGAGTTTTTAAGTACAAATATAGTTAATTATACCATAGAATGCACAACATAATAGTAAACTAAATGTAAAAATATTGAATAACACTGAGAAAACCTTGAACAACAGAGAAAACTAACACTGCAAGAGTTTGCGCTATAGCGCTACGAACCGCTCGCTAAAAACACTTTTTTTAATGAGTTTTAAGCACAGGGAAAAAAAATGAACATTTGAAAAATCCGTAATTAAATTAACAACCAAGAAAAGTAACATTGCAACAATGAACGTGCGCGCCTGTGTGTGTGTGTCTCTCTCACGCGCCTGTGTGTGTCTCTCTCTCGCGTGCCTGTGTGTGTCTCTCGCGCGCCTGTGTGTGTGTGTCTCTCTCTCGCGCGCACCTGTGTGTGTGTCTCTCTCTCGCGCGCCTGTGTGGGGCTCTGTCGTGCATTTCCCATGACGCGGGAGGAGGGTTAGAGTTGGCGGGTGGGGCTCTGTCGAGCGTTTCCCATGGTCTTAGAGTTGGCGGGCAGGGCTCTGTGAGTTTTCGGGTGTGGTTCTCTGTCTTGCTTGCGCTCGCTGTCTTGCGTGCCCTTAATGAATTATATAAATAGATAAGGATCTAGAAATGTCTGAAAACACCCTTGTGCTTTTTATGCTATACAATTTTATTAGAAATATTCATTAGAATTTAATATTTTTGACTTTTTTTTCTTATTTTACTACATTTTTCAATTCATGTATTGCCTGTCAGTGACATCTTTGGAGATTTGCATCTGTTTGCTGAAAGTTAACACCACATGCATAATTAGGCACCTACATGAATTTGGTGGCACATGACATCATGAATGCCATTTTATAAATAAAATCACGATCTGTTGATGTATATTGTACAAAGATAACCACATTTAAAAAGTGTAAAATTCAGTTAGCACTTAATATGGTAATAAAAGAATACAATGAGAATTTTTTTTCAGTATTGCTAAAAAAAAGAATGATTTTGGTTTTGTTCTTCTGTTTCTGGTTACTCAGTTTTTTATTTTCTGGAAATGACTCTTGCTTTGCCCAATGTTTTAGTTTTTCTATTTACGCCTATAAAAATAATTTTCTTTACATCTAAAGATTTTTCCTAATCTGTAGTCTATTAAATCCTGCAAATTCACTAGGAATTTCTCCTAAGGAATGTCAATGAGGAATGCTTAAAGAAGGGTCCTAGCAAGTGCTACGGTATGTCCATTTGTCCTTTAGTCACCTGGTGGTTTTCAGTTTTCATTTATGCTTTGATTTACCTTGTCATACATAAAAATGAAAGGAATACTATGGTAAAAAAATGGTAATTGTGTTTTTATCTTTATAATGATGACTAAGAAAAATATCTAATGTCATGTTTTCATGAAGAAGGCACATATAAAGTTGTTATCTATCCATCCATTATCCAACCCGCTATATCCTAACTACAGGGTCATGCGGGTCTGCTGGAGCCAATCCTAGCCAACACAGGGTGCAAGGCAGGAAACAAACCCCGGGCAGGGCGCCAACCCACCGCAAAGTTGTTATTAATGGACAGAGAATTCATTTAAAACTGATGTCAGAAAGCATTTGTTTAAAAATAAAAGTCAAGCTCATCATGTACATGAAGCAGAATCCTTGACAAACCTGGATGAGATATTGGAACAACTTGTCCATTAGCCAACCAAATGAGCTTGATGGACTCTTGTTGTCTTATGTGTCTTAAAAACCCACCTATGTTATATTTCAGTTTTTTTTAATAACTAAACACATGCAACAATGACCATTCGAATTCTGAAGGCATTTTAAGCATAACAGTGCCGCATGATTTAACATAAGAGTAACTTCTATCAATGAAGAGAAAAAAGAAACATGTAAAGAATGTCTGGGAATTGTGGGGTTAGATATTCATGGAAGGCTATGTTTAGATCATGAAAAAACTATTATACTTTGGGCAAATTAATTTCCTATATAATTAGATGAGAAATGCCTCAAAGAGGATTCACTACATATCTAGATGAGGTCAAAAAGTGCTACATCTTGCCTGGAGCATTATCTTCAAAATAATGAAAAATGTAAAAGTGAAATATTAAAAAGACAGAAAAAAACAAAGTTTTGCCAGTGTACAGACATCTTAGTTTATAATCCCCAGAAAAGAACAGGAATGTGGCTCACATTGAGTCTACTTGCCTTGTCATTTCTCTCACAGAGGAATTTTAATCGCTGAGCTCGCTTGTGCATGAAAACTCCATCGAGGTGTCCCGTCTCCACTGAGCGGATCTCAATGGCCTTCTCTCCCCAGCCCATGATCTGACTGGAATGGATGTAGGCTGAAAAGATAAAAGGCACAATGAAGACAAAACCTAATGGACTTTCAACCCCTGGTCAACGACTTCTGACGTCACACACCAGCCAAAACCGGCTCAGCAAAGCAACCCAAACTAGGAGGTGATTATTGCAGCAGTTTCTGGTGCATAAACTGAGAAAGTACGTGTGAAAAACAGAAGAGCAAAGAAGAAAAAACCTGGCTTTACATCATGGTTACCTGGAAGAAAGAAACTCCACTGGCAAACACATAAAGAGCATTTAAAAGTTACCTGTGGCTTTAGGTATCCAGGCCCACACAGAAAGGGCTACTGTACATACTGTACAAGTGTATAAATGTAAAGAGGATACAGTCACAATGGTTTACTCTTAAGTTCAGTACTGTCCGTCCAATAAGTGCTTGCCAAACTACTGCAGTCTGAGGTGAGCCGGTCATTGGGCAAATGCACATGCCTAGTCAGACCTGTCTGAATGTCCGCACGGTTTTAAGAAGCATCTATGTGGGCTCTTCATGTCCACTGCAGGAAGCTACCAGGAAATCAGTTGATTGCTAGATGACAAAACCACTTTCAGCACTGCTGATTAAACACATGAACAACAAGATGCTGTGTTTTTGTTCGACTGATGTTTTAGCAAATCTAGTATGCTCTTGATCTAGTACAGGCAATTTTTGTCTATCAAGTAACTTTTGGCAATTTGTGCCATCACATCAGTAAGAAATAAAAGAACAGAAGTTGTCCCCAATCAGGCTGATTCATACCTGCTGCTTAATTGCATGAGCATACTAATAGTGTAATGTGGCATGGTATTTATTCTATATACTGATAGTGGAAAGCAGCTTTATATTTACTCTGTCTAATTAAGCAAACTACAAACTACACATGAGTGGCTATTTAGCTATTTCTCAAAATAACAACTGTGAGCACACCCATCGGAGCACAGCAAAATGAATTTTAACACAAAACCTTGATATATCCATTGATACCCTGTTTATCTGGAGTTGGCCAATATGGTGAGGTAGTGGTTAGCATTTATGCATCACAGATCCAGTATCCCAGGCATGGGTTTTTCTCTGGGCATTCTAATCTTCATTCTAAATCTCCAAAAATATGTTGATTCTAAATAGGCTTTATGAATGAGTCTGGGTGTGTGCGCAAGTGAGCCCTGCAATAGACTGGTGGTCCATCCAAAATTGTTTCCTGCCAGAATAAAATCAGAGTATCCATATTGCTGGATCAGATTAAGCAAATTTGTAAATGTTCTTTCATTTTAGATGTCTGGTTAGTAACACTTAATTAAGAAAATAAACCGCAGAGGACTTTCACGAAAACTAACCAATCTCTTACACATACAAGTCACAAACACTTTTCTTTTACCTGAGTCACCCATGCATAAGATGTAGGAATTGGATTACAGCCTCCTCATGCTTTTAAAATCTTAAAAATACCCCTATGGTATTTTTGAAATACAAAAATATCCAGCTTAACAAGGATAAGTGTCTATCTGTGAGTCCATCTGGTTGCCATGCCTATATTATTCCAAAAGTGAATTACAAACATTTTTTGTAATAAAAGGAATTGAACTGTATTAGAAACATTAACACTGCTTTTACAAATCCCATACCTAATGGCATATACCAGAAACATGTGAATTGCAGGATGCACTGCAGAACGTTAATGCTGAGGTCTACATCAATTACTTAGATTTCCACCAGTCTTGGACGGGTAGCACAGCTAGTCTTTTCAATAAATAGAGAATCTGAAAATATCAATAAATAAAGGGCACCTTCAGATAATCTGGAGGTACGTGATTATTCCTAAAAAAAGAGACAGAAAACTGAATAACAGACAGAAAACTGAATATGTGACATATGAATATTAACCCTATACAAATGTAAAATATTATGCATAAGATGTTATCATATGCATGTGTATAGGCAACAGTTTAATGGCTCAGGTGAAGGTAATAACCCACAGAACCATCAGTTCACGCTCTGGTTTAATGCCATCTCTCTTCCTACCTTCTGGAGAACATAAGCCTCACCACCACTACAGTGTTGAAGTCATTTCCAATGTCTGTCCTCCTCAATCCTCCCTTTCCTGTTAAAGACCTATTTAACCAAGGAGGCCAATGCACTATTTCAGTTGTTTTGAACTCATGTCTGTGAAGATGTCTCCGCATTAGTTTGCATGCTGAAATCTAATATACGGGATTCACCCAGGGTGGTGCTCTCCAGACCTTTAACTTTGTCACGTCTTTTACAATGAAAAAATACTGAAAAAAACACCAAGCAGTCTTGAAACATATCAGGGTCCTTCAAAGTGGCCCAATAGTATTGTAAATGTACTACTTATGATGGGGAGAACAGTTTTTACACTATGTTTCAACTGAGCTAATAATCATTGATATTTTAAGTGACTGGGGATATAAACACAAAAATACAAGATCAAAGGCTTAGATATCAACCTTGCCATCACACTTTTACTCTGGACAGGCACCTTCTTAAGTCTGTACCTCAGTTGCAACAGCAGCAATATTTATACAGCAGGGGGTTATCAGGGCCATTTGATGACATGCTATTTACACTTTTGAACAGTTTGATATTTGAAGTGCACGGTGTTATACTGTAGAGGTTAGTACTGCTAATTTACAGACCCAGCATTTTGGGTTGAAATCCCATACCTTGGTAATGTCTAACAAACTACACACGTTTTCCTCTTTTTCATTTGAGTGTATCTCTGAGTACTCTGGTTTTCTACCCACATCCACAAAGACAATGTAGGTTAGGTTAGCTGATGACTTGAAATAGACCTCACAATATACTGGTGCTCCCTGTCTCTTTCTCTGGAGCTGTTTCCTGCCTTGCAGCCATTGTGACAAGTATAAGCTCCAGCCTGCCACAACCTTAAAATTGTGATAAATGAGTCTGAGATTGTTACACTATGATATCTAAAACTCACACTTTTTAAAAGGCATTGCACTGGGCCCAGGGCAAATCAATGTGCCACAATGAAATAAAAAAAACACCTTTCAAAAATATGCACCTGTTTGATTGCCAACATGTTGAAGGCAAAACACCTCCATCCAGAAAAAAAAATGTGTGAAATTAGTATTATCATAAAAAGCCTCTCATATCTATAAAACCAAAATCAAAAGTTAACTGCTCTGGCATTACGCATGTTACAAAAAGCACTGCATTAAGGTGTGCTGTGCGAGCTCTGCTTGTATCGGTCAGTCATTGTCCCACAGTACAAAGACATGCTTGTATCAATACTGTATATATCTATATATCTACTGTATATACAGTATATAAAAATCCTAAGAGCAACGATTTTATGTGACTTATTATGTCACGTTTCTTGTCACACTTTAAATCGGGCTTATTTTAAAACCTACATATATATGTTTGGTATTCTTTTCAGAATTTAACTTGAATGTGATGTTGTTAGATTTTCAGATTCTTATTCTGTGTTTAAAATATAAACTAAAATATCAAGAAAGTTGTGAGGCGGCCTACTAGGCCGTAACGGGGGGTTGGGCACCAAAAGCGCCAGAGGGGCTTGTACCATATCTTTAAATACAATCGCTTTCTGTAATGGAGTGGCTCAGCTGCGGAATAGATGGGGGTCCAGCGCCCGCCCCTGGGTTTGGTGAGCAAAGTGAGCAATGGGCGGAGCCTCCTAGTATATATACAGTCATATGAAAAAGTTTGGGAATCCCTCTCAGCCTGCATAATAATTGACTCTACTTTCAACAAAAAAGATAACAGTGGTATGTCTTTCATTTCCTAGGAACATCTGAGTACTGGGGTGTTTTCTGAACAAAGTTTTTTAGTGAAGCAGTATTTAGTTGTATGAAATTAAATCAAATGTGAAAAACTGGCTGTGCACAAATGTGGTTCCCATTGTAATTTTGCTGATTTGAATGCATGTAACTGATCAATACTGATTACTTGCAACACCAAATTGGTTGGATTAGCTCGTTAAGCCTTGAACTTCATAGACAGGTGTGTTCAATCATGAGAAACGGTATTTAAGGTCGTCAATTGCAAGTTGTGCTTCCCTTTGACTCTCCTCTGAACAGTGACAGCATGGGATCCTCAAAGCAACTCTCAAAAGATCTGAAAACAAAGATTGTTCAGTATCATGGTTTATGGGAAGGCTACAAAAAGCTATCTCAGAGGTTTAAACTGTCAGTTTCAACTGTGAGGAATGTAATCAGGAAATGGAAGGCCACAGGCACAGTTGCTGTTAAACCCAGGTCTGGCAAGCCAAGAAAAATATAGGAGCGGCATATGCGCAGGATTGTGAGAATGGTTACAGACAACGAACAGATCACCTCCAAAGACCTGTAAGAACATCTTGCTGCAGATGGTGTATCTATACATCATTCTACAATTTAGCGCAATTTGCACAAAGAACATCTATATGGCAGGGTGATGAGAAAGAAGCCCTTTCTGCACTCACGCCACAAACAGAGTCGTTTGTTGTATACAAATGCTCATTTAGACAAGCCAGATTCATTTTGGAATTTGGAGTGATGAGACAAAAATTGAGTTATTTGGTCATAACAAAAAGTGCTTTGCATGGCGGAAGAAGAACACCGCATTCCAAGAAAAACACCTGCTACCTACTGTCAAATTTGGTGGAGGTTCCATCATTCTGTGGGGCTGTGTGGCTAGTTCAGGGACTGAGGCCCTTGTTAAAGTTGAGGGTCAGATGAATTCAACCCAATATCAACAAATTCTTCAGGATAATGTTCAAGCATCAGTCACAAAGTTGAAGTTACCCAGGGGTTGGATATTCCAACAAGACAATGACCCAAAACACAGTTCGAAATCTACAAAGGCATTCATGCAGAGGGAGAAGTACAAAGTTCTAGAAAGGCCATCACAGTCCCCTGACTTGAATATCATCGAAAATCTATGGGATGATCTGAAGCAGGCTGTCCATGCTCGGCAGCCATCAAATTTAACTGAACTGGAGAGATTTTGTATGGAAGAATAGTCAAAATACCTCCATCCAGAATCCAGATACTCATCAAAGGCTAGCTACAAGCTATAGGAGGCGTCTAGAGGCTGTTATATTTGCAAATGGAGGCTCAAGTATTGATGTCATATCTCTATTGGGGTGCCCAGATTTATGCACCTGTCTAATTTTGTCATGATGCACATTGCATATTTTCTGTTAATCCAATAAACTTAATGTCAATGCTGAAGTACTACTGTATATACTAGTAATGACTCTTCTGTTCCAAGAGAGTACACAAAAGGCAATAAACCCATCCACCCCGAAAGTAATTCTTTCTGTATTATCTTAAGTAACTTTAATTTTAAGCATCCTTCTACACATTCTTGTGTTACCTTGCTCTGAGAGCAGCAGCTCTTTGAAAGGACATCACGGTCTACCAGATAAATTAGTCTGCATGCCACGGCAGTCCACATAATCGGAGCTTCTTCATGGTGTTACTGACTTTTAAATTGTAAATTTCAAGTTTTCCAGACATCAGGGATTGCTTGGGGGACTGTTTAATGTGTGCTGTCATGCTGAAAAGCCATTAGTATATAACACAACTCTGTTGCATTTCTAACCCCCCTCACATTTTATTTTTTTACTCTCAATGAAGCTCTTTCATGGCTAATCAGGCATTACTCTATACATGTTTTAAAAATATTTCTACATTTCATGTTATATTGCTTCTGAATGCTTGTGTCATTAAGGGATAAGTTCAGCATTTTTCAAATTGAAGTTATTTGTTAACAATCATAGTATATAGAATTTACCACAAGAAACTCTAAAGATTTTTTTTTTATAAACATTTAAAATATTACACCCCTTTTTGCAGTTTAAAATGTGTTTCAAGGGTCATGAAGTCTAAAATGAAAACTAAAACTTTATAACTTAACCGAATATGAAAATTTTTCAAGCAGAGTGTTATCCAGTATTGATCCCTATCTTAAAATTGCACCAATACTGTAGCACAGTGTATTTGTGTCATTTTAAAAGAAGACTAGCTGTGCACTTCATGTCACTGCTCAACATTTCAATCCCAGGGCTATAGTTTCCTCTAGCATATCCAGTTCACCTTTCCTGACACCGTTACAAGTAACGTTATTGATTGTTGCTGCCCTGATGTGAATTGCTGTCTCTGTTCTGTAAAGAACTAGACAATAATTACCGAAAAAACCTTTCACAATATGTGATGGAGATCATAGACTAATCTGAAAAACTGTTGGTGCTCCAGTTATCTGAAGAATAAATGTTTGCCAAGAAGAAACAATGAAAGTTACTAATCGCTTTTACTCACTCAAAAATGCCATCCCCTGTTGTTCTTTCATTACTATATTTTTAGCAAAAGAAAAACTTGGCATGCACTATAAAATTGAATAATTGGTCTGTGGCAAATTAATCTGTGGTTTCAATCTTTTGTTTTTTCTGCCTTTTTTATTTCTCTAATATTTTGTATCATGCATGTATACAGCATGCCATATGAAGTGTGTAATGCTAAAAGCTGACTGGCATTTTTAAACTTTGTGGCCCTGGCTCTTTCAAAAATCTAAGACTTTGATACAAAATGTAATATACTGTAATCAGTACAAAAAGTACAGCGGAACTCTTATATGCATGCTTGACCAACATGCACCATGGTGGCACCTAGCATGAATCTCGTTTTACAGGCTATATATAATATACCAACACAATGTAATAGGACGAAAAGCAGCTCTTACTATAATCACCCCATGTCTTGATTTTAATTAGATAAAAACAAAAAAATCACGAGGAATGTTATCACCATGATTTTCATGCAACTCTGAGTAATTAGTACACAGAGTTTCCATACTGGAGAAAAGAGAAGATAGCATAAAGTGGAAGGAGCAAGTCACAGGTGAACAGAACAATACTGGAAAGCTTAGGGGAAGCCCTAGAAACTTCAACTTGAAAACTGAAAGTTTCCTCAGATGTAAGCAAATGTCTGCAGACTGCCTATTATCCATATCTTGACTCACCTACTCACAATATGCCATTACAGCATTCACTTATGTTAAGAACAATGGGTGCCAGGCAAAGAAGACACCTTTCAAGTGACCTGTTGTTTCTCTGTGCCATTGTTATTACTTTCAACTCAAAAGAATATCACTTGGGTTACTAATGTCCAGAGAAATGGACATATAAAGGACAAAACATTAAAACATTAAAATAAAGAAACCAATATGTTCATCCATACAATAATGGAACAATGTCATAACAAAATATCCCATTAAATAGTAAAACCCACTTTTTGCATTAAAATGAAGAGAAATGATTGACTTTTTTCTTCCATACATTAGTAAGTCTTGATGAGAATATCATGTATAGTTTAGGGAAGATGAAGGTGATTGTTTCCATCCTGTTTATCAGTTATGCAGCAGTTTATATCACACATTTTTTCGCTGTATACACCATATGCACATATCCTCTTCATGAAACAATCCAGTGGACGATTATCCTTTGTGTTGTGTGCTAACTGTGGGCACTTTATTACTTCACTTCTTGGAACGTGTGACTTAAACTGAAATATTGTGAATACATTTCATTTTTCCTGCATAGTTTCCTGCAAAAAATATGCTGTTTTTCTTTGTATTTAATGAGGCATAATGTTTTGCAATAGTTCCACTCTCTTTGTGTATAAACATATATAGAATACAATAAGTCAACTAATGAGTGTGCTTTATTTAAGTCAAGTCACAAGGTAGTTGGCATCTACTGGAAATGGATGCAAATCAGGCATCTGACCCGACTGATCATGTATTCAGAGAGTGGTGAGCTCTTTTACATACCAATAAAACTGGCATAATAGTCTCCAGTTGAAGCCATGAGAACAAAATGAACTTGCATGTTAACATAGTTGAGCCCCATTGCTGGAAACTAAATACATGTAATGATGAAGTCACGAGGAAGCAAAATTTACCTTTTTCTTTCAAGTTTTTTAACATGAAAACATTACTTATGTGACCATTTTATTAGTTTTACCATTGCCATGCTCCTTTGAGAAATGAAAAGTACCCATGCAGGATGTGCCTAGTGCATGTGACATAGGAGGTCAACATAATAATATTATTAACTCCAAAGGCTATCTTTCCTTTACAGATAAAATTGTGTTTGAACTCTATGAATCTCAGCTTTTTTGAAGTTCTGTATGCCTCCAGTATAATTTCTATGGTGTCACAGTAACTTCACCTCTTTGACGAAAACACTTAGCAAACTCTAATGGACAGCAAATGTCTAGATGCATTATCATCTTTAGTGGCAAATGGCGGCTAGAGTTTATTTCACACATTTGCAAAGAGTTCTACTTTCCCTCCCAAAAGTTGTATTATTTCCACTAGTAAACACACTGGTACATAATTTTGTTGACGTACTTACTAAAGAAGCCCACATGGAGACCCTCCCATACCATTATGTGGTACTATATCAAATAAAATGTATCCTCACCTTAGCACCTTTTTTTTTTTTTTTTTTACTGTCTTCAGTGTTGTCTTTTTTCATTTACAGTTCAAGGTACTGCTGCAACATGCTGCTCGTGGATCTTTGCTAGGTTCCTAATGGAACTGGATTTGTTGATGTATGTGTATATATGTGTAAGGAATTGCACCTACCAGTGGATTGTGAAAGTCAACCGGCTGAAAACAAAAGGAGCTTATTAAACCTACCAACAGAGGTGGGCATCTCTCCCCATTGAAGCACCACGTCTTTAGTGATCCTGCCGTAAGTGTTCACATAGACACCTTCGTCTTCATAACACAGAAGCATCTCCATTCCGTCAGTCTTGGGGAGGATCACAATGGCATGTGGGGTGATATTGCTCTGAATCTGGGGGAGGGAACATTGTAAATAAGGCTCTGTAAAAAAAAAATCTCGATGCACAGCAGAAATGATGAGGCCATACTGGCAAGCCATCTTATCTTCCATTGAGTTTTCTTCTGAGAAACTGCTGCAACAATATTTGCCCCCACTCATAAGAAAAAAAAAAATCAGAATTATAGTAATTGCAAATATACGACCACGATGAAATAAAGGCCAGGAAAGGTATTTTCTGGTTGCTTTGTTTAGCTGCTAAGAAAGTGTTTAATGATTTAGGTTTGTCAAAGGTCGTAGATCGGGGAGGCACACTTAAGCAATTTCCAGGTTATCATTTTCTCTTTTTAGTTAGACGTTAGAGCACAGAACTGTAAAACTATCATGTAAACAATTTTTTTTTAAAAACATATGGCCTAAAAAAGAGACAAAGAGAGATTTATGGAGAGAGAGAGAAAGAGAGATGGGGACTGCAGTGTGTTCTGGCTTTATTTTTACTAAACAGCTGCATTTGAGAATGAAAGGTGTTTACCTTGGGCTTTTTACACCATAATGCTTAGCAGATAATCGTGTGTCTTCTGTCATCTTAACTTACATGAGATGGAATGTAGATATCATAGGGATTCCCTGAATCCACATCAATCACATGAAAACCCACGCTTGACCCATAGATAACCTTTAACCTTTGACCTTCTTCCACAGTTAAGTCAACAAGTTGAGGTTTGTGCTGCAGATCTGTAAAAGACTGAAGGGGGACAACAAATCACAGATTGTATAAATATTTGAGATACGAAACTTGGCCTTTTGTATCAGCCTTATAAAGACCATCTCAGTTCTATCATTTAACTCAAGGTGATGCAAAGCAAACAAATGAATTCTACCTATTTAATAGACAATGTGTTAGATTTGCCAATACAACAATGACATTAATTAAAGGAAGCAGACCACTTCATAGGACAAAAACCCTAAACAAAGATATGTTATATTAAAATCATTCAGCAATATTACTTTCTGCGAAACTGACAAATATGCTGTAATACAGTAGAATAGAATTTTTTTTTTAAGAGCGACTGACCTATTCATTTTTTTATCTTACTTACATATTTTTTACTTGAAGATGTATTTCACAGGATGCATATTGCATTTAGGTGTATTTTATGTTTTATTGTTGCTTTTGTTAATTTTGAATGATCATTTCTCATGTCTTTATGTTATTTCTCTTGGTTTTATATGTAATGTTTAAACTATGTTCTGTTTCTTTAAATGTCCTGTGTTCTTTGTGGGTGAAGCCCCAAGGGGTTGGACCACCCTGACTTCATCCTACTATTTAAACTAAGTGCAATGGCCTAGGAGTTGGAAACATTCTTTTAAATGAGTTTTTTGTTGTAGGTATCACTGTTTTTTTGTTGGATTTCTTGGTTATTGTTCATCTCTGGCTTTCGTTTTAAAGAACTGTCATTACTAGACTTTGTTATGGGACCTTGTTTATTTAGGACTGCTTTTTAGGCAACTCCTTTGTGCTGTTCTGTGCTTAACAGCTTTGCTTTGTATTTTGAAATTTTTGTGAATAAATCCTTACTTAATGAACATTCTTTTCCATCAAATACAAGCTAAAGGTTCATGGTTTCCCTTCTAATTGTTAGGCTTTGGTTATAAATTTTGAGATATCTGTAGTTGTTTGGTCAGTTTCTCATTTTTGAGTTGATCCAGCTGAAGTCAGTAGGTTGCCTTGTGGCCTGGATGAAATCAAGGTTGCTTCTGCCGGGTAGATCAGGTTGGATTCTTGCCTGTTTCCTAGCCTCTTTTTGCAGGCCTCACCTTATTTAACTTTAGAGGAAACTCCAATTCATAACAGTATAATATTATGATTCTATTATTTTCTATAATTTATCATGAATTCATTTAGCTTTTATTTCATGTTCTGTTTGTCTCTTTTAGGAATACAGTGGGATGCAAAAGTTTGGGCAACCTTGTTAATAGTCATTATTTTCCTGTATAAATCGTTGGTTGTTATGATAAAAAATGTCAGTTAAATATATCATATAGGAGACACACACAGTGATATTTGAGAAGTGAAATGAAGTTTATTGGATTTACAGAAAGTGTGCAATAATTGTTCAAACAAAATCAGGCAGGTGCATAAATTTGGGCACCGTTGTCATTTTATTGATTCCAAAACTTTTAGAACTAATTATTGGAACTCAAATTGGCTTGGTAAGCTCAGTGACCCCTGACCTACATACACAGGTGAATCCTATAATGAGAAAGAGTATTTAAGGGGGTCAATTGTAAGTTTCCCTCCTCCTTTAATTTTCTCTGAAGAGTAGCAACATGGGGGTCACAAAACAACTCTGAAATGACCTGAAGACAAAGATTGTTCACCATCATGGTTTAGGGGAAGGATACAGAAAGCTGTCCCAGAGATTTAAGCTGTCTGTTTCCACAGTTAGGAACATATTGAGGAAATGGAAGACCACAGGCTCAGTTCAAGTTAAGGCTCGAAGTGGCAGACCAAGAAAGATTTCGGATAGACAGAAGCGACGAATGGTGAGAACAGTCAGAGTCAACCCACAGACCAGCACCAAAGTCCTACAACATCATCTTGCAGCAGATGGAGTCACTGTGCATTGTTCAACCATTCGGCGCACTTTACACAAGGAGATGCTGTATGCGAGAATGATGCAGAGGAAGCCTTTTCTCCGCCCACAGCACAAACAGAGCCGCTTGAGGTATGCTCAAGCACATTTGGACAAGCCAGCTTCATTTTGGAATAAGGTGCTGTGGACTGATGAAACTAAAATTGAGTTATTTGGGCATAACAAGGGGCGTTATGCATGGAGGAAAAAGAACACAGCATTCCAAGAAAAACACCTGCTACCTACAGTAAAATATGGTGGTGGTTCCATCATGCTGTGGGGCTGTGTGGCCAGTGCAGGGACAGGGAATCTTGTCAAAGTTGAGGGACGCATGGATTCCACTCAGTATCAGCAGATTCTGGAGACCAATGTCCAGGAATCACTGACAAAGCTGAAGCTGCGCCAGGGCTGGATCTTTCAACAAGACAATGACCCGAAACACTGCTCAAAATCCACTAAGGCATTCATGCAGAGGAACAAGTACAACGTTCTGGAATGGCCATCTCAGTCCCCAGACCTGAATATAATTGAAAATCTGTGGTGTGAGTTAAAGAGAGCTGTCCATGCTCGGAAGCCATCAAACCTGAATGAACTACAGATGTTTTGTAAAGAGGAATGGTCCAAAATACCTTCAACTACAATCCAGACCCCAATTGGAACCTACAGGAAGCGTTTAGAGGCTGTAATTTCTGCAAAAGGTGGATCTACTAAATATTGATTTCATTTCTTTTTTGTGGTGCCCAAATTTATGCACCTGCCTGATTTTGTTTGAACAATTATTGCACACTTTCTGTAAATCCAATAAACTTCATTTCACTTCTCAAATATCACTGTGTGTGTCTCCTATATGATATATTTAACTGACATTTTTTATCGTAACAACCAACGATTTATACAGGAAAATAATGACTATTAACAAGGTTGCCCAAACTTTTGCATCCCACTCTATAGACAGATAGATAGATAGATAGATAGATAGATAGATAGATAGATAGATAGATAGATACTTTATTAATCCCAAGGGAAAATTCACATACTCCAGCAGCATACTGATAAAAAACAATATTGAATTAAACAGTGATAAAAATGCAGGTAAAACAGACAATAACTTTGTATAATGTTAACGTTTACCAAGGGGTGGAATTGAAGAGTAGCATAGTGTAAGGGAGGAACGATCTCCTCAGTCTGTCAGTGGAGTAGAGCAGTGACAGCAGTCTGTCACTGAAGCTGCTTCTCCGTCTGGAGATGATACTGTTCAGTGGATGCAGTGGATTCTCCATGATTGACAGGAGACTGCTCAGCGCCCGTCGCTCTGCCACGAATGTCAAACTGTCCAGCTCCATGCCTACAATAGAGCCTGCCTTTCTCACCAGTTTGTCCAGGCGTGAGGTGTCCTTCTTCTTTATGAATATGAATTCATACTAATTAATGCTAAAAACTATTATTAAAATACTTCAAATACTTAACATCTTATCTTGATGCCCTTTTATTTTTATGGGTTCCATCATTTTGGGCTTATTTTGTGTATTGTTGCTAGCCATGTTGCTATTAAGGAGGTTGCAACCCATGGTGGTTATAAATTTAAAACTTTGTGAGTGCTTGTATTAGTTATTCAATGTTCATGGTTTGAGAAATTTATGCCACGATAGAAATTAATCATTCAGCTATAAGAAATTAGTCACTCCTAAGAAGTGAGAAAATAATATTTTTTTAAGAACAGGTTGGGATACCTAAATTTTGGTTTAGATATGACTAATGTTGAAAATACAAGATATCATTTCATCCTAACTATAGTATGATATGAGTCCACTGTGAAGTACCATACACAACTTCTTAAAATTCATAAAGACATAACAAAATTATATGTATCTCCCTATTTCTAAAACTGTTCCAGAAATTATAAATTAGGTTGAGGCACAAAAAAGTCACTTTGAGGAAAGTCACTTCTGACTATAAGTGCAGCCTAATGTGGTAAGGCAAAAGTTTAACACTAATGACTCTATGTCAAATAATACAATTTTTTTTAAAAATTATGAAAAAAATGTATTTTTTAATTTTTAATAAATTATAGCAATGCATTTTTGTAAGCTGATGCAAAAACATAATTCAGTATAGCAGTTATACTATACAATGCCTTTCTGCATCCCCAACTTTTCAGTTGTTATCAACTTTTCTCACAATTCCTCCCTGTGTGGATAGCGCTTTGAGTACTGAGAAAAGCGCTATATAAATGTAATGAATTATTATTATTATTATTAAGATTTTTGAAGCAACAAAAGTTTCGATATAAATAAACAGGCCTTCAATATTTGCAATGCATGTCTGTGACAACAAAAGGGATCTGGAAATACTTCTGGTACTAATTTTCCTGAACTAAGGATGTGTTTTCTGTTTGCTTGTGTAGTAACAGTGACTTTAGGGGAGGAGTTCTCACATAAATATGGAACATACAGGAGGAAGTTTATTGTGATTTCAAGAAGAAACCATTATCTGGGGAGGAGGGGTCAGGGGGTGTAAGGTTTCTGCGGAGGGAGACAAACACTGTGGAAACATGCACAGCTGCTTGCTCTTCTTTTAAAATGGCTGAATTTCTTAATATTAATGGGTTTTTTTGTTTGACAATGACGTATATAAACTATACAATGTGTGTGTAATCTTAAGACGCAGATCAATGCTCGATAACTTTCTTGGCTTGAAAAAAAAAAGTATTTGGTAAGTTTTTAAGCTTTTATTTTCAAGTTGTGCTCTTTCCCCCGTAACTTCCATTATAAAGCACCAGTGTAGGAAAAATATTTTTTAAAACTGATAGAAAATGTTTAGCTTTAGAACACTGTTTTGCATGGCAAAATGATGGTGGCACACATCTGAATATTCCATCTTTGGCTCAAGATAGCACCAAAATCTCTGCCACTCTTTTCCCTCTGTATAGTGGTGTATACAAGACTCTTCAAGAAAGACTTTAATATGAAGACATGTGCTTTGCTTTGTGTACTTTGATTCTCTTTTTGTGTTTTGCCACAGTTACTCCTCTTCACTGATCAACAATGTTTTTTAACATTTTATTGAATTCATTAAAAGCAAGTAACTTTCCATACAAACAAGTCAAACTTGCCAAAACTAAATTCAAATCCACCCCCACCCATGAGAAAGAGAGCTCGGCTAACAGCCAGGGTAAAACTTAAAGAGTAGCAAAAAAGGGGAAGAAAATCCTTTTGCCCAATATAAACGGTTATTCTAAAATGTTATTGATTAGATCCTGCCAGGTTTAAAAAAAGTTTTGTACAGATCCTCTAAGTGAGAATTTGATTTGCAGGTTGGATCTTGCCCTGGAAACATTTTGGACAATTTTAAAAGAAACAGATGTGCTCGATAAAAGATTGAATAACTGTATGCTTTGTGCATATGGAGCTCGAACGAATTCTGTGCGTGGCTGCCTTCCACTCCTCTTCTGAAATGTTGAGTGAGAGATCCTTTTCTGACTGTACTGTGGGATCTTTGAAAGGGAGAGACTTTAAAATGTTTTTATACTGTATATTACAGAAACACTGTCGGAATCCACAAGACTGATCAATATTTCTTCCATAATAGAAGTAGGTTGGAGGTGAGGAAAATTGGGCAGATTTTGTTTAGCAAGGTTTCTAATTTGGAGATACAGTGTTGTATCGTGTTACCTATAGATTGATACAGGAGAAAGTAGGGTGAAATGACACCTTTTATTGGCTAACTAAATTACAAATGCAAGCTTTCGAGGCAGCTAAGACCCCTTCATCAGGCAAGGTGTAACAAAGAAACTGAAAAATACTATTGGGACAGCAAAGTAATTTGGGGGTAGTGAAAGAAATGTGTTGCTGGAAAGTAAAATTTGGAGTGTAATTTTTTGTAGGATGCAAAAACTTTCAGACTTTTTTCTGAATGTTTTTAAGTTTTATTTTGTTTACGTTTTATCATTATTTCTGTGACTTCATAGCATTACCATTTTGGTTGATTGTTTTTTTCATTTCCTAGCAAATGAAATCCATTGTTGGTCATGTGGGCCTGGTGTTTCTTGACACATACGCCAATCAGCCACAACATTAAAACCACTGACAGGTTGTTATGGTCAAGCCAGGGTCCGTTCCCTGGCTCCTGTTTACATTGCTTCTGTTAGTCTTCTATGTGTTCTTTTTATTATTGTTCAATGTTTTTTTTTATTTTTTATAATATTGTTCTGTTCTTTTATTATTTGACTATTCATTTAATATCTCTTTTTGTTGTTTTACTTTTTATGTAATTTCTATGTGTGAAAATTTGTTCTCTCATGTTCCTTGTATTTATTGGGTGTTTGCCCAAAAGGCGGATCCACCTGGGCATCACAAATGTGAATGTGCTTGGTAGTTTTGAGAGTTCTCATTTTGATTATTTGATTCTTTACATATATTGGATTTTTTGATTTCTGCTTGTGTTTTAAGGATTCTTATTTCTGTGTTTTGCATTGGGACTTATTTGCTCAGGATTGCATTTTACTGTAAGAAATACCTTTCTACCACCTTTTTTGGTATTTTTGGAGTTTTTTGTTATTTTTGCAATTTTCTTAAGAAATTTTCATATACAAGGATTCTAGTGAGACTTGGCTCTGTTCATATTAGAGTTTTATAGTTCTCCCTCTTGTGATACGTATTCTGGGATATTTAAGACTGTCTCTGCATTGTGAACTTTAAAAACCTGCCCTAAATTTGGAGACCTAGACAGGCCTGAAGCCTCCAAATTTCCTAAGGTCAGGATCCCCTGGGGTGAAACCTATTTTGGGAGCAGACCAGATTAAATTCTGACCTGTAATTTGATGATCTCTTTCTGAGCCCACCTTTTGCCATTTGTGTGCTGTTCAATCATTACACAGGTAAAGTGAATTACATTGATTAACTTGTTACAATGACTCCTGTCAAGGGCTGAGATATATTAGGCAGGAAGTTAACAGTCAGTTCTTGAAGGTGATATTTTGGAAGCAGGAAAAATTGGCAAGTGTAAGGATCTGAGGGACTCTGACAAGGGCCAAATTGTGATGGCAAGATGACAGGGTCAGAGCATGTAGAAAATGGCCAATCTTATTGGGTGTTCCTGGTATGCAGTGATTAGTACCTACCACAAGTGGTCCAAGGAAGAAGAACCACTGAATTGGTAACAGAGTCATGGGCTCCCAAGGCTCTTTGATGAGAGTGGGGAGTAAAGTCTAGCCCCTCCTGATCCGATCCCACAGAAGAGCTACTGTAGCTCAAAATTGCTAAAAACGTAATGCTGACTATGATAGAAAGGAGTCAGAACACACAGTCATTGCAGCTTGTTGTGTGTGGGCCTATGTAGCCTCAGACCAGTTAGGGTCCCTATGCTGACAGAGGTTTTGTGATGTCCATGCTTCAACAGGTCAGAGCTGTTTTCGTGGCACAAGGGGGAACTATATAATATTAGGCAAGTGGTTTTAATGTTGTGGCTGATCTGTGTTGAGTAAAAGATGGCCATGCAATATAAACAGGAACATGCAAACATTAAGGCCATCAGTGTAACATGTATAATAAATATATTATGGCCGGTACAATGATACTTAATGCAAAAAGTAACTCTATAACCACATAATCACATATAAATTAAAAATAGTAGGGTAATACAGATACACATATTTCTAAATTTTCTTTATACCATTCCATTTCCTTTTAAACACATGATGAATGCATTATTTGATTAATTAATTTTAATAATAATAAAAAGTATTGAATATTGATCATTTCAGAAATAGAAAAGAATAAAGAAGGCCAAAGTAAATGTTACACAAATATTATTTGTTTTTATGCTTTAATAAATAGGAACATATTTCAAGGGCAGGCATTATGCTCACAATTCTGCTCTCTTTCTGTTCATGGATTCCTAAAATACAATAATGACCCAGTAAAATATAATTACAGCACCCACATGTCCAGCTCAAATTTATCATGGTGGAGAAAAATTCACAGAATTACAATGCTATTTACAACCGGTGTAATTCAGATTATATTGCTTATTTTGAAAATCTCAGAAGTGTGTGTATGAGAGAATGCAAAAGGTACAAGCACCCAATTACAATTTGCAAAAGTAAGGAATTAATCCACTAAGAACCAGCTGGCTGTGCATTGGCTGTTAATGTGAGTGACAGCTAGTAGAGAAACTCAAATCAGAAGCTATTAAATTAGCTATTTGGCAAGAAGAAGGCCTTCTTAAGCACAAATAGTGTTGGAGAGCTATACATTTATTTAGTGAATAAGATATCACAAATGAAACACTTGCTGAATATGAAGAAATAAATAGATACTGTTAAAGGTATGTTTTGCAACCAGCAAAAAAGTGCAATTTTAATCAAAATGCCTGCAACGACATATGTGTGTTTACTATAATGGTGGGAAAACATGCAACTTTTTTTATCAGTAAAATGATTACTAAAAGGCCGATGCTAAATAACAACTTCATTTGCTTCAGCTGTGCAGTATAAAATTTCTTAAATGGTGAAGCAAAAAAGATATAACCTTCACAAAAATGTGCAGTAGTAAAATTACACCTGTTTTCTGACCAAATTACCAATTGGGAATCCCCATCCACTCCCCAATGGCCCCTCTCTGGAAAAAATATATGCAAACAGTCCTTCAGCGTAAACAGTTTTAAGAGGGTGTGCCACTATGGCATAGTGCATATCTGACTATGCTGGACAACATCAAGTAAAGAGGCCCAAATTAATTTCTTATCAATTCTTTAATCGAGGTAAGGATGAGACTGTTGTCAATGCACTGGATTTGCAATGACTTAGCTAAGTCAGCTGAAACAAAATCAGTAGTGGAGAAAGGCAGATTGTGTGTGTATACACTGGTGTTCCAAAAGAGAAGTGTTCTTTATATGCACATACATAAAGTGCACTGGGTACCATGTACTTCAATTAATATGCAAAGCCTAAATGGCAAATCAAGCCCTGACAAAAGCATTAGATTAGATATAGTGCAATACATAAACTTTGGAATTGCCATACCTTAAAAGCCATGAACTTGTGGTAAGGTTTAGGTGCCCAAGCATAAATTTCCACAGAGTTCTTCAAAGCAATAACCAAAAACTTGATTCTCTCATATTTCACTGTAATGAAAAAGAAATTTGTAAAGTTTTCCATCTCTGGGGATGTGCTCAATGCACCTTGCTATGCTCACACCAGACTCAATGAGACATACCAACTTTATAATGAACACAGCCCTCCAGCTCCCCCACCGTGATCCAGCCTTGCTTCTTTTCTACTTCAGGGTCATTGTGCAGAATTCTGTTTCTCAACCAAGAGAGGTAGTATACCCTTAGTTTATTTTTCTTTCCTAAAAATACATGGAAGTTATTTACAAATTGCATTCATTTATAAACAAAAAAGACATTTTGTAATAATTTTAATAAAGATACCCAATCCTAAGACACATTATAATAAACAGCTATAAAAGGTTATTTATTTTATTGACTTTTAAATTTCCATAAGTCACTCATGGTCACAAAGTGAGTTTCAAATTTATGGTTGACACTCTGAAACATGAAAGTGTTATTTGGGGCCAATGTGAACGAGTCGCTGTTAATGATCGGGCAGTATATAGAAGTGATAAAAAAGACTAATTGGATTTCGGGCTACATAGTGTCAGGTCTCTTTTGGAATGTTTTATTCAGTTTTGGTCTTCATATTGTAAAAAAAAAGACACAACATCATTAGGGAAAACCCTGTCAAGATTTATTCCAGAATTGAACAATATGAGCCACCTGGTAAAACTGAAGAAGTTGAATTTTTTCAGTTTAAGCAAGTTGAGATTAAGAAGTGCACTTTTAAAAATAAAGGTGGCCAAGTGCTTCTTCAGAGCAATGCCATAGAGGGAACTATTTTTGGTTGCCAAAAGACCCATCAAAAAGAAGGTTCCAGAATGAATCCTTAGTTGTTTAGAATCATAACTTGCCCCATACCTTAAATAACCATGAATAAATGGTAACAGTTTTGTGAAATACCAATAGGTCATGCTTTTAAAAGGACTCTTAATGTATAAATAGCACAGGTTAAGTGCTTTTTATAAGTCTTAACCTGTTAGTGTCCTATTAGGTAGCCTAAAATACATTGAATATTTTACTTTATTTCCTACATATTAGGAAGTTTTTCAAAGCATAAAAAACAACTTCATATGCAAAGTACCTTTCCCAGAATAAATGGATGCTTTGTCAAGCAGTGGCTCAACAAGGAACCACACAATCCAGTATGAACCGTAAAGTACCATTAAAGAACCAGTATTTGTAAGAGTGTACACGTGATAGAAATGTTTAAAATTATGAAGGTGATTAGTATGATGAATGCTAGTACTAAAAACTAAACGTTTTTAAATAAAAATATGGGGATAAGGGCAGAATTTAGTTTAGGAAAACAATTATGTAGATGTATGTATATTAGAAAGAATTTTCTCAAGCAGAGGAACATAAAATATGTAAAATAAGTAATGAAATGGTACAGTCTGTGGTGGGCTGGCGCCCTGCCTTGGGTTTGTTTCTTGCCTTGCGCCCTGTGTTGGCAGGGATTGGCTCCAGCAGACCCCCGTGACCCTGTAGTTAGGATATAGCGGATTGGATAATGGATGGATGGATGAAATGGTACAGTAAACAGTAGTACCTTAAAATCTCGATTTGACAATATTTTTAAACATTTAATGAAAAGGGATTAGCTTATGGTCATCAAAGGTTTTCTTATTATATTATATTATATTATATTATATTATATTATATTATATTATATTATATTATATTATATTATATATTCTTGGTCTCCATGCTACATTATCTACTTAGAAAAGTATGTTTATAATAAAGGCAACTATTGAAATAAGGTTTTGCTTAATAAAGTTGAAGATGAAAATAAGATGATTTTTATACAACTGCACACATTTATTCATTTCCTTTTGAGGGTAAAGTTAAGTTAATAAAAATGGCTACTTTCAAATGTCCATAACACCAGTATGCTATGACATTAGCCCACCATGGAATACAGATTTAAGAAAAAAATATTCACTTCTGTAAAGAACAGCAACAACATTTATTTATATAGCACATTTTCATAAAAATTGTGTAGCTTAAAGTGCTTTACAAGATGAAGAAAGAAAAAAGAAAAAATATAAAAATAAAATTAGGCAATACTAAATAACAATGAATAAAGTAAGGTCTGATGGCCAGGGAGGACAGAAAAAAACAAAAAAAAACAAAAACAAAAAAATCTCCACAGGGTTTAATTTTGTTTAATCTAACGTGTTGTATGGTGAGGTATAAAAATTTGTAGATTATGCCCAAATGCTCATACACAGGGTGACAAGGTGTATTAATGATCATTTATATTAGGAAATACAGATATTTATTTAAAATAAGAAACTGTTTTCATTTGACAAGCAATGTACATACCTGATATTGTCACAAGAACATTAAGCCCTTCCAGGACATCCATCTGTTGAAAGCGCCTCCTATTGATCAGGTTGTAGACTTTCCCTTGACCGCTCCTGTCCAGCAGCATGAGTCCATTTTCTGTGCCAACAAGTAGGTTTACTCCTAAAAGAAAGGAAATATTCAGCAAGAGGTGGTCCTCAGCATAACAAAGATCTTTGGAGAAAACTACCTATAGAATACAATTTCATGTTCCACTCTCTGTTTTAATAAACACTGTTTCTTCCTTTGTAAGAATTTAAATCATTGTGTTCTGTGAATGAATTCAATCATGAATAAATCTAGAACTTTTAAATATTTCATTAAAAGAATAACATTGTCTGAACAAAAAAGATTAGGAGGATTCATTTTGAGTCATTCATATATGTTCAAAACACATGTATTCTATCATAACATTGCAAAAGGCACAAACGTATTCTAGGAGTATCAGACACATGTCAGGAGCCAGTCCTGGATATGTTATATGCCCAACCAAACTACTCTCCAGCCATTTTATAGTCTTACAAGTCTTTGGATTGTGGCAGGAAACCAGAGAAATAGAAAGAGGTCCACAATGTCAGTTAATGGTTTAGGATTCAAAGCCCGGGAGCTGAAAGGCAGCAACGATAAACCCTAGTCATTTATGGTGCTTTTATTTTTAAACAATCCTGTTAAATTATTTGTTGCAAAAAAAAAAAATGTTAAAGCAGATGAGTTATATCAAGTTAAAACTGTTATGCTAGATAAGCTGTGCAGTGTATTTTCCATTAACACAACCATTGTACCATGGTTTACTTATCTTCTTTATTTAGTAATATGAAATCACTATGTGTAACTGATCCACTTACAAAGTTTTTAGGCATAGTTTTATTATATTATATAAAATAACAAAAATGTCTACAGGTTTCATACTTGTCGATTCCAATAAGATAACCTGTTAAGCTGATTCAGTTACTGAAACTATTATTAAGAATGTTCTTGAAAATTGATGATGTTTTTAGAATATAAAAACAAATGTTTATTTAAGGTTAATATGATTTCACTGCATTTTCCTACATAAATGCATTTAAAATGTAAAAAATATATAATTTAACAAGTTTAACATACAGCACATATAAGATGCTTTTCAATTATTTTGAAAATGGGCTTATGTATTTTTCTGAAAAAGTAATGTTTCTTAGATTTGCAGTCTAAAACTTTGTTTAATACATTTATCCCATTTTGCTTATGAGGTTCCTATTAGCATTATCAGGTAAGCAAATTATTGAATAATTAATTTAATTGTATATCTCAGCATAAGTAGATTTTTTTAAATCCAGTATCTCAATACAAAGGATACTTTGTAGTGACTGTAAGATACAATGGAATGATTGGGGGTTTTAATATGTATGCTAAAATTTGTAAGGTACAGTGATATATATTCTGTACTACTGACTTACTTCAGGCAGGGCTTAATTTAAAATGTGTGAATTCCTTGGAGAAAGAAGCAATCTGGATTGCCTTAAACCTATAGATTATACTAAATTGCTATTTTAAACAAATACAAGTAGAATATTAAACCTGCATTCACCTAAAAATGTTGTTCTCTTTGTTACTCTTTCCAAAATTAAACAACTTTATGTCATTGGTAACCTCCAGATTTTGGAGCTAATAGAGCTTATTTGATTTTTCAGTGTACTTACCCCAGAGTGCTGCACACAAGATTTCGGAGTTAAAACGTTTCTTGTATTTGCGGATCTCCGGTGTGTCACTGTGTGGCCGTATGTTTGTGGGGTTCACGTTCACTACTGAGATCTTTCTCGCTTCATTCAACTTGGCCTGTTCCTGTCGTAGAAGTTCACTGGCAAATAGGTCTGAAAAGTTCACAGTGAATCAGTCAGAAAGAGGAAGAGGAATTCACTTCTGCAACTTGGGGGTAAGCTTGTTTTGAAATCGTTGCTTTAACTTTGTATTATAACAGCACCTCTGTTTTTTGCATATGTTTGATTGAAGCAATATGTCATGTCATTTTCTAACCCACTTAATCCAAACCAGGGTTGCGGAGTTGGGCCGGAACCTATCTCAACTACCATAGGGTGCAAGGCAGGAACAATCACTGAATAGGGTGCCAGTCCAATGCAAGGCAAACATACACACACACACTAGGGGTAATTTAGAGTTGCCAATCCACCTAGTATACATATCATTATCTTTGGACAGTGGGAAGAAACTGGAGCACCCAGAAAAAACCCACACAGGCAAAGGGAGAACGTGGGGGACCCAACACATGAATCCTGGTCTCCATACTGAGAGGTAGCAGTCCTACCACTGCACCGTTGTGTTGCCTGATTGAAGCAATACTTTAGAATAAATATGTTCACTTTCAGTCAGGATCTAAAATGTGTAGCTGTTAAGTAAAGTTGGTCTGTAGGACTAGTTAATTATCTGAATAAAATCATCTACAATGCAACCATTACCTAAATAAAACAAATCATGACAGAGGCTAAGGTTCAGCTAGCTTTGATAAATTGTACCCACACTTACAACATACAAGGGACATTCAAAAAGTTTCTGCACTTTTTTAACTCTATTTATTAAGAATTTCAAAAACAAATTACATTACATTTCTACATAGTCACCTTCATTTGCGATTGAATTTTCCCAGCGTCGTACCAACTTTTTAAGGCCCAATTAATACTACTCCCACCTTCACCGTTTCCAACGAAAATATAAAAGTACGGAAACTTTTTGAACATCCCTTGTATATATGAATTGCAATTGCAATTAAGAATATTGCTGAGCCATTAAGCCACAAACGTAAGCCTTGAATCTTTATTTTGCATAATGTAACTGTCACCAATTTTGAGTTAAAAAAAGAGCCAAATTAGTGGCAACATAGTACAATGCCTCACACTTCTACATCACAGCTCCAGACCACTGCCTCTAAGGAATGTATACATTCTCTGCTTGTACAGTATGTATGGAGTTGTCCAAATACTACCATCTCATCTTGCTTCTCACAGACTCACAAAGATGTGCAGTTTAGTTTAACCAGAAGCTCTTAACTGATGTGTACATGAGTATGCTGTGTAAAGGCTGTGGACCGGTACCAGGCCGTGAATCATTTGGTACGAGTCCACACAGAAAGAATAAAAACTTTTTATTCTTTTTTTATTTCCATTTATTTGACCATCAGAGTATGCAGGGTGTTGTATTTTGAAAAATGACCAGATCATCTCTGTATGTTCTGTTGTTTATGTACCTTGACAGGCACTGTAGTTAAGGAAGTTGGAGAGATGGTGGTATTAAGTAAGGTTTAGATGTGCATGAAGATTGATTTGTTGGTGGTGTACAATAAACTGTTGATAACTTTCAATAATTGTTACCAATTTTCAATTCAACAATTTCCCCATCACTTCCGTCCGTGCCTCTTTCCCACAATTGTCTCTGTCACATTTTGGTGCCCACAAGTTAACCCTAGCTAATATGAGTAAAAAAAACTGGAGAGCTTCTTTGAAAAAGGAGAAAGACCCAACGATGAGTCAGACAAAGACTCTTAAGACTAGCAACAAAAAGAAAGCGGCATTTAAAAGAAAATACCAAGAGTTCTGCTTAAATTATGGGTTTATCACGACAAGTGATTCACATGCTCCATGACGGCTCTGTATAATATGTGTTGACCGGCTGTCCAATGAGGCCATGAAGCATTCAAAACTGCTCTCAACCTACAGACCAAGCACCCTGCATTAAAAGACAAGTCACTTCATTATGCTTTAGTATGTGCACATGATGGCACATACTTGTCTTACATGAATCCAGTCCCTGGTGCAAAAAAAAGTTGGAGACCACTGGTGTAAAGGACTTGCCACCTTATACAAATTTAGTTCTAGTCTTGGACTTGATGTTTCACGCTGTAGTGAAAAACAGGTTCAGAAAATGGATGAATTGATTGAGCAAGAAAAAAACCTGTAACTTTGACTTCAATGAAACCTTTATGATGTTTAAAGTGTATGAATGCTTACATTTTTGCTTGAATAATTTCCAATAACAGAAAAAAAAATTAAGATCACTGTAAGGAACAGAAAAGACACATGTTGCCTAAATATATAAAATGGTTGTAGAGATTAGTATTCATCTCAACAAAAATACTTCTGTTATGCAAATTTGAAATTTAATCATATTAGATCAAATCAAAAATTATTTTAGATCAGATGTAATGCAACTGTATTGATGGTTATAAGACTGCAGATAACAGATGTATCCACATTTTTGTGAAACTGCATAAAAAACACTTTTCAAATATTAATAAAGCCTGGACAAGGCAGCAATTCACCCACACACATCAAACAGGTTTTGAGTTACCAATTAAACTAATCTGCATAAGTAAGACAATCACACCAGAAGACAAAAAAGGACAATGAAAGTGAAGAAAGCATCATGGAGTCTGAAACCGAAATGTTTCATAATGATGTGCAGGCCTTACTTCAGATTTTATCAGGCAGCATCAGCACTGCCGTTTCAAGGGGAATGACAGTAATGGCTTGGCAAGGAAATGCTAATGCATTTGTAAGATGCCCTTCTGAAACTGGTTTTTGTATGTTATTGAAGAAAGGTTAACTTTAATGTGTGAATTGAAAGTAAATCATAACCATGTGTAACCATCTCATTTTAACTTTATATAGTTCTTTTCATAGGCTGTAAAATGGGTTAATGCCATTGCTCCACAGGATTGCTTACAAGTACTTAAATTGTAATTTTATTGCCTAAAACAATCCAAAGGCAAGTTTTTTCCTGCCACTTCTAAAAGCTTAAAGAATTGATGTCAGTTATATTAAGAGAAAAACTCATTAAGAGTATCACAAATTCTTTTTATTATGCATTTTTTCCACTTTTCAGTCTATTGTACTGGATCAGAATGCAGATCTAGCTCTCCATCCGTTAAAGTGTGCCCACTGCCTGTTTAAGCTTATTAACTTTACATTCAAATTGAATAATTTAAAAAGTATCTCAATGAGATATTCTGCCATCTTTTCTGTAAATTAACCAAAGTTTGAAAAACCTCTCATATTCTGTTAACCAAACTGATGATCGTGTGGTACTTGTAACTTAAACATTTACGTAGGACTACAAACACTTTAGGAATGAGGGACAAAATATGTCTCCACAGATTATGCAGCATCTGCAATTTCACCTTCTGCAGTTGTGTCGTCATCATCTTCATTTGTTGGAGAAGTCTGGTACACACGAGGATCCACAAAAGGAGTAAATGATGCTTTTGAGATACCTCCTACTCCATACTGCAAGAAAGAAAAATACACTTATGACATTAGTAAAAACAATTTATTACACCAGCAAAATAATAACACCAACTTTTAAAAGCTTTTCTTTAATCTTCTCCTAATGATCTGTTTCTCACATTATCTTCAAAAGACCCTAATACCTAGTTTAGATTTCTTTTGATGCTAATAGGAGTAATGCAGTCCTTTTATAAAACCCTAACATGGCTTAATGAAGCACTGGAAGTAGACATGATTGGGTATTTACTTTTTTGGTATAAACTTCCTTTTCTTAGAGGACCTGGATAACTTTGTAAGTGAACATGCCATTTCTTAGAGCTGCAATTAAAAGAGGCTTCTCCTGACAAAGAAGTAACATGGCCGAATGAGAATTCACAATCAGCATTAAGAACAGTGTTTTATATGACTAGAATGAGTGAAATAACAAGAAGTTAATTTAATATTGCTTTTCCAAAAGACAAATAAGTCAATGAAAGGATATTCAGAATGAATTTTCAGGAAGTATTTTACTTTTTATAAGCAGTCTTTACACTTGGTTGCCTCTTTAAGAAACCCTGCAAGATTTGTACATTTTACAAAGCTGAGTGATTGATGAATACAAATCACCCAAATACCCCAGACTGTTTTTAATGATTTGCTGAAAAATGGTTACTGTATTCATCCCTGCAGAATTAGTAAGTAATCCTGAAGAGTGTCTTGGGGAGATGTCAACTGATAGATGTTTCACAGTAGCAAAAGGAGAACGCTGTTGACAATTCATTGCAAAACCGCTTAATTCAACTGCAAAAACAAAAGTAATATATTGCATTTTGAAAAACTGGTATTTAAATTTGTATTTTTAGTAATATATTGAAAACTTTTGAAACAAAAAGTAGAATACAAGACACGTGCATTCATACAGTCAAAATACACAGAACTAGGATTTCCATGTATAACCTATGTATGAAGAAAACAAATTATCTACACTAATATACAAAATAACTACTGCTTCTTCTTTCTTGCAGTGCAAACTGAATTACTTTAATCTAAAATGCTATTATTCCCCTCTGTCACACAATGATGAACATCATTGATTGTTTACTGTTATATCTTTTTACTTTAGCTCTTATTTCATTACTGGCACTCATTTAACAGAAATGTTTAAAATCATCTGCTTTGTGTTTGTGGTTCATAGGTATGATTGAACTAGTCAAGGGTTTGCTATTGTGATGGATCTCCAGCAGCTCAACCCGGCCGAAATACCCAGGACGCTAGATGGCGACTTCCCTGCAACTTAGAGGTACCCCGGATTCCTGCAGGGCACCATGGGAGATGGAGTTCGGCTTCATAGCCCTGCTGGGTACTGTGGGTGCCGCCATGTAACGCTGCAGGAAGACATGGGGATTTTTGTTTCCCATATATTGTTTCCCATCTAGCCCGGAAGTACTCCCAAGTCACGGGGACAGAAGAACAGAAGTACTTACGGGCTGAAGGAAAATGTAATTCTCCATCTGACCCGGAAGTGCTGACAAGTCATGTGAACAGAAGAGGAGAAGCATTTCCGGGTCAAGAACTATATAAAGGACTATGGAAGACCCAGCAAGCAAGCTGGAGTTGGGAGGGAGTGTGACAGAGCTGCTGGGAGGAGAGGAGGAGAATTATTGTGTGATTATTCATTGTGTGTTTATTGTGGCTGTGGTGCTTTAGAGGCACTAGTTAAGAAGAAAATTAAAATACTTCTTAGTGCTTTTAAACCTGTGTTTGGAGCGTCTATCTGTTGGGGAAAAGGTGGGCAATATACTTACACTATATTTATATGAAAGAAAAAGAAATTTGTGAAAGGTATACCGTTGGTGCCAGTGGCAGACCTACATTTTTGGGGCTCTGATGCTTGAACGGTTATGGAGGCTCCTTAGCAACCAGCCATGAGGTCAGTGTAACCACTGCTATCTTCTTCAATCAGGTTGTTCCATGACAGATCATAACACATTTTTTAAAATATTTAACCACTAGGATCAGATCTTGATTTGGATAATCTCACATGTCAAAGTCCCCGATGTTATTACTCACTGCAATAGTATTATATGTTTAGTATATTTAAAGATTGTATATGATTATTCGTGTAAATAAAAGGTTACTGAAATGTTGCTGTTTGCAATGACCACAAGCAGCAAAATATGACTCCATTCTTTTGATCACAGCTAGCAAAAGATAAATAATTTTAATAAAAATGTACACTTCTGTCATAAATGTTAATAGTGTTTAATTATTTTGTATTATATATATTTAGAATGAAACACCCTTAATTTGAACTTTTAAAATTTATGGCTAGCCTACATGATATTTTAATAACCTTTTAATTTTTATTTTAAGTATTATTTTGTATTGATTTACACTATATTATTAATACTATTATTTTTTAAAAATCTCTTCTCATACAGTACACACCCAAAAGTTTTAAGCAATGTGGACTAAAGTTACTGTTGGGGCCCAACTGGGATTATGGACCCTGAAGCTTAAACTTCATTAGTTTCATAGTAGATCCACTGCACACAGTCTCTTATGATAAAGGATTAGTTAAAACAGAAAGAACCCTCAATATTTGGATTGAAGAAAATTCAGCAAGAAAATGAATCATACGCAAAACAGCATTAACTCCCACCACTTTTTACAAATCTGTTTATTCTTAACACTGTCATGCTGAAAGCACTGGATGCAAAGCAAGAAACAATCCTGTATAAGACACCGCTCCATCAAAGAGTACATGCTCTCACACAGAGCTAATTTAGAGCTGCAAGATCATCTAATGTGCACTTCTTCTGTGATGTGGAAGAAACTGGAGTGCCTACAGAAAATCCATGCAGACACAACAAGAATGAGGATGTGCAAATTTCATATAGAAATCTGGCTCGGAATTCAAACAACGGTGCCCATAATGGTAAATGGCAATACAAACCACTGTGCAACAGTGTAGATTACAATTAATATATTGGTTTGGTTTTCACATAAACATAAAGTAGGCCAATGACATTTCTTTAGTAAACCTATTGGACTGAAGGGCAATGCTAACCACTGCACTGTGCTCATATTACTTGCTGTGTGTTGCTTTGATTTTACATAGCAGCTCTTATTTTAATTCTTACTTTGTACTTTTTTTTCTCTTTCTTCATCATGTAAAGTACTTTGAGCTACATTATTTGCACGAAAATGTGCTATATAAATAAATGTTGTTGTTGTTGTTGTTGTTGTTTTGTGTGGGCAGCTGTGGGGAAGGGAACTTGTAGTCCGATATTCGTGGATCTCTCTTGTTTTGTAGAAGGCCTTAGAACCTAACGCCCACAAAGTGTGATGGATAACTTTATACGAATAAAACTAAACACTATGCAAACTACATAAAATGTAAAAATTGCATGCCCCTGCACCCCATGCAGCTAACATGGTTTACAAACAATTTGAGTTTTGGACGTTACACATATTTCCAACAATATTCTATTCAGGCGGTACGGTGGCGCAGTAAGGAGACCTGAGTTTGCTTCCCGGGTCCTCCCAGCTTGAAGTTTGCATGTTCTCCCTGTGTCTGCGTGGGTTTCCTCCCACAGTCCAAAGACATGCAGGTTAGGAGCACTGGCGATTCTAAATTGTCCCTAGTGTGTGCTGGGTGTGTGTGTGTGTGTCCTGTGAGATTTGTTCCCTGCCTTGCACCCTGTTTTGGCTGGGACTGGCTCCAGCAGACCCCCGTGACCCTGTAGTTAGGATATAGCGGGTTGGATAATGGAAGGATGAAATATTCTAGTCAAATTTTAAAAATCAATTAAAAAATAAAAAAAAAATGTAATAATTTGTATTGAGAAGAATTTATATTGATAGCTTTTGTATCTGAGGGCCTCTTTATGTACAATATTTTTGGTTTTGCTATCAGGGGCAAGAATGTAGCTGTGATCTCTTTGCCAAAAATGTAAAAAATTGGCAAGGTATCTCTGGCCAAGTGGAAGGTAGGTACATTCCAATGTAAAACATCGCCGCTGTATCTGATTGTGTTGAGCTCTGATGGGAGAGAGTCCCCTGCATGGGGAGAAGAGCATGTCACTGTGATATCTATGCCAATGAGCAGTTACCCTCTAAAACACATGTAGCTGTGATCTGTCTCTCAAAAACGTCAAACGTTAATCTTTAACAATCCCTAGACGATAATGTCTGCTGAACAAACAGGTATTGCTAACTAAGCAGAGGCAAGGTATACTCCAACACGTGGCAAGAGGTAGAGTGACTCAAACGGAGGCTGGCACGTGAGGAGGGCCCACCCGGCTCCATACTCCTGAGGTCCCACCTCCCTCTCGCTGCAGCCTGTCTCTCGGATTCGCGCAAATAAATCAGTGTCAAAACCAAACTATAATACTTAGCGTGATGACAGAAGTCACAAAATCAACTGAAAAGTTCACGCAAATTATAGAAAAAAAACCTGATCTAAATCCATTAAGTAGTTCACTCGTGAAAAGCGGACAGACAGACACAGATGTTGAATTTCTCTCTCGATATATATATAAAATTGTCTTCTCAATACAAATTATTACTTTTTTTTAAATTGATTTGTAAAGGAGCTGCAGGGGACAGCTAGTTATACAGTATATATATAGAGATACTGTATATGCACACATCCTACATAAACACGTGCTTAATTTAAAAGTTCTATACATGTTTATATCCTCATGTGAGGAGTCTCAGGGTTTTCGTTCTCACTTTTTAACACAACAAAAATTTTTCACAGTATGTATTGACAAACCTTAATGGAGTTCACATAAAGACATGAATGAGCGCACTCCATTTACGTGTGGAATATTCTTCACTCATCTCTTATATATATTTCTCTTCTGGTTCGTCCTGCTTTTTCTTCAAAACCAGGGCCCCCCTACACGCAGCCCACACAGCATTTCTCGATTCCTATTCCTCCTCTACCAAACCCTTCCCCACGCTGCCTGCGGACTCCCATACACCCCCACGCCGCTTTTCTCAATTCCTATTCCTCCTTCGGACTACCGTGTTCCCCGCTCCTCTGTCATGACCCCATTGGTGTCACGTCACCGCCCTATATCTAGCCTGACCGCGTGACCTTTCACTTCGGCCATGTGTGCGCCTGGGAGTCTTTTCTGTTGCCTGCTACAGGAAGGTACTCTCTCGACCATTGGCATTGGTTTCGCTCCTTGCTATTTTCGTTATACTGCGATGGTGTTTCCTAAGCCTTTGTTATAAAATGAACGAAAGCATCTTCTCTATCGACGGGTTTTTGTACAACGTCATTTCTATTCCGGGATCCGGCAACTGCCTGTTCCTATCAGTGGGTTATTTCTTGACACAAACGGTTGACAAAGGCAATGCACTCTCACTACGACATAGGGCAGGAGATTTTGTTGCATCACATTGGGACAGATTTGGAGACATTCCTCCTGTTGTTCTTTCCAATGCAAATCGAGTTATCACAACAAGTCGTGAGTACGATCAATACATGGCAACATCTGGAGTTTATGGTGGTGAAGCTGAAATTCAAGCTCTTTCCGAGATTCTCCATGCTACCATTGTAATTTACTTCAAACACGACCCCAACATCCCACCTTGCATTACGTTTGCAAAGATTTGTGTTAATCTACAACAACCAGTCTTCAGCCATGGTCAGTTGTACGTGGCTTTTTCTAGGGTTAGATCTTTCGACTCATTATCTGTCGTCTCCAGCAAAATACCTATTAACAACTGTGTCTTTCAAGAAGTATTTCTTTCTTCTTGATTTCTGAATTCCTTTCTCACCGTTTTCCATTCCTATTCTTACACCACTGTATGCTACAACGGGCTTTGGCTAGTATGAAGTATAGCCTTTCGGCAACTAGCAAATTTGTTACATTTTCATGCACTATAATTTGATTTTTTAATTGCCAGATAATTTCAAAATTACTGTTTCAATATGAAAAAAATTCAACAGAACCACCAAATTTAAAAAATGCCATTGTCAAAAATTAACATTTCTAACTGAGAATTTAGAATCATCGAAAAGCTGTCACTTTAATGTTTTTTTTTCAACTGAGGATTTATCTATAAATACATCCTACTATCCATTGTTCACTTGAATTATTCCAATTTTAGGTTACTTTTGGGTGGATGTTGTTAAAATGTCCTGTAAAATTCTAATGATGAATTTCCATCATATGTGGTGCCAATGAAAAGGAAAATGCTTAACTTGCTATTTTACATATCTGTTTATGAAGGTACTGCAATTTTTTTAACAGTCTGTCTTGTCAAAAATTCAGAACAGCACCTAAAATACAAGTCATTTCTTGTTCTCAATAGTTTCCTCATTCAAGATCTACCATTTCAGTAAATCTTTTGTCTATAGACAATAACCTTCACATCAGGTCCTAGATTAGACCCAACCAGGGATGGACTAACTAGCAGAACTACAGGGACAATTCCAGGTAGGCCATTCTCTAGCTGTGGGCCATGTTGCACTACAAACTGTGCAACACAATGAACAAATCGCATGATCCTACTAACCCCCAGCCGTCACCTATCACCCTTACCCAAATGTCTAAGTGGTAAAGCAAATAACACAGAGAAGAGAGATTGACAGAATGCCTTCAAAAATAGAAGTAGGTAGATGAAAAAGAAGAGAAAAAATAAATCACTCCAATAAGTGGTGGTAAAGTATAAGAAAAAGAACAATTCATCTGGTCTTCCACAAAGCGAGGAACTACAGTGTCATTAGAGTATAGAAGTGGTCAGCTTAACAGCCTGTTCATTCCGACTACTTACTGTATGATGCTGCTCAAGCCAAGACCATTCATCATGACCCTCAAATTAAAAGAAATTTTAACTGATTTATAAAGCAGCGGGCACAGTGGTAAAAGGTAAGCTGAAACTAAAAAACATGGTGTGAACGTTTGATGGTACACATGATGATTTTAGAGTCAATGGACTTCTGTTTGAGTTTAATGAAGCCAGTGATCTAAGGAAGCAAACTTTCAAAAACATGTGAAGTGGAGATAAAATTAGTTACCAAACAGTGAATAGAAGTTCAGTAAAATAGGAATACAGCCTAACTGTGTCTGTGTGTTAGACCCACACAAATTCTTGCATTTTTTTTTGTCATGGTTAAGCCTCATATTGCACAGACTGTGTGTGTCCTCACTTGCCTGTCTCATCCTCGGTCTATGACTATCGATGGTTCTGGCTTCAAGCTGCCAAGGACCATGAAGCCATCATAGTAGGATGCTGTACCAGGGGTTTTCCAGTTCAGTCCTCACCTCTCCTGTGAAGGTGCATACTCCACCCATTTTATGAATAAGAATTTTTACCTTTTATTAATTCAATTGTTTTAACCAATTTTCTTCTATTTTGCACACTGTGTAAAAAGCCCAGTAGTGAGATTTAAATTTAAAAGAAATAAAGAGGTTTTTTGTAATTTTTCAATATCTAAGCATTTTTAATCATGTCATTTTTATTTTAATTCACTTCAGGGCAAATGAGAATGCTAAAGGACAGCAGCTATTTCAGTGTCATACTCATTTTTGTACTTATTAGTAAATAATTGCTTAAAAAACTAGAACATTAAAGAAGCATAAAATATAAGATTGAATTCTTACATTTTTATTTTTGTCTTCATCGAGTAAAAATTTATCAAAATAACTAGTTGGGACTGATAAAAAAAAAACAAACTTGGAAATAATGCTTTGTGTGGGAGTCCTATTGAAAGAACAAAATGGTTTGGGGAAAAAACCTGAAGTCAGTAGGGAATAAACCTGCATGGAGACCAGGGTGGTTTGTTGAGGGAATTTCAAGGATAGTTGGTGGGCCAGTCTGGACAAAAGTCCAGTACCACATATGATCCCAAGTCCATCTCTGCTTCAGCATATTTTCAAGCACACTGGGATACTATCCTCATCCTTCCATCCAACCATTATCCAACCCACTATATCCTAACTACAGGGTCACGGGGGTCTGCTGGAGCCAATCCCAGCCAACATAGGGTGCAAGGCAGGAAACAAACCCCGGGCAGGGGGCCAGCCCACCACAGGATACTATCCTCCACTTGGCTTATCAGAAAGATGCTCATAGCCAGACCTCTATCATCCCATATGCAAGCATGACACTGCCTTGATCCCCAAAAGATTAATTCGACATCTATACTCTTACACTGTTCAATGGGGACATACCACTTCGCTCCACTCACGTAAGAAAGAGCAGTTGTCAAAAAGAAGAAAGCCAAAATTGTAACAGCCAGCAAGCAATAAGCAGCTAAAAGCAATCAAATCAAGAACAAAAAACTAGAGTCATTGCCACAAGCACATCAAAAGCAACTAGCAACATTGTCTGGGAAAGTAGTAAAGCTTCCACTACAGAGTACAGATATACTTTAAATATGCAACAATTTTGTGTGTGTTTTTAATACATACATTTACTGAGGCTTTATCAGGGGCAATAAGGGGAAGAGCACAAGAACGCTTAAAGTTCCCCATCCCAGCAGAGGTACATGTTTTCGTGTTTCCTAGGGTTTCTTCAAAGGACAAAACTAGGAGTCTTGATAAAAGTACATACAGTACAATTGTGAATTCCACAGCAATTGATTTAATTTTGACTTGCATGATTCTGTTCACTGTATCAGGACATTCTTGTTACAACGTTCAAGATTTATTGTTTAGGAAAATTAATGGAAAAAATTATTAAGGATAAGACTGAGCAGCACAAGGCACGTACAAGAGTTTTTCTGAATAGTCAACATGTGTTCAGAAAAGGGAGGACATGTTTTACTAACATGCTGGAATTCTATGAGGAAACAACAAAAGGATATGATCAAAGTAGAGCATTAGATATTATTTATCTTGACATTCAGAAAGCATTTGATAAGATGTCACATGATAGGTTGGGCATCAAACTAAAAGAAGTGGGAGTTCAGGGTGATGTTTGTGGAATGGTGCAGAATTGGCTCAGACACAGGAAACAGAGGGTTACATTGCAAGGAACCTTATCAGAACTGGCTGATGTCGAGTTAAGAATGGTGTTCCTCAGGAGTTGGGTGCTGGGGCTGCTGCTATTTTTAATACATACAGTATATTAAAACAACATACAGGCTTGGGCAGATTTGTGGCGGATAAAATTTAACATGAATAAATGTAAAGTATTACATATAGAAAATAAAAATGTTAAGTTTGCATACACAATGGGAAGACTTAAAAGCAAAAGTACCACCTTATGAGAAGGATTTAGGAGTCATAGTGGACTCCATACAGTGTTCAGAAGCTATTAAAAAGGCTAACAGAATGTTGAGTGTGTAGAGTACAAGTCCAAGCAGGTTATGCTAAAGCTTTATAATGCACTGGTGAGGCCTTATCTGGAGTACTGTGTTACGTTTTGGTCTCCAGGATACAAAAAGAACATAACAGCACAAGAAGAAGTCCAGAGCACAGCGACTAAGCTGATTCCAGAGCTAAAGGAGGTGAATTATGAAGAAAAATTAAGAGCTGAGACTTTAAAGTTTAAGCAAAAGAAGATTAAGAAGTAACCTGATTGAAGTGTTTAAAATGATGAAGGGAATTAGTACAGTGGATCAAGACTGTTATTTTAAAATGATTTCAACAAGAACACGGAGACACAGTTGGAAACATGTTAAGGGTAAATTAGTATGTTTTTTCTTTACACAGAGAATTATAGACACTCAGAAAAAGCTACCAAGTAGTTTGGTAGACAGCAGGACTTTAGGGATTTTCAAAGCTAGACTTGATATTTTTTTAGAAGAATCAAGTAGATAAGACTGGTGAGCTTTGTTGGGCCGAGTTGCCTGTTCTCATCTAGATTGTTTAAATGTTCTAATATTTGATTTACTGCTTCATACACTTTAACAATGTGCATTAAAAAAGCTTTTAAAAGTTTACCCTGAAATTACGTCTTTAACTTACAGTAGTACAGGAGGAGAGTTTGAATGGCTTTAGTGTATCTCAGCACATAACTGGAATGCATGCACATTCACAAGGGGAGTCCTGCAGTAGCTGATAGGGCTTAGTGATATCACAGTCACTGATCCTGAAGTGTGACATTCATACATATTGAGACTGCATATTATGCACATCTTCTCCATGTGAGAAACCCACAGGTTTCAGCTCCAAGGGATACACTGAACTCATTGGCTGAAAATAGCCAATGTCAATCAATGGTAGCCCAAACAATGTAAATCAGATATGAGTCTGGGCTCTGCCCTAAGTACCAGTCTTGATGCTTACTCTTAATTACTTCTCTGATTTACAAACATTAAAATGACATTTTTCTTTTTTGGAATCATAGATCATGGTTCCTGTCTTTGGTCTGAACTCCTGAGTTTACTTCCTCATCACAACTTGTGCGACTGACCAGGCATTATAGGCTGCTGTCTTACCCTTGGACCTCAGGGGTTGAGTTTCATTTGACTGAACAGACAATGGAATAGTTCAGCGGTTCTCAACATTCAGTCCACAGGGCTCCCTGTGGCTGTAGGTTTTTGTTCCAACCAGTTTCTCAATCTGTCAGTCATTGTTACCTTTAATTGATCTCATTGTTTAATTAGCTTTTCCTTTAATTTTGCATTCAGAAAAGTAGTGTCAGATTTACACTATTAGGCAGTTAATATGTATTTGTTACTTTTCTGTGTCTTTAAATGCTTGTTTTGTTGATTTTTAATTCACTTTTTCGGTGGAGTTTCCTTTCTTCAGACAAATGATAATAAGCAGAGCAGACACCACCACAAATGACTCTGAAAGAAGCAGCTTCAGTGTCACCCACTTGTGTGCTCATTAGTAACGTAAGTGTCTAAATAACCAGAGCATTAAAAGCATATTTAAGTGAAAAAAGAATGAATTGTTAGCCATCAAACACCTAACTTCTGCTTCATTCAGTAAAAATATGGCATAACCAGTTTGTCATTTCTGGGTGGTTACAAAGAACATAAAAACTGGGAAAAACTGCCTGCTTAATTAAGATAGAAATCCAATTAAGACAAGAAGGGGATTGGGACAAAAACCTGCAGCCAACAGTGGGTCGTAAGGACTGAAAGTTGAAAACCAATAGAAGAGTGCACAGAAAACAGGCAGGCAAGAAGACATCAAGAATGATCAAGAGCCAGGAATATATACTGCCCTGCCAAAAGAGAATGGAGAATGGCAGGCTACAAGGCCAGGTAAAGAGGACCAAGAGATAAATGCAAAAGTCAAATCAAGGACAAAACCAGCGAGTAAATTAAGAATCAGAACTGAAAAAAAACAAGCCAGAATTTAAAAAAAAAGAAAAAAGCAGGAAAACTTTTAAGTAGATTCACACACCAATTCTTTCATAATTTACCCATAGTCTTGGCCAATTTGTCTACTACGCAAGCCTTTACACCAGGCCTATTCAAATGGCGGC